>JACGCM010000002.1:0-1200000 GCA_014058105.1 Kingdonia uniflora
AACTTGAGATATTTGGCTTCTCGAATGAGTTCCACTTTGATCAATTTCTTATCTCCATGTTAACTTCATCAGAAGCCGAGGTATAGTCATCGCTATTTCTTCTCTTGGCCACCGTGGCATTGATGTTAATGGCCACTTTGTGACACCTTGGCCGGATCGACCCCAGGAATCTATTCGAAAGTCTACGTAAAAATGTCTTAATTTATCGTAAGAACTGAATAAGAGCATCTTTATCGGGTGAACCAGCTTAGTACCGATGAAAATACCTCTCCTAGTCTATTAATGTTGATGTATTCTGTAGGCTCTTCTATAGAGGGCTAGTCAAGATGATCAGCCTTCTGGAATTGCTATGCGCATATTTTCTGAGGTATTTAGAATTACTGAGATGGTTTTTTCGCAAGCTCAAGAAAGATTTAAGCTCCTTAATTTCATAGATACCATCAGTGTGTTTGAATCGGACTGCTTGATAATAGGAGGAAGCGTTGCTTCCATGATGTAAATCCAGCAATGACCCATAATCCCGAGATAACGAGATTTGGCATTGATTACATAGAAGATGATGTCGATGTGGCTAGTCCAGCGGTAATAGGTAAGATGATCTTGCCCACTAGCTCTCCTTTATAATAATTTAATCTACTGATATCGGTGTCGCTCAGAATAACTTGAATCGGCCAATCCCATTTGTCGATAGTGCTCTGAAAGAGAATCTCAATACCGCTTCCAGTATCAATCATCATTGTGTGCATGACAAACTTCTTCATCTTGAGCATTATGACTAATGCATCATGATGTAGAAACTTGATATGACTAATGTCATGATCTTCAAACGAGATACCGTTGGCAATTGCTCGAATTAGGTAGAAGCTTTACTTCTTTGTTTTGAGGTGCTAGATCGCAACACTCTGATAGTCTCGTGCACTTTAATCGCCTAGATTTCGTGATCTGAGGTGTAAGATGCTTCTCCTTAGCTTGATCTTCGGCTTACACAACTTCAAGTTGCATTTTATAGCTACCATCCTTGTATGATTCCAGGTTGATAATGTATTTGAACATCCGTCCCTCCTAAAAATGTATTCTAACAACCTCTGTAAAGTATAGCAATTGTCAGTAGAATGATGGCTTACCTTATGATGCATGCAGTACGGGCGCTTCTTGATTGGTTTCATGGTGAGAAGACGGTAGAGCTTTTCCTTAGAGAGGATTGGAAATATTATAGACATTTGAACATTCATCCCTAGGAAGATTAGTTTGAGTTGTCAACCACATTTTTGAGAGTTTCCAGTATATCCCTTGGAGCGCTTTTGGTCACCCTGATCCTCCTTTGGTTAGTACTACTTCGATTTGTGGATGGACCTTTCGTGGTAAGGATGGATTTAGTAGATTTATGCCTATCAGACATTATCCTTTCTAGGTCGACGTTACTATTGACCTTGGTGATCATATCTTCCAAGGTCACAGGTTTGTTGAGGAGAGGTGTTATTTGGCCTTGTAGTCGAGTTGGAGTGCATTGTGAAAGAAGTAACAGCTATTTTCTGATCGAGATTGTCTACATTATGCACGCTCAAAAACTTCTTCACAAAAGCCTTGAGCTTTTCCTCTGTATAACGTTTACGACTGATAGAGAATATAAATTTTCATCTTTGTCTAGTGTGAGCATACGTCTTGATGAATTGTTTATGCTGCTAGTCAAATGTGTGTATTGAGTCATCAGGTAAAGTATGAACCACCTAAGCAGTTCTTCTTATAGACTTGCTGTGAAAAATGGCAAATGATATAGTCGAGGTTGGAGTACAACCCCAATGAATCATGGTATTGTTGAATGTCTCCTTTTGATCGGTTCCCTGTATTTGCAAATTTTTGGCGTATGGAAACCATTCGGTATTTCTTATCGAATAGTTATTTGACAATTGTACTTCTGGGTATCTTGGTAAGGTCGTCTGTAGTGCCCCAAAACTTGTGCCTCGACTAACTCCTTAATATGCTGATCCATATGCTCTTGTGTGACATAATGATGTATTAGTTGAGTGGCTTGATGAGGAGGTTATGAATTGGTGGTACCGGTACATTTACTCAAACAATCTTGTGCTAGAACTCGAGTTGAGGTCGTGTTCTTTCTCCTGATGTAGGGAAAATTGTGACCTCGACTGATCTCAGACTGAACTTCACCACCCAAATGAATGGAATATTGAGGTTCATGCTAATTATATTTGGAAATAGCTTTGTTGGTGGCCCCTCGGGGTCCCAACCTTTCCTGCACAGAATACAAGAGAGGTTTTTGGCAATTGATCATGATCTCTTGTTTGAAGAGCCTGGAGAGTATTTTGAAAAGCTTGCAAGGTATCTGCATTATTATCATCTGGTTTTCATGTCATTTAAATGCCATTAAATGACTTGTCATCCGGCTTTGAGCTCCTTCTCGCAAAGCTCATGGTCAGAGTTATTGACGTTCGAGCTCATTGTGCCTCTCTATTTCAGTGTTATGATTCACCGTAACTCTGTAAGTTGTTTCGGCTCGATTGAAAGATTGAGCTGGATTTCGATTACTGGTCATCTGGAAGTGACCATGATTGAAATTTGTAGTAGAGTGAAAGTATGCCTAGGATATCGCAGAATGTAATCTTTCCCACAGATGGCATAATATGTAATGGTCTAATTCCGTAGCTCCATGGCTTGGAATTAGCTCTTACCCCAATGTTCTTGTGATAAAACTAGAAAGAGGGCGATACAGGTGATGTAGCATAGAAACCTCTAAATAGATAAAAAAAAACCATGACCTCAATTTGAGGATTTTCTTCATAATACTTTTATTGCTTGAACCTAATATCTTATTACAAGTGATCTCTCGACGAGAAATGCTTCAATCTATGAATAAGAACTTTTAGATATTTTGAGAATCTAGAAAATAGTTTTTCTTGGTGATTTCTTGTGTATTTTTCTGGTCCTTGTCTCTTCTGGAACTTTTTCATTATATAGGCCTTCACTGCATTTCTTCATCGTGCTGAAGCATATTCTCCGAACAATATGGTTAGTGGCAGTTAACTGAGTAACTATTGAGTTCATGAGAGACAGGTGGCTTTAACTTGTTTAGGTTTTTCTATTTGAGCTTGACTTACATTCTTCATCAGTTTGTGGAGTAGGTGGTAATGTTGGCAGTAGAAGTCATGTGTAAAATGCGTGAGTCTGACATAGAGGTAATTCGAACTGGAGAAAGCTCAATTTGGTAAGATCGAGGGTAGGCTCATACAATCCTAAAACTTCTTTGTCTCATTATTGCCTAGTTACCTCATTTCCATGTTCTCTACTATAGTAGAGCAGTTTAGCAGGAAAAGGGCCAAATATAGTTAAAATGAGACAAGAACAACATTGAGGTATTCTAACTGTTCAGCAGTTCAGTTTAACTCTGAATTGGACTAGTTGGGATCTCTAAAAATTAAAAACATCACTGAGACAAGGGATTAAGAGATTATACCTAAAATCATGATTTACCAAGTATAAGGAAAATTATACTATGTTTACCTCTGCAGCAGTTATTGAGAGCAGAGATTCATATAATTTAGAACAATATCAATTGCAAAAAAAAGGAGGTATTGAAGGATAATCTGGAAATATTGAGTCGTAAATTAGGTATCAATCTTTAAGACGTTTGGCCATACTACCCTTCGAATGATTTGCACTTTTAACTAGTTTACTCAAATTTTTGACTCATGATTATATAAAGAAAAGAGAAGAACTGTGTATTCGATGATCATAAAACTGAGGTACAACTTCTCTTTATATAGAGCAGTTCAAAGCGATAACAAGAGTTAATGATGGGACACGTCATCAAAAATGTTTGAAATAGAAGTAAAACATTTAAGTCATAATTACAAATAGTTGACACGTTATGTCTGAGGAATTTAAATTAAAAAGTTCAGTTCGAATAGACTCGGTTCGAATTTGGACTTCTAGGAACTCAGGTTGAAACAGACTCAATTCAAATTGATCCGGTTAAGATCGAATGGACTCAGCTCGATTGGTCCAGGTCAAATAGAATTGGCTTTTACAAATCAATTCTTTCATAGAGGCCAAAGTTTAAGGCCCAAGCCTATGAATTAAACAAAGTTTTAAACTCATTTTTATGCCGCACCCTCCCAACATAAAGAATAAAGGATCTAGGTTATATCAAGGAAACAAACTACTCTTCCAAGCAACATGGGACTAAAGAAGCCACATAGATTTTTGGAGATATAAAATCCAAGAATCCCCCACTATATCAAGAAAACATATCCGAGTATAAAATCTAAAGTAGTGCGTAAGTAGAGCTGTCTTTCGACTTGAACCTTTACATAATAAATCTACTTTTGAAGTACCAGACATTAGAGTTACATTCGTCTTGATCTTTAATTTTGAAGGGTACAACTAAGGTACGCCACCACACAACTTTTATAGTACAAAGTTCTAAAATGTTAGCGCTATATGGCCATACGCTCGTATCCCGGTTCTAATGAAGGCAAGAGAACTTTTCCCAAGTTCCCATAGGAAGCGGCCTCACTTCCACAATCATCAAGGTGACTCTATCAAGAATACTCCTATAGATAGGTGCCCCACTCCACATAGTATATCCCTCATTATGAATTATTGAATAACTCAACCTTAAATTACTATAGAATATCATACTCTTATAGGGATGGACTATGAGTAATTACTCCTTAAAAAATGCATGTTCCCTCTTAATTATCGTATGACTTTTTTTCCCTTGAACCTATTTTATAGGATCTCCAGTTTATAGGTTGGGTTACCATCACAGATATTCTAACTATACGGGCTTTAGCCCCATCCCTTTCGTGGTGTTCCACACTTTCTCTCGAGCTAACCCTTTCATCAAAGGATCAGCTAGGTTTGCTTTTGACCGAAAAAAATCCATTCTTACTGCCCCAGATGAAGTTTTTTCTCTTAAGGCACTATGCTTACGACGTATTTGTCGTTTCTTGTCATTGTAGTAATGATTCTGCCCTTTTGCAATAGCCGCAGTACTATCGCAGTGGATAAGTATGGCTGGTAACGGCTTATCCATAAAAGAATATCTAAGATAAGGTTTCTTAACAATCTGCCTCCTCAATTGCAGCAGCTAGTGCTATCAGTTCTAACTCGATTGTAGATTAGGCTAAGATAGTTTGTTTTCGGGACCTCCATAAAACCCCCACCAGCAATATTAAGAAATAACTACTGGTAGCCCTAGAGTCTTCAGATAGGGTGTTCCAATCAGCATCTATAAATCCCTTTAGGACTACAGGGAATCGCTCATATGTATTCCTAGATTCATAGTTCTATTCAGATAACGCATGACCCTTTCTATAGCATACCATACTCCATACCACGACAACTAGCAAATTTTCATAACATCCCCACTACATAAGCAATGTCTGGCTTAATAATCTTATTAATATTTACATAACATTCCTGAATAGCTTCTGACTAGGGTCGTAAAGAGTGCATACAGGTTTACAGTCATAGTAGTTATACTTTTTCAAGATCTTCTCAATGTAATATGATTGATATAAAGTTATACCACTTTTAGTCTAGTAATCTTAATTCCTAAAATTACACTAGCTTCCCCGAAATCCTTCATGTCAAAATTTTGACTTAGTAAAATTTTGACATCATTAACAACAACGATATTAGATCCAAAATCAGCAAGTCATCCACATATAAGCATATAATAGTGCAAACATTATTACATCCTTATAATAAATATTTGCCACTTTCAATTTTTTAAACCATGTGAGATGACTAAGTCGTCAAATTTCTCAAGCCACTATTTTGGTGCCTATTTGAGACCATATAAGAATTCACCAATTCATAGACTAACGTTCCAAATCCAGGCATGATTACTCCCTCAGGTTGGTCAATGTAAATCTCTTCATCCAAGTCACCGTTTGAAAAAATAGTTTTACGTCCATTTGGTGAACTACTAAATTATGTATAGCAGCAGTAGCAAGTAATACTCTAATGAAGTAATTCTACTAACAGGAGAATAAGTGTTAAAAATCAATGTCCTCTCTCTAGCTAAATCTATTAGCAACAAGCCTATCTTTTATTTCTCAACTGACCCATAAGATCTTAATTTCTTTTTAAGGATCTATTTATAACCATTGCCTTGCAACCAGAAGGTAAATCAGAAAGAATCAAATTCCATTAGACTCCAGAGAGTCCATCTCACTGTTGATAGCATCTTGCCAATATCTGAATCAGGGGAGGTAAAGCCTCTTTGAGGGTAGACGAATCTCCCTCTAGAGTATATACTTCAAATCAGCCAAAGTCCTTCTTTACTCGAGCTCCTTACTCTTCAGACATACTAGTAATGTCTGGAGTTTCCAATTTCAAGGATCTCCTATTCAGGCACAACAGAACTAGATGAGGTACCCCCACTATCTCTAGATATTAAGGAAACTTATCTTCATAAAAATTAACGTCAATAGATTCAATAATAGTTGTTTTGCAAGTCAAAAAATTTATACGCTTTACTGTTAATTGCATACCCAATTAAAGCATATTTATAAGCACGACTAGCAAGTTTTGATCTTTTAGGTCAAGTATCCTGACATATGCTAAACATCCCCAAATTCTAAAGTATGAGACATTAGGCTTTCTGCCATTCCATAATTCCAAAGGTGTGCTCAAAGTCTTCAAGTTTGAACTCTGTTTAACACATAACAACAGTTAGCATATCTCTCTCCCCACAAGAAGGAAGCAGCTCCTAACTTAGCATGATAGCAACTACTAGTTCTGTATAAGTACAGTCTTACAATCTGCCTTACCATTCATCTCAGGTGAATAAGAGTTGTGGACTCATAAATAATACTTGTGGATTGATACAGCTTCTAGAATGCCCAGAGTCATATTCAGCTCCTCCATTACTCCAAAAACGTTTTATTTTCTTTCAAATTGAGTCTCAATTTCAGCAAGGAAAACTTTAAACATGTTCAGGGATTCGCTCTTGTGAGCCATAAGATATACATAACTGCAATTTGAATGGTCATCAATAAAAGTTATAAAATAACATTTCCCATTCCTTGTTAAGATCCCTTCTAATTCACAAATGTCAGAGTGTATAAGATCCAAGGTTCCAGATTTTCTTTGTACAAATTTGAGGGGGGTCTTCGTGATCTTTGCTTGAGAGTAATCTTCCTATTTCTCAAAACTGTCCAAAGGGAATTTCAGGATCGAACTCAGGTTACGCATACTTTTAATGAGGTTCTTGTTAACATGACAAAGCCTACTATGCCAAACATTAAAATACCCACAGAGTAAGAAGAAGATTCATTATTAGAAATCATATCAATATTAAGCATAAATAAAATCACATGCATAGCCTTTACCAAAAATTCCCTATTCTTGGTGATCGTATAAATGCCACCTCCAATATTTTGTGCAACCCAGCCTTGTTCAAGAGAAAAGAAGATACAATTCTTCCTCATTTGAGGGGTATGGAGCACATCCTTAGAATGGAGTCCTCCCAGAGGTAAATTTCAGCTCAATTTTCTTGTTCCAGCAACCTCTGTGGTATGGGTGTCCCCCAGTAATACGTTCTTGCCCTTAGCTTTAATATAAGTTTTTATACAATTCTCGATCATAACATACATGACGGGTAGCACCAGAGTCCATCCACCATCCCTCTGAGCCACTAACAATATTAACCTCATATATCATAACAACCAGAGGTTTTTTAGATACATGCTCTGTCAATAGACCTTTGCAGGTTTCGGCTGTTATGGCAGTCCCAAACCATGTGTCCCGTCGACTACTGTAATGGCCCAATTCTGCGATTCTGACTTATCCTTCACACCAGATAAGTTTATAATGCCCAAAAACATTAAACAATGATCAGCAAGATGATTTAGCGTGTAAAACCTTTAAATAGGTCAAAAACTGTGACCTTTCTTGAGGATTTTGTGAAAGAGAAGATGATCTTATTGAGATTGCTAACTTATTACAATAAGTGTTATGAGTATGTAGAATTTTAGAGTAAGGATTCTTCTGTGAAGAATTGCCTGTCCGCAACCTGTAGTTTCCTGGTCCTATGTATAGGTCTTACAATATGACCGTTTGATGACCATTAAGATTATTAGTGGTAGACATTACAATGTATAAGTAAGATATTCTTGACCAGATAGTGTAACGTTCTGACCTCTGTTGTTGTGCAACGGCTCTATTGATGACTTACACTTGCATAAATCGAACTGTTGATATCGAGGTCGAAAGCGATGACTCGAACTGAGGAATATTTAATATCTTTAGTAGTATTCCTGTATACCGATGAGGTCGAGGAGAAGCTTGAGTCTGAGATACAAATAAGCTATTCCAAACGGCTCTCACCAAGAGTACGAGTAGCGTCATGGATGGTGGTGTTTGGTAAGACACTCGTATTGTATGTAGTTTTTTAATGTTACTATCTTATTTCTGACTGTGCTACATGCTCTGTTGGTGAGGTTGAAAGTTTATATATTGGTCAAAGATGATGCATGAGTTTGAGATGCAGAATAAGCCACTACAACCGCCCACACTCGCCAACAGTACGAGAAACATCATAGGCGAGTGGTGTTAGTTGAGACGTGCCCTAAATGCTGTAGTTAATATCTAAGACTCATTTCCAATGTATATCATGAATATATATTAGTGTCTTTTAGGTTTTCTAGAACTAATGGCTTTAGTCAATGTTGTATGCATGGGGAATTCCTATGACGTTGGGAATTTGAAGAGTTCGCTTAAATGCCCATATAGTTTTCTTAAATGACTTGTCACAATATTTTGGTGGACTGCGAATTTCAAGCCATTTTGAGCTTGCAATTTGGCTATCATATTGGCGCCGTCTGGGGAAAGATTGCATTTCAACGATATCCTAAGGTAGTCTTTCATTAAGATTTTCAATCATGGTTACTTCTAGATGACCAGCTACAGGTATCCAACTTGAGGTTTCAATAGCCCAGGACAGCTTACAAATTTACGGGCGAATCTCGATGCTGAAATAGAGAAACTCGCCGCGCTCAACTTCAGTTACCTAAGGATCGGGAGCTCAGTGAGAAAGAGCTCGATACAGAAAGATAAGCTCATTTGACAGTGCTCAATCGACATGAAGACCCATTAGCAACATACAAACTGCTCTCGAGGCTTTGCAAAATACCCAGCAGGTTACACCAACGAGAGGGCACGATCAATTGCCAGAGACTTCCTGTATTTTTGCAAGGGAAAGGTTGGGCCCTCGAGTGCTATTTCTAGGAATCCTCAACATGAACCAAACCCTCTATACATTTAGGAGGTAATGTTCAATCCAAATTTAGTCGAGGTCATCGAATATTAGTCCATCAGGGGGAGGAACATCGACCTCAACAACAAATTCCAGCACGAGATCGTGTGAGTGAAGGTACTGGTACTTATCATCTAATAGCAAGTCATTATGTTATTTAAGAGCATATGGATCAGCGGATTAAGGAGTTTATCGAAGCACAAGTTTTAGGTACTACCAGCGACATCACCAGTTGCAAGGAAGTCCGATTGCCAAAAAACTATTCGACGAGGAAATACCGAAAGGTTTCTATACCTCTAAAAATTTGAAAATACAAAGATACTGACCTAAGGGAACACATTCAGCAGTACCGTGATTCATTGGGGATGTACTCCAATCTCAACCACATCATTTGTCGTCTATTCGCTACTAGTCTGCAGGATGAACCACTCTGATGGTTCAATTCTCTCCCTAAAGATTCCATATTTACGTTCGAGCAGCTGGAAAAATAGTTTATCAAGACATATGCTCACAACAGGGACAAAGAGGCGAATTTATATTCTCTAATTAGTCTCAAACAATCACACAGAGAAAAACTCAAGTTGTTTGCAAAAATATTATTGGAGCTTACACGTAAAGTGGATAACCTCGATCAGAAAATAGTTGTTACTGCTTTTACCAAAATGTTCCAGCTCGATTGAAAGGCCAAAGAGTATCTTTTTCTCAACAAACCTGCGTCCTTGGAATATATGATCACCAAGGTCAATAGTTACGTAGACCTGTTAAGGATGATGTATGTGCGACAAAAATTTACTAAATCTGTCCTCTCCACCAAAGGTCCATTAACAGATCAAAACACCAAACCAATGGAAGAACAGGGAGATAAGAAACACACTAAGGGAAATACTGGCTACTCTAGGAATGGTTGTCCACCGAAGAAACCTATCCTCCAAAAGTTGAACGTCCGAATCTCCACAATTTTTCCAATGCATTTCAAGGAAACACTCTACCGTGTTTCCCAACAACTGGAACCAAACGATAATCGACTCTATTGCTAGCATCATAAGGTAAATCATCATTCTACTGACAATTCCTATGGTTTGCAGAGATTGCAAATATATTTTTAAAGAGGAGCGGATGCTCGAATATATAGTCTATAATGGCCTAATTTAGTAAGCTCAAAATGATTAGGAATTAGCTATCGCACCAATGAACCTGTAACAATACTCTAATTTAAAGTAAGAAATAGAAACAAATATTTTTAGCGTGGAAAACCTCTGAACAGGTAAAAAACCACGACCTCGTATGGAGGATTTTTGTAAAAGTATCTTTATTGCTTGAAGCGGATATCTTTATTACAAGTGATCTCTAAATATAGAAAACTTGTAATCTCGTAAATAAGAAGTTTGCATAATTTTTCTGGTCCCTGTCTCTTCTAGAACTTTTCCTTTATATAGGTTTTTGCCACAGCTCTTCATCGTGCTGGAGCACATTTTCCAAATAATGTGGTTAGTGGTGGTTGACTGAATAACTAACATGTTCGTGGGAGACAGGTGTCTTTGACTATATAATGTTTTCTGGGTTTTGCTCGATCCATGTTCTTGAGTAGTACGTGGGGCTAGTTGGAATGTTGACTGGAGTGTTAAATGCTAAAAAAATTTGAGCCTGAGATGGTGGTAAATCGAGCTTCGTGAGCTCGATTTTGAGTGAGATCAAGGGATAAGTCCTTACAATCGCCCCCTCACAACCGAAGTCATGAGTGGCTTTGGTTGAGAAAGAATATGTTAAAAGTTAAATTCAAAACGGAGTAATGATACATTGACTGGATAGAAGTGATGTGCATATTGGAAGTGATAGTTATTAATGATAATACCGGATTTATGGATGGTTACACTTGAATAGTTACGTCTGTATAAATATGCCCTTGGAGACGTATCTGCACAATAAATGAAGGTTATATAATAGTACTGTAGCAAATCTTTGAAACAGTAGATTTTCTTGGGCGGAATGGCTCTGAAACGTTGAAACGTATTGAAAAGGTAAAGGCGTCTGACATAGAGAGTGGAAAGGACGCATCGGTTCTGGATGAGGACGGTTCATGCAAGAGCACTAAATGTCAGCCGCTTGAGGAAGAAGGATAATACGTATTCTTCGTCTCCATCAAACAGTTTTTCACTTCTAAATTTAGATAGCACAGACGACGGGAGACAAAAATCAAGGAGGATTAATACAAGAGTTTTTGAAGCTGATCAACGGTTGAAGGGCTAAAGAGTATTATCCGTAGGTGGCTATACGCAAGCGTGTGCGATGGAAAGGTTTGGCGCAATTGCCGTTCTCATTTGGAACTGAAGGATAGTAGAGATGTATGCATTATATGACGAATATCTATGTAAAGATATATGTATATTGTAAGCGACTGATCAATGACATATGTTGAATATAATATCAATATACATAGATGGAAAAATGATATACCTTACCTGTATGTAGTCGAGCGTTAAAGGCATCTGTGTAAGGTTAAAAAAACGTGCCTGTAGAAATGTTTTTAAGATGGGTAGTTTGTCTGTTAAAGAGGTATCGACCTTTGGTCACAGAATAAGTCTTTATGAGGGGGTAGTAGGATTGGAATAATTCCGGGTTTCCTGGTCAATTGATATTATACTTGCTGGTTCTGATGCCTTTTAGAGAGTTTTGTAAAGCTAAGGCGGCTGTAGGAAGAAGCGGGTAATTGTGCAGAGTTTACCGTAGGCAGTTTAGGGGTTGTACGGCAGCGGAGGGTGTAGAGTATTTTTATCTGCTGGCAGATTTGGAGTGGAAAAACGAGATAGGGGTTAGATGAATCGATCTTGTTATAATATTTCCATGAGGATGTCCAGCGTGACGTCTCGGAGGGTTTGTTGTTACATAATCAATTAGGTATCTGGGTTGAGCATTCCCTTACTAATTTGGCGAAGGGGATTAGATATGCATGGCTGTCATGTCATGAATGGGAAGTGGGAGGAAACTGTGTTGACCATCTGAATGAAACAGGGAGAAGAGGGAAATGTTGAGAAGAATAACCCCTAAGGAAGTTTACATTTTTATGGGGTGAAGATTATAAAGCCAGTGTGGGTGGTACTTACTTCTCTGCGAGTGCAACTGACGCGCTTCTTTGATCTGAATTCAGCATGTCGAACCTGGAAGGAAAAATCATATGGGTGAAGGGTAATGTCTTCAAAGAGAGGATGAAAAACCTTTGGACCTTCAGTTTAGAACTGTAAAGCAAAGTAAGTATAAACATGTATAGATAGAATTATTGTTACGTTTCGCAGATAACTGTAGTTGATAGTTAAAATATTGTTATTGCAGGTGGAAAGTCTACAGTGGAGAGGAATGAATCTTTGTTGGACGAAGTCACGGGGAAGGAGACTGAGATCAAATTTATGTTGGAGGGACTCGACCTGAGTAGAAAGAATAGGGTTGATAGTAGGTCAATTTTTTTTTGAAAAGCTCAGTCTACCAGGTCGATGGCGGGTGTTGATGAGGGGAAAAGGCAAATAAGTGGTGAGGAGGCTCGAACTAATTTTATTCCAAGACTCCTAGAACTGGCAGTTCGGCTCAGTCGAATCCTATTAACTCAAGCAAAATAGCTCTTAAATATCTTAATAAATGGATGTTAAAGGCTCTGCCGGCCTCTGGTGCCGCTGGAAGTGGCGAGGTCGTGAGAGATTAGAGGAGGTGGGTCGAACCCTCGGGGGTGTCAGGAGAGAAGGTCATTAAGGAGCGATCTGCTGCGGTAGACGACCTCCAAGAGGTCGAGGAAAGGTCCAGGTTGGCGGTTCTCCACAGAGAGGATGACACAAGCATGATCATAAGTTTATTTCATTGGAAAGAACTGCTTAATACGTTTCGAGCTAATCGCTGAGATCGATGTAATTTTTGCAGCTTACTCGTCTTCTTAAAGGGATTTGGTTCAGTATTGAGGAAGAATAAAGTGAACAGAAAAGGGAAAATATTGAGCTAGAAAAACAATTAGCTCGATCCAGGACTGACTCATTGAAGGAAATTAGGCAGCTGAAGGCTTCTCATGCCGTGGAGATTGGTCAGCTGCAGGTGGAGACAAAGGCCAATCTTATCGAGATGGTTGCGGAGCATGATAGACTAGGGTGCCATTTGATGCTGAAAGGCTATTATGTGGAAAAGGTAGATACCATTAAGGCAGACACCTATACTGAGGAGGAAGATGAGGAGAAAGAGGAAGCGGTGGGGATCGTGGACAGTCTGAATGGTATTTCCTGCCAGACAGTGCTCCACAATCAAGGGAACAAAGTTGAGCTCTCAGAAGGTGGTAGTGAGAAGGTAGGGTAGAAACGTGTATTTGTATAAATATTTGTAAGTTTTTTAAACTGTTTATGCCGAAGAAACTTTTGTAGATTGAGTTTGTTTTACAAAACTTTTGTAGGTACTTAGTGAGATGAGTCTCAGAATAAAAGATCTAGAGTCTGGACTTGCCAGGAAATGAGAGACCTCTAAAGCCTTGCTGCCTGCGCAAGCGAAGCAGCATGTTAGATTAGAATAGGCCTTTCGACCTATATGTTATACCAATATTAAGTTATCATGTAAATTGGATAAAGATACATGGTAAAAATCTAACGCTATTTATAAAGTATAGCATATCGAAAGTATGTACCTTGTACGCCGAAAGAAAGCCCATGAAGTGTTCATCTGAGAATGAACTCCAAACTTTTAGTCTAAAAGTATTTGGACTGCAGATGTTTTGAAATCATCTATTCTCTTTAGAAATGTAGTATGTATATATCCAATGGCTTTCCTGAATCGAACAGTACTAAATTTTTTTATATTTCCCAGGTCGAATTAGATTCATCTCGCTCACGTGAGGACGACATACTCATGTGTAATCGGGAATTTCCATAACAGTTCAATAGGATGAAGGAGGCGAACGAGAATATAAAAGATCAATACGTAAAGGCACATTTTAAACTAGTAGAGGTGACCTAGACCATTTCCGACCTGACTCTTCAGGATGAAGAGAAAGATGCCGTGATAAATAAGGGATTTAAAGAGCTAGCGAAGGTAACAGAACATGCCTAGACGCTTCCAAGTCGAGCTGACGTATTGGATGTGAAGGGTAAGCAGGCCGACATGGCTCAATACCATCATCAGGTGTTGGAATAATTGGAGGAACAATTTCGATCTAATCTCCAGAAATGTATGAACGAGCAGAAGCGAATGAGATAAAAATTGATCAAAAAAGACAACGAGCTGAGGGTAGCTGGAGAAAATCTATCGCCTTCAGAAACTGCAGCTAAACATTTGCAAATAGCCCTACCCACCAAGCATATGAAATTTTGGGAAATGCAACGACGATGTAACAATTTAAACGAGGGGGTTGCACGAATTAAGGCCAAACTAGCGCAGGCTATTGCGCGTGCCAAGAAAGCTGAGGCTAGAGAACGTTCAGAGAGAAGTAGAATTGAGGTTAAGACTCCTTCAGTTCAAGGGGATGTAGCTAGTATCTCAAGTTGAATTAGAAAGATAGAGAATGACGTATCTCATATTTAGGAGCATGTCAAGAAGGAAAATACGAACTTGAGGGAATGCCAGCAGAAGTTGGATGCTGCTCTTATCAGGGAGAAAATTCTGGAAGGGGAAATCAAAGCAAAGGAATCACAGATAAAGAGGAAAGAAGAATTATTGAAAGATATTATGGCTAGGGAAGAGTTAAACGTAGAAATTCGAAAACTTCATGCCTGGGTAGTAGACTTAGAAGCCATGTACCTTGCTAAATTAGCTAAGTATACACAAAAGTTGGAGGAGAATGTAATCTATCATGCTAAGGTCGATGCGGAAATGACTTAACAAAAGAATGAGTATGTCAAGTTAGAGTCGCGCCTCGAGAAGGTGAGAGCAAAATTTACTGTAATGGTCATACCTGATGCGTTGCGCTTCGACCTACTAGAGGCAATGGCTACATACTTTATAGAAGAAATAAAAGGACTTGAGTCAGAACGAGATACCTTGTTCAAAACACTGTCAGATTAGGGATGCATTTCTAGAGCTAAGATAGATTGAGGGAACTGTCTGGGCGTCATGGAGACCCAATTGGGCCCTCGAACTGTTGAACTGATAGAATTGGGTAGAGCTGCTGTGATCCGCGAACTGAAAGGTTGACTTCTTGATATAGGGGGAAGTACTGCTGACTCTCCATCAGCAGAAATGAAATACTTGTAATATGAATTTGACCTAAAAATAAATAGTATCTATCGCAGACACATTGAAATAGATAAAAGCTAGTATGACCATTGCCTTATCTTGTGTCTAGTGGCGTCTTTGATATAAAATAAAAAAATTTACCATCGTTTCAATCACAAAAATTTGTTGAGTTAAACCAAGTTGAAACTTGATTTGAACTTTAGAAATGTCGCAGACATATTGAAAGAGATGAAAGCTAGTATGACTTTACCCTAATCTTATGCCTGGTAGAGTCTTTGATGTAAAATAAGTTTCCACACTTGCTACAATCGCAGAGATATTTTAGAGTCAGCCAAACCATGTGATATCCTTGATCCAGCCGGTATAAATGATCCAAATAATTTGAAAAAGATGAAGACTAGTATTACCTTTGCCTTATCTCTTGTTTGGTAGAGTTTTTGATATGAAACAAGTTTTTACACTTGCTACAATCGCATAGACTTAGTAGAGTCAGCCAAACCAAGTGATATCCTTGATCCAGCCGGTATAAATGATCCAAACAAGTTGAAAGAGGTGAAGACTAGTATTACCTTTGCCCTATCTCTTGTTTGGTAGAGTCTTTGATATGAAACAAGTTTCTATACTTGCAACAATCGTAGAGATTTAGTAGAGTCAGCCAAACTAAGTGATATCTTTGATCCAGCCGGTATAAATGATCAAAACAAGTTGAAAAGGATGAAGGCTAATATTACCTTTACTTTATCTCTTGTTTGGTAGACTCTTTGATATGAAACAAGTTTCTACACTTGCTACAATCGCAGAGATGTTGTAGAAGAAGTCAAATCAAGTGATATCCTTGATCCAACTTGGATAAGATCGATTGTAAAAAAATATTACTATGCTTTAATCTATACAATATGGTCGAATGTTCGAGAAGAGAATAATATTGTTCAAAAAAACTTTCATTGATAAGTTCAAAATTTACATTGGATGGAGATGAGAATCTCACTTTTGGAATTGAAGAACAAAAAACAAACAATGGAAATAAAGTAGTAAGATACCTAACGATAGTACCGTTTCAGTTGCTTAGAGTTCGAAGTATTTGAAATGGAGACTCCCTCTTCTGTCATGAGATAGTATGATCCTAGGCCTGAGATACCTATGATAATGAATGGACCCTCCTAATTATTGGCTAATTTTCTAGTATGAGGCCCTTTACGATGTTGAGGAATTTCTATGAGGATGAGATCTCTGATTTCGAAAGTACGGCTCCTAACTCGGTTATTATACGATCTGGCAAGCATATGATGATATCGACCTAGGTTAGCGATGACGCGTTCCCTGGTCTCATCTATCATATTGAGGTTATAAGCCAATTCAAACTTATTTTCCTCATCAGTCAGCTCGTGATTGCAAACTAGATGATGATATTCAGAAGGAATGATAGCCTTAGTGCCATAAGCATTGAGGAATGGGGTACACCCAGTGGATTGTCGGGGAGTGATTTGATATGCCCACAAGATGTAAGGTTGTTCGCGAACCCAATTTCCTTTTATCTGTGAGTGAAGCTATTTTTTGAGTCCATCCACGACAGCTTTGTTGATGATTTTGGCTTGGGCATTGCCTTGAGGGTAGTATGGATTTGATAGTGAATGGATAATATTGCGGTGGTTTAGGAAGGTTACAACCTTATCTCCTATAAATTAGGGCCGTTATCGATACGAATTAGATGGGGGCACCCAAACCGAGTGATTATGTGGTTCCAGATAAAAGAGATGACCTCTTCTTCTTTGGCTTGACATAGTGGAATTGCTTCTACCCATTTTGTAAAGTAATCGGTAGCTACGAGTAGGTGACGGTGATTACCTGGAGAGTTTGGGAATTCACCGATGAGGTACAACGCCCATCTTTTGAATGGCCAAAAAACCTTGCTTGCATGGACCTCGAGCACAGGGGCGCGTATCATATGTCCATGTCTCTAGCAAGTGCCTCACCTGCAGGATTACACTTCTGCTTACTTGAGCATGCCAGGCCAGAATACTCCTTGAGTGATAGCTCTGTTAGCTAATGATCTTTCTGCGGCGTGGGAGCCATAAGTTCCTTTATGAAATTCGCAGAGTAGTTCGTCTATTTTTGACTTAAAGAGGCACTTGAGGTAAGGCCCTATGATAGAAAGGCGGTATAGCATGCCATTTTGTGTAATGTAATGCTTTTAGTTGTTGATCAGCTCTCTGCATTCTTTAGGATCTGCTAGGAGTGGTCCATTACAATTATTGCCGACACCGAGGTAGGCAAAGAAATGTTTTCGCCAATCGTCGTCTCCCCCTTTATCGCCCCTAGTGTTGATCGTGCATACAAAAATACGATCAATGCTGGGGGTTAAAATGGTTTTGATCTAGAGATTTCAAGCTTCTATTCCCAAGACCCCGGCTATATATGCCAAGGAATCGGCGTGTCTAGTTTTACCTCGAGGAAGATAACTGAGAGTTGCTTTCAGGAACTTACTCATCCTATCTGCAACGAGGGCCGCGTATTCGATCATGTATTACTCAAAATAGTGGTGAAAGATGATTAATGAATCTATGTAAACTGAGAGTTTAGGGATGTCGAGCTGAAGTGCGAGGTCCAGTCCGTGAATGAGAGCTTCATACTCGGTAACATTATTTGAGGCCTTAAAATCCAAGTGGATTGATTTCTCAATTCTATCGTTAGAAGAGGTAATTAAAACAATCCCTATCCCTGACCCTGTGAGTTCTGCTGATACATATGTGAGAAACTTCCATCCTGACGTAGTGATCTAGACAGCTCGCTCGTCGAATTACTTCGGGGTTGGATTCTTTGCCGTCTGTATTTTTGGACTATAAAAACCTTTCAGTATCACCATATCGAATAGTTCTTTGGTAATCGGACTTCCTTATAACTTCGTGGTATCGCCAGTAGTACCCAGAACTTGTGCCTCGATCAACTCATTAATTTGTTGGTCCATGTCTTCTTTTATGATGTAATGACGTGTTAGATGAATCGTTGGTCGTGCTGGCAGGGGATGATGAGTTCCTGAACCTTCATTCAAGCGATCTTGTGTTGGAACTTGATGTAGAGGTCACTGGTCTTCCTCCTAATGGATGGAAATCTGGTGACCTCGACCGACTTCTGATTGAACTTCTCCCCTCAAATGGATGGAGGGTTGCAGTACGTATTGTAGATTTTGGGAAATGGCTTTACTGGCGACTCCCCGAGGTCCAAATCTTTCCCTAGCTGAAATGTAGGAAGTCTCTGGAAGTTGATCGCGACCACTGGATAGAGTAGCATGCAAAGTATTTTGCAGAGCCTCGAGTGCAGTATGCATCATCGTCATCTGATCTTCATACCGTTTGAGTATTGTCAAATGAGCTTGTCATTCTGTATCAAGCTCTTTCTCTCAGAGTTCGCAATCCTTTGTCAACTGAAGTTCGAGTTCGGTGCATTTTTCTTTCTCGGCATGGAGATTTGCCTCTAACTCTGTGAGTTGTCCCGGATCCACAAAAATTTTGAGCTAAGTACCTGCGGCCGGTCGTCTGGAAGAAACCATAATATAAAATTATAGTGAAAGACTGCATTAGGGTATCGTGGAAATACATTCTTTCCCAGAGACAGCGTCAAATATAATGGCTAAATTTCGTAAGCTCGAAACGATTAGGAATTAGCTATCACACCAATGAACCCGTAACAATACTCTAATGGAAAGTAAGAAATTGAAATAGGAGTTTCTAACGTGGAAAACCTCTGAACTGGTAAAAAACTGCGACCTTGTATGGAGGATTTTTGTAAAAGTATCTTTATTGTTTGAACTGGATATCTTTATTACAGGTGATCTCTAAATATAGAAATGCTTTTAATCTCATAAATAAGAAGTTTCTGTAATTTTTTTAGTCCCTGTCTCTTCGAGAACTTTTTCTTTATTTAGGTTTTTCCCACTGCCCTTCATCGTGTTGGTGTACGTTTTTCGAATTATGTTGTTAGTGGTGGTTGACTGAATAACAAACGAGTTCATGGGAGACAGGTGTCTTCGTCTGGATAACATTTTCTGGGTTTAGCTCGATCCACGTTCTTGAGTAGTTCGTGGGGCTGGTTGGATTGTTTACTAGAGTGTTAAGTATTTAAATTGCGTGAGCCTGAGATGAAGGTAAAAAAGCTTCGTGAGCTCAATTTTGAGTGACATCGAGGGATAAGTCCCTGCATAGTCGACTTGGAATCGTACAAAAATGGTAGCTATAAAAAGTAGCTTGAAGTTATTTTGGTCAATGATCAAGCTGAGGGGAAGCATCTTTACTATATTACAAGTTCAACATGATCCAAGCGCAGGAGATTATGAAAATACTGCGATCTTACACCACACGACAAAGAAGCCAAATTTCTCCCTGAGTCGAGCAATCGCCGGCTTGGAATTTCATTCGAAGATTGCGATACTAGCCATGTCAAATTCCCATATCATGATGCATTAGTAATAATGCTGAAAATGAAGAAGTTAGACATACACACAATAATTATTGATACTGGCAGTGGTATTATGATTCTTTTTTAGAGCACTATCGACCAAATGGGCTTGGCCGACCAGGTTATTCAAAATGACACCGATATCAATGGGTTCAATGGTTTTAGAGAAGATCAAGTAGGCAAGATGATCTTTCCTATCATTGCAGGACTAACCACCATCGACGTCGTTTTCTATGTCATCAATGCTAAATCCCGTTATCACAGGATTATGGGCCGCTGCTGGATTCACAGCATTGAAGCAATCACTTCCACCTATCATCAGGCACTCCAATTCAAACGCGATAATGGTATTTATAAGATTAGAGGTAGTCAGAAGCTTTCTCAGGCTAGTGAAAATACTGTCTCTACTATCTTAGATACTTCTGACAGATTTGCTACATAGCAATTACAGGGAGATGATCACCTCAACGATAAAACTTCCACGGAGGAGCCCACAGAATATATCAACCTCGATAGACCTGCCTGGGGTACTTTCATTGGTACAAGGCTGGTTCAGTACAAAAAAGATGCTCTCATCCAGTTTTTGCAACTCAGTAGAGACATCTTTGCAGGCTCTTTCGAAAAAATGTAGGGCGTTGATCTAGCCAAGGCATGCCACAAACTATCCATCAACATCAATGTCACAGTAGTCATATAGAAACAATGACGACTGTCACCTCATCTTCGAGATGAAGCTAACACCGAGATCGAGAAATTAATCAAAGTAGGATTCATTAGAAAAGCCAAATATCCTGACTAGATATCTAATATTGTCGCAGTACCAAAGAAGAACAGAAAAGTTTGAGTTTGCGTCGATTTCACCGATCTGAACAAACATACTCCAAAGGACAGTTTCCTTCTTCCAAGCATACATCAGATCTTCGATTATACAGTAGGCCATGATCTTCTATCTATGATGGACGCTACGTCGGGATACAATCAGATTCCGCTTCTGGAAAAAGATCAAGAAAAGACAACTTTCATCACTGAGAGAGGTATTTACTGCTACAAAGTCATGCCCTTCGGACTCAAAAATGCAGGGGTCACATATTAAAGGATGATGACTACCATGTTCAAAGCATATCTTGGAAAAGTCGTTGAAGTCTACATCGACGATCTCTTATGTAAGAGCGTACAGTCAGCCAATCACATCTTAGATCTCAACACTATCTTCAACATCCTTCGATCTTACAGAATGCATCTCAACCCTAATAAATGCTAATTCAGGGTCCATTCTGGCTGATTCTTAGGTCATCTTATCAACAAGAAGGGGATTAAGGTTCATCCAGATCAGATCCAAGCTCTCCTCAAGATGCCTTCACCATGAACAACAAAAGAGTTTCATAAACTAGCCTGCAAGATTGCCGCTATCAACCGTTTCGTGTCTAAATCTTTAAATCGCTGTCGTTGGCTATTCCTGTTACTCCGTGGTTGTACCAAACGAGGAAAGGTTCAGCCAGTCACCGAGGTCAAATGGACACCAGAATGAGAAGCAGCTTTTCAAGATCTTAAAACATACCTTGGGGATGACTCCCATAATGAACACCCCAGTAGATAATGAGGAACTGATTATCAACCTAGCAGTTACTGATACTTCACTCAGCTCGGTTCTCATCTGCCTTAAAGGGAAGGTCGAGAAACCCACCAACTTCATCAGTAAAACCTTCACTCCAGCAAAAACAAGGTATTCTAAAATTGAGTAACTTCTTCTCACACTTGTCTACACTTCACAGAAACTCGAGCACTACTTCCAAACTCATTAAGTCAAATTCATGACAAACTACCCACTTTGAGAGATTCTACCTCCAAAAGAAAAATCAAGAAGAGTGCAGAGTGGTCCATTAGTTCGGGAGAACATGAGATCAAGTTCGAACAACGTCATTCCGAAAAGAGTCAGGCCATTATCAATTTTCTCATAGATTTTCCAGTGGAAGATCTCGACTAGGAAGAGCACGATCTTGGCCTTACAGGACAAAATCCCAAAGATCCACCCCCCATAACCTTTGAGGAGAGAGCTGAATGGATTATAACAAAAAGATGGAGAATTCTCAGAGATGGATCAGCAAGACCCGCAGGGTCAGGAATCCGAATCGTATTGGTTATATCCCCTCCAATGACAGAATTAAAAAATCAATCCGCCAGGATTTTGAGGCCTCAAATAATGTCACCGAATACGAAGCTCTCATTAATGGACTCGATCTTGCTCTTCAGCTCGAAGTCTCTGACTTCTCCATTTATACATATTTGCTACTCATCGTCAACAACTACTCTGAGCAATATAAGAAGAATGGGAAGATGATAGAATATGCAGCCCTCGTTGTAGATAGGATGAATAAGCTCGCGAAAGCAACTCTCGATTATCTTCCTCGAGGTGAAAATAGACACAGCAACTCCTTGGCATATTTGGCCGGGGTCTTGGGGATAAAAGCTTGATATCCTTATATCGAAATCATTTTAACCCCCAGCATTGATCGTATTTCAGTATACACGATCAACACTGGGGGTAATACAGGGGGAGGCGACGATTGGCAAAAGCCTTTCTTAGCCTACCTCGGCGTCGACAACAGTTGCAATGGACCACTTCTAGAGGATCCAAAAAAGTACCGACAGTTGATCAACAACTCAAAGCGCTGCACAAATCAGAATGGTATGATATACCGTCTTTCCGTCATAGGGCCTTATCTCAAATGCCTCCCTAAATCCAAAACAGATGAAATGCTCCGCGAATTACATGAAGGGACTTATGGCTCCCATGCCGCAGGTCGATCACTAGCAAATAAAGCTAATACACAGGGAATATTCTTGCCAAATATACGCAAGCAAGTAGAAGAGTACTCATGCAGATGCGATACCTGCTAACGACATGGACACATGATATACACCCCTATACTGGAGCTCCATGCAAGTTCAGTGTTTTGGCCTTTCAAAAGATAGGTGCTTGATCTCGTCGGCAAATTCCCTAACTCTCCAGGTAATCCCGCCACCTCCTCATAGCTACCGATTATTTTACAAAATGGGTAGAAGCAGCTCCTCTATGTCAAACCAGAGAAGAAGAGGTCATCTCTTTTAACTGGGAACACATCATCACTCGGTTTGGGCGCCCCTACATAATTTGTATCGATAATGGGCCCCAATTTGTTAGGGAAAAAATCATCACATTCCTCAACCAACACAATATTATCTACTCACTATCCAATCCTTACTATCCACAAGGCAACGGCCAAGCCGAAATCACCAACAAAAAAATTGTTGATGGACTAAAAAAATGGCTTCACTCACAGAAAAAAGGGAATTGAGTTCGGGAAGTACCTCATGTCCTATGGGCATATCGTACCACTCCACGGGCGTCAAGAGGATGTACTCCATTCCTCCTTGCCTATGGCACTGAGGCCATCATCCCATCTGAAAATTATCACCCAGTTCAGGATCACGAACTGACCGACGAACAAAATGAGTTTGATCTAGATTGTAACCTCAATATGATTGATGAAGCCAGGGAATGCGCTATCACTAACCTCGTCCGATATCATCATATGCTAGCCAGATCATGCAGCAGCCGAGTCTGACATCGTACCTTCAAAATTGACGATCCTGTCCTCAGAGAAATTGCTCAGCATCGCAAAGAGCCTTAAGCTAGAAAATTAGCCAATAATTGGGTGGGTCCATTCATTATCCCAGGCCTCTCAAGCTTGGGATAATATCATCTAGTGGCTAAAAAGGGAGTCCCCATTTAAATTTCTTGGAATACTTGGCGACTGAAACGGTACTATCGTTAAGCATCTTACTACTCCATTTCTTTTTCTCACTTTTGTTTTTCAATTCCAAAAGTAAGATGTTCATCTTCATACAATGTAAATTCTGAACTTATCAATGAAACTTCCAAGTTTTTCACAACATCTTTCTACTTATGTAGATTCAACCACATTATATAGATTAAAGCATAGATAATACAAGCTTTCCATCGATCTAATACTAGTTAAATCAAGGATAACACTTGGTTCACTTGGTTTGGCTGACTCTACTAAATCTCTACCATCGAAGCAAGTGTAGAAACTTGTTTTGTATCAAAGACTCTACCAAACAAGAGAAAAGGCAAAGGACATACTTGCCTTCATCTTTTTCAACTTGTTTGGGTCATTATGCCAGTTAAATCAAGGATAGCACTTGGTTTGGCTGACTCTATGAAATCTCTGCGATCCATGCAAGTATAGAAACTTGTTTTATATCAAAGACTCTACCAAACAAGAGATAAGGCAAAGGTCATACTAGTCATCATATTTTTCAACTTGTTTGGGTCATTATACCAGTTAAATCAAGGATAACACTTGGTTTGGCTAACTCTACTAAATTTTTGTGATTGAGGCGAGTGTAGAAACTTGTCTTTTATCAAAGATTTTAACAGACATAAGATACGGCAAAGATAATACTTGCCTTCATATCTTTCAATGTGTCTGCAACATTCTTACAATTATATCAAAAGTCACTTGATACGACTGGCTCAACCCGCCTCTGCGATTTGAACATGTGTAAAAACTTATTCAATACAAAGGACCCCACCAGCCACAAGATAAAGCAAAGGTCATACTAGCTTTAATCTATTTCAATGTGTTTGCGACAGATATAATTTATTTTTTAGGTCAAATTCATATTAAAAGGGATTCTTTTCTGCCGATGAGGTGTCAGCAACACTTCCCCCGTCAGCAAGAGGTCAAACTCTCAATTCACAAATTACAGCAGCTCCGCCTTACACTATCATCTCAGCAGATTGAGGAACTAAATGGGTTTCCATAAAGAACATACAGTTCCTCCGATTTGTTTTCACTTCATAAATGCATCCCTTATCCGGCAGATTTTTGAACAAGGTATCTCGTTCTAACTCAAGTTTTTTTACTTCCTCTACAAAATATGCAATAATCAACTTTAGTAGGTCAGATCTAGATATATTGGATACGACCATTATTGCGAATTTCGATCTCAACTTCATGAGGCGTGCCTCCAGATTAGCGTATAATTTTTTCTGATGGATCAGTTCCATGTCTAACCGAGAATCAATAGATATGTTTTCCTCCAATTTCTTCACATATTTGGCTGATTTAGCCAAATTTTAGGCCTCTAGGTCCACCACCTGAGCACGAAGTCTCTTGATTTCAGTATTCAACTCTTCCCTAACCGGAATATCCTTTAATATGTCATCTTTCTTCTTCATTAGCATCTCCTTTGCCCGAATTTTCCCTTCCAGGACTTTCTCCCTGATAAGAGCAGCATCCAGCTTCTACTGGCATTCCCTTGAGCTTGCATTACCACTCTGCACATGTCCTTGTATTCGAGCTACATCACCTTCCAACACTCTAATTCGTCCTGATAAACTCACTACATCCCCTCAAACTAGAGGAATTTGCACATCCTTTTTACTCCCCCTCGAGTGCTCTCCAGCTTTTGCTTTCTTGGCACGTGCGTTGGGTTGTGCCTGCTCGGCCTTTACTAGAGCCACTCTCTCATTAGGTTCATTGCATCTTCGTTGCATATCCCAAAACTCCATATTCAAGTGTTTCACTACAGCCTCCGAGGCTGATAGATTCTCTCGAGCTACTTTCTGCTCGTCATCTTTTTCTACCAGTATCTGCTTCAGTTGTTCCAACTCACTTCTACAATTCTAAAGATCAATCCAAAATTTCCCTTCTGATCTTTCATGTGCCCGAATACGATACTGAGTTATTTCAACCGACCTATTCTTTGAAATTAGAATGTCAATCCGACTCTAAAATTTTGTAACATGTTCCTTCATCTTCGAAAGCACTTTTGATCCTTTGCCGATCTCGTCATCTTTCTCCTCGAGCTTACGACTAAGGTCGACAATAGGTTAGCTGGCCACAACATATTTGAAGTGTACTTTTACGTACTGGTCTTCTATGTCCTCACTCACTCCCCTCATCCTATCGAACTCTTCTGTAAATTCTAGGTTACATTTGAGTGCTTCATCTTTGCGTGAGCAAACTGAATCCAATTCGATCTGCACAATAAAGATATATTATACACAATTCGATTCAAAACACCTATCAATGCGCATTTATACATATCTCATTTCTAAAGAGTATCCGATTTCTAACATCTACTGTGTACACTACTTTTAGACTTAAGGTTGAAGTACCAACTCAGTAAAACACTTCATGGCAGGTATTTTGGTATCTCAGGTACACATTTCCAATATGCAACTGTCTAATTTTTTTTATATATATAGACCTCTGCGTTCTATGATCACTCTCGTATATCGTCAAACATATCGTATAAGCCAAAAGGCCTTTGTTGATCTAACCAGTAGTTCAGCTTGCGAAGATAGCAAGAATGTAAAGATCTCTTTCTCCCTGGCAAGCTCAGTCTCTAGGTATTTTATCCGGAGATTGATTTCTCTATATACCTACAAGAGGGTTATAGACAAACTCAACCTACGCGTCTATTAATACACACAATCTAGCAGTTTACGATACATGTCAAATAGGTTCATACAAAAAAGAATCCCTTACCTACCTTCTCAGTCTCACCCTCATGGTGTTCGGTGTCGTCCCCTTGATTATCAATCACAATCTGACGGGAGACACCATCTAACACATCCACAGCTCCCATCGCGACCTCATCTATCTCTTCTTCATCTTCCTTCTCAATGAAGGTATCTGCCTTAATGGCACCCACCTCCTCCTCTGAGTAACCCTTTGGCATCAGATGGTGCCTCTGCCTGTCGCGCTCCTTAACCATCTCCTCCAGCATGGCTTCGGCCTCCACCTGTAGCTGCCCAATTGCTATGGCATGAGAAACATTCAGAGCCTCCAACTGCTTTGCATCCTTTGCAACATTATTTTTCGCTCGAGCTAACTTTGTCTCAAGCTCGATCTTTATCTTCTTCAACTCCAACTTATCTTCTTCAACTCCTAGCCAAAGTCCCTTCAATAACTTAGTAACCTGTATAATACATATCAACCTCAGCATCAGCTCGGAATGTAATAAATATATTTCATATAATCAATATACACTTACCATCTTGTTTGTATCTTCCACTCCGTGAAGCGCCGCCAGCCCGGCCCTTTCTTCTGCCCCTTTTAGGTCGTTCAGTACAACAGGTCGCTCTTCGGCGACCTTCTTACCAGACTTCTCCAATGATTTGACCCTCTACCTTTTTTCTTTAGCAGATTCACTACTTCCAGTGGTACTAGAGGCCGCCACAGACTATAACATCAAATTTTTTCAGATATTTTTGAACTATTTTGTTCGACATGATTGGTTCAGGCTGAACCGAACTCTCAATTTCAGAGGTCTTAGCCGAGTGAGTTTGACCTTCTACACCAGTTCCTCTCTTTTTTCCTTCGTCGACTCCCGCCATCATCCTAATCGATTGAGCCTTTTTTACCATATTCGACGTTCTATCAGCTCTCATCTTTTTGCTGAGACCTAGTCCTTCCAATATAAATTCGAGCTAAGCCTCCGCCTCAGCAACCTCATCCAACGACGACTCTTTCCTCTTGACGTGGGATTTCACACCTGCAATAAACATCACTTCATTATCAGCTACAAGTATCAGTTCAAGTATATCAATATATTATTTATGCATGCCAGTACTTACTTTTTTTTGCAGTTCTAAACCGAAGATCCAGAGGTTCTTTGTCATCTCTCTGAAGGAAATTACCCTATAACCATATGACATTATCATTACAAGTTCGACCTGCTGAATTCAGATCGAAGAAACGTGGCCGAGTCACGCTCATACAGAAATATGCCCCACCACTAGCACGATAATTCTTTACGCGATAGAATTATAGCACATCCAAAGGGGATATCCTCCTCACTTTCCCCTCATTCTCCCACTTCTCATTCAGATGATCGCATACATTTATTACCTCCCACATGGTCCCATTCAACTGAGCAGGACATGCCCCCAATTGCATTCGTGATCCCCTTCGCCAAATTGGCCAAAGGAAGATTCAACCCGTACTCTAATTGATACAGGTAACACAAAAAACCTTCATCAAGGTCACCCCGAACACCCTAATCAAAGTACTCTAACGAGATCAATTTGTCTATACCCCTATCTCATTTTTCTACTTCTAAATTGGCCAACAGATAAACTTACGCTTCACCCACAACTATTGTACAACCCTTAAAGTGCCTACTGGAATACTCTACACAATTACCCCATTTTCCTCCTACAACAGCCTTGGCCTTTGTGATTTTTCTCTAAAGGGATCCGAACCGGGAGGATAGGATATTAATTGATCAAGAAAACTTGGAAATTGCTCCAATCCTATTTCAACCACACCATCAGACTCTATCGTCCGACCGGAGGTCGACACCACATTAACAGGTACTCAACCCATATCAACAATTATTTTTATAGGCAAAGTTTCGACCTACCCAATTGCTTCATACGTTCGACCTACATTCAGGTTCAGGTATCTACCATTACTTTGTATAAATCATTCATATACGTTGAACATATATCTTTAATATATTCTGTGTATCCACACTATGCAGTTATTTCCATATGGTTGATGATAAGATTTACTTCAAAATAAAAAATAAAAAATAAACGATTGCGATTAGCACAAATACATATATATATCTCACACGTCTCTACTAACCTTCAGAATCTGAGTAGGAACCCACAGTAGTGTCGTGGCCCTTCCTTACAATAATGCTATATGGCCACCTACGTGATCCAGTATCTGTCACTCTTCTCGACCGTTGATCGCCCTCAGACAACTCCTTATCAAGTCCTCTGTAATTTTTTTGCACCCCTCTCTCTGTGCTATCCAAATTATTTAAAATTGAAAACCGTTTAAATGATGATGAAGAAGCACTATTTATCATTTCTCTGTCTAGTGGCTGGCATTTATTGTTCCTCGCATGACCCACCCTCAGTTTTGGAACTGAGGCGTCCTTTCCACTATCCATGTCAGACGTCTTGTACCCTTTCAATAAATTAGATTTTCCATCATTACACCTCCCCTCATATTTTCCTATCTCTATATCCTTTTCTGACCTTCCCATACTCATGACGATTCGCACTGCAAGTTAATGAATTTCTCAGCTTTGCATACCAAGCAAAATTAGAAGCTTCTACATTTCCTCCTTTTTTGTACCATACTTATAGTAAAGTGACGTCATTTTCAAGGTTCACAAAATTTTCAAAAGTATTCAAAATATTTATTGCAATAGTTTTCAAATGGCATTTGCAACTATAGAGGATCCCATTGCTTTGCACTATTTTTTGTTCATATTTAACAAACTTATTTTTATGATAAACGCATTTTTACAGCATAACATCTGACACAGACTTAATTACCTGGAATACCATATCCGATCATGTCACCACTCAATCAGCCATCTTCAAATTCAATTTTGACCTCCGCAATCAATTTAACCATTTCTTCTCGAGCTGCAGGGTCAAGCACCAACACACGAAAGCATACCTCATAGAAATACCTGGCATACTCACGTTCCCAACTTCTTACATCTAATCCTTCGAGCTGACACCCCCTCATTGGTAACTCAGCATCATAACCAAACGCACCAAAAATTCTTTCCTGCACTTCAGCTATCTTTATAGGAAATCGTCCTTCCGCGGCTTGTCGAATCCACTGAGATCTAGTCTGTACCATCCTAACCTCTTCTACATCGCCACATATCTTCCTACCCATTATGATATATATGTATGACATTCAAACTATCCCCCTCAAAATGATGTGCGGTTTACCTTGCATCATGCGACAGAAAACCCAAGAATCATGAGAAAAATATTTGTTCTTATCTCTTCCTTCGAGCTTGTCCGTTATATTACTTTCTAGGTCGAGTATTTTCAGTCAAGATTTTTTATTTCATAAAACTCTATTAGATCGAATTTGTGAAGTACGAAAATCATAAACACTTTTTTGCCTCCACTATTTTTAACACACATTACACGTTCTACTTATATCACAACATTCTTCAAGCTCGATTTCTATATACTCTATATATATAACGCAGGTGATCAAATCTCTAATTTTATTCATATCAACAACTGTTACACACATTTTTACAGATAACAAGTATTTCAATAATTGATCTCAGGTATGATGCATAATACATCAATCTGTCCAACACAACCCTCAGGTACTTTACAGATAACAAGTCTTTCTAAAATTTTTTTATGTAACAGGTCGTTCAAACATGCTGGAACTTCAAGTCCTTCAGTTCATCCCGCTTCAGTGACCTTTCACCCTGATACAAAGAAGACATTGGATCCAACAGAGAGTTACCCTTGCATGAGTCTGGTTGAATTCCAATCAAACTTTAAATGGAAACTATGCAAGTAGTAGCCTCAGTACTAGCCCCAACCCTACAACCTAAAGGTTTTCTTAACGCCAAAACGTGATGGAAATACAGAAGCGGACCACCACCGTTTACCTCCCTAGTCCCCTATCACCAGTACATCTCCTATGACCACCACCCCCGAAGATTTTGTATGGATGAAGAGGGCCCGACCTTAGAATCCTTGGCGATACAAAAGATCATCATAGCTGCCTCACAGTTACGCCTACTCTTGCATATGAAACCCAAACATTGTCCTCCGCCAGAGTATGGAGTCAAGCCCAACGTTCCTTGCCTCACAAGACGAGAACATGAAACCTCCACTTCCAATAAAATTTCTCCTCAACTTCAGCAGCATCCTCTTCTGACATACCTTGATAAATCGAAGGGACAGGGGCAGAAATAGACAACTCTAGGGATTGGTCACCAAAGTACTTCAACTTCAACCTCTGCGCTTCAGTCATTATCCCCTCTTCAAGAACCATCCTCCGAGTCTTCACCATTCCATAACGTTGCAAGTTTCAGAACAAGTTACGTAAGCAGGCATTGTTTTAAAGATTTGCTACAGGTACTATTTATATAGCCCTACATTTATTGTACAGGTACATTTTCCTAAGCCTTATCATTTATTACAGACGCGACTATTCAATCGCAACCTTCACATACATCAGCATCCACATCATCATTTAATACAGTCAACATCAGCATCCAAATATCATATAACTTCCATCCAGTCAACACAGTCATTACTCTATTTCAAATTTCAAAGATTTAATCCAATGCCCGTTACCCTCAGATTCATTCTCAACCAGAGCCACTCGTGACTTCGATCGCGAGGGGGCGATTGAAGGGACCTATCCCTCAATCTCACCTAAATCAAGTTGTCGCAAGCTCGATTCACCCCCAACGCAGGCTCAGGCATTTATCAACATAACTCCTCCAGTCAATATTTCATCCAGCCCCACGAACTAGTGAAGAACGTGGGTCGAGCATAAACCGAAGAGCCTGAACAAGTTAAAGACACCTATTTCTCGCGAGCTCGCCAGTTATTCAGTCAACCACCACTAACTATATTATTTAGAAAACTTACTTCAGCACGATGAAGAGTTGCAGAGAATGCCTATATAAAGATGAAGTTCCAGAAGAGACAGGGACCAAAAAAATTATACAAGAAATCACTTGTCATGAATCTCAAACTATTCAAGCTTATTGGTTACAAGATTAAAGCATTTCTAAACTTAAAGATCACTTGTAATAAGATACCTATTTCAATCACTAAAAATATTTTTACAAAAATCCTCCACTCGAGGTCGTTGTTTTGTTACCTATTCAGAGGTTTTCCACGCTAAAATTCACTTCTGTCATTTTACTATTTATTATCAGAATATTGTTATATGTTCATTGTTGTGACAGCGAATTTCAAACAATTTCGAATTTACAAAATTTGGCCATCACACCTTTTATATCAACGTTGTTCACTTTGTGAGCGGTATTTTTGCCAACTCCCTTACAGTGCCGTGTTGCTGGAATGGCCGTTGAATTTGATTGGACTAGATGAAGAAGGTAAGCATGCAGGGTATGACCACATTTTCTGGCATGATATGTTCCGCAAGTCGCTATTGAGTGCCACAGTACGGGAACTAACTGTTCAACAGGTCGCATGTGACAAGATTGTAGAAGATGATGCAAGAGCAGCAAGAGGCGAGATAATTCAGTGTGAGGGGGCAAACCATCGGGGTTGCTTCAGATGTAATTGGTGAGCTCAGTAAGCTCAAAGTATGAGAGCTCATAATAAGTATTTTGTTTTTAGTATTTTGTGTGGGAACACAAATAAATGAAAGGTGAGGCATAGTTGATGCCTCGATCTGATTAAATAAGAATAAAGTATTCTATTTTATTGTATGTGTATAGATATTGTGGAAGACAGTTGTAGGATTTTAACAACTGTATAGGTAATTCAAATTTTGAATATTGATCTATATTAGGAAAGTTGTACAACCTTGGTAGAGTATAAAAGTATATTGATTGGTCATTTGTACTGTGTTAAGGTAGAAGTACAAAATTTGTAGTAGCAAACAATAGATATAGACGTAATAACTGCAAACATTATCACAGAAGTCAGGATAATGCTGTTACATGAAAAAACGCGCCTGCAGAGACAGTAAGGATGGCTAATACGTGTTTGAAGGAGCCGTCGTTTCATAAATAGAAAGAGAAAAAAGTGGTGCAAATCTTATTTCCAAGGAGAGGAAATGTTTGAATGCTGAGTATGATTTGAGAAGGAAATCTTCATCAGCTTTTAAAAAACTGCCGGGGAAGCGACGGGAGCGCTCATTCGTGGCAAGACGTCCGGGAAAAGTAGAAGATTACAGTTCTTTAGGCGCATGTTGGTCAATCTCTGTCTGTTTTGTTTATTGAGTCATCTGGATGATATGCATAGTAATCTGGAGTAATCTGTTTGATATGTGTAGTAATCCATAGTAATCTGTATCTGATAATATAGAGGTTTTGGGATTTGTGAATAAATATGAGAGGGTTTTGGATTTTGAGATTTTTTTTGTATATGAATAGACTGTAGAGAGAAAAAATGCTTGTTTGGGGAAGAAAAGGGAAAACTTGAAATGATTGTATTTTATTTTCTGGGAAATTGTAAAGTAAAACGCATAGACTGGGTAGAAGGTAGGGTTGTGGTTACTGTATGTAGTGTAAAAATAATGATAAAATATATTTTATATCTGTAGGTCCAGTATGCATTCTAAAACTAGCATTCTCACTAGTAGATTTGTAGTCTCTTCGAGTTCAGATGAAACATAGTCTTTGGGGAGAGAGGACGATTACAGTGCCATGGAAGAAACTGTAAATAGTGTAGAGACGACCGTAGAGGTTGGGGGGCCTAGTCATTGTGGAAGTTATAGAGAGGGAGGATAGAAAAGATAAAGATAAAGCTTTATTTATATACCAAGAGGGGGGTAAATGTAGGAAAATAATACTTGAAATATAAAAAGAAATTGTAAGGGGAATGAGGTAGTTACCCGATGGATCAAAATATCTTGTTCAGAGCCTATATCCTCGGGAAAGGAGGGGAGGCGGTATACTACCAAGTCCCATGTTTGGATATGTAGAAGAGGGATAGAGGGATTAGTAAGGAGGTAAATCTCTCCTACTATAATGGTCTCGGGTTATCAGGCCCAAGTGATGGGTTTTTATGTTTTCTAAATCAGGTCGCATATAGTTTTAGAATTCCTCTGACTTACTTTTAGAAGGGGTTATGAATGTGTTACAGTGTTGCCCCGTATAATGATTCATCTAGGCAAAAATTCTTTGATTTTGAATCTGTAGGTAGACCATGGAACGACCACCTTGTGTAGGTAGAAGGTTACTGTATACAGGTTATAGATGAACCAATACTCGAATTGAACCATAGATATTATAATCCGAGTAAGTAATGTTGACCAATCTTCAAATAACCAATAACTCATCTTTGATCTTGGTAACTAATGCTTTGTTCCTTATTTTGGCAGAACCCAAGACTTCATCTACGCCTGATAAGTCCAGTCTATTTGACTGCATTGCTGGAGATCAGGATGAGCTAAATCAGGTACTTGGTGAGCTCGGTATTCAAACGGATAAAAGGGCAAATTTTATAGTACCCAAAGTCCAACGAGCTCACGAGAAACGAGTTATGGCTTAAGGAAAAGCTTGTCTGACTTCGGGCGATGTTCTTAGTCTTCCACCTCCTTCACCACAGACCACCAAATGGAATACTCAGATGTCGGGGAAGTTAGCTCCGCAGAGTACTTCTGCCACTGGGGTGGTGGCCACGGAATAAGTGGTCATAAAGGTTGTTTCTATAAATATGGGGGAGAGGCTTGAGGTTAGTGTAGTGACTCCGGCCAAGGTCGAGATGAGCTCGATGAAAAGAAAAAGGCATAGGGAAGAGGGTAGTTCACGAACGAATCCTCATGCTAAAGCTAAGATGAAAGAGCTGAAGCAGAAATACTGTCTGCTGGCTGGGACGAACCCGCAGTAGCTCGAAGATGAGTATCTCGAACATACTTTTGCAGTATGTATTAAAAATTTGTAATTGTCTTTGTCTTCAAATTAAAAATTATCGAACTGAATCTATCTTTATATATTGTTTGTACCGGCAGCTCTCAACGCTGTCAAAGGGGGCAAGATAGTGTCTGGAAAAGAGGAACCAGGAGTTTGGGGCTCTTACAGAGAAGTTTTAATTGCAATTAGCTTGTATGAAGGAGTTCGAGGATGAGCTCATGCTGGAGAAGGAGAAGAGAGCAGAAGAAGCTATAGCGGCTGCAGAGCTTGTAGAAAATCATAATGATCTGGTGGGGCATGATAACATGATTTTGAAATTAGTCCCTGCCCTTTTAGTGGAAGGAGAGCACTTCGTCCAATCTTATTATGATTTTTCGGGAGGATATCAAGCTAGGCTGGGCTGGTAGGTATAAGGAAATAGTCTTCCCTTCTGAGGTTGCAGACGAAGGGATGTCTGATATTGTTATTTTGCCAAAGAAAACGTTGGATCTCCTACCAGGAAATGTTTAGCCCGTCCGATCTATTAAGAAAATATTGGACCCTCTATCGAAAAGTACAAAACCAGTTCCTCTTCCTGGGAAGACATTGAATCCTTCTTCAAAACCTGTTGATCCGATCCAACTGGTTGGAACGACGTTAGAGGCTCCATCTGAGGTAAAAATCAGTTAAAATCTCTAAACATTCAGTGGTATTTTGCTTTGGATTTGATACAGTTCGTGTGATATAGATATGATTATACTCTGTATTGTCATACTTTGTTTTAGTTGGAGTGATGATTTGAAATATGTCGTTTTGAATGCCTGCATGATAACAAGGTATTTGTACTCTATGTAGGAGATATAGCGATTAAGAAAAACTAATTCCAAACTGGAGAGATTGTTGTATAGAGTGAGAGAATTTATGGCTCGTATTCAGTAGGTACTTAATAAAACTAAATATGAAGAAGGGAGTTTAAACTTAATTTTAAGAAAAAATTTAAGGAGTTATATGACCTCCAGTATTGATATGCTAAGATAAAAATAGAGAGGGACGAGGTATTAAGAAAAGAAGAGGAAAGGTGGGTATTAGTTCAAAAACAAAAAGAGTTGACCTATTTTAATGACCCGAGTGATAAGGCTAGGTGTCAAAGTATGTTAATAGCTCCAACATTGTATTTCATGGTCGAAGTGGATAGTGAACGAGGGTTAAAAGAAGCTTACATAGATCTTTTGAAGGAGAGAGGTGTAGTTCCGGACCCAGCTCGAGTTATGTTTTTTGCTTAAGAAGTACGTAATGGTAATAGTTTAGAGGCGAGAAAGTGTTCTGCTCGAGCTGGTGTGTATCCTGTATGGGGTGATGTTGAATCTTTATCTAATGTGTTTGGCTTTATGTATGATCGAAGGGCCATGAGAATTATATTTTTCAGGATAAGAAAGGAACAAATAGAGGATCAACAGCAATTAGAGGGTGAGTAAAAGGTGTTACAGGATGAGATATCACAAAATGCTATACAAAAAATATCTTTATGAATGCGATTATCAAAAGAAGTGATTGCTCGAATGATGGTAGAGGTTGATGTGAGGGCTTTAGGTATATTGTAAAAGGAAACACGCTAGCGGCTACACAAGGTGCATATGCAATTGAAGAAGTATCTGTATCCGTCCCGAGCAAAACTCGTTGTTCAAACAAAAAATGAGTGTCATATAGACAGTGTCATAAATTTTTATTGGGGAGAACCGGCGAGGGTATAAAATGAATTTAGGAAGTTCGTAAGGAAATGTGGGAAGGATTTTGATGTGGAGAATGTCAAGGATGAAATTATGTGGTTCACTAAAGATGAATGTGAAATTATTGGTAAAAAACCCATTCCCAGGTCGAGGGAACTTTCATCAGAAGAGGATGAGGAGGTGGTCAAAATTTTGATACCTCGATCGTGGCGTAAACCACGCTAGCTGGATGTGGTGACCTTTACAGCTCCTATAGATTTTTAAGTAACAAGTAGAAAAAGTTCAAGACAGAATGGGCAGTCCTCGCTTATCTCGATGAAGCAAAAATAGGGTATTCCCATTATCTTTTATCGGTCTTGCATGAGTGTTAGATCCTTGTGTACTATTTTTATGATAAATGCAATCTATTTTCTGTGATAATAAATAGAATGATGTATCTAAATTACTTAGATACCATGTTCTTGATTTAGACTTGTTAACTGTGGTATGTAATCCATTGGTATATGCGAACTATTATAAATGTAAACTATTATGGCAGGTAGAACTGATAGATCGTCAAAGTCAATATGACGCATTACGCGTCCAAAATGAACAATTGAACGGTGAGATAAGTTCGTGCAAGGAAGCTTTACGAAGTGTTATTGTATTAGAAGAAAACTCTAAGGTAGAGATTTTTAAAGAGTGACGTATAGTAATCTGTGTGACGAAGATACTGTAAGAAAAAGAGGATCAACTAGCAGTTGTACTGAGAAAGATAGAGGGTTTAAAAGAAGTGATAAGGAAAAAGGGTGTTGAAGCTATAGGAACTTTGGAATAAGCTAGCCAACAAGGGGCTGAATTGACATCCGTTCGAACTCAAGTTACAGAACTATTGGCAGTGCTAGAGTAGAAAGGAAACACTATAAAAAACTTACAATTTCAAGTAAATATACTTGAGGCAGAAATAGCCGACATGCGAGCTCGTGCTCGTAATTATAAAATATTCTGGAGAGTTGTGATGTAATAGTAAAGTAGATGGAAGAGGCTCGCAATCAATAGAGGGAAGACCTAAATAAAGCTTGGGGCAAAGTATATATGTTAGAGAATACTGTGCAATCGCAGGATATAGATGTCTTGGAGTACCGAGCTAAAAATTACAATCTACGAGATGCAAAAACGAAGATAGAAGCTTACCTATTGCAGGCGGAGATACGTCTTAATGACAAGAGGGTAAAATCTAAGGGCTGCGAATCTAAAATGGAGGGGTCAATATCTTTGATTTATCATAAGGAAGAATTCATGACAGTGCTAGAATCTCTGAATCTTCATGTAGGGGATAAAAAACGATGAGTGGAGAAATGTTGTGATTATTTGGAAGCTATGCTGAAAGGAAGCACAACATAAGCTTAGCGAGCTTATTCTTGTTAAATAGGTAAAAAGTGAGGTAGGTGATGTACACGATAGAGAGATGACTACAGTGATTTCGTTCTTCGTATCAGAGTTCAAGAGACTGGAAATAGAAAGTTAAATTGTATATGATGGTTTAGTTGCCAAAGGTGTATAGTGTGACATGGAGGCAATACAATCGAATTATCTAGATCCCATGTTGACCAAAATTGGTTCTCTTAAGCTGAGTATGGTTAGAGAGGGAAAGAAAATTTTTATTGGGAGAATGTCAGGTTTTATGCATCGACGGCTGTATAAGGTTGATGCACGTAACGATGTAGGACCATCTAATCTAGGTATTAATTCAAGTGATGGCTCTGGTGAGGAATGAGGCATAACGAAGGTGTTAAGGTTTTATGAATACTTAAAAAATATAGTAGATAGAATGTACAAAGAGATGACTAATGGCAAAAGAATGATCTGTACTAACCTGTTGAGGAACCAGTGATAGTGTATGGGTAAGATACCTATTGTATAGAATAACTCCAAAAGTTTTTGTATAATAGATGGTTGCTAAGGCAACAAACGTATAGAATATCAGTTTGACTGAAATCGTAAATGACCTATAATGTGATATGTGATCTGTTTGTCCGAAGCAGCAAACGATCTTTAATGTATAGACGATTAGTTTGGCTGAAGCAACAAATGACCTGTAATGTATAGATTATCAGTTTGCCTGATGCAACATATGATCTGTAATATAAGGATGATCAGTTTGGCTGAAGAAATAAATGATTTGTAATGTATAGATGACCAGTTTGGCTGAAGCAACAAATGATCTAAAATGTATTGATGATTAGTTTGACAGAAGCAACAAACGATCTCTAATCTTTATATAGAAGTACTTGTTAAATATATTAGAAAAGTACTATAATGTAGGGAAATCAAACACAAGTATTTCATTGGTGTAATATTGACGTACGAAGAATGTTATAGACAGAGTACTGCATGAAATAGTAAAAAGTACTCAGATGTATGGGGATCAAGCATAAGTCTTTCATTGATGTAAGATTATCATACATGATAGATTGATTGTAGAAAAGTACATTGTGATAGATTGTTATCGCTGATACAGCTTCAATTTCCTCATATTCTAAGGATTAGGTACTCGTTCTCCATGTTCAGTGGCGAGATCGCAAGAACCAAGGCTGCTTTTTCTAATAATGGCAATAGAACCTTCCCAATTTTTGGCCAGTTTTCCAGCATTGGCTTCCTTTCTGTGTTTAGGAATTTCTCAGTGTATGAGATCCTTAATTTTGAATTTTCAATGACGAACTCGCTTGTTATAAGATCGAGCCAAAGCTTGTTGGTATCTTCCCAAATTCATGATTCCCCGGTCTCTAGTCTCTTCGATCTAATTTATGTTATATGCCAACTGGAACTCATTTTCTTTATATGTCATGGTATGGTCATGAATTGGGTGATGATACTAAGTAGGGATGATTGCTTTTGTACCATAAGCCAGGAGGAACGACGTGCATCCAATTGATACTCGAAGTATTGTGGGATATGCCCATAATACATGTAGCAATTCTTGAACCCAATTACCCTTCTTTTTTGTCAAGCACCTTTTGATTCCATCCACGATAGTATGATTGATAATTTTGGCATGACCATTACCTTGTGGGTAATACGGATTGGAAGGAGAGTGCATGATGTTGTGCTAATTGAGGAATTTCGTGACTCTGGAGCCAACGAATTGAGGTCCATTATCAATTCTGATGGGATGGGGGCAGCCAAAACTAATGATGATGGTTTCCCATTTGAACATGATGACTTTGTCTTCTCGTGTGTGACATAGAGGAACTGCTTCTACCCACTTTGTAAAATAATTTATTCCTACGAGGTAGTATTTCTATTTGCCTGGTGCAGTGGGGTATTCGCCTACGAGGTTGAGGTCCCATCTCTTGAACGGCCAAACAACGCTGCTGGAATTGATTTCTAAGGCTGGAACTCAAATTTTAGGACCGTGTCATTGGCAGGAATCACACATACTTGCAAGTTTAATGGCTTAAGCTTTCATTTTAAACAAGAAGACTCCTTGAGTGAGGGCTCGATTAGCTAGAGATCGTCCCTATGCATTGGAGCCATAAGTATCTTCATTAAGTTCTTACAGGAATTTTTTAGCTTGTTTGCTGGACAAACACTCGTGATATGGTCCTGTGACCGAAATTTTGTAAAGGAGATCGTTATCCACGATGTATCGTTTAGCATTATCAAGTGCGTGTCTTCTTTTAGTGGGATTTGTAGGGAGTTTGTCGTCAAACACATTTTAAGATCCAATGTATATAAGGAAAGGTCATCTCCAATCATCCTCGTCCTCTTCAACGCCCCCAGTATTAATAGAATTTAAGCTTATAATGTTAATGCTGGGTGTGGATAATACTTTGATCTTGAGATACCGAGCATTTGTGCTTAGGATTCCTGTTAGGTATGCGTGAGAATCATAATGTATATTCTCTCCTCGCGGTAGATGTTCAATAGTAATTCTCTTGAATCTGCGAATTCCGTTGGCTACTGCTGCTGCATAATCAATCATCTTCCCATTCTTCTGTAACTTTTTTGTGTATTGGTTCACAATGAGTAAAAAGTCTGTGTAAACAGATAATTCAAAGACTCCAATCTCGAGAGCCATATCAAGACTATGAATCATCGCCTCATATTCAGCCTCATTGTTGGTAGCTTCAAAATTGAGTCTTATTGCTTTTTCAATCCTGTCATTAGAAGGTATGATTGGCATGATTCTGATGCTTGATCCTGCAGGTTCTAAAGATCCCTCAGTTAGAAAATGCCATCCCTTTTAAGTTTCCCACTTTGACTTTTCTTTGAACTGTTTTTCATTAGTATCCGTACAGCCTTCTTCCCAGTTAGGAACTTCCACTGGGAAGTTTGCAAGAAAATTTTCTATTGCCAAACCCTTTTCAGAGTATCGTGGTTTAAAATGTATGTCATGTTTGCCAAGGGTGACCGACCATTGTTGTACACGTCTAGATTTTTCTCGGTTGGACAAGATCTCTCGCAGAGGGTAATTAGTCACTACTCGAATTGAGTGGGCTTGAAAATATTGTCTCAATTTATGCGACGTGTATACAAGAGCTAAGAGTAATTTCTCGATCTTGGTAAACCGAGATTCTACCGGAGTAAGACTTTTGCTGATGAAGTAGACAGTTTGCTCCATCTTCTCATCGAGTTGAATGAGTGTAGAACTTAATGATTCGTCAGTCACTTCAAGATATATGGTAAGATCTTTCCCTTCGTTAAGTGTATCACTGGTGGTGAACCCATGTAAAGTTTGTGTTCCTAAAACGCTTCTTTACACTCTGATGTCCATTCGATCTCATGATCCTTTTTCAACTTCATTTTTGTTGTGCCTTCATGCAACAGGTTGAACAACCATTGACATCGATCTTAGGACTTCGAGACAAATCAATTTATTACAGAAATCTTGCCAGCTAACTTCTGTGCGTCTTTCTTAACTTCTGGATTAGCTTCTATACCCCGTTTACTGATCAAATGTCCCAATAATTTTCTTGAGTAGACCGCGAACTGACATTTGTAAGGGTTGAGCCTCATCTTGTTGAAATAAAGAATTTTGAAAGCATGTGTAAATCTGCAATATGGTTCTCCTTCTTAAGACTCTTACACAACATATCATCAATGTAAGATTCCATTATTTTTCGAAGGTGATCTTTGAACATCTGTGTCATTAATCACTGAGAAGTGGCTCCAATATTCTTGAGAGAGAATGGCATGACCTTATAGCAGTATAGGCTATGTTCTGTAATGAACGTTATTTTCTCTTGATCTTCAGGTCACATTGGTATTTGATTGTACCCTCTTGATCTTCAGGTCGCATGGGTATTTGATTGTACCCTAATGTAGCATCCATCATGGATAAGAATTCATATCCTACAGTAGAATCGAGCAGATAGTTTATAATAGAATGTGGGGATCACTATCCTTAGGAGAATGTTTGTTGAGGTCCGTAAAATATACGCACACTCTGATCTTGCCGTTCTTTTTTGGGACTGCTACAATGTTCGAGATCCATTATGGGTAATTGTCCTTTCGGATAAAATCAACTTTGATGAGTTTATCGATCTCTTTATTAACTTCTTCCCAGAGTCTTGGTGCTAAAGTTTTCTGCTTTTGTTTGACAGCTTTGCTTTATCTTTTAAATAGAGCATGTAGCAGGCCAGTTTTGGATTAATACCCGATATCCTGTGAAAGGTCCAAGAAAAGATGTCATTATTATCTTAAAGAAGCTGGATGAAGGCATCCCATTCTGCCATTGGCAGTAGGGTGCTAATGTATGTTCCACGCTTTTCTCCTCTGATTTCAACGTACTTTGCTGTTTCTGCACTTGGCAGATGGTTTTTTGTAGAGTTCACTATATAGTTTTCTATAATGTTTTCTGTTGTTTTCTATAATTTTTATGCGAGTTAAGGCTCTGAAGGTTCTGGAATGATGATGATAGAATTTTTACATGCTCGAGCTAGCTTATTACTTCATTTAATTTCATATATGCCGCCATTTCATTCAAATCACAGCGCCAAATGATAGGTGGACGGAATAGCTCGCATATTGTGTAACCAATAACGTCTCATTATCCCCAGATAATGGGAATTGTATTGATAACATAAAACAAATATCAATTGTTACTGGCCCCACCGTAATAGGAAGTATAATCTTTCCTACACATTCTTCTCTAGGCCCGTTGAATCCGCAGATATTAATGTCACTAGGCTGTACCTGGTTGGCCAGTCCTATCAAATCAATCGTACTTTGAAAGAGTAGTTCGATAGTACTACCGATATCTATCATCATTTTGGGAAGCATCATGTTCCTCATTTTGAACATAATCACCAAAGCATCATGGTGAGGATAGTTGACATGACGAACATCACAATCATCGAAAGAAATTTTTGTTCGTTGAGAGCTGGATACAGGAATTATATGAGCATTTTTATCTTTTATGGACAGGTCGTGACATTGGCCGACACGTTATTTTTTTTTCCTGTCCGATTGGTTGACGATCTAAGTCTCAACGAAGTGGCAGAGGGATATTTGGTATAAATGTTTCTCTCCTGCCGGTTCTTCAGTTTGTACTATTTCTGTAGGACATTTGTAACTTCTACTTTTATAACTCTCAGCATCCACAATGAATTCATGCATTCGTCCATCCACAAAGCTGTACTCCAACAGTCATTGCAGAGCAAAACAGTGTTTGGTCTCATGATAGCGGCCCTTCTGGTGGATCCAATAAGGTTTGTTCTCAATAGGTTGGAGATACTATGCATTTTGAAAAAATCTATCTTTCTAAAGTATAGGTTAAATGATGGTTATAGTGATGTTCATCTTGGATAGACAGGGTTTTGGTAAGTTACTACCCTTTCGAGGTCGTTCATCATAAGATTTTATCCGTTTCCTGTCTCCTCCCTGATCAGCAACAAGGTTAAAATCTTGGCATGTGGATTGATTTCCCCCTAGGTGATTGCCTTTTAGTGGAGGTCCTATTTTAACATGAATAGAAATTTGTGACCCTCTTCTGGTTGCACGGCTTTGTTCATTGAGGTAGTGAGTTGCTGACCCTGCAGAATCTTCAGTGCATCCTGTACACTCGCTAGTGTTGCTTAAAAATAGCACGCCTCTTTATTTTAGAATTTAAAGTGGTTCGCAAATCTGCTAATGCTGCATTCTCTCCTGCTTGAGCGATTGGTGTGCTCTGATCTGGAGGCGACATTCTGAAAAGAGGATGATCAGTGGTTTTTAAGATAATGGGTTTGAGAACTTTGGTTCCCACAGACGATGCCAAATGTAATGGCCTAATTCTAGAATTCGGACTTAGCCTTTACACTATATAAGTTTAGAACACTCAAGAATAGTAAAAAATGATCAACAAGATGATTTAGCATGGAAAACCTTTAAATAGGTTGAAAACCATGACCTCTCTTAAGAATTTTGAGAAAGAAAAGATGATCTTATTAATATTGCTAACTTATTACAATGAGTGTTATGAGTATGTACAATTTCAGAATAAGGATTCTTCTTTGTAGAATTACCTGTCTGTAACCTGTAGTTTTCTGGTCCTATATATAGGTCTTATAATATGACCATTTGATGACCATTAAGATTCTTAATGGTAGATGTTACAAAGTATATGTAAGATATTCTTTGACCAGATAGTGTAACGTTCTAACCTCTGTTGTTGTACAACGGCTCTATTGATGACTATACACTTGTATAAATCGAATTGTTGATGTCGAGGTCGAAAGCGATAGCTTGAACTGAGGAATATTGAATGTCTTTAGTACTATTTCTTGTATGTTGATGAGGTCGAGGATGAAACTTGAGTCTGAGATACAAAATAAGCTATTACAAGATGGCTCTTAACCAAGAGTACGAGTAGCGTCATGGATGAGTGGTGCTGGTTAAGAAACTTTTGCTCTATGTACTTCCTGATGTTGCTGTCTTGTTTCTGACTATGCCACATGCTTTGTTGGTTAGGTCAAAAGTTCATATATTGATCAAAGATGACACATGAGTTTGAGATGCAGAATAAGCCACTATAACTACAGTTATAACAAATAAACTGGACAGATTCCTGTTTGCTTGTTTTTGAGGTAGGTACAGAGTTGTTCAAGCTAGGGTTCTTGTTTGGTTTGTGGGACTGTCTTTTCATACCCTTTTTCACCGGCTTCAGAGAAGCATTGGTAATCTTGTTCTTGTTGTGATTAGACACAAACAAAACATCTTCATTAATGTCTTGTTTTCTATCTTCTTACTCGATGTGGAGGCGCACGATAAGGCTCTCCATAGAAAACTTTTTTGATTTATGTTGAAGGGTATTTTTGAACTTCTTCTAGGCTGAAGGTAATTTGTCTATGAGGACAGCAACCTGGAATTGTTCATCTAATTTGATACCCTCAGAAATTATCTCATGAACTATCTTTTGGAGTTTGTGAGACTGGGTTATGACTGACTTATCGTCATGCATCTTAAAAAATAAGTAGTGGCTAACCGCATACTTTTTCAACCCAACCTCTTCCGTATCATACTTTTTCTAGAGAGTATCCCAAATTTCCTTAATGGATTCTCTCTCAGAGTAGAAATCATACAGGTCATCGCTAAGTCCATTCAGGATGAAATTCTTACAAAGAAAATCATCTGTAGTCCATTTCACTAGGGCCAATATAGATTAAGGGGATACGGGTTCGACTTCCTTAGGCTTAGTAGTGACACACGACTCAGCTCCTTTCTTAGTGGTCAAATAAAAAAGCATTTTCTGTTTCCATCGATGGAAGTTTTGACCTTTAATTTTGAAAGATTTTTTGTTGTTGGTGGGGATAGATCGGACATCACTATCTCCGTCCATAGAAGATACAATGAACGTCTGAAAAACTGTAAGGAAAAAATATGCTATGTTACCTCTGCTGTAGTTATTAAGTGTAGAGATTCATAGAATTTAGAATAACATCAATAGCAAAACAAACAGAAGATATTGAAGTGATGACCCCGAAATACAGAGACGAGGACTATGTCTCTATCTTTAAATCATTTCACCGTACTACCCTTTATAAACAGTTAATTGCTGCGTTACCTCCAAGATAAAATAGTAGAGTAAGAACTCCTCTTGTAAGGTAGAAGGACCTTCGAATGATTTGCACTTTCAACTAGTTTACTCGGATTTTAAACTCATTATTTTATCGAAAAGAAGAGAAGAACTGAGTATTCGATGATCGTAAAACTAAGGTATAGTTTCTCTTTATATAGAGAAAGTTTGAAATGGTAATAAGAGTTAATGGTGGGACACGTCATCAAAAACGTTCAAAACGGAAGTAAAACGTTTAAGACTTAATTACGAAATAGTTAACACGTTACGTTTGAGGAATTCAAAATGAAAAAAATCATTTCGAATAGACTCGGTTCGAATTTGGCCTTCTGGTATCTCCAGGCCAAAACAGACTCAATTCGAATTGATCCAGGTCAAGATCGAATGGACTCAGTTCGAATTGGTCCAGGTCGAATAGAATTGGTTTGATAAAATCAATTCTTTCATAGACGCCCAAGTCTGAGGCCCAAACCCATAAATCAAACAAAGTTTTAAACTCAGTTTTTTGGCCCGTCCCTGCCAAACATAGAGAATAAAGGATCTAGGTTATATCAAGGAAACAAACTACTCTTCTATGCAATGTGGGACTAACGAAGCCACATAGAGTTTGGAGATATAAAACCCAACAGAAGTAAATGAAGAAGAATACGGAAAGGGGGAGGATTCCGGCCACCACCCACTGGCAACTGTCGCCGACCAAGGCTACCTCAGCGACAATCGCTAGCCATTAATGGTCTATAATCTTAATTCTTACACATTTCGAGGTGGTTTAATATAAGAGAATCTCCATCGAATGCTCAACTTTCACTGCTAGAGATGATTAGGGATAGTTAAGACATTTCAAGATTAGGAATTTCCTATTTAATATTTTGTTTTCTCCTTCTCTAAACCTACTTCTCATTTTTGCAGGGTTTGGAGAGCTTAAAAAGTGAGTTTGTATATCAAATCTTTAAGTTTAATTTTAATGATAGTTAATTTTTTTCTTTAATTAATCTTGATTGTTATGATGTTGTAGGGTTAATTCCCTCATACTAGATATGATGAGGAAGCTCTATAGGTATATGTTATGATCATTTTGCATATGATAGGCCTGACCTAGAGGCCTATGTTCACTCTTTAGGGATGTTCTTCAACTCTCCAGAACTTGACAAGTTAGGGGAAGAAGGGAACAATCCAAACCTAGAGATAAATAGATGTCTTGAATAAGGAATTGGTTTCTCAGTCCACTTAGTGACCTCTAGACTTAGGGATTATTCTTATTTTTGAAAAAGGAAGAATAAGCCCTAGGTCGGCAACCTTGGATTTGAGTTTAGATCTTGATGGATTAAGCTTACTAATTTATTCTTTGCGGAGAGATCATAAAAAAATTTACCCCCTTGAATTTAATTCAAAAGAGAGAATTCGAGGATAAGACCGAAAATGTGTTAAATTAAACCCTAATATACTAATATAGAGTGGAATATGAAGGTCTACTTAGCCTTAATACAAAACTTTCAACACCTAGTTTAAATGGAGAATTTTGATAAAACAAACCCCATTTCCCCCTTGATTTTTGTTTACCCTAGAATAACGTACCTCTCAGCGAATTGACACCCTACTTGTCATTTTAGTACATTAATTAGTAAGTAGGATTTTGACTTGACTAATGATGGTCTATTAATGATCTCCCATATATGGTCACATTTAGTGATAATGTAGTTGAAGTAGTTGATGATATTGTTGGTAGGAAAGCGGGTTTTGAGGTTGTTGGTGTAAAAGAATGAGTTCTTATTGGTAAGGAAGAGGGTACTGGGGCTATTGGTGTAGAAGAAGAGGCTTCTATTGGTGGAGCTAAACTAGACCCGTAGTCACTAGTTGCTAAAGAGGGTTACCATTCTACTCACACAAGCCAAGATGGTAGCATAAGAGATATTATTAAGGAATGTGATAAAAAATTTGAAAGTTAGGAAGCTGAGGTTGTAAGTTTTAATCCCCATATACCTAATACAGATTTGAATATTGGCATGGAGTGGCACACTCCTGATGCATGTAGGAAGTATGTTAAGTAGTAGTTTATTCTTACCAAGCACCGGCGTAGATAGGTTAAAAATGAATGTACAGACTGATGTACAAGTATAGTGAACATGATAAGTGGTGTTAATGGATGTTTTATCCTAAGGTGTTTCCTTATGGTCATACCTTCACTCTAAGGGAGAATTCAATTTTAAAAGACGCATGTCCTGAAAAAATTAGGTGTACCAACAAGATGGAAAATGCACAGTGGGTAGCAAATGAAGTTGAATTAGTTGTGAGGGCAGTGAGGACTACTAGACCAACTAGTATTTACGAGTTGATTAGAGAGGGGTATGGGGTGGACATATCATACTACATAGCTTGGAATGCCTGAACCCTTTGCATGGAGAGGATTGTTAGGGCATATGATAAAGGTTACATTCTACAGCTTGAGTTGGTTAGACAAATAAGTTGGTAATCCCTAGAACTGCAGTACATGCAGGCAAAGACATAGACATTCTTGAGATGACTGGAACATGTGTGATGTAGGGGCTATCAATGGACCAGATCGGGCCAAGATCTTGGCTGATCCTGACCCGATCTGTGATCCTAAATGATCACTAATTTCGTGATCCTTACTCGATCCTTTAAGGATTTAGGTGATCCATATCCGATCCAATCCGTTATGCTTAAATTTTCACAAATTTTGTAATTTAGCATTTAACAGCGAAGCATATGTTTATAAACCATGAACAATAGATATTAAACATATATATATAATTCAAAATATACCAATTAACTAAAAAATGATACATTTTATCCAAGATATGAGACAAAGTTAAGTGTTAATGTACATAACGAATAGATATATACCTTTTCCAACGGATTGGGTTTTTAAAGGATAGGGTCACGTTGAATCCTAACCCAATCCATTAGGTAAATGATTGGATCATTAATGGTCGGATCATAGAGGATCAATTTTTTTTTATCTTGATCCTTTGTTACCGGATCGGATATAGGGTCAAATCCATTCCATTGATGGCCCTACTGTGATGTATAAGGGTAGTATTGCTAGATTTTTCAATGGGTGTAGACCAGTACTTGGATTGGATTGATGTTTTTTAAAAGGTTAATATGGAGGCCAATGTCTTTTAGCAATTGGACTTGATATAAATAATGATCTATTTCCTTTGGTAGTCTATTTATGCAGATCTGAATGCAAAGAAACATGGCTCACATTTCTGTTGATGGTTCAACCTTACCTCTCTTTTCCTGCTGTAAATTTGACTTCGTTCTTAGATAAACCAAAGGGACTCATTGATGTTTTAAACCAAGTATTTCCAAATTTATATCATAGGTTCTGTTTCAGGCATATGTACAAGAATATGAAGAAAATTCATAGGGGTACTCATTTGGAGAGTTTAGTATGGAATGTTGCCAAGTCCTACAAGAAGACTGACATGAGCAATCACCTTGACCAACTGAAAAAAGACATCCAAGGTGCATATGAGTGGTTACTAAAGGGGCCCTTTGAACAATGGGTTAGGCCACACTTTGATTTCAGTGTAAAGTGTGAGCATATTACAAACAACTTCTTTGAGAGCTTTGACGATTAGATGGAGATCAGAGATAAACCAATCCACAAGGCACTAGTGAAGTTAAATTTGATGCTCATGAAGATTATGAATGATAGGAGAAAGAAGTCAAAAGAGTGGGAGGAAATTGGTGAGTCATTGTATTATCTTATTGCCTCAAAATTTATATATGAATGTATTGTTTACTCCAATAAATTCATTGACTAAGGTTTGTTATTGCAGGTCTTTTAATAGTACCTATAACACAGACACATATTGACAAGATGGCCAAATTCTATGGTCTGTACAAGATTGAAGGAAGTAAAAAAGATTGTTGGCTGGCCATTGTAGTAAGTGGCCAGATGTAGAGAGTTAATACACCTACACACGAGTGTGACTATCATGACTAGACTTCCATGTGCGCATACTGTTAGTGTTATACACCCTTAGAACTGACCATGGGTTGAGTAAGTATCAATTTTTAGGTGTTCATATTTTTTTGTTTAATTTAATTTTCAGTTTCTATGATATTGAATGTTATCAAATATAGTTTTGTAGTCAACTATCATAAAGTTTCAACATATGTGGAAACTTACAAAGAAGTTATATTACATGTTATTGATCAGCCAGAGTGGGAAAAGGTAAGTAGTCACTTGTTTGTAATTACTTAAAACTTATCTAAGTAGTGATTTGTAATAGTCTTATATTTTTTCTGTTGTAGCCTACAAATTAATTTTTGCCACCCCATTTAGTGAGAGGAGCTGGAAGGCATAGAAAGGTGAGAATGCATGATTCAAATGAAAGAAAAGAAACAAAGGTGTGGTAAGTGTGGACACTTTGACTAAAACAACAAAAATATGGACAAAGGTCCTCCTACACCACCAAAGGTTAAAGTTCCTAGAAAAATAGTGAGGGTTGATATACATCTCAGCAGTATACTTTATAAGAGCCAAAATGGACTGCCACCTGCAATTCCATGGCCCACTCAAGCTCCAAGGCCCAATACAGCCCCAGACCCACTCAATCACCATGGGCTACTCAGGCCCCATGGCCCACTCTAGCACTAAGGGCTACTCAAGCTCCAAGGCCCAATGCAGCTTCAAAGCCCACTCAATCACCAAGGGTCACTCAGCCCCAAGGCCCACTCAAGATCCAAGGCCTAATGTATCTTTAAAACCCAATGCATCTCTATGGCCCACTCAATCACCAAGGGCCACTCAAGGCCTACCTGCACCGAATGCATCATGCTCCAGCATTTACATAAAAGCATTTCAACCCCCAATAAGGGTTTAAAAAGTGTAACTAATAGACTACTTTATGTAAAAAGAAATTGACCGCACTAATTTTGGTAGGGATTAAGACTCAATGTAACTTTTTGGATGGTTGTTTTTGACATCTCTTATGGATGGTTATTTATGGATGAATATACAAAAGTGATGATAATAATGTGGACAAGGATTTTAATGTAAAATGTTGCTTTTGCTATACATTGTCTTTTTCAGGTTTTAACTTGTGTACATATTATGATATTGTCTGCATATTATTGTTGTTCTTGCTGTTATTTTCAATTTTTATCTAGTTTTCACTTATGCCTGTTTTAGAATACTCTTCTACATGTTTTGACTTGTTTGCATAATTTTTTTGCAAGTTGTAATTGTAAAATGTTGTAGAAGTTGTTACCTTGCATTGATGATACAGGTACCAATATTTCTTTAATTATTTTAAAAAGAAAATCAAGTGTTTGTGTTTCCTTCTATTGTTACTCTAATGTCCATCCAAACTGTACTTATAGTAGAAACTATAATGGACATTATTATTTATTTATTTTTTAATTTTTTTTCCTCTCTAATGGCAGCTGTACTCTTAGTAGAAATTGCATGAACATTATTTTTATTATTTTTTTCTCTAATGTCCACTTAAACTGTACTAAACAGTTTGATAGTTTAGGCCAATTGTAAGATTTTATGGCTACTAACTAATGCTCATTTTTACTATTTAAAACTGCAAATATTAAAATGCTAAAATATTTAAAACTGCTCAATATCTAAAACAACACCACCATTAAACAACATCAACAACAATCAACGACGGCAAACAACACCACAAACATTCTCAACCATGTTATAACATAAAATAAAATAAAAAAATACCACCAACAAACTCCTATACCAGGGCCTACTAGATCACATATATAGAAACCCCACCACCCTTCTTCTTCTTCTTCTTCTTCTTCTTCTTTTGCTCTTTTGCTTCCCACCTTCACCAGAACCATCACCTTCACTAAAATCTTTAATAAACACATTCTTCATAGCAGTAGCACCTGCAACTACACCTTTTCCTTCTTTTTCTTCTTCTTCTTCTTCTTCTTCTTCTTCTTCTTCTTCTTCTTCTTCATCTTCTGCGTCATCATCACCTGACTCAACATTTACCTCTGCCATCTCCAACTCCCTTTCAATTGTACCACCATATGCTTCACATTCTCACTGCATCCTCTCCAATTCTTCTTTGGTGTAATCACCCCACACGTTAGGACTGTCATCTTTGTTATAGTCATAATACCCCATCTCTACCACAGATGACTCAGACTCTAACCCCATTTTTGAGAGAAGAAAAGGAAATAGTTAAAATATTTTTGTTCTTTGTTTTATTATGGAGAAAACTAGATAGCATTAGAAGGTTTATATAAGGAGGTGGCATGATCAGAGTATAGTCAAGCTATCAGTAATGAGCATTGGAGACTTAAACTCCCATATCTAGATAGTGGAGGTGGTTGGGAAGGAAGGAGTTGGGGAGAATAGGGTATGGTTCATAGGGTTCTATGGCCTTAAAACTTGAACATGTTTTTACATTATCAATAACACACGCATAATACCAAATGGCATAAAAAACTGATGGAGAGAAGCTTATCCACTATTTCAAAATCAAATGACATAAAACTTTATAGCAAATCATGAGAAAACATTAAAATTAAAGTAGAAAATCCAATTAATCCCAAACTAGATTTTCCCTTAAAATTTTTACAAAAATCATTCAAGTTTATCTTCACACTTGAAAGGGCCTAATTTCATAACTTGTAAGGCTCTTACACGAAATGTACCTGTGACACAATTAATATAAATATTTCACAAATGTTTAGTGTGGAAACATCGACTTGGGGATTTAGTAACTGCAACTTTATTGCTTGAAGCTTATATATTTGATTATAATTTATGATCTCATGAGCTAGAAAAACTTTGTCCTTTCTCCAATAAAACCTATTCTTTTAATATACCACACTCTCAGTTTGTTTATCATGTATAAGTACATTCTCCTGAAAATGGGGGCAAATGGCACTTCGACTTTTAATTACAAGTTTGTGGGAGATAGGTGTCTTTGACTTGTTCTATTTCATCTGTAGTGCTCGAGCCACGCTCTCCAGTAGTTTGTGGTCTAGGTGTCATTGTTGATTGTGTTTATCATGTGTATATTGTGTGAGTCTGGTATTGAATTAGTTTGAGTTTATTATGTGAGTCTAGGTGTCATTGTTGATTGTGTTTATCATGTGTATATTGTGTGAGTCTGGTATTGAATAAGTTTGAGTTTATTACAGCTCGAGGGATAGGTCCCTACAATCGCCCTCGCACAACTAAAGGCTCAAGTGTCTTTAGTTGAGAAGTGCCCATCGATTTCATGAGTTGGAATTTGGAATGGTTTTAAAAAAGTGAATGATGTATCTTGTAGACGTAGATTTTTCTTGGAATTGTGAAGTATTTGTTGGATATTGAGTTGTGGTATTGATGGCGTTTGAGGTATTGTGTTGACTGATGTGTTTGGCTGTTGGGTACCCCATATAATATCTATTAATGATGACTATTATGGAAATCCTTCCCTGTATTAAATGTTTTGTCTCTATAAATACTACTGTTGTATCGCCGATCATTCATCTGCAAGTACTTCTGTCCATTCCAATGCTGTAGTCTTTCTCTCTATAACTTGACTAATGGTGACCACTAGAAGTCAAAGTGTAAGAAATTTAGTTTTGGTATTTTGGTACCTTGTCCCTTGATCTTCTGACTCCCATCCCTGTCAGGCCTACCTTCCAAGGTATGACTCGTTATGAGGTAACAAAAACTTATGAGGAGTATAGCTATATGTACCGCTTTAACTGTATGCTTACATCGGTGTAGTATCGCTAGGAATATCTTCATTTTCTTGCAGAGAATGTGATGACTATAGAGGGTGAGGAGGCTAGTGTCCGTGTTAGGAAGTATAACCATTATCCTGCCAGTAATTAGGCTTTGTAAGTGGACAAGGTGGTAGAAGCTATATGTTACTGCCACCTTCGTTATTTGTGGTGGTGGTGGTTTTAGAGACGGAAGCATACTTCTAGTATAACCATTTTCATTTTATTGTAGAATTGGCGGTTTTAGAGGTGGGAGAAGCTTCTGGTGCCCAAATTGCAAAGCTTTTTGATATCTGAGATTTATTATAATTTGTAGAATGATATGTAGGATGATCTTGTATCTTACGGTTCTTTGTAAAGTACTCTGTGGTGTGTATTTTTTAGCTAATGAAAAAAACTTTCCAAGTAATTGTCTAATATTTTGAATCAGTATAAATTGATTATATCGAGCTGTAGAAATTTGTCTTATTAGATTGAAATAAATACATTTCGAACTGTGGGCGATGTAATATGTGAAAGAGCTATGTTTAAAATGATAAAATAGTTAGTTGTTTCGAACTTATAAAAAGATGCTCAGCGAGCTGCAAATATTGTATTTTTCAAGCTATACTATATGAATGTGTAGCATGTAAGATATTGCAATACGAACTATAGAAAAATAAACTTGAAAATATGAGAAAATGAGTTAAGGGCATGTTACGCTAGTTCGACAGAAGTGGGAGATTGATATTGGTAATGTGGAGGTCGTGGAAAGAGGATGTAGTCAAGAATATATTCAACTTGATTTGAGGATATGGAATCGACAGATAAGGTCGATAACTCTGATGCTTATCATTGAATTTTGTATATGCAAAAAAGGTGGGATTGTATGTGATCGTACTCTGTGTTGATAATTAAGGATGAACAGGAAGATGGGAAATGAGTAAACATGGTGAGGACTCACTCTTATGGAGTGGGACATAGGGCAGAAGGGCATGTAGCAATAAATCTGGTCAAACTTCATGAAAGGATTATTGGGCAGCTAGATTATGATGTCAATTTTCCTAAATTTGTACTACAGTTAGAGTGGTTGAATTCAAGGAGACTGAGGTTTGAAATCATTTTTGGTGTGAGGTATTCCGGGAATTGATCGTTAAGCCTAATGCTTGAAAATCTGCTGTGAAGGAGATTACACTGGACGAGATAGCTGGTGAAGATGAGAGCATTGTTGGTGATGTACAAATCAGATGCGGTGCTGCAGGGCACCTAGGTTATTTTAGATGTAACTATGTTTGAGAGGGCGAATTGTATTTAGTTTGAAATAATGTAATTAATATATTGAAAAAAAAATTATGCTTTGATTTTGCTCCTTGTTTTATGATAACGTTGTTGAAGAATTATTTGAATTTGAAATGTATGAGCATTGGGAATGATACTGTAATTTTTATAAGGTTGGTGAGCTAGAAAATTGAAATCTTGAGTATGAGTATGATGGTGGAGGTATAGTTCGATTTCGTTTGAGGGGTTGTCATCATGGATGTGGGAGGGCATGAGAGAGAGGTGGGCAAGAGAGATAAAGATGCATTTAATTATAGGGTTTGGGCTAATGATAAAAATGTTTTGTTACCTAAAATGTATAAGTCATCTGACAGGTACAGTGGAAGAAACGCAATGATTACAAAATCGTGGGCGGCTTGTATGAGTTCCAAAAACTACCAACGACATGTGTGAGTTCCAAAAAATTTGAATACAAAGATATCAGAGAGGGAAACCCGGAGAGTAGGCATCGTCATCGAAGGGAAGAGGAAGTTGCCATTGTAGGATTTTGTAAAGAAACTCGTGCTACTGAGTTCTATCGTGAAGTAAAAGACGTTTGGGGTTCCTAATTCATCATCTATCGTCAAAGGTTAATGGTTATTTTTAGTTGAATTCTTTCCTTTTGATTTGAATGTCTATGTATATTGTGATGATTCCCTCATTTTGTGTATTTTAAATTTTGAAGCGCACACTATATATGGAAAGGTATCCTTGTGGAGAAAGTAGTTTTTGAAATTTTTCTTCTATGTGTTAGTGCTATGTTGGGATGACGTAACTGTAGGAATTTAGAATTCCAAATCTGTGGGGGGTGAGTACCTCAGGGAAGAGGGAAGGTAAGGAAAAGCTTAAGTTTTTAGACTTCCCATGTAATCTTTATGACTATCCTCCAGACTCAGATGTGTTCAAGCAGTTTTGCAAGTGAAAAGGTAGTTTAGGTGGTAAATGGGGGAATGTGATAGAGCATGGTGGGAGATCTTTAAGGGGATGTGCTAATGAAAATGGTGAAAGCATATTTTTCTTGTTGCCACACCTAGAACACTAAAAGTTTCATAGGAAAATATCATAGTCGGTTTCCCTTTAGTATTTCAACGGGAATAGTGAAGGTGAGTTAGATAAGAGTTTTTTGTGTTACCTTGCTAAGTTCAAATATGTCTTAGTTGTGCCTTTAAGAAATCTTGTGATAGGTATTATGAATAAGATCATGTGATTCTTGCCCAATTGAATGCTAACATGTGGGAGGTGATAAATGTTTGTGAATGGTAACATGGGGGAACAAGAGAAAAATAACAACTGCAGATGTTTTGAGGTATTATTCTATAAAATACTACATGAATACTAGGGGTACGTATTTCTGTTCGGGCTCGAGCCGACCCTAATTTTTTGATCAGAATTCTGCTAGAAGAGTATAGAATGATAATTTTATATGGGTGAAAGGCGATTGTCTTCAGCGAGCTCATGAGGAACATTAGTATGTTTGTTGATGATGATATTTTGTTTTGGATGCAGATCCTCATTCTAAAGAGAGGAAGAAAGAATCTTTGATCGATACAATAACTAAAAAGGGAACTGAGCCCGAGGTTATGTTGGGCGAGCTTGAGATTAGCAGGTACAGGAGGACTAATAGTTGATCAGTTAAAGTCCAGAAGTCTCAGGCCAAGATAAAAATTTCTGGAGTTGGCCCACCTATTGGAGCTTGAGCTGAATTGTCAGCAAATATTAGAAAATGGCTTGCAATAACAAAAGCTTGACCCATGTCGTTGAATCCAAGGCCCGGAGGTTCCATGTTTGCGAAAATGAGCCAAAGGGAACCAAAGAGGAAAATTACGAAGATTGAAGGCTCAAAGTCTACGACTGCAGAGAGTGGAGGTCAAGGTTACCTCAAGTAATAGAAAAGTGAACTGTCCCCCTCCTGCTATAGTGGAGCAGGTAAAGATAATGTGGGGATTTCGAGCAACGAGGGTGAGTTGCTCGATCTAGAAAATAGGTCGGGACTTCCTGCTCGGGGAGATATCGGGAAGTTAGATTATGTTGTTAAAATAGAGCTGTACAGAGTGAGTGTAAGGCTATAATTATTGTTTATCATTTGAAATGTATGAATTTTGATTTGTGTATCTTGTTGGTGTAGTTTTCACGCATGCTGAAGGTTATTTACCTCAGGTTGGTGGATGGGAAGGCGAAGCTCAAGAAGAGGGTTACTCAGCTCGAAAAGGAGTTGACGGAGGAGTGAGTTGACCTTGCAGAAGAGAAAGTGCGCTCAAGCTCAAAGGTTAAGAAGTTGAGGAATTCATTTCAGATAGTTATGGGTGAGCTCGGAGAAGAGGCAAAAAATAATGTAGACGAAGTAACTGCTGCTCGTGATAATCTTGGGCAAAAGCTTATTGAGGAAGGCTACTCTGAGGCAGATATTCTTGCTATATCGGAAGGGCAATTTGCAGATGCCAAGGGTCTCGATACTGAAGATGAGATAGAAGATGGCAGTCCTCCCGAGGATACTGTGATATGGTTGAATTCGGTATCTGCTATCACTGAGCTAGAGATCCAAGGAGGGGAAGAGAACGATAAGGTAGAGTAAGATTGAGTATGAGAGGATTTATTTATGGAAAGGGAATACTTGTTGTATTGATCATATTTGAAGTAATCTATGTATCGATCTATGTTGTATTGATGTGGAAACATTGTTGTGTAGGAACTTAAAGAATTACTCTTCATAATTGAGGGTTTAAATAAAGAGCTCGCTAGGGAAAAAATTTATGCATATACAGCAGCTACCCTGACTATACGTACGAAGTTTTAGGTGAGAAAATGTAGATTTAAGAGAATAGATAGGTATAGGCCATAAAAATTTTACCCTATTTTTTGAAGCTAAGAAAAAAAGGTAAACCCTAAGATTGTAGAGCGTATGGCCACCAGAGCAATCTTCATAGCTTGAAGGCTAAGAATTAGCTCATTGTGGTAGGTCTACGATATATATATATATATAAGTGACTGTATGTAAACTATTGTATGGTCGAACTGTTTATATGGAAAATATAGTTTGTTTACAATATGTTGAACGTGAAATCGAACTGTTGTACAGGCCAGTCGAGAAGTCGCACCATCACGTGAGGAATATGCACTGAAATATAATTACAAGTTTAAGCTCAAATTTGATAGGATCCATTAGGTATTTGAAGAGAATGCAAGTTAATATGTAAAAGTAGAGCATAAACTGACTAAGTCAAAAAAGATATTTAGCGAGCTGAGCCAAAAGATCGATAATTATGAAGCTGAATTGAGTATAACTCAAGGTGAGCTAGTAAGGACTCAAAGTGAGGTTGAGAAATTTGTGAGCACGGTAAAGAGTCTGGAAGGAAATTTAAAGAAAATGAAGGCAAAGTGTAGAGATACATATCATCTTTCATATCATATTGGAGCCTTAAAAGCAGAAATAAAAGAATTAAATTGGAATCTCACTAATGTAAGGGAGCAATTGAGGAAGAAGGATGTGGAATTGGCTCATGCTCAGGTTCAGATCAAATCATTAGAAGCAGATTTAGTTTGCGTTTGGGCTGCCATAAGGAAAGAAAATTAACGAGCTAGAGAGAATGGGGATAAGTTGAATTTTGCCCAAATTAAGGAAAAGTACTTGGAGGATGCGTTAAGGAAAAAACAATGAATTATTGAAGAATGCGAGCTTTAGTGGGAATAATGCAAATGAGGTTTTTACAGAAAATGGAGGTAGAGTTGTTGGTATTGCAAAGTGAAGTTTAGGAGTTAACCGAGCATACAGAGATAAGTCAAGATCGGATAGGGTATATCCTTGGAAATGCTGAGGGTTGTGAACAATCACGTAGCAGATTTGGAGAGAAGCTTGGAAAGAGCCAAGACGCACTCTAAACAAAGATGGACAAAAATTATCAAAAAATACATATTAATTTTGCTGACCTGACCATACTAAATCGAAATAGACTTTCCATGGATGAGGTAAATTCGAGGAAGATAATGGTTATAGCCACCTATTTTGTGTGGAGGAAGTGATGAGGCTAGAGTTGGAAAGGGACACGTTGCATGACTGCCTAGTTTTGAAGGGCTGTATATCTAAGGCATAAGTAGATCCTCGTAACTATATGAATCTTATGGAAATAGGCATTGGATCCATTTTGGGGGAACAGGTGGAATTAGGTAGGGAGCTAGTCTTTGCGAGAGTACAAGAATTTGTGTCTTCTAGATCTCCGAATCTCGGGAAAGGTTCATCTAATGTATTCAAAAAAAGGACATGTATAAAGAAGTACCCTATTTTTATTTTTGTATAAGAGATGTTAGATAGATGAAAGTTAGTTTTGCCATTGCTTTATCTTTTGAGGATAGAGATAGTAGATGTGTATCGATTAAAAGCAAGTATGACCTTATAAAGAAGTACCCTATTTTTGTTTTTGTATAAGAGATGTTAGATATAAGAAAGTTAGCTTTACCGTTGTTTTATCTTTTCAGGATCGGGATAGTAGATGTGTATCGATTAAAATCTAGTATGACCTTTGCATTAATCTTTGAGATTTAGAAGATGATAGATGTTTATCAATTGAAAGCTAGTATTACCTTTTCTTTAATCTTTGAGATTTAGTAGATAACTACATATATGACTGTAGAGAGTAATGTGTGTAATGACCAAATTTTGTAAGCTTGAAATTGCTTAGAATTTTCTATCACACCAATAAACTTGTAACAATATTTTAATGGAAAGTAAGAAATGAAACAGGTGATTTTAACGTGGAAAACCTCTGAATATGTAAAAAACCACAGCCTCATGAGAAAGATTTTTGTGAAAGTATCTCTATTTCTTGAGGTGGATATCTTTATTACAAGTGATCTTTAAATATAGAAATGTTTTTAGCCTTGTAACTAAGAAGTTTGTAATCTTTTCTGAGAATCTCGAATCGATAGTTCCTTAACAATCTCTTGTGTAATTTTTTTGGTCCCTGACTCATCTGGAATTTTTTCTTTATATAGGCCTTCTCTGCAGCTCTTCGTCGTGCTGGAGCACGTTTTGCGAATAATGTAGTTAGTGGCGGTTGACCGAATAACAGATGAATTCGTGGGAGACAAGTGTCTTTGACTAGATAAGGTTTTTTGGTTTATGTTTGGCCCACTTTCTTAACCAGTTCGTGGGGTAGGTTAGAATGTTGACTAGGGAAATGTGTTAAAAATGCGTGAGTCTGAGATGGAGGTAAGTCAAACTAAGTGAGCTCAACTTTGAGTGAGATCGAGGGATAGGTCCCTATAATCGACCCCTTGCAACCGAAGTCATGAGTGGCTTTGGTTGAGAAATGATCAACTTGTAATCTGGGTTAAAATTCTTGATAATTGAAATGGAATAATGATGGTATTAACTGTGCATAACATACACGTGATATGGGAAATGACGTGTATTTAATGAGGATATGGATACTAATGTATGTGACGGTTATGATTCAAAAAGTTGTGCCTGTAATGAATGATGACGCTTGGTAAAATCTACCTGTACATTTAAATGTAGGATTATATAAATGATACATGTATTAGATTTTGAAAGTAGAGTACGCTTGTCCTTTGTGAAATTCCCTGAAAAATTTTAACAATGGTGAAGACTTGCAGTATGGTCCTTAATGAGAGGGTTGCGCCTGAAATGTTGAGGTTAAAGTAAAAATACTTTGGTGATCAATCCTTGGAGATGTTGATACCCGCTCCTGTTCCTCCGAAGTTTTAAGGCATATTGGAAGACGAAACGATTGAAGCTGAGGAAGAGTTCTGCTGCAAGTAGAGGTTTCATGTCGTCATCTTGACAGGCGAGGACCGGTGGGCCTGTCTCTGTACTCTTGAGGAAAATAGGGTTAGGGCCTCATATGCAGGGATGGGCATAACTGCAGGACAGTTATTCGCATTTCTTGTATCATCATGGATTCTAAGGTTGGGCCTTTTTATCTCTACTAACTCTTTAGAGGTTGAGGTTTCAAAGGAGGGGGTGATGGTAGTGGAGGAGGGAGACAACCTATGGGAGTCTGCTTCTGTATTTCCATCATCTTTTGGCGCTCAGAAGACCTTTACTTTGAGAATTTGGTTATAGCACTAAGTTTAATGCTTGTATAGTTTCCATTTGAAGTTCGATTAGACTTCAACCAAACTCATGCGAGGGAAGCTCGTTGTTGGTTCCAATTTTTGCTTTATATCAGAGTGAAAGATCACTGAAGTAAGAAGAACTGGAGCAGTTCATGCGTCGGCGCGCCTGAATGACCTGTGACTTTTAAAAATAGTAAAAAACTTATTATTTGTAAAGTATCTAGAGTTCAGTGTTAGATGGATAATGTTTTTGCTGTATATCTAAGATTGATGTACTGAAAAAATTATTATCTGTAAAATCTTATGTAGTGTTCTCAACATGAATAAAAAGTTGACATCCAATTACTTGTGTCATGTAGATAAAAAATGTCTCTTAGAATCGAACTGATATCTGTAGGATCTATGAAATTAATAGGAGTTTATAAGTATTGAAAATACTATTGTTGAGATGCTCAATCTGACATAAATACATACGAAAATTGACGTTGTGATATAAGTTTCATATTGTTATGTGTTTAAACATATGGGAGAGAAAAATTATAGGCAATATGTAACGTGGAAATTTGAGCTACTACAGGTCGATAGAAGAATAACTCTTGATAGATTAAGCTCGACTAGGGTAAATAATGCAATGTAGGTACTGGAGTGAAGGGTTAAGTTCAAATAGTCTATCTCAAGATTTTTGTTTTCTGTTACGAGATAAAAGGTCAAAATTACGTTTTGAGCAGAAAGTGCAGTTAAAATATATAAATAAGGGTAACAATTATTTCCAGACTAAGGAGAAGTGATTGTGATGGTGTGGACTTGATCTCAGAGGATTCGGCATGTCCCTGAAAGACAATTGGCCATTAAGATCGCTGAAGTACGGGAGAGGATTTTTAGATTATTTGGTTATGATGCTGAGTTACCAGTGAGGGAATGTCAACTCGAAGGATGAGATGGGATTGGGAACTTGAATATGCCAGGTATTTCTATGAAGTATGCTTTCGCGAATTGGAGTTGGATCCTGCAGAATGAGAAGAGATGATCGGACTGATCGCTGAGGTGGAGATCGAATTTAAAGATGGGTCGATCGTGTGAGAAGATTTGAGCTGATGTGGTTATTCAGGTCACCAAGGCTATTTTTTGATGTAATTACATGTAAAACGTTATCCTAAAAAAAATGTAAAGGTTGTAGAGTTTAACTGAAGTTAGAAGTCAAAGTGATCCTCTATAATTGCAAATACTGTTTGAGACTGCTTTGATAAATAAATTTTGAATAAGTTTGAAAATTTTATTAGCTTTAAAAATGACGTCACTAGTCCTATAAGTATAAGAAACAAGAACAGAAAAAATACAGGAGTTTCTAGGTTTGTTTTTTATGTAAAGCTGCAAAATTTTGATTTCGTGGAGTGTGAGTCATCATGAGTGTGAGAAGGCCAGAGAAAGATATGGTGACAAGTGATGAAAATAGGATAAAATATGAGGGCAAGGGTAATGATGGAAAGGCAGCTTTATTGAAAAGGTACAAGACGTCTGACATGAATAGTAGAAATGACGTCTCGGTTCCAAACTGAGGATGAGTCGTGCGAGGCGCAATAACTGCCGGCCATAAGAGAGAGAAAAAATAAATAGTGCTTCATCTTCATCATTCAAATGTTTCTCAACTTCTTAAAATTTGGAGAGCACTAGGAGAAAAACGCTCAAAAATTGTAGTAGATTTGGTAAGGATTTTTTTGAGGGTCACCAACTATCGAAGAGAGTTGCAGGCACCAAATTTTGTAGGTGACAGTACAGTAGCGTTGTGAGGAAAGTACTCGGCGCTACTGCGAATTCCTATTCTGATACTGAAGGTTAGTAGAGACGTGTGTTGTGTTTATTGTAATCTATTTAAGCAAATCCTAATAAATCACTATTTATAGCAATCCATGATATTTAACATATAGACAGAACCTTTAAAAGATATGTCTCATATAAATGATCGATGTATATAAAATAATGATAGATACATGAACCTGTTTCAAGGTCGATCGTGTGAGGTATTTGGGTAAAATCAATCTTTGTCTGTAAAATTGTAGTTAAGATGGATAGTTTGCCTATTAACAAGATTTCGACCTTTGGCCGTACGGTAGAATCTGATGGTTAGGTAGTAGTTGGTTTGGAGCAATTTCTAGGTTTTCCTGGTAAATTGGTGGCCTATTACCCTGGTTCAGATGTATAAAGAGAATTTTGTAAATCCAAAGCTGCAAAAGGTAGGAAATGGGGTAACTGCGTAGAATACGGTGGTAGGATGTTTAGGGGGTGTTTGGTAGGGATGGGGGAATAGTATTTTTATTTGTTGGCCGATTTGGAGGAGGAAAAATGAGATAGGGGTATAGATGAATCGATCTCGCTAGAATATTTTGATGGGGATGTCGGAGTGGCCTGTCAGAGGGTTTCTTGTATCACCTGTCTCAATTAGAGTATGGACTAAGTCTTCCCCTTACCAATTTGGAAAAGGGGATTATGAATACGATCGGGGCATGTCATGCTGAATTAAACAGGAATATGTGGAAGGTAATAACTGTTTGCGATCATCTGAATGAAAAATAAAAAAATGAGGGGAAAGTGAAGAGGATAGCTGCGGAGGACGTATTATAGTTTTATAGGTTGAAAAATAAGGTCAGTGGTGGGGCATATTTATGTGCAAGTGCAACTCGATGTCGCTTCTTCGATCTTAATTCAGCAGGCCGAGCCTGGAATGACAATGTAATATGGGTGAAGGGTAATTGTTTCTAGAGAGATGATGAAGAACCTTTGGATCCTCTGTTTAGAACTATAAAATAAAGTAAGTATAGCAATGCATAGAGTATAATATTAATACGTGCGAGCTGATGATCTTTTATAATAATAATAAATGTTGTGCATGGCAGGTCCAAAGTCCTGAGTGAAGAGGAAAGATTTACCGTTGGAGGAAGTTGCGGAGGAAGAGGTTGGGCTCGAGTTTGTGTTAGAAGGACTTAGCCTTAGCAGGAAGAAAAGGATTAGGAGTAAATTGAAAAAGGTTCAAAAATCTTAATCGATTAGGCTGATGGCGGGCGTTGATGATTGGATGACGATTAGAACTGGTGGGGAAGGCCAAACAAATGTGGCCAAGACCCCTAGAATAGACAGCTCAGCTGGAGTCTATTACGTCAAGCAAATTAGCTCCAATGTTTCCAAAGAAACAAATGTTGAAGCGTCTATCAGGTTCTGGTACCATTGGAAGTGGTGAGGGTTACAGAAATGAAAAGAGGAGAAGGATCAAACCTTTAGGGAGGTCGGGGGAAAAGGTCGCTGAAGAGCGACCTTCTGCGGAGGGCGATCTCAAAACAGTGGAGGAAAGGGCTAGGTTGGCCACTCTTTAAGGTGAAAAGGACGTAAACAAGATGGTAAGTCATTATGCCTTATCATGTGAAATATGTTTATGTCTCGCGTTCGAAGCTCACGTTGTGGTCAAATTGTCTTTTGCAGGTTACTCGTTTGATGAGGGGTGTTTGGCTCAGAGTTAAAGAAGAAAAATCCGAGTTAAACAAGGAAAAAATTGAGCTTGAAAATATATTAACTTGATCGAGGGTGGATATTCTTAAGGAAATGAAGAAGCTGGAGGCCCTGAAGGCTTCTCATGCAGTAGCGATTGGCCATCTTCAATCAGAGACCAGGGTGACTCTTGAGGAGGTAGAGACGGAGAACGAATGGTTGGGGCGCCAGTTGATGTCGAAGGGGTATTCTGAGGATGATGTAGATGTCATTAAGGCAGACACTAATGTCGAGGCGGAAGATGACGAAGAAGTGGAAGAAGTAGCGGTGGAGGTCTTTGATGGTCTAGACCATGTCTCCCGTCAGACGGTACTTGACAATCAAGGGGATGATGCCGACCTCCCAAAGGGTGATAATGAAAAGGTAGGGTAGAAATGTAGTTTTTTTGAATATTTGCAAACTGCTGGATTGTGTGTATGGAGGAGACTTCTGTAGGTTGATTTTTTTTTAAAACCTCTTGTAGGCACTTAGAGAAATAGGTTAGATCGAAATAGGTCTTTCGACTTGTATGTTATATCGACATAAAGCTACCAATTAAATAGGATGTAGATGTAGATTGAAAAAATTTCTATTAGCTTTAGGAAAATAACACTAATATAGTGCATAGAAAAATTTAACGCTTTTTATATAAAATAGCATATCGAAAGCATGTACCTTAGACTTCGCAATATACCTCATGGAGAGTTTATCTGATAGTGTACCCTGACCTTTTAGTCTAAAAGTATTTGCACACCGCAGATGTTTGAAATCATATATAATTTTTAGAAATTAAATATATATATATATATATATATATATATATATAGCATATTGATGGTGTTTGAATCGAACTGGGTTAATATCTTTATATTGTACAGGTCGAATTGGATTCGGTTCCCTCGGGTGAGGATGATGTACTCAATTGTAACCGGGAATTTGTAGAGGATTTGGATAGGATAAGGGAGGTGAATGAGAACAGAGAAGATCAACACGTAAAGGTACATTTTAAACTTGTGGAAGCAACCCAGGCTGTTTCCGACCTTAATCATAAGGTTAAAGAAAAAGATGCTAAAATAGGCAAGGGGCTAAAAGAGCTAGCGGAGATAGCAGAACACATCGTGAAGCTTCAAAGTCGGGTTGATACGTGATGGTTAAGGGTAAGCAGGCTGAAATGGCTTAATACCGTATTCAGGCGCTAGAAAGATCGGAGGGATAATTTCGATCTGATCTTCAGAATTGTAGAAATGAGCTGGGACGACTGAAACTAAAAATTGTTGAAAATGACAATGGGCTGAGGGTAGTTTGAGAAAATCAATCAGCTTCGGAAGCCACGGCTGAACACTGGCATATAGACCTACCTACCAAGGATATGGAGTTTTGGGAAATGCAACGAAGGTGTAACGAATTAAATGAGAGAGTGGCATGATTGAAGACTGAACTGGCGCAAGCCATCGAGCGTGCCAAGAAAGCCGAGGCTAAAGAGCACTCAAGGGGAAGTAGAAATGAGGTTAAGGCTCCTCTAGTCTAAGGGGATGCAGTTAGTCTCTCAGGCCGAATTTGAGAGTTGGAGAGTGATGTGTCTCACATTCAAGGGAATGTTCAGAGAGGAAATACAAACTTAAAGGAATGCCAGCAGAAGTTGGATGCCGCTTTTATCAGGGAAAATGTCCTAGAAGGGGAAATCAGGGCAAAGGAAATGTTGATGAAGAGGAAAGATGAATTACTAAAGGATATTCTGTCTAGGGAAGAGCTGAACACAAAAATCAGGAGACTTCGTTCCCAGGTAGTAGACCTAGAGGCCATGAACCTGGCAGAATCAGCTAAATATGTTAAAAATTGGAAGAGAATATAGCTTATGATGCTCGGGTTGATAAGGAAATGACTCATCAAAAGAATTTGTATGCAAGATTGGAGTCACACCTCGAGAAGGTGAGAGCAAATTTTCACAGATCGTTGTAGGTATGCATCACGGGAAGACCTTTTAAAGTTGACCGTTGCGTATTTTTTAGAGGAAATAAAAAGACTTGAGTTAGAACGAGATACCTTGTTAAAGAACCTGTTTGACAAGAAATGCGTTTGTAAAGTGAATATAGATCGAGGCAACGGAATGGCCTTTATGCCCTCAGCCTGCTGATATTATATAGAGGGGGAGAGTTGTTGTAACTCGCAAACAAAAGTCTGTTCGACCTCCTTCTGAAGGGTAAAGCATGACTGACCTTCCGACAACATAAAAGATATCCATTGCAATAAGACTTGAAAGTAATTAACATCTGTCGTAGACATAGTGAAATAGATGAAAGCTAGTATGACCTTTGCCTTATCTTATGTTTGGTGGGGTCTTTGATATAAAACAAGTTTTTACATTTTCTTCAATCTTAGAAATAGGTTGAGTTAAACCAAGTTGAAACTTGATTGAACTATAAAAATATTGCAGATATATTAAAAGAGATGAAGGCTAGTATAACTTTTGCCTTATCTTATGCCTGATAGAGTCGTTGATATGAAATAAGTTTATGCACTTGCTACAATCACTAAGATTTAGTAGAGTCAGCCAAACTAAGTATTATCCTTGATCTAACTAGTATAAATGATAAAAACAAGTTGAAGTAGATGAAGGATAGTATTATCTTTGCCCTATCTAATGTTTTGGAAAGCCTTTATTATGAAACAAGTTTCTACACTTGCTACAATCACAGAGATTTAGTAGAGTCAGCCCAACCAAGTGTTATCATTGATCTAACCGGTATAAATGACCCAAACAAGTTGAAGTAGATAAAGGCTAGTATTATCTTTACCCTATCTGATGTTTGGTAGAGTCTTTGATATGAAATAAGTTTCTATACTTGCTACAATCGCAGAGATTTAGTAGAGTCGTCCCAACCAAGTGTTACCCTTGATCTAACTGGTATAAATAACCTAAACAAGTTGTAGTAGATGAAGGCAAGTATTATATTTTCCCTATCTGATGTTTGGTAGAGTCTTTCATATAAAACAAGTTTCTGCACTAGCTAGAATCGCAAAAATTTAGTTGAGTCAGCCAAACCAAGTGTTATCCTTGATTTAACTAGAATAAGATCGATTGAAAGCTAGTATTTTTTATGCTTTAATCTATAGAATGTGGTTGAATCTACGTAAGTAGAGAGATGTGAAAAACTTGGAAGTTTCATTGATAAGTTCAGAATTTACATTGGATGGAGATGAAAATATCACTTTTGGAATTGAAAAACATAAAAAAAAAACTAGGAAAGGAAATAGAGTAGTAAGACGCTTAACAATAGTACCATTTCAGTCGCCTAGTGTTCCAAGGATTTGAAATGGGGATTCCCTCTTCTATCATGAGATAATATGATCCCAGGCCTGAGAGACCTGTGATAATGAATGGACCCTCCCAATTATCGGCTAATTAGTGTGAGGCTCTTTGCGATATTAAGAAATTTCTCTGAGGACGAGATCTTCAATTTGAAAGGCATAGTTTTTGACTCGACTATTGTACGATCTAGCAAGGTTATGATGATATCGACCGAGGTTAGCGATGGCGCGTTCCCTGGTTTCATATATCATATTGAGATTGCTAGCCAATTCGACTCATTTTCCTCGTCTGTTAGCTCGTGATCACAAACTGGATGATGATATTCAGAAAGAATCATTGAACCATTGAACCCAATGATGATATTGCCTATGGTAATAGGTAAGATGATATTGCCTACTCATTCTTCCCTAGAACCATTGAATCCAATGATATCGATGTCATTCTAAATAACTTGGTCGGCCAAACCCATCTGGTCGATCGTACTCTGAAAAAGAATCTCAATACCGGTTCCCGTATCGATCATCATTGTATGCATGTCAAACTTCTTCATCTTGAGCATTATGAATAAAGCATCATGAAGTGGAAACTTGACATGGCTAGTATCGCAATCTTTGAAGGAGATCCCGAGTCGGCAATTGCTTGACTCGGGAAAAAGCTTGGCTTCCTTGTCTTGAGGTGTGAGATCGTAGTATTCCAATAGTCTTTTATGTTTTGATCGATTAGAATTGGAGATCTGATTAATTTCAATCATGTTGTTGTGGTACATATAGTAGAGATGCTTCTCCTTAGCTTGATCATTGACCTGAATAACTTCGAGCTGCTTCTTATAGCTGTTATCTTTGTACGACTTCAGATCGACAATGTATTCAAGCATTCGTCCTTTAAAAATATACTCGAGAAACCGTTGTAGAGTACAACAATTGTTAGCAGTATAATGATTTACCTTATGATGCAGGCAATATGGTTGACTGTCGATTGGTTCCAGCGGTTGAGAGACATGGTAGAGTGGATCCTTCAATAGCAATGGAAAAATTATGGAGATTTAGACGTTCAGTTTTGGGAGGATGGGTTTGTTTGGTGGACCGCTTTTCCGAGGGTAACCAGTGTTGCCCTTGGTACGCTTCTGATTTCCTTGTTCTTCTTTGGGTTCACTAGCTCGATCTGTAGATGGGCCTTTGGTGGAGAGGACGGATTTAGTAGAATTTTGTTGCTCGGACATCATCCTCTCTAGGTCAACGCAACTGCCGAATTTGGTGATCATCTACTCCAAGGTCGCAGGTTTGCTAAGAAAGGGGTATTCTTTGTCCTTGCAGTCGAGCCGGAGAGCATTGGTGAAAGCAGTAACAGCCATTTTTTGATCGAGGTTATCTACTTTTTGTGCAAGCTCTAAGAATTTCTTTGAGAAATCTTCGAGCTTCACTCCATGCGATTATTTATGACCGATAAGAGAATGCAAGTTCTCCTCTTTGTCTCTGTTATGAGCATATGTCTTGATGAACTGTTTCTGCTGTTGATTGAATGTGTAGATGAAGTCCTCAGGGAGAGAATGAAACCATCTAAGTGGTTCCTCCAATAGACTTGTGGTGAACAGACGTCAGAGAATGTGGCTGAGATGGGAGTACAACCCCAATGAATCACAGTATTGTTGAATGTGCTCCTTCGGGTTAGTACCTTTGTAATTGCAAATTTTGGGAGTATGGAAACCTTTTGGTATCTCCATATCAAATAGATCCTTCGCAATTTGACTTCCTTGTAACTTTGTGGCATCACCGGTAGTACCCAGAACTTGTGCTTCGATCAACTCCTTAGTGTATTGGTCCATATACTCTTTTGTGACGTAATGATGTGTCGGTTAAATTTCTAGATGAGCTAGCTGTGGATAATGAGTGCTCGTACCTTCATTCAGAAGATCTCATGCTAGAACTTGATGTTGAGGTCGTTACTCTTCCTCCTGGCAGATGGAAATTCGGTGACCTCGACAGACTTTGGACTGAACTTCACACCCCAAATATATGGGGGGTTGTGGTTTGTATTGTAGATTCAGGGAAATAGCTTTACTGGCGATTCCCCGAGGTCCCAATCTTTACCTTGCAGAAACACGGGAGGTCTCTGGGAGCTGATCGTGACCTCTGGCTGGAGGAACCCACTGATTATTTTGTAGAGCCTCTAGGGCAGTTTGCATTATTGTCATCTGATCTTCATTCCATTTGAGCGATGTCAAACAAGCTTGTCGTTCTGTACCGAGCTCTTTTTCCTAGAGCTCCCAATCCTTTGTTAACTGAAGTTCGAGTTCGGTGCATTTCTCTGTCTTGGCATTGAGATTTGCCCGTAACTCTGTGAGCTGCCCCGGCTCCATGGAAACTTCGAGCTGAGTTCCTATAGCTGGTCATCTGAAAGTAACCATGATTGAAAGTTGTAGTAAAAGATTGCCTTAGGATATCGTGGAAATGCAATAATTCCCACAAACGGTGCAAAATGTAATGGCCAAATTCCGTAAGCACGAAATGGCTTGGAATTCGCTATCACACCAATGAACCTATAATAATATTTTACTGGAAAGTAAGAAATGAAACAAGTGATTTTAAAGTGGAAAACCTCTGAATAGGTAAAATACCACGACCTCGTATGGAGGATTTTTATAGGAGTATCTTTATTGCTTGAGGTAGATATCTTTATTACAAGTGATCTCTAAATATAGAAATGCTTTTAACCTTATAACTAAGAAGTTTGTAATCTTTTCTGAGAATCTCGAATCGATAGTTTCTTAACGATCTCTTGTGTAATTTTTCTGGTCCCTGTCTCTTCTGAAACTATTTCTTTATATAGGCCTTCTCCGCAGCTCTTCATCGTGCTAGAGCACGCTTTCCAAATAATGTGGTTAGTGGCGGTTAACAGAATAACTAACAAGTTCATAGGAGACAGGTGTCTTTTACTGGATAATATTTTTTGGTTTAAGTTCGGCCCGCGTTCTTAACCCGTTCATGGGGTAGGTCAGAATATATACTGGGGAAATGTGTTAAAAATGCGTGAGTCTGAGATGAAGGTAATTCGAACTAGGTGAGCTTGACTTTGGGTGAGATCGAGGGATACGTCCCTACAATGTGGAAAAAAACTTGAAAGTTTTCATTGAGTAGAAAAGAATGTACAGACTATTGGAGATTGTAATCTCACTTTTAGAATGTAAAGAATGATAGTAGATATATCTTGTGCTTGGAAAATTAAAGATTTAATGATAAGGCCCAAGTTCCTTCATGTAAATCTTTGAGCATACCATCTGCTTGTTATTTTGAGATGTTCTTGAGATAGGGCCCAGTGACTAATCTCTTGTATAGGTTGCCGCCTTTCTGAACTATATAATGCTTGGAGTTTTCGATCATCTGTCTGCATTCTTTTAGATCTTCTTGAAGGGGCCCATCATATATTTATTCTTCAGTCTGAGATATACGATGAAAGGCTTTCACTAATTGTCGTCCTCCTCTTTATGGCCCCCAATGTTGATCGCGCATACCATTGCGAGATCAATGATGGGGGTTAAAATCACTTCGATTTAGAGGTATCTTGCTTCTATACCTAATATTCTGGCTAAATAAGCCAAGGAATTAGCGTGGCAATTTTCTCCATGAGGTGAATAATCATGTGTAGCTTTATTGAATCTGCTCATTATATTGGCTACTCGGGCCGCATAGTCGATCATTTCACCATTCTTCTTATATTGTACGAAACACCAATTTCCAGTGCCATGTCGAGGCCATGGATTAATGCTTCGAACTCTGTAACGTTGTTGGAGGCATCAAAATTGAGGTGTATTAATTTCTTGATTTTTTCATTTGAGGTAGTAGTCAATACGATTTCGATCCCTGACCCTGCGGGCCCTGCTGATCCATCCATAAGAGCATCTCCAACAGAGTGGTATGTTGTTCTAGTTTACCATACCAGTATAGTATACTATTTTGGTCCAACAGCAAATTATGTTTTTTTTATTGGGCACTTAACGATTCAGTGCCTAACACCAAAAAGCTAAATGATATGTTTTATTTCTTAGGCACTGAACGGTTCAACGCCTAACATCTAGTAATCGTTTCTTCCTAATTTCTATATCTCCTTTCACTAATACTTTACTTCCCCAGTTATTTATACTTCCCCTATTATTTCATACAACCCATAATCAAACAAGACGGTAACGGAGAGAGTCTTGCAAGATTATAATTATACCCACACGAAACTACAAAAAAATGATTATTAGGGACCAGATATTAGGTTATGTTCAGGGACGGTGGGACATGGCCGTCCCTTATAGGTTATGTTTAGGGACTGAGGGAAAAATACTGCGAAAGCATAAAACGAAAAGTTTCAAACTCAAATTTGTTAACGAAAAGTTTTAAACTCAAATTTGTCTACTCAATCTCTCCTCACGCCGTCCTTCTCCATATCAGCTCAACTCAATCCTTCTCCTTAAACTCAACTCCATCTTTCACCATTAAATTAACTCAATTTTGTCTACTTCATGCTTCTCCATATCGCCGCAATCCTTCTCCCTCAACTCTTTTCGACTGCTCAAACATTTTAAAACCCCAATACACAATCTGATTTATTGGTTATTTCTTTTGGGTTTGCTGATCGTTGATATCTATTGCTAATCTCTTATACTATTCCCGGGGTTGCTGATTTGTTGATCTTTCTTGCTGATGTCGTGTTTGCAAATTTGTTGATCTTTTTTGCTTCTCTCGGGCTTGCTTATTTTTTGATACCAATTGTTGATCTCTATTGTTGCTCCTGTAAGTTTTTCGATTTCAAACTCTAATTTTTTTTTCCTTCTAGAATTGTTAGGTTCAATGTGTAGTATTTAATTTATCTGTTGTAATTGAACAATTCATTTCTTATGATAGTTGATTCCTAATTGTTGGCCTCGCCTTACTTAGTAATCCTACCTAATATATGTAGCATAAAGGTGATGAAGTAAATCAACTACATTCCCTTTTGCATAATAATAAGAAAAGATATCAAAGAACTGAATCAAATAGAGAGAAGAAGGTAGCAATTTTAGCTTTGTTTTTGGGCGAAAATATCATGTAGCTGTGTTTTCATGTAAACCAATGAAAAGTATAATCATTTTGAATCAAAATGGGAGAAGGCAACATCATGGAATTCTTTCTTTTGTTGTTTGGTTGGACCTAGAAAATAATGGAAATTATCTAAGAATATACTTATTTGCGACAAACATGTTTTTACCTAGATTGTCTGAATCTAGATTTTCTCCCTATATTCTACCCTCTGCATTCTCTTAATCAATAATTTTCCCGTCTGATCCACACTCAACAATTTTTTTCAAAATAATTTCATTTCCAATAGGTGTTACTTTGAGTCGTACATGTTCACTCTCTTTTACTGAAGCCAAAGTTCTCAAACATTTTCCACCTTCAAAGTAATTGAAGACTTCATATACTTAAATCGCACTCTCATCAAGCTCATACCACTTCTCACTGTCATACCTGAGGCTTCAAAGTAATGTAGGTGAAGTATGTGCATAGGCTTGTACATGGATGAGAATCATTAAAGTTTCATTCTTGCCTTGACATAAAATTTGTTAATAGACAATTTCAATCTCGAAGACCTTGCATTCACCTTGACAGTAAGTATGAAGGTTCAATGATAATAACCCATTTTTTGCATCATAATTAAATTCCTTATCCTCTTTATTCACAGTATATAATACTTTGGTTTTTTGCTCGAATTTGCTCCAAGACAACCACAGCCTTGCACTTTGATTTGTAGTCTACTAGTTGTGGAATCTTTACTGTAGTTAAGAGCTTCAATCGCTCCTCTAGAGTAGTACATGTTAACCAATCATATAGGAGAAAAGTTAATCGTTTGATTATATACCCTAATTGGAGAAATAGTATATATTTCACAATGTACAACACCCTAAGTAACTTGAATACTTCTGTTCTTTGGTAGTCTCAAAAGAGTTCCTGCTTTGAAAACATAGAGTGCACAATTACCAACCCAATGTTTACCTGCGACCTCTTAAAGGAATTCGACGTCAACGGGCTTCACAAAACTTGAGTGTAGATGGCTTAGGTTCCAATACATGTTCACTGGGATTTCTTTATTTGCACGACCAACTTCCTGATCCTTGGCAGCTATAAACACCAATAACTCCGCCTAACTTCTTCAAATTCCAAATCTTAAGTGGACTCTTTCCATCCATGACTGGTTCCATAATTAAACAATCTTGAGTAGGTCTTCTGGTATATCTCGCTTTTAAAATAGATCCATTAGGTAAAAATCCTCTTAAGATTTAAGAAATCATGTATGCCCGGTTTGTCACTTATATATACTCCACATCCACATAATCCCCGAGCAGCACCGTAAAACTCAGCTGTTGCATGGAAGCTATGAAACATATCCCAGTTTGGTACAAAGATCTCCCGAGAAAGAGACTGTTGAACGCAACTGAGAAAATATGCAAGGTCTGAAATGTATTCACACTATTAAACCTACTAGTTCTATCAGCACCAGGGTGGAAAACTGCATTTGCTGCTCCACAAGTTTTCAATGTTTCGAGAATCGGAGCTGTCGGGGATGGCAGAACCGATAACTTTCCAGTAAGAAAATCATACTCTTATTTTCAATTCTCACTCCGCTGGAGACAAGTTTTAATCAAGGCTTAACGCTAAAACGACCTTAAGAATCTACATATTCAGGGATACAAAATATCTTGAACTTCTTAATGGGATAACTTATTTATACCTGTGACTGCAAAATAGTAGAATTATATTGATATGAACACGAGTCCAGCTTTGGTGTTTGAATTTATGCCGCGTAACTATAAATTGTAATAGCCCGTATTTATGCTATTAGCAACTCAGGGTTGTATAAGCCATGGCCTAGCGATTAATTGCAATGGCCAAGACAGGCTTGTCGCGATTTTATCCTATTTATATCCTTATTGATGAAATAGTTGAGCGCTTGCAAAAAAATAATTATATTTTTTGTATGACGAAACAAAAGGCATTTTTGAGAGCCTGGGAAGCTACATGCAAATCAACCTCTTTTAACACGGTCTTGGAAGTACTAAGGGTGACTTACCTACTGAAGTCGGTGAAATTCTTAGGTCCTTGCACGACCCAAAATATCCTTATTCAGGCAATTTATTATCGGTATTCATTGAAAATTTTGCCTCTCTTGGGATTTATTTTCCATTTTTTTGCCATTTTGCAGCTTTCTAGGACTTTAGTTGCACCGGGGTCTGGGGCATGGCTGGATATGCAAAGAATACTTGGATTGTTTTCCGGGGTGTACATGTGCTAGTCATTGAGGGATCAGGTACATGCACGATCATTGGCAACGGCCAGGGTTGGTGGGTGAGTAATACTAAACTTAATATAAGCTTACAACGAATGGGCCAAACTGGCTTTTATAAACACACACCTTTTGCCACCCTTAACCCAAGGATGTGCATTTATCATTAGTTAATACATATATAAGCATATTCATTCTAGATTATTTCATTATCTTTTTGCTTGATTAGTTTCTCTATAAACTTATATTTGCAGCGCGGTAGAGGACGGCGTCCCATGGTAAGTTCATCGCGTGTTTGTTTATACTAGCTATAAATACCACAGTTTCCATTAATGCGTAATTTTCTAGGCTTAATGATCAAATTTATAGTGGTGATGATTGGGCTCAGGCGCTCATATTTTACAGCTGCTACAATCTAAAGATGCAACATCTAAACTTGTTAAACAGCGCAAAAGGCCATTTAGCTTTAGATGCCTGTAGTGGCGCAACGGTCTCAAATGTCTTTATATCGGCCCCTAGGAATAGTCCTAATACTTACGGCATTTATATCGCCAGCTCCTCCCACATTGAAATCCTCGATAGCACCATAAAAAGTGCTAATAAGACAAACTTGTTACCATCTACATAATTTTCTTGTTTGGGCTACACATATTTCTGCTTGACAAAGAAAGTATTTGCGCCAAACCCCCTAGCATCCAAAGCAGGTCCTAATTTTATTTTATTTTAATTTTTAGGCGATGATTGTGTTGCTATTAATAGCAGATCTTCCTTTATTAATATTGGCCATGCACATTGTAGGCCAGGTCACGGTATCAGGTACAGTATATAGGAAAAAGTTACATAATATCCCTTTTCTTATTAATAAAACATATTTATACCATGAGTTAGTAGAATATATTTTAGTGATCTTAAAATTAGTTTGTCGAGGCTTTAAATAGAAAATATTTAAAATACATGCAGTGTGGGAAGCCTAGGAAAAAAATGGAGCTCCTGAGGTAGTAGAAGAGGTACATGTGAGTAATTGTAATATAATAATAAACACAATGTATGGGTTAAGGATCAAGACATGGTAGGTAATATTATGATTCTAAGTGAGCAATATTTTTTTTCATTAACATATTTAAGATGGTTCCGTAATTGGACAATATATCTTTAGCAAAATAACCTATATATACTAATTATGTTTGAAATTAGTTTTAAGGCTAAATTTTCAAAGATGTGATTGGAGAAGATGGACATGGACGAGTTTTGTGTAAAGGGACAGCTAAATTATCAATTATGTTTGTAGTTTCTGAGATTTATATATATTATCATGCCTCATGGTTGATATGACCTTAATGTGATATCCAATTGTCGTACGATTTGTGTAGATTTTATAATTTTAAGAATTGGGAGTGTGTTGTGTGTATACTGACCCTGAGCATTCTTAAACTGAAAGATTATGTTATTTACTTGAGTGTTTATAAATTGTATATGCTTTCTAGTAGATACAAAATGAAAATGTCCAATTTACAGGGGAAGTGCTGCAGAATTTTCGGTAGGATTTCTCCTTTTTGATTTACTTCTGTACAAGACTTTAATATAGATGTGACATGTCATTTGATTTTTTATATTTTCAGTTTCATAATATATACTTTATTATTTTATTATCTTTTGGTTTGCAATTATTTTTATATATTGTGGTTGAGGTTGCAGCAATTTAATTTTTTTTGTTTCAAGTAGTTTCTTAACAATTATGGAAGCGATACAAGCAAATGTTAATTATACGTATAGATATTGTGCGTGAGTTGATAGTTCCAGGTTTTGTGCGTAAGAGGTTGGATAATTAATTTGAATCCTCAAGTTGTATTTAGTGATTGAATAATAATTTTTAATGTTCTAGGTGGATTGAGACCTTATTTATTTATATAAAATTAGTGTTTGTGGAACCTTGTAACTAAATATTTCTCTCTTTTAAATTAACTTGTGGCTAATGAATAATTTATACTATCTAACAGGGGCACAATTCAAATTGCAAAAATACTACATTTAGCATTACCTTTTTTTGGGATGATTTATTTTGTCTCTACAAATATTGGCGCCAAATTTTTAGAGTCAAACAAATTAGTCTAAAATATTATGTATTAGAGACAGAATACTCTGTCCCCAATAATATTGGCGTTGGCGGGAAATTTGGTGCCATACTTTTTGACACAAACAAATTTATCTCTAATATTATGTATTAGGGACAGCTATACTCTGTCCCCAAAGGAGTTGAAAAACAAAGATCTTTAGAGACGGATTTTTGGCATCACTAAAGCCGTCCTTAATAGTATTAGAAACGGATGTGTCCGTCCCTAATGTATTTGGGCCGCCACCCTAAATGGACAACACTTTGCCATCCCTAAAGACGTCCCTAATAGCTATAGGAATGGACTAGTAGCCTTTAGGGACACTTTTTTGCCATCCCTAAAGGTGGTTTTTCTTGTAGTGAATGGAAGATTTTAACCACACCGCCCGACGGAAAAATCACAGTAGAGTAACGGAGAGAGTTTTGCCAGATTTTAGACATGTACACCCACCTTCACCCCTCGATATTCATCTTGATAGTATGCGGTTTGTGGTTGTGTTGCCGGAGGATAAAACTCAAATATCGAAGAAATTGCGACAATCACGGCGAGAAAAAAGCTAAAATTTCATAGATTTTTTTACCTTTAGCCATATGTGTTTGATGAAAAGTCTCATAGAAATATGTTTGATGTTTAACAATGTGTTTGATAAAATGTCATGTTGGTAATTATGTAGGGGGATGCTCTTAACTTTCGTGGTGAGATGTTTATGATTGTGAAGACCTACGACAATTTACATAAAGAGCAAAAGGTTTGGCTAGCGAATTCCCCATTAGGTAATTTTTTCAAATGTTATATAGGAAAAATTGGTAGATATTTGCCGCAAAAAAGACGTGAGAACTTTATTTCAAGGTCTCTCAGACAGGTGGTGGCCGACCACCCACACGTTCTATTTTGTGGGCACAAAGATTGGTTTTACCCCGTTAGACTTTTACATGATAACGGGGATAGCTATTGGGGATCCCAAAAAGTGGCCATTACCGCTTAATTTTATTTATGAAAAATGGATAATGTTCGGCCAATTTTTTCCCCACTAGGGGAAAATGATGTCCATTCGGGGGATGTAAAGATAAGTTGGATAAAGTTGATTATTGAGACGAATAAAAATTATCCCATGGTATGACCTTCATCGACCCGAGCTTTCATACTTTTTGTATTGGCCGAACTTTTCTACCCCAATAGTAAAAGTAGGATTAGGTTGGGTTATTTGGCCGCAATTTCTGACATAGATAGGTTGGATGATATGATTGGGGCTACCTGCTGCGATGTCGAAAGTCAATATATTAGATAAGTTTTCTTGAGGCTATCTGTTGTAAATTATTAGGGACGTAAAATGGTCGAGTACTCGAGTTCGGGAATTGTGTCATCGGTTATACGGGATTTAACTGGCCGATCTGACAGCCCAGACAGCTGGTCTGTCAGACTGATATGGGTGCCTGGGGCAGTGTGCAAAAGGTAATGATGATGTTTTTCTTGTATGACAGAAAAGGTTGTGACGTGACTGTTTAGACTTGGTTGTTTAGCTTCGAGTGAGGGAGAAAAAGGTTCAAGAACTTCAACTTTTGCAGGCAGTTATAAGTGAGGGTGATATTCATACGTGAGAGGTACGAGGGGTATATTGGTCAAAACACATTGTAGCCGAAAAGTCAGGTAGTGGGGTCGTGGTAATGATAGTGGTTAGAAAATCAAGGCGGTTTTGTGTTTTCAAAAGATATATAAGAGGGAGATGAGTAATTACTGTATTATTTTACTGTGAGAATCATAGAGTGTAGAGGAGGGAACATACGCCATTTCTCACTTAGAAGTTCTTGTTGCACTTGCTGGTTTGGTTTTGCTGATTTGAGGGTAGTGTTGTTAACCATTGGTAAGTTACTTGATCTCTGCTGCTTGTACTTTGCTTTTCTCTTTTGAGAATGTAGGTAAGGCAATCTGTGTTTGGGGTTTTAGAGGTTATTCTCGAGGGTAAAGAAATTGAGGGATTTGGGTTTTGACCCATTTTAGTGTTTAGGGGGTTTTAGAGGGGGTAATGGGTCTGAGATTGAGGTTGTGATAAATATCTTTGGGGGGATGGACAGGATAGGAGTGATAGGCACGGGATTATCAAATTTTATACTATAATTGTGTGCCTCTTCTTCTGTAGGCTAAAATGCGTAACCTTCGGGATTCGAGACGGAGACTGATAGATGAGGAGTTTGAAGAATTCGAAGCAAGTATTTCCGGTCGAGCCCCAATGGATGAGGGTAGTGATGTAGAAGTGTTAGATATTATAACCGAGGCTCCGTTGCCAATGGTTCTGCCAGCTGAGGAGGTTCCGGTTTCAAAACGTCGAAGGACGATAGTTACTGAAGATAGTGATGAAGAGGAAATAGTATGGGGGGAGGGGGTAATGTAGGGCCTTCTGGTGGTGGAGGGGGAGATAAGGTACAGAGTGAAGATAGTGGGGATTCGACTGAGTCGGATAGGTTTAAAGGTACTGCTTTAGCTAAAGAGAGGATTAGATTAGATCAGTTTGCCGCCAAACTAGAACTCTCGAAGGTAGAGGTGTATCTGAGTGTTGCAGGGGCGGAGTTGACCTTCAAGTCAGAACCCGGGGAAGGGATTTTGGCTTATAGAGGCCAAATTCGATTGGGACAGGAGCTGCCTCTCCTAAGATTGGCGAAAGAAGTATTGAATTTTTGGGGAGTAGCTCCGGTGCAAATGAGCGATAATTTTTTTGAGATGATGAGGGTTATAGAAGGGATGAATGTTAAACTGGATAGTGATGGTCAAGGTTTGATTAAATGATTTGACATCATCACCTTTTACACAAGGAAGGCTATTCAGAACCTGGGGACCTATCATATCCAATGTCACCCAGAGAAACCTTGGTTCTTTGACTTATGCTCGACAGGCCGAGGGTGGAATAAATATTTACTGATAGTAAGGGGTAACTATGAGAAGGTGGAGAAAGATGACCCGTATAAATTTTATCATAGGGTATATAACTTTGAGAGAATCTCTTCGAGTATTTTTGGTTTGTGGAGGACTAGATGCTCTTTTACTCGGCTGTGGTCGGGCAGGGCATTCGAATATGCCTAAATAGCATTCGAGCAGTCAAGATTTTCAATTTTCTGGAATTCGTCGAGGAATCTTCTGGTGAAGGCTTCGAGGGTCTTACTGTCGGATTATCTGAAATTGAAGAGAGCGTCCACTCTGACCTCTCTGTCTTTGTTAAAGGCAAACTAGGCAATGAAGAGGTGTGAAAGTTGTTCGAAGTTACGAATCAAGCCATTTGGGAGATTGTGGTACCATCGAAAGGGGGTTATCGGTAAGACTTGTTGGAAAAAGACAACATAATAGGTAGTCATCCGTAGAGTAGAGGCTCAGGGAGCTTTGGAATTCGAGGATGTGGGATTTGGGTTTTGTATTACGGTATTTGCTGAGTTTGGAGGCATGAAAGTAGGAAGGTATTTCGATAGCCAAAATTTTGAGGCAGATTGGGTTATTGAGGCGGCTCCAGGAGTTTGTGGTGGGGCTCGTGTTGACGCGAATGACGAGTTGTATTTTGTGGTCGACACTCTACTGTGTAACATACGCAGTACGTTGGGGAGATTGATGAATTCGATGCTTGTGAGGTCAAGTATGTGGGATAAAATCAGCACTGCGTTCGCCGAGCCGTTCCCGAGCAGGACGGCATCTGGGGTATCTGGAGGAGTGGAGGGTTGAGTCGGAAGAGTCTTCTATGGGGTAAATTTCGAGGTGAATGAAGCCGGTTGGGGGGATAATACGGGGAAAACCATCAGCACTGGTGTAAACGGGGGGTATCTCGAGGTTTAGTGAAGGTCCTAGGTGGGCGCGAGCAGAGACGTGCGATGGGTCTGGTGCCTGGGACGGGCGAACAGGTTCCAAGGGCTGTAATCAATGTAGCTTTCAGACAGTGTTGTACAGTCCATCGATTGCTTTATTCTGTCGGTTTTTATTATCCAAGCGGCGATTTCGCTCAGTTTCTAGTGCCAAGCGGTGGTTTTCACGCTCCTTGTTTAGTTAGTTATGGTGGCGCTCCTCTGCCTGAGCGACTTGTTGGGATAGCAGGGTTATTTGGGCAGCGACTCCATTAATGGAGTGGCCTGCGTGAGTTGAGATGGAACGGCGTGTGGGGGCCATTGAGGGTAATCTGGTGAACTGAAAAACAAAAGGAGGGGAAGAAGAAAAGGAGATTGGTAGGGCAGACGGTGCCAATTGTAGGGACCTAACTTCGTTCGGTTGTGAAGTTGGTTCCTACAAAATAGAATTGATCCTCAATCAAAGGAGGCAGGCAAATGACTTAAAGTAAGATCTAACTATAGATAAATACTTTCGTAGAGGCCCGAATGTGACTCTCTATGACCTGTGATGAGAATTTTTTAAGACAGAATGTATTACTGAAGAGTAAATAATAGGGTGTGAGTACAAAATATCTGGGTGGTCAAAGGTACAATGCAAAGGGCTGGAGATGATTTTTCTAACCTCTCATTGGTTTCCCTTCTCCTCTATTTATAGAGATATAGGGAGCTGAATCACCAAGGGTGGGTCAGGTTTACATGATTGCCGTCAGGAAATCCCGGCGAGTTATGGGAGCCTGTCATGTCGGTACTGTCACTGTAATATTTATTGATGATGTCTCTAAATGACGCGGTGGTTGGAATTGTCACTGGAGCTGCACGGGCCAATCAATGGGCCGTCTGACCTGCTGAGGTGATTGTCTATCTTATCTTGCTTCGACCGTGTATTAGTGAGGTCGAAGGGTTTCTGCTGCGGCTCGTTAATTTGTTTTTGAAGCTCTGCCTGATGCTGAAGCTTCGTCTTCGGGGGATCTTTGGGGAGTCTATTTTAGAGATTGAGTGGGCTTCGATACATTGAAGTAGGCTGTGAAGTAGACTTTGACTTATTGTCTAAAGCGACGAATAGGCTACTACAAAACCTCTTATTATTGTAGTACATGCAGTATCTAGATGAGTCTACACGTATGTATGTCTGTGGCCAGCAGATTGTGTATGATTGGGCGGCTTCGATGTACGAGCATTATACTAGTGTGATCATTGTCAAAGACGTGATGATCAGAAAGAGATGCCCACATACAGGAGCTTTATGATCAAAATTAGGAGCTGGAACAATCCATTACAGTGTTGTTGGAGCAGCTTGGTCGATACCAGTTGTGATAATTTCAAATTATGTTTTTTGACTACTTATTTTAGACTATGTCATTATGCTTTAATTTTGAACATCGGGCTTTATACATTTGAATTATGTCGTTATGTTTTTATTTTGGCTTATGTCGTTATGTTTTAATGTTTGACTTCTTAGTTTTAAATTTAAATTATGTCCCTATGCTTTTATTTTGGATTATGCCGCCATATTGTTAATTTGGAATACTATGTATTCCGCCTTTATTTCCCTTAAGTGATTTGCCTTGGTATTTCCCGTTCAAATCTCCTATCTTTATTTAACGATCAAATATCCCGCCTTTATTTCCCGCTCAAATCTCCCGCCTTTACTTCTCTTATATATATCTTATCAAACACATACATTTTTACACATTCAAACAACTATCTCTATATTTATTTCTAAGTTCTCAAGCAACATGTTTTGAACTAATATTCCCCCTCACAAGTTATATGGCTAGTTTCTCCGACAAAGATGATGAGTTATTGGAAGAGTACGCGTTGTGTCAAAGCTCTTATTTAAATGTGTTGCTTTCATATGAAGCTTTCGTGTAACCTATTCAGCTCGTTCTTCAAAGGGTTTTGCAGGTGGATCTCCTTTGATTTATTTTATTAGATCAAGATCATACCCTTAACAATCTGGATCTACTACTAAAAAGTCTATACAGAAATCAGTCACTACTTGACCTTTCTCTATAGTTTTTTGTTCGAATTTAATATCATGCTCCCCCAAACTTACTGACCACTATTGTACCCTTCTTGATTTCCCCTTTTTAGATAGAACTTCCCGAAGTGGGTAGTTTTACATAACTTGGACTCTATGAGCCTGAAAGTAGTGTTTGAGCTTCTACGAAGTGTAAACGAGGGTTTGGAGGAGTCGCTCGATCTTGGAATATCTTGTTTCTGTTGGTGTGAGTGTTTTACATATAAAATACACTGACTTCTCATTCTTTCTGTCAAGGAAAATGAGAACCGAGCTGAAAAAATTATTTGTAGCTACAAAGTAGATTATAAATTCCTCATTGTCTACTGGGGTACTCATTACAAGATATTTCCCCATATATACTTTAGGCACTTGAAAAGCCGCTTCACATTCTTTTATCCATTCAATCTCATCGTTTCGTAGAACTTTGCCTCTCATAATAGACCCACAAAGCAATAAGAATAGCCATTGACATCGATCAGAAGATAGATGGCATGTTGATTTGAGCTCGAATATGATCTAGATCAACTTTGATTCCATTCTTGCAAATAAGATGTCCCAGGAACCTGCCAAAGTATACTCTGAATTGACATTTATCAGGATTAAGCTTCATCTGGTATAATCCTAATATGTTAAAGACTATATCGAATTATGTGACATGATCCTTTTTCTGTAAGCTTTTACGGAGTAGATCATCGATATATACTTCAACGGTATTTCCTAAGTATTCTTTAAACATAGTTTTCATTAACCTTTGAGAAGTTGTTCCGGTGTTCTTCAGTCTGAAAGGCATGACTTTTTAACAGTAGAGCCCCCTTTCAGTGATGAAAGTAACATTTCTTGATCTTTGTTTAAGAGGGGTATCTGGTTGTATCCCGATGTAGTATCCATTATAGATAGTAGCTTATGACATACTGTCGAATACAGAATTTGATAAATGATGGGAAGAGGAAAAGTGTATTTTGGCTTGTGTTTGTTTAGATCTGTAAAATCTACGTAAACTTGGACTTTCCCATTCTTCTTTGGAACTGCGATAATGTTCGAGATCTAATCTGGGTACTTTGCTTCTCGAATGAATCTGACCACGATCAACTTATCAATTTCATTGTTGACTTCATTTCTGAGACGAGGTGAAAGCCTTTTCTACTTCTGTTTGACTACCGTAGCTTTGTCCCTGATGCTCAATTTGTAATACGCCTTGGTTAGGTCAACTCCCAGTATTTCTTTGAAAGTCTAAACGAAGATATCTCAGTTTATCTATAAAAAATGAGCTAGAGCTTCTTTCTCCTATTGGACCAGCATGGTACCAATATAAGTACCTCTGCCAAGTCCATCGATGCTAATGTACTATGTAGGTTTGACAGTTAAAGGCTAATCATTGGTGTGACCAGCTTTTTGGAATTGATATACAGCAAATCAGTCTGATATATCTAGTATGGCAGAGATGATATTTTTGCAAGCTTGTGAGATCTTTTGACAGCCTTTGATCTTATAGATGTTGTCGTTATATTTAAAGCGAAGTGCTTGATGGTAGGTGGATGCGATTACTTACATGTTGTGTATCCTGGAGCGGCCAATGATCCCTAGGTAACGAGTTTTGACATTGATGATGTAAAAAATAATGTAGATTGTAGTCCTGTGATTCCTCTCAGTGATGATAATGAGTGTATATTTATTTTGGGCTTGATACTTTTCACTGGAGGAGGGCACCACTCAACTCTCTCCGGGTTTCTTTTCGTCTCCTTGATTTTGCTAGTTGTCTCTAGAACGGGAAGAAGATGAGGCAAAAGATGAAGAAAAATATCCCCTCAAGGTTACCTCCCCACCTCTACGTATTGGGAGGGTTTGATCTTGGAGTGCCTGCTCACGTGCTCTGTGTAATTCCTAAGATATCTCTTCAGGGACGTAAGCTTTTATATCTCCGGGTGGCCAGGGGGCTAACTAATGAATTGTCATCAGTTGTGCTTGCAAAGGCTCTATGGTCATTAGGCGAATCCTAGCCTAAGACCTGCCTGTCGCTAATAGGGAGCTCACAGAATGACTTGGTCGATCAGTGCTAGTTGGAGTGTTCCTACTTTTAGTGGTGGGGTCATCCAGCGACCTTCCACCTCGTTGCTAGCAGAAGTGTACTCCTACATTCCCCCCCCCCTTAGGTCTTGCTCATAATGAGGGAGAGCTGAGGTGGTGTGGTCATGTATCTATGGGTCATTGTATTGGGAGGTATGTGACATCATGCCTGCCAGTGCCTTGGGAAGGGAGAAGAGTAATTATTATTTTGAGAAACGTGTGGCATGCAGTTGCTGTTACTACTGGTAAAGTGTTATATCATTGTAGTGGGTCTGGTCATTAATGATAATAGCCTCCCGGTGTACCCCTATTTAAGAGGATCTACTGTGGACTGTAAAAAAACATTGGTTATCCTCTTTCTTGTTGTATGAGTTTAAATTATCTTTGTTCTTGCTATGTTCTTGGAGCGTTGCCTGTGGTGGCAATTTCTGGTTAGTATGACGGTCTTCTTGGGTTGTATGTTGTTCATCCTTAAGCATTGGTATTACCAGTAAGTTCTCTGGTCAGTTTGCCGTATTTATAGCAATGCATATTTGTCTGTTAGCTTTAGCGTGGTTTCGCGCTTAGTACTATCTTTGACCTGTAGGTGTTTGATAGAATACTAGGGAAGCCGGCGGTGTGGTATATCACTGTGAGACTGTAAGAGTGGCTTAACTATGATGTCGGGATGAATCGTGTTGCTCGCCATTGAGTCACAGTTAAAGTAACGGCCACGTAGGGCCCAGTGAGGGCCTAGGGGTAACAGGTCCCTAGGTGCCCTAGTTAGCTATGTGACCATTATGCCCTTCGTACTTTTAGGTTTGAGCTTATGTACGAGTCTGTACCTGGCTTGCAGGGATATCTGAGCACCGAGTACGAGTTTGTATACCCCAAAGTTAGGAAAACCGAGGTGATAGATGGTGTCTTCACATGAGGAGTCGTCAACGGAGGGGTCTGCTGCCATACTGCCTGGTACATTACCCGTGGAGTTGGGGGAGGGGGGGTAGTCATGACCACGAGGCCAGGTACCTCAGTTCTACTAGACTTATAGGTGGAAGCGCGTGCGGATTTTATGGTACGTGGGAGAGTGCCCAGGGATGTGCTCACGAGGCTATTATCAGTAGTCGTAAAAGGGAGACCTCAAAAAGCTTTTAGCCTTGCTCCACTAAGTAGAGGTTTTCAGGCTCGCTAGCCGAGTACGAGAGAGCGTGGATAAGGATAGAGTACCTAGATATAGTCAATGAACGAGCAAGGGCCAGAGGCAGCAACGAGCGGATATGGCCGGACTGCCAGACGCTGGCACCCAATCAATGCATCATCTACTGCGGGCAGTTCGATGCGACCTTAAGGTTTCCTTTGGACGACTTAATAAAAAAATGCCTGAATTCACTTAGCTGGGCGCCTGGGCAGATGAACGGTAACTCTTACCAAGTGATGATGGGTACCGACTGATCAATCAATCAGTGCCACCTCACTAGAATGTCGGTTATGCCAACATTCTGGTCACTTGAAAGAAAGGGCATTGTCCTCGTCAGTGGGATGTAGTTCCTGAAGGTGCGGGCAATGAGGTGAAGGAGGTTGGGGTTTTGGACGAGCCTGCATCGCCGCGTGTTACCCGTTCACGCTCTTGGGCGGGTCGTAAGGGACCGTAGACTCAGACCAAGGCTAAAACAAGAAAAGTGGCAGCCAATACAGCCCCGGCCAAAGAGGGCAAGGCCAGACCGAGGTGTCAGAAGATCATGCGCACCTATGCTCCTGAGTGAAGGCACTAGTACTATATAGCTCGGAAGTTCAGCGAGCCCAAGATATTTAAGTTACCTATGAGTGGTAACTATTGGTGTCATCACCCAATCTTAGTGATTGGTGCCTTTAACTTCAATGATGGGCCCAATCATTATTTAAGTCATAATATTTTTAGCACCAATTGTATGTTGCTTCTTATTTTGCAATTATAGTCAATGCTTCTACCATTTATTGTCCGTGCTATCTAAATGTCGTCTTATTGTCATGCTGGTGTGACATTTTCTAGGGTGTCGTATAAGAATTCTCGCTTGCATTTGCTCGGTCATAAAAATAATGATTGCTAGGTGTTGACGAATATTTTGAATGGTACTTTTGACTTGGACAAATACTGGTCAGCAAAGAAGTATAGCGAGCCTCGCTTACGTGATGCGAGTGTACTTATTTTGTACAGAGTGTTCACAGTTACAAATCCATGGCGAGTATTGGGATAAAGCCTAAGTTTTTTTCTGCGAGGGGTAAGGGTACGACCGGCGCATCGCAGGCGGTGCCTCTATTTGATTTTCCATCTTAACGACCTTAGAGAAGCAGTTAGGCGCGAAGTGCCCAGCAACATTTTTGGTAGTCCTCGTAGGACTATGTTTTCTTTGTCATCTTAACGACTTTGGATAGGCAGTTAGGCGCGAAGTGCCCAACAACTTTTTGGTAGTCCTCATTGGACTATGTTGCTTTGTCGTCTTAACAATAGATAGGCAGGTAGGCGCGAAGTGCCCAACACCTTTTGTTGTAGTCCTCGTAGTAGTATGTTTTCTTTGTCGTCTTAACAACCTTAGATAGCCAGTCAGGCGTGAAGTGCCCAAGAATATTTTTGGTAGTCCTCGTAGGACTATGTTTACTTTATCGTCTGAACGACCTTAGATATGCAGTTAGGCACGAAGTTCCTAACAAGTTTTTTTGGAGTTCTCGTAGGACTACGTTTGCTTTGTCATCATAACGACCTTAGACGTTGTAAGGACCTTCGACTTCAAAGATGCCCCCTGTATGATGAATGCGCCTGAACTTTTAAAAGTGACTTCTCGTCTTTTCAAGGATGTCCTACTTCAAGAACGCCCCCAGTATGGTGAGTGCGCTTTTACTACAAAAAATGACTCTCGTCTTTGTGAGGACGCCCTACTTCATGGACGCCCCAGTATGGTGAGTGTGTTCTTACTTCAAAAAGTGACTCTCGTCTTTGCGAGGATGTCCTAATTCAAGGATGCCCCCAGTTTGGTGAGTGTGCTTTTACTTTAAAAAACGACTCTCGTCTTTGCGAAGACGTCCTACTTCAAAGACGCCCCCAGTATGGTGAGTGCCCTTTTACTTCTAAAAGTGACTCTCGTCTTTGCGAGGATGTCCTACTTCAAGGATACCCCAGTATGGTAAGTACGCTTTTACATCAAAAAGCAACTCTTGTCTTTACGAGGACGTCCTACTTCAAGGATGCCCCTAGTATGGTGAGTATGTTTTTACTTCAAAAAGCGACTCTCATCATTGCGAGGATGTCCTACTTCAATGACATCCCCAGTATGGTGAGAGGAATGTAGAGCTAGAATTGAAAACATATATTTTGGTAGGCTATTTACAAGTATCGTATCGCTAATGATTCCATTTGCGAAGGTTTATTGCGTTCCAGGGGGATTTGAGCTTCTCTTCGTCATGATTTAGTAGGTAATAGGCATTTCCATTGACCATGTGGGAGATGAGGTATGGGCCTTCGAATTAGGCGGGAGTTTACCCTTGTTATAATTGTGAGTTGTAGGGAAGACTTTCTTCATGATGTAGTCCCCTTTGCGGAACTGCCGAGGGATCACCCATTTATTATAGTTTCTATTTAGTGTCTCTTGATACCTGAGTATGCAGGAGGATGCTTCCTCTCAAGTTTCCTCTATCAGGTCAAGGTTCTTGGCGAGAAGTCGGTTACTGATCATACTGCTAACAGTCAAGGATTTTGCAGTATTGGCGATGACCTTGAAAGGGTGTACGGCCTCGGAGCCATAAGTGAGCATAAATGGGGTGAAGCCCGTACTTTTGTGCGGTGTCGTGCGTAAGACCACAGGACGTGGGGTAGTTCATCGACCCATCGGCCTTTGGCCGTGTCCAGGCATTTACTGATTCCAGTGATTATTGTTTTATTTGTGGCCTCGGCCTGTCCATTTCCCTGGGGGTATCAGAGGCTACAGGGTAATATTTTGATGTTATAAGGGCGAACAAATTCTGCGATCTTGCTACCCATGAATTGCGTACCAATGTCAGTCATCAGAACTACGGGGATGCCAAACCGTGTGATGATGTACTTCCATAAGAAGGTGATTACCTCTTCCCCTTTAATACAAGGGAGGGGTATCGCTTCAAGCCATTTGGTAAAGTAATCCATCGCAACCATCAACCATTATCGCCTACCGCTCACCATTGCGAGTGCCCTGACTATGTCTAGCGCCCATTTTGCAAAAGGCCAAGGGCTAGAGACTGTGTAGAGGTTGATGGCAAGGGCGTGGATAAGGTGCCTGTGGAAGTAATATTTTTCTTACTTTTGCGCATACGTTATGAAGTGCTGTCGCATTGTGGGCCAGTACAATGCTTGTCTACGAGCTCATTCAGCAATGGAGTGACCCGCTATGTGTGCTTTGCAGACGCCTTCATGGATTTCTGCGATGACTCTTTGTACCCTTTCCCCAACTATACATGTGAGGTGTGGAGCGTATAGGCTTGACCGGTAGAGTTCATTATTTATGACTATGTATTTTCTTGCCCTGTCACAGAGGCTCTCGGCGGCCGACCGGTCTGCGGGGAGGATGCTATGTACCCCGAAGAAGTCAAGAAACGGTTGGCAGCAATCGGTGTCTGTGGAGGCGACTGAGCTATCAGTTTGCATGGTCGTTAGCAGATGCTCAAGTACGCTAAGTATATCATGGACGTCCACCTGAATAACCATGAGCCTGTCGCCGATGATTCATGCTAGGTAGGCAGGGCATCAGAGTGCCTATTCTCACCGCGGTGAATGTTCTCGAGGTTGACCATTCTGAACTTACCCAGTCGCTGCTTTAGGATTTCTATATAGTCGGACATTCTGCCATTGGCCTGGAACATCTTGTTTTGCTGGTTAACAACTAGCTGCGAGTCGGTAAAGATGAAAATCTCCTCCACGCCCAGGGCCAACGCTGAATCTACCTCGAATAATAATGCCTCGTATTCGGCTTCATTGTTACTAAGGGGGAAGTAAACCCGTATGGCTTTCTCAATTTAATCATCGGTAGGAGTAACTAGCACTATCCTTAAACTCGAGCCATCCGTATTAATGGGTCCAACCGTGTACAGTTGTCATCCCTTAATGCAGGCCGGCTCTACATCGTCTGAGGAAGAGCCGTGGTCATCATCCTTGTCGTTGTGCCAGTTGTCATCATCGATCGGGAGGTCGGCAACTTCCTATCCTTTGATGGCAGGCCTCGGATCAAAGCGTATGTTAAATTCCCCAAGAGTGATTTCCCATTCCACGATGCGGCGAGTTTTATCTTTTTTTGCTTATACCTCTCGTAAAGGTTGGGTGGTAATGACCCTGATTCGATAGGATTGGAAGTACGGTCGTAACTTCTGGGAGGCGTATACCAGGGTGATGGCATGTTTTTCTATTGTGGAGTATCGCAGTTCTACTCCTAGAAGGGCTTTACTGATGCAGTAGACCAGTTTCTCAGTTCGGTTATCCGTACAGACTAAGACTGCACTGATAGATTCATCGGTGTTCCCGAGATACAAGCCCAGTAGCTCGAATTATTTTGGCACACTGAGGATTGGGAGGGTAGCCAAGTATTGCAACATGTCCTGGAAGGCATTTTTGCATTCATCATTCCATTGGCTGTTTCTGGTCTCACGGATACATTAGAATAGGGGATGGCATTTGTAGGAGGCTTTGTAACTAAAACGGCCGAGTGTGGTAATTTTTCCTACGAGGGTCTGAACCTACTTCAGCGTCTGTGGTGAGGGTGTATAGGCGAGGGTGCACATTTAATCGGGTTCGGCCTCAATTCCTTGCTGAGTGACTAGGTGCCCGAGGAACTTCCCTGAGAAGACTCCAAAGCTATATTTCACAGAGTTTAGTCACATCTTATATGATCGCAGCTTTGTGAAGACGGCCTTAAGATCGTTAAGATGGTCGACACTCACCCTGCTCTTGACGAGCATGTCTTCAATGTAGACTTCAACTATTTTTCCTAACTGATCTTCAAACATGGCGGAGACAGGGCGCTGGTATGTGGATCTTACGCTCTTCAGGCCAAAGGGCATAACGGCATAACAGTACAGGTTTTGCTTAGTGGTGAAGGAAGTACATTCTTGGTCCTCGGCTGCCAATGGTATTTAGTTGTACCTGGAGTAACATTCCATGAAAGACAACCGCTCGTGCCCAGCCGTAGAATCAAATAGTCTGGTGTGAGGGCATAGGAAAGCTATCCTGTGGACATTATCTATTGAGGTCGATAAAATTGATGTAGACCCGCATTTTACCTTTCTTCTTAAGAATAGCCACCACATTGGCGACCCATCCTGGGCAGTCCACGGGTCAGATAAAGCCTGCCTGTAGTAACTTTTTGGATCTCGTCATTTATGGCACCTCATAACCTTAGGGCTGTTCAGCGTAGTTTCTATTACCGGGGTAGCTTTGTCACTAACGTACAAGTGATGACAGGCCATGTCGGGGTCTATACCCGACATTTCGGTGAACGAACATGCAAAAATGTCTTTGTATCACTGAAGAAAGGTGATAAGGTCCGAGCGCTCATCACCAATAAACAAGGAACTAATATGCGTTGTTCTCGTGGGGCCGTCAAGGTCAATCTTATCGACGGGCTCCACGAGAGGCAATGTCTAGTCTCTGCTGAACGTGTATATAACTATATCGTTCTGATCTGAGGGTTGTGCATCTATTTTTATTGGCATGTTTGAGCAACATGGAATAGGGGACGAGTCCACCGCCATGGGCCCGTTCCCTGTTTGTTGCTAGTCCTCAGTGGCGATACTCTTCCCATTTTTTAAGGACTTCTCACGGTTCACCAAATTTTTGAGAGAGTTGGCATAGCAAATACAGGCCGCGATTTGGCAACTTGTATCTGGTACGGGACAAATTTTATGAGGAAGCGTATTACCTAATTATAGGAAGAGGGGATCACCTTCATGACGTGAATCCAGTCGCATCCCAGGATGCCGTTGTAATGGACTGTGGGGCTGTTGATGACAACAAACGTGGTGGGTACCTGGGTGACGAGCTCCCCCATGGCTCGTTCAATCGACCCGTTAAAGCCTGAGATCTATATTTTGTATGGGGCCAGGCAATCTTGCATGTTCATGTTTTTGAGGGTGTCATAATACAGGATGTTGGCACCACTGTCCGAGTCTACCAGTATGCACTTAACGAGGACACTCCATATTACGATCTAAATGACTAAAGCATTATCATGTGAATGGGTGACTGAACCAAGGTCGTTATCGATGAAATTGATTGCCTTCTCGTGTGGCATCTCGGTGTCTGCCTCAATTCTGTGGGTCGTAAGTTGGTTCTCGGTGAGGCAGTAACACTGCCTTGTGGAGTTGGAAACTGTATGACTTGATGGTACTTTATTAAGATCCCCCAGGGTCATCTCACATATTGCCACATGCTCCTGTGCCAATATGGTTATTACGGGCTGGTCGAGGGATCTGTGAGGGAGTCTGTCGGTAGGTGGGATTGGCCGCTTGAGGTACTGGGTATAGCACCCTTAGCAGAATCAAGTCTCAGTCATATTGATGAGATCATAACACTACTTGGTAGTGTGGACATGGATGTCTTGGTGTGCACAGTATGGGCATCTAGGGCGGTCAGGCTTTGGATACAGTTTCCTATAGTCGGGGTCAGTCTTGATTATGAGAAGGAGGCTTGCCCGCATGAGAGTAAGGTCACTGAGGGAATACCGTTCCCATCTTGAGGCTCTAGGCCTTCCATCCTGTGGGGGCTCTATTTTATCTCAGGGATCGCATCCTATTCGCCTTTTGTTCCTACCGTTATGAGGGTTGCGTTGTAGATCCTTCAGGTACTTTGGGGTGGAGGGGCGTACGACAGGAGATGGTACAAAAGCAGTACTGAGGAGGGCCACTATTTTCGAGATAGAAGCTCGATTGTCTTCCTCTACATTCTGGTATTTGTGGACTTTCTTATAAAGGTTCTCGAGTGTTTCGGGGCACTTCATGTGCAAGGCCTCGCGAGGTTTAGAACCGGGGAGGCAGACACCAGTGAATATGAGATAGGCGGTTGGGGCGTTAACCTGTTCAATAAGGGTGAGCTCGCTGTTAAACCTTGAGAGGAAGGAATTGACGGTTTCACCGGCATGCTGCTTTAAAGAAAATAACTCCGCTAACTGCTTCTTTGATTGCTGGTTTTGTAGGTACTTCTTGATGAAAGCCAGTGAGAGTTGCTAAAATGTAGAGAAAGAATTGGGATCAAGACTCTAAAATCAGGTGAGGGCCCCGTTGGACAAGGTCGAGGGGAACAAGCGGCACCTGTGCTCGTCAGTTTGATGATGTAGGTCGATGCTATACTAGAATTTAGAGAGGTGTTGGCCTAGATCGTGGCTCCCGGTAAAAGCCTCTATCTTTGACCGGGAGTAGCTCTGGCCTAAGACGTAGCTCTGGATGGCCACAGTGAAAGGTGTGTTATGGATTCAACAGAGGGTCTCCTTGGTTAACCATCTAGTAGGATCAGTACCATGCATATTTCTGATTAGTAACTCCTCAGATGCAGCCATTAAAGGTTGTTGGTCATTAATGTCAGTGTCCCGTTTGGCGGCGAGTCCACTCCTAGTGGATGACTCATCAAAGTAGCTCTCGTGGTATTGGGTGTAGGGTGGTTCGTACAGAGACGTGCCAGGGTACCGGTCGTGAAATCTATCATAGTAGGGAAGATATCATTCAGTGTAGGGCTGGTTGCCATATCCTGACGGGTAAGAGGGGTCATCTGGGATGTATAGTGGGTGCCACTATAGGGGGTTTGCGTAGCTATCACCATGTTAGGCTCTGAAACTAGCTACGGGCTTTAGGGGTTGCATTCTACTATATTACGAGGCACATTGACCAGGTGGCAGTGGGTCATTCTTGCTAAGCTGGTAAATGGCTCACGGCTAAGTTGGGCCCATCATATGGTGTACAGGGGGGGTAGTGGTGTGGCGGGGTGAGGGATGAGCGGGGGTACTGGCGGTCCTCATGGCGACAGGTACGGGTAGTGAACTGGCGTGGGTTGATGTTTACGTACCGGGTCATGAACTGGGGGCAAAATGCCAATACCGGGTGCTGCTTCGTGTGGCGTAGACTTGCTAACCAAAGTAGAGGCCGTCGGGCCGGCTGGCAGCAGTTAAAGTCCAGCGACAAGGGTGTCACATAGTTCATCGTTGACCAGCTGGAGTTGGCGGATTTGGTCCTCCTTAGTGAACATCTTCTCTTGAAACTATAGTAAGGCGGCTTGCATCTGAGCCATAGCCTACTCTTGGGATTGGTTTCGGGTAGAGACCACCATCATCATTTGTTAGAGGTCGAAGGGGGGAACGCAAATGGCACCAATTGTAGTCCTGTGAATTCTCTCAGTGACGATAATGAGTGTATAATCATTTAGGGCTTGTGATACTTTCTGCTGGAAGAGGGCACCACTCAACTATCTTTGGGTTTCTCTCCATCTCCTTGACTTAGCTAGCTGTCTCTGGAAGTGGAATAAGAAGAGGCAGAAGATAATGAAAAAGATCCCCTCAAGGTTGCCTCCCCACCTCTACTTATAGGAAGGATTTGACCTAGGAGTGCCCCTGCTCACGTGCTCTATGTAATTCCTAAGATATCCCTTCAGGGTCGTAGGCTTCTATATTTCCACGTGGGCAGGGAGCTAATTGATGGATCGTCGTTGGTTGTGCTTGCAACAACTCTATGGTCCTTAGGCAAGTCCCAGCCAAAGACCTACTTATCGTTAGCAAGGAGATCGCAGAATAACCTAGCCGGTCAGCGCTAGTTGGAGTGTTCCTACTTTTAGTGGTGGGGTCATTCAGCAACCTTCTACCTCGTTACTAGCGGGAGCGTGCTCCTACATCGATAGTGGAGGGTCTAGCGGTGATAGGTAGGATGATCTTTCCTACTTGTTCTTCTTTAGAGTTGTTAAAACCATTGATATCGATGTCATTTGGTATAACTTGGTCTGTTAGTCCCATTTGGTCGATTGTGTTCCGAAAAAGGATTTCAATACCACTACCGGTATCGATCATCATGGTATGCATGACGAATTTCTTCATCTTAAGCATAATAACTATAGTATCATGATATGGAAACTTGACATGACTGATCTTGCAATCCTTAAATAAAATCCTAGTTCATCAATTGCTTGATTCAGGAAGGAGTATAGCTTCTTTATCATGAACTGTGAGGTCACAACATTCCGTTAGTCTCCTCCTCTTGAATCTGGTAGAGTTATTAATCTGGTGGATCTCGTTCATGTTATTGTAGTATATGATGTACAAGTATTTTTCCACAAATTGATCTTCGACCTGAACTATTTTGACTTGCGTCGTATAGCTTCCATTCTTATATCCTTCCTGGTTGATAATGCACTCGTGCATTCTCCCATCTTTAAAAATATAATCCAGCAATCTCTGTAAAGCGTATCAGTTATCATTTACATGATGTGTTACCTTGTGATGCATGCAGTATGGTTTGCCTTCGATTAGCCCCATCGGCAGAGATACACGATTGAACTTGACCTTCTCCAGAATGGGATAGATTGCTGAGATCCTAACGTTCATCTTTGGAATGACTGGCTTGGGTAATAAATTTCAATTTTGAGAATTGCCTGTGTTTGCTTTAGTTCACTTTTTATCACCATGGCCATCCTTCTATTCAATGTCCCGATCTGCGTTTTGACCTTTCGTGGTTAGGACATTTTTAGTAGATTTATACCTTTTGGTCATCATCCTTTCCAAGTAGACATACCTATTGACCTTGGTAATCATGTCTACAAAAGTCGAGGGTTTGTTCAAGAAGAGATGTTCCTTCGCTTTGCAATCGATTTGTAGTTTATTGGTAAACGCTTAAATATTTGTTTTCTTATCGAGATTATCAACCTTTCGAGTAAGTTCCAGAAATATCTTTGCAAAGACCTCGAGCTTCTCCCCCTGAGACTGTTTGAGACTAATAAGAGTGTATAAATTATTTTCCTTGTCTTTGTTGTGAGCATACGTCTTGACAAAGATCTTCTGTAGGTGGTCGAATGTAAGAAATAAATTTTTAGGTAGAGAATGAAACCATCAGAGTGGTTCCTCCTGTAGGCTTATGGCGAACAGTCGACACAGAATGTCGTTTTGATTTGAATATGGCCCCAATGAGTCACTAAATTACTAGATGTATTCATTAGGGTCAGTGCCTTTGTACTTACGTTTCTTCAAAGTATGGAAACCTGTCGGAACTTCCATATCAAACAACTCTTTTGTGATAAGACTACCTTGCAATTTGGTCAAATCATCTTTATTACCGAGAGCTTGAGCCTCTATTAATTCCGTGATGCACTGATCCATGTGTTCTTGTGTGACATACTGATGTGGTACTGAAATGGTTTGGCATGCAGGTCAGGGGTTGTGAGTCCCACTTTCTTCACTCAAACGTTCATGAACCAATACCCTGGACTGAGGTCGTGGCTCCTCTTCTTGACGCTTAGAGGGCTTGCATCCTTTGTTAATTTTTTATCAATCTTCTCGTCCTAGATGAATTAAGGCTTTTGGTACCTGTGGATCATTGAACTGATGCTTGGAAGCTCCCCTACTTGCTGTACCTCAAAGTCCCAACCTATCCCGTGTTGAAATCTTGGAAGTCAGTAGGATAGCATCACGCTCCTGGGGAGCCTGAACTTGTTAATTATCTTGCAGTGCTTTCAAGGCGGTCTACAACGTGGGCATTTGTTCTTCCTATCTTTTGAACTCTGTTTTTCCTGCTCTACGTTCATCTTTGAGTTCTTTTTCGCGAAGCTCTCGATCGTGTAGCAACTGACGCTTGAGATGATTCTGCTTCTCTATTTCGGCGTAAAGATTCGCCCTTAATTTTGCGAGCTGATCAGGTTCGATGGAAACTTCATGCTGAACTCCTGTGGCTGGTCATTTGAAAGTCACTATGATTGAAAATTGATTGTTGAGTAACTGTATGCCTTTGGATTTTGTAGAAATGTCTTCTTTCCCATAGACGGTGCCAAATGTAAGGGCCTAATTTTGTAACTCTTAAGGCTCTTACACCAAATGTACCTATGACACAATTAATATAAAAAATGACACAGATGTTTAGCGTTTAAACCTTTGAATAGGTAAAAACCATGACCTCGACTAATGGATTTAGTAACTGTAAATTTATTGCTTGAGGCTGATATATTTGATTACAAGTTATGATCTCTTGAGATAGAAAAACTTAACCCTTTCTCCTCTATAACTTATCATTTTTATGGACCACACTTTTAGTTTACTTATCGTGTATAAGCACGTTCTCTTAAAAATGGGGGCAAGTAGCAGTTGGACTTGTAACTGCTAGTTTATTGGAGACATGTGTCTTTGACTTGTTCTATTTCATCTATAGTACTCGAGCCACGTTCTTCATTAGTTTGTAGTCTAGGTGTCATTGTTAATTATGTATGTCACATGTATATTGCATGAGTCAGGTATTGAATTAGTTTGAGTATATCACAGCTCGAGGGACAGGTCCCTACAACACTCATTTTGATCTCTAAGTTTACATTCTTCTTAGATTCTTCAGTCCTCTTCTTAGTTTTAACCATGTACTCCTTAAGCCATATGAAGTTCTTACAAAAGTAATTCTGACATTTTATACACTTTTGGCCCATAATCCTCTCAGTACCATATGTACATAGTTTTAAGACCAACATAATTTAGGGCAATCTACCATTCTCGAAGGGAACTCATTCTACCAATGATCATGTTTGTCACAACCAAAATAATCACCTCTGAAAGGTTCACTTGATTGCTCAATTGCTTCAGATAGCCATTGAAAGGAACCACTGGTTTCCATATGATATTTTAAATATTTCCTATTAAGGTTAGCTAGTATTTTTGACACTTTTACTCTCATGATCTCCTTGCAGTTTGGGGCCTTACAGGGACTGGAGAACTATGGGCAAGACTCCACTTTAGTGTGGGAATCTTGTTCACAGAATGGGCAAACATCCAAAGCAATTCAATTTACAGTTAACTTTTAAACCCCAAATAATTAAATTTGAAAAACTGTATCCCCTATATATTTGCCTACAATTAGTCTTTAGACCCCAAAGCATAAAAAACTCTAATGTCAAAACCATAAATTTCCACTAAATCCCATACACCAAAACCTAATTAACAACAAAGCGACACAAAAGATAATGTGTGTTAGAGAGAGAGAGTATGAGTGTAACGTTAGATTTTATGCCACCTCCCATCACATACTAGGGCTTTGAAAATTAAAACTAAAGGGTGAGAGAGAAAAAAAAATATATATATAGAGAGAGAGAGAGAGAGCAAATGAAGAACCAAAATAAGAGAAGGAAAAACTAGAATGAGAGATAAGATATGACCGTTGGGAGAAGGGAGATGACCGTGAAGAGGTGATGTTGAGTGGTGACATGGAGGTATGCTGAGGTGGAGTGATACGGTGGAAATGTGCCATTTTCTTTTGATTTTATGGGTTTTAAAGAATCACATGATATTCACGTGAGGGGGTAAAATACGGAAAAAGGGAGAAAGAACTAGGTCAAGGTGCTTTGACCTAAAGTCAATAGCCATTAGGGGTCCAGAACTGTATATGTAAGGATGTTGGGGTCTAAAGGCTGATTTGAGCTTTCTACAGGAGGGACAAAGTCCAAATTTTTCACAAATTATCTTTAGTGTCTTATAGAATTTTCTAGATTGAGAGGTGAAAATGATAATGATAGGAATCATGACCATAATGGTCGTGGCCGTAGTTGGCATCCCCTTTAGTAATTATGCTTTATTCAATTAGTAATTCCTCTTAGGAGTCTGATTAGGGTTTTCTATTCTAAATTATGTTTCTTAATTACTTTCTAATTATGATGAGCATTCTTATGCCTATAAAAGGAGAGTTCTTCTAGCTCTATTTATTTAGGTCGAGTTTTGGAGAAAAATCCATAGCTAAGGTAGATAGATCTAGTTTATTTTTAGTTTTTAATTCAATCAAAGTAGTTCATTTTTTCGTTAATTGCTTCCGCGCCAGTAGTTTTCTATCAATTTGGTACCAAAGTGAGATTCATTCCATGGGTAGGAGATGATGAATTCTAGTTTTATGATGTATACTCAAGCTAATGTGTGAATCGTAGATATTAGGTCGGGTATGAGGGAAAGGGGATTGATCAAATTCGATGGAGGAAAATTGAGTATGATCCAACACAATGAATTAATGGAGAGAAAGGCTCAACGGGTGATTGGTGTTGTGAGTTGCGAAGGTGATTTTACGTTAGGAAGTTCATGAACAAAATCCCATAATAAGGTCATGGTTTTGGGGTCTGAAACCTAACCAATTAAAGTTCCTAATCATCATGAGATTCAACCAAAGAAAACCCAAAACGCACCAGCTCCGTCACCACGAATTTGCCAATCGGATAAGGGAATTAGAGAAGACTCCGGATCTACAATGCCGACTGTCAAAAAAAATAAAACAGCGATACCGTCGAGCACAAAGGAGAGAGAGGGGTCCCCTCAAGCCATCAAGCTGGGTCCTGTACCTATAGTAGTAAGAGAGGCATCCCCGCAAGCCGTACTGGTGTCACCCTCACTGTCAGCAGTGGGAGAGGCAACCCTGAGAGACACCATCAAGGAACCTACACTGATAGCAGCAAAAATGGCATCCCCGTAGGCCACCGTCGAGGTACCCACGTCGGCAGCTACGAGAGAGGGCATCGACATTTTTCCATTAACGGCAATGTCAATTATCATGGGGTAGAGAAAAGGTTCTGAGGTCGACGGAGAGGCAACATCGATATTATGTGAAGAGATAAAGAGTATTTGCGAGTCGATTATGGCAGACCCATTGCCTCACCAACGTCCAAAAAAGGCAAGTGTTCTATCTATGATGTTATCGACGTTCTGCGGTTCGATTAGCGACAAGAACGGTTCAGGAGCAGATGAGTACTAAAAGAATCATAGTGCTTTCAAAACGAGGGTTGAATTAGATGGTAAGAGGTTGGAAACTATAGTTGATAATGGTTCTACAAAGAATTTTATCTCAGAAGACATGGTAGAGAAATTACTTCTCTGATTGACTTACTTATGCATTGGTGTGTGCGATGACGACATCCCTACCACAGTTCCTAATGAGCTACGACCATTGTTTGAGTAGCTTTCAAGAGTTTATCATAAGCCAGAGCTACCAGAGTTATCCCCCGTTATGAGATATTCAGCACACTATTGACTTAGTCCCAAGTTTACCATTACTCCATTACCGTATGGCACCTGCTGAGCATGCGGAATTACAGAGGCAGGTCACTGAGTTATGTGAGAAAGGTTTGTTGAGGGAAAGTATATTGCATGTGGTAGGTCCAGCGCTTCAGGTCCCAAAAAGGGATAGGAGTTACTGTATGTACGCTGATCGTCGAACGCTCAACAAGATTGCAGTTGCAATGGCCTAATTCCGTAAGCTCGAAGTAGCTTAGAATCAGCTCTTGCACCAATGTACCTGTACAATATAAAATAGAAAGTAAGAAATGACACAAGTGGTTTAACGTGGAAAACCTCTTAATAGGAAAAAAACTACGACCTCGAGTTGAGGGTTTTTGTAATAGTAATTTTTCTTGCTTGAGGCTGATATCTTATTACAAGTGATTTCTTGGCTTATAAATGCTTGATCTTGTGAATAAGAAGTTTGAAGTTTTGAGAATCAAGAAAATGTAGGTTTCTTGGTGATTTTTTGTATCGTTTTTCTTGTTTTTGTCTCTTCTGGAACTTCTTCTATATATAAGCCTTCTCCGCAGTTCCTCATCGTGCTGTAGCACGTTCTTCGAACAATGTGGTTAGTGGAGATTAATTGAGTAACTGCTGAGTTTATGAGAGGCAGGTATCTTTGACTTGCTCAGGTTTTTCTATTTGAGCTCGACCCACTTTCTTCATCAGTTCGAAGAGTTGGTGGCAATGTTGACTGTTGAATTTGTGTGGAGAAAGCGTGAGTCTGATATGGAGGTAGTTCGAACTGGAGATAGCTTGATATAGGTAAGGTCAAGGGGTAGGCCTCTACAATCGCCCCTCACAACTGAAGTCATGAATGGCTTAGGTTGAGAATGAATTTGCGGGTAAATGGGTATTCAGGTTGGAATTTGTATAATGAAGGAAGTAATGATGTTGTTTGACTGTATGGAAATTGCGCGTGTATTGGGGGAACGTACATGCATTGAATGTTAATGGGAATCTTGATGTACGCGGCGATTAGGGTTTAAAGAGTTTCGTCTGTATTGAATGATAACGTTTGGGAAAATGTTCCTGTACACTAAATATAGGGTTATATAAATAGTACATGTACTGAGGTTTGTGTTAAAGTACGCTTGTTCTGTTGTATAATTCTCTAAAAAAATTTAAGATGGTGAAAACCTGAAGAATGTTTCGCAAAGAGATAATCACTTCTAAAATGTAGAGTTGAAGTTGAAATATTTTGGGGATCAGTCATTGGAGATGTCTATTCCCCTCCGACGTATCAAGGAATGTCAGAAAATGAAGTGGCTAAAGCTGAGGAGGATTTTTATTATATGTAGAGGTTTTATTATATTGTCATAACATGCGAACAACGTTAGGTTTGTCTTTGCATTCTTCCAGAGCATAAGGTTGGGGAGACAGATGTAGGGATAGGCATAACTACGGGGAAGTTGCGTTGATGTCTTGCGCTACAATAGATTCTAAGACCGGGCCCTCTTCATCTCTACCCACTCTGTGAGAATGGTGGTTATAAGAGAGGCGACGATGGTAGTAGATGAGGTAAACAGAGAATAGAAGTCTGCTTCTGTACTTCCATCATTCCTTTATGCTGAGAAGACCTTCAGTTTGAAGAGTTGGTTCAAGCACTGAGTCTCCTGCTTTTATAGTTTCCATTTGAAGTTTGTCTAGACTTCAACTACTCTCATGGGAGGGAGGATATTTGTTATTTCCAATGTCTGCTTTGCATCAGGTTGAAAAATCGCTGAAGTAGAATGAACTAAAGGATTTGACGTGCCAGAGTGCCCGAATGACTTATTAGCTGTAAACGTACTTGAAAAACTTGTTATCTATAAAGTACTTGATGTTAAGTACTTGAAAGGCATGTATCTATAAAGTATCTGATGCTGAGTACTTGAAAGGCTTGTATCTATAAAGTATTTGTAACTTTTTTCGAGATGAATAAAATTAGTTATCCAAAATCTGTGCTGATATAGAATAGAATAACTCATGAAATCAAGTTGTATAAGCTAAAGTTTCATGAATATTTTATGAATTGAAATTTATGAATTTTGGAATAATTGAGCTGCTAGGAATATGTTTGTAATGTGAAAATATGTGTCAAATACGATGTTCGACCTGGGGCTGTAAATTTGGGGAGAAAAAATTGTATAAGTTATAGAATTAATGATCGAGCTCGAAGAGGTCATCCTGGGACATTAGATTTGGAAAGGATAAGATTGATTTGGAATAGGATGAAATGTCAAAGGTCGATAGGAAGAGATATGTTCAAATAACTTTTCTCAAGATATTAAGGTTTCTATTACGAGATACGAGGATAATATCCTGAGTTGTGGGGAATTGGTAGCAAAACGGTATAAAAAGGGGGAAAGGAGTTTTAAAATGGCTAAAGAATTTTTAAATGGCATGGACTCGATCTAAGAGAATTTGTTATGCAGCTGAGGGGCATTTAGCGATAAAGATAGTTGAAGTACAGGAGTGAATTTTTGGACTACTGGATTATGATGCTGATTTGCCAGTGAAAAAGTCTTAGGTCGAAGGGCTAGATGGTATTGGGAGAGAACGCGAGTATGAACGTCGTTTTTATGAAGAGATCTTTCGAGAAATCGTGGAGGATCCTGCAGCTCGAAAAGAAGTTGTGAGATCATTTGCCGTAGAGGAGATCGAATTGGAGGACGTGAGGATTGCTAGAGGATATCTGATTGGATGTGGTTCCCCAGGGTATCAAGGCTATTTAAGGTATAATTATATGTGAGGGCAATAAAAATAAATGTAAATAGGAGTGGATGAGTGTATGTAATTAAATGAGTTTGAATAATTTAAAAGGAAATGGAATAAGAATAAAAATGGAGTAAATCCTCTATTGTTGCGAATGTTGTTTGTTACTGTTGTGAAAAACGAATTTGAATATTTTTGAAAATTTTTAAGAACTTTGGAAATGATGTCAGTGTTTCTATAAGTAGAAGAAGCAAGAATAGAAAAAGCATGGAGCTTATAATTTTATCCCTTGTATAAAAGTTGTGAAAACCCGATTGCGTGTAAGCTTGAGTCATCATGAGTGTGGTGAGGTCAGAGGGAGATTTGGAAAAGATAGATGAAAATATATTAAAATATAAGGCAAAAGGCAATGATGGGAAATCGTTTTCACCAAAAAGGTGTAAGATGTCTGACATGGATAGTGGAAATGATGTCTTGGCTCCAAAACTGAGGATGGCTCATGCGAGGCTCAATAACTGCCAACAGTTAGAGAGGGAAAATATAAATACTGCTTCATCTTCGTCATTCAAACGTTTCTCAACTTTTGAAAACTTAAAGAGCAATGAGAGAGAAAGGAAGAAGAAAATCAAAAATAGCATAAAATCTCGTGAGGATTTAATCGAAAGTGATCAATAGTCAAAGCGTGAGAGGGTTGCGGAGACTGAGTCACGAAGGTGGTTATACAGCAGCGTTGTGAGGGAAGGATTTGGCGATGTGTCAGATTCACAGTCCGACATAGAAGGTCAATAGAGGAAAGGTGATATATGAATGTGTTTTTGAAGATCAAATTTTGTGTTTGACAAATCTTAACATTACTATTTATAGTAATCTATGAAAACCTGCTTGATATATGATATATGAAAAATATTGTATGCGAATGACCTATGTGTAAAAGATAATGACAGATACCTGGACTTGTATGTAGGTCGATCGTGAGCAGTGCTTGTGTAGGATTAAACCCTTTTCTAAAGTTGATATGGTGGGTTCACCTGTTAATGAGGCGTCGACCTCTGGTCGATCGGCTGATTCCGATAGTGAGGAAGAAGCTAGAGTTAATAAATTTCTAGATTTCCCTAGAAAATTTGTAACCTATCCTCCACGCTCTGATGTGTTTAAAGAGTTTTACAAAGCCAAGGCTTCTGTAGGTGGCAGAAGGGGTAATTGTATAGAACATGTCGGTCAACAATTTAGGGGTTGCACTGTAATAACGGGAGAGGAATATTTTTACTTGTTTGCCTATTTCGAGAAGGAGAAACGAGATAGGGGTATAAACGAATCAATCTCATTTGGGTATTTTGATGTGAGTGTTCAGAGTAAACTTTCAGAGGGCTTTTTGTGTTACCTATCTCAGTTGGAGTATGGGTTGAGCCTTCTCCATAGCAATCTGGCGAAAGGGATTATAAATATCATTGGGGCATGTCCTGTTAAAATGAACGCAAACATGTGGGAGGTGATAAGTGTTTGCTACTTTCTAAATAAATAGTGGGAAGGGGATGGGAGAATGAGGAGGATATCCCCTAAGGACGTTTTACAGTTCTATGGGATATGGGAACTTTTTGGCGAGCTCGACTCAGCCTCGTTTCATCGATTTGAACTCGGCAGGTCGACCATGGAAAGATAATGTGATATGGGTTCAGAAAGATGATGAAGAACCTATGAAACTTCTGTTTAGAACTTTAAAACAAAGTAAGTATAACATTGTATAATGTATAAGATTGATATGTTGAAATTGTATGATGATCTATTGATGATAATGTTTTGTGAATGACAGGTCCTAAATCTCAGGTGACGAGGAAAGAGTCATTGTTGGATACAGTTGCTTAGGAAGAGACTGAGCTTGAGGATGTGCTGGAAGAACTTGGCATTAGCAAGAAGAAACGTGTAAACATTCGAGCTGAAAAAGTACAAAAATTTGAGTCAACGAGGCTAATGACGGGCGCTGACGGTAGCAAGAAAAAGGGAACTGATAGGGAAAGGCAAGCAAACTTGCCCAAGCCCCTAATGTGGACTATACAGGGTTACCGGAGTCTACTACATCGAGATGTTGAAATGTTGAAGCTCCCCACGACCTCTAGTACCACGAGAATTTGTGGGGTCGAAGGGTAAGCAAAAAAGAGAAGGGTTGAACGTTCTGAGACGTTGGGAGTAAAGGTCATAGAAGACTGACTGGTGTCAAAGATGAGCTAAAGGAGGTGGAGGAAAGGGCTAGGCTGGCAGCTCTCCACAGTGAAGAGAAGATGAGCAAAATGGTAGGTTCATATGTTTTGAATATGTGATGAATTTTATATTGTGATTCAAGCTAATCAATAAGGTCAATTTTGTTCATTTTGTAGGCTGCTCGTTTGGTGAAGGGGATATGCCTCAGGGTCGAGGAGGAGAAAGCTGAGTTAAAGAAAGCAAAAACTGAGCTTAAGATGAAAGTAGCTTAATTGAAAGCAGATTTGCTTAAGGAGGGAAAGCTGATGGAGGCCCTGAAGGCTTTGCAAGTGGTAGAGATCAATAATCTACATGCAGAAGTGAGAGTAAACTTGGAAGAGCTGGTAGCTGAGTGTGACAAACTCGGACGCCAGCTTATATCAAAGGGGTACTCTGAAGATGAGGTGGATGCCATTAGGGCAGACATTTATGTTGAAGAGGAGAAAGATGAAGAGATTGAAGATGTTGCAGTTGGGGTTATGGACGGGCTGGATGGTATTTCTCCCTAGACGGTGCGAGACAACCAAGGGGATGACAATGAGCGACCGGAGGGGGGAAATGAGAAGGTAGAGTAGAATGATGATTTTGTGATTGTATGAATATTTGGGAATACTTGTAAACTGATTGGATATTGCTTGTTCGATAGAATTCTGTAGGCTAAGTCACTTTTGTAAACCTTGTTGTAGGAACTTAAGGACATGCGCCTCAGAATAAAAGATTTAGAGTCTGAGCTTGTTAAGGAGAGAGATACCTTAGCATCCTTGTTGTCTTCGCAAGCGAAGCTACAGGTTAGAACAAAACATGAAATATTTGACTTGTATGCTTCATTAGTTTAGAGCTAGCAAGTAATAAATAGAGTATAGAGATAAACCCAAAACCAGTTATCGGTTTAGGGGTAATGGTATTGAAATGGTGCACAGGAAATACCAAAGTATTGCCAAATTAAAATTTAGATAATGTGTACCTTAAACTTGAAAGTATATGTTATGGAGTACCCATCTGAGATTATTTCGACCTTAAGTTCATAAGTAGTTTTAGACATGAGATATATGTGTTGAATGAGTGTTCTGAATCGAGCTTGATATAACGTATTTGAATGTGCATGTCAAATTGGAGTCAGCTCACTTTTGTGAAGATGATGCACGCCAATGTAGCCAATAATTTACAGAGGAGTTTGATAGGATGAGAGAGGCGAATGAAGACAAACAAGATCAACATGTAAAGGTGCATTTCAAGTTTGTTGAGGCAATACAGACTGTTGTCGACCTCGCTCAAAAAATTGAGGAGAAGGATGCCGAAATAAAGAACGGGCAAAAGGAGCTCGCAGAGTTAAAAGAACATGCAGCAAAGCTCAAAAACCAGAATGATGCGTTGATGGAAAAGAGTAGAGAGGCTGACATGGCTTGTTACCGTATCCAAGAACTTAAAAGATCGGAGGATGGGTTAAATTGTTTTGTGGCCAGTTGGAAGGACGAATTGATCAGGAAAAATAAACAATCAGGAGTAAATTTAAACTGATCTAGTGAATAGCAGGAGCGAGCTGGAGCGATTGAAAAAGAAAATGGTTTTGATGGATAGCGAGCGGAAGGGAGCTCGAGATGATCTACCTGCCTCGGAAGTTGTGGTTGATCAGTTGTCTACAGCCTTACCTGCCAAAGATATGGAATTTTGGACTGTGCAACGTAAGTGTGATGAGTTGAATAAAAGGGTGACGCAATTGAAGACCGAGTTGGCATAGGCTAATTCGCATGCTAGAAATGCTGAGGCTGGAGAGCGTTCGAGGAAGAATAAAAATGATACCAAGGTTTCCCTTGTTCAAGGAGATGTAGTCAGCCATTCAGCTCGATTAAGAGAGTTGGAGGGGGATGTCAAACGAATTCAAAGTCATATGTGAAAAGGAATTGAGCGGTTAAGGGAGTATGAAAGGAAGATGAATACTGCTCTTTCCAGGGAACAAGGGTTATAGCGGTTTATTAGAGGGAAGGAGATTTTGATACAATAGAAAGACGAGCTGTTATAGAAAACTTTGGTTGCAGAAGATTTGATTAGGGAGATTGAGGCACTTTATGCTCAGGTGGCGGATTTGAAAGCGATTATTCAAGCTGAATCAGCTAAAGCTAATATGAAATGGAAGAAAACATTTCATATTCAGCTCGAGTGGATAGCGAAATGATATGGCAAAAAGAACGGTATACGAGGTTGGAAGTACTCCTTCATCGAGCGAGAGCAAACTTTTCTAAGGCAGTGATACCTCATACAGTACACTCAAAATTGTAGAGGGAGGTGATCACCTATTTGGTAGAGGAGGTAAAAAGGCATGAGTTAGAAAGAGATACCCTGTTCAAAGGATTGTCAGACAGGGAATATATTTGCAAAGCTGATGTAAATCGAGGATATTATACAGGCTCCATAGAAATGGAGTTAGGCCCTCGATCTACTGAATTAATAGAGCAGGGCAGGATTGTTGTGACTTCTTGAGCTCGAGAATTTATGACTGATCGACCTCCTATTACAAAATTTGTGGCTGATTGACCTCCTATTGTAGGAGAAAGCGTAGCTGACACCCCTACAACATAAAAAAAATCCATTGCAGTGGTTGTATGTGAGCCTGAAAAAAGTATTTGTTACAAACATATGGATAGATGAAAGCTAGTCTAACATTTACTTTATCTTATGTCTGGTGAAGTCTTTGATTGAAAACTAGTTTTACCTTCATTTTAATTGTAGAGATTTAGTAGAGTCAGCCAAACCAAGTGTTATCCTTGATTTAACTGGTACGATGTCACAGCCATATTGAGGTAGATAAAATCTAGCTTTACCTTTACTTTATCTTATGCCTGGTAGAGTCTTTGATATAAAAAATGTATTACCGTAGTTTTAATCACAGAGATTAAGTAGAGTCAGCCAAACCAAGTGTTATCCTTAATTTAACTGGTATGATATCGTAGCCATATTGAGGTAGATGAAAGCTAGTTTTACCTATGCTTTATCTTATGCCTCGTAGAGTTTTTGATATAAAACAAGTATTACCTTAGTTTTAATCGCAGAGATTTAGTAGAGTCAGCCAAACCAAGTGTTATCCTTGATTTAGCTAGTATAGAGGTCGATTGAAAGCTAGTATTATCTATGCTTTAAACTATATATTGTCTACAAAGTAGAGAGATATGTGGGAGAAAAACTTAAAGTTTCATTGAATAGAAAAAGATGTACATTGGATGAAAATGAAAATCTCACTTTTGGAATGGATAAAGCGTGAAATTAAAATAGAGTAGTGAGGGATTTAATGATAGTACCATTTCAGTTGCCTAGTGCTCGAAGGATTTAAAATTTGAACTACTTCTTCTATCATGACGTAATATAATCCCAAGCCTGAAGGACCTGCGATAAGAAATGGACCATCGCAATTGTTTGCAAGTTTCCCAGTATGAGGCTCTTTGCAGTGTTGAGGTATTTTTCTGAGGACGAGATCTTTAATTTGGAAGGTACAGCTTCTGACTCGTCTATTATACAAACTGGCCAGCATTTGGTGATGTCGACCTAGGTTATCGATGGCGCATTTCCTGGTTTCATCGATCCAATTGAGGTTACAAGCCAATTCAAACTCATTTTCCTCGTCAGTTAGCTCGTAATCTTTAACTGGATGATGGTATTCTGGGGGAATGACAGCTTTGGTGTGATAGGCAAGGAGGAATGGAGTGCAGCCTGTTAATTGACATAGAGTGGTATAATATGCCCATAAGACATGAGGAAGTTCTTGAACCAAATTCCCATTTTTCTATGAATGAAGCCTTTTCTTGAGTCCATCCATAATGGTTCTGTTTGTGATTTCGGCTTGGCCATTTCCTTGAGGGTAGTGGGGATTGGATGGTGAGTAGATGATTTTGCACTAATTGAGGAAAGCTACGACTTTTTTCTAACAAATTAGGGCCCGTTATCAATACGAATTAGGTGGGAGTACCCAAACCGAGTAATGATGTGTTCCCAGATAAAAGTGATGGCCTCTTCTTCTCTGGTTCGACAGAGTGGAGCCGCTACTATCCATTTTTTTATAATAATTAGTAGCTATGAATAGGTGGCAACGGTTACCTAGAGAATCAGGAAATTCGCTGATAAAATTGAGTGCCCATCTTTTGAATGGCCAAAACATCATACTTGCATGGAGTTCGGGTACAGGGGCGCCTATCATTTTTCTATGTCGTTGACATGCGTCACATTTGTGTGAGTACTATTCTGCTTACTTGTGCATGCTGAGCTAGAATACTCTTTGTGTAATGGCTCTACTTGCTTGTAATCGACCTACGGCATGGGAGCCACAAGTCCCTTCATGTAAATCGTGGAGCATCTCGTCTGCCTTCTGTTTGGAGAGGCACTTAAGGTAAGGCCATGTGACTGAACGGCGGTATAAGGCACCGTTTTGATGTGTGTAGTGCTTAGAGTTGTTAATCAGCTGTCGGCGCTCTTCCAGATCTGCTGGAAGTGGTCCTTTACATTTGTTGTCGATACCGAGATAGGCAAAGAAAGGCTTTCGCCAATTGTCGTCTTCCCCTTTATTGCCTCCAATGCTGATCATGCATACAAAAATACGATTAATGTTAGGGGTTGAAATCACTTCGATCTAAAGATATCGAGCTTCTGTGCCCAAGACCCCGGCTAGATATGCCAAGGAATCTGCGTGTCTATTTTCACCTCGAGGAAGATAATTAAGAGTTGCTTACACGAACTTGCTCATCCTATCTGGAACCAGGGCTGCATATTCGACAATCTTTCTATTTTTCTTGTATTGCTCAGAGTAATGGTAGACGTTAAGTAGTGAATTTGAGTAGACAAAAAGTTCTGGGACACTGAGCTCAAGAGCGAGGTCAAGTCCATGAATAAGAGCTTCGCATTCGGTGACATTATATGAGGCCTCAAAATCCAAGCGGATTAATTTCTCAATTCAATCGTTGGAAGGGTTAATCAATACGATTCCTATTCCTGGACCTATGGGTCCTGCTGATCCATCTGTAAGAAGTCACTACCCTTTCCTTGTAATCCATTCAGCTCGCTCATCAAATACTTTGGGCGTTGGATCTTTTATAACTTCCTCTGGAATGTCTGGATCGTGCTCCTCCTACTCGATATCTTCCTGTAGAAAATCTATGATAAAATCGGCAACGGCCTGACCCTTTTTGGAATGACACTATTCAAACATGATATCATGTTCTTCCAAACTGACTGACTATTGTTGCACTCTTCTTGATTTATTTATTTTGGATAGAACTTCTCGAAGTGGGTAGTTCGTCGTGACTTTGACTGAATAAACTCAAAAGTAGTATTTGAGTTTCTGTATTTTAGAGTACCTTGCTATCGCTAGAATGAGGGTTTTGCTGATGAAGTAGACTGGTTTCTTGATTTTCCCTTCAAGTCAAATGAGAACCGAGCTGAGTGAAGTATTTGTAACTGCTAGGTAGATAATTAGTTCCTCATTATCTATTGGGGTGTTCATAATGGGAGACTTCCTCAAATAGGTTTTGAGATCCTGAAAAGCTACTTCACATTATGATATCCATTGAACCTTTGCATTTGGCAGAACTTTTCCTTGTTTAGTACAACCACAGAGTAATGGGAATAGCCAATGATAGCGGTATGAAGATTTTGAAACGAATCGGTTGATAGCGGCAATCTTGCCGGCAAGTTTTTGAACGTCTTTCTTCATTTTTTGAGATGCCATGTTGAGGAGAGCCCGAATCGGATCTGGATCGGCCTCAATCCCCTTCTTACTGATAAGGTGGCCTAGAAATTGACTTAAATGTACTCAGAATTGATACTTATAAGGATTGAGCCGCATCCTATAAGATTGAAGAATGCTAAATATTGTGTTAAGATCTTAAATGTGGTTGGTGGACTGTATGCTCTTGCACAAGAGATCGTTAATGTAGACTTTCATGACTTTCCCAAGATATGCTTTGAACATAGTAGTCATCAACCGTTGATAAGTTGTGCCTGTATTTTTTAGTCTGAAGGGCATGACTTTATAGTAGTAAAGTCCTTTTTCAGTGATAAAAGTAGTATTTTATTGATCTTCATCCAAGAGTGGAATATGATTATATCCAGATGCAGCGTCCATCATAGATAAAAGTTTGTGACCTACTATAGAATCAAGGATCAGATGAATGCTGTGAAGAGGGAAACTCTCCTTCAGAGTATGTTTGTTTAGAGCGGTAAAATCTACACAAACATGGACTTTTCTATTCTTCTTTGGGATAACGACAATGTTAGATATTCAATCTAGATATTTGGCTTCCCAAATATATCCCACTTTGATCAATTTCTTGATCTCCATGTTAACTTCATCACGAAGTCGCGGTGATAGTCATCGTTGTATTTGTTTGACCGCCATGGCGTTGATATTAATGACCAATTTATGACATGCCTTGGCCGGATCGACCCCAAACATCTCTTCGAAAGACCACGCCAAAACATCTCGATTTAGTTGCAAAAACTGAATGAGAGTATCTCTTTCTTACTGAGCCAGCTTAGTACCGATAAAAGTACCTCTGCTAGATCCATTAATGTTGATGTATTCGGTGGGCTCCTCCATGGAAGGCTGATCATCGGAGTGATCAGCTTTCTGTAATTGTTATGCAGCATATATGTCAGAGATATCTAGAATAGCAGAGACGGTATTTTTGCAAGCTTGAGAAAGATTTTGACTACTTCTGATCTTATAGATATCATCGTTGTGTTTGAAGCAGAGTGCTTGATGATAGGTGGAAGTAATTGCTTCCATGTTATGAATCCAGCAACGGCCCATAATCCCGAGATAATGAGATTTGACATTAATCACATAGAAGATGACCTCGATTGTGGTTGGTCTTGCAGTAATAGGTAAGATGATCTTGCATACTTGCTCTTCTTTAGAACCATTGAATCCACTGATATCAGTGTCGCTTTGAATAACTTGATCGGCCAATCCAATTTGGTCAATTATGCACTGAAAGAGAATCTCAATACCGCTGCCAATATCAATCATCATTATTTGCATTACAAACTTCTTCATCTTGAGCATTATGACTAATGCATCATGATGTGAAAATTTGACATGGTTAGTGCCGTAATCTTTGAATGAGATCCCAAATCGACAATTGTTCGACTCAGGCAGAAGTTAGGCTTATTTAGCTTGAGGTATGAAATCGCAGCATTCGGATAGTCTCCTACGCTTGAATCTGTTAGAATTGGTGATCTAATTGATTTCAATCATGTTGTTGTGGCGCATATGGTAGAGATATTTCTCCTCAGCTTGATCTTCAACCTGAACAACTTCAAGCTACTTCTTATAGCTTCCATCCTTGTATGATTCTAGGTCGACAATATATATGAGCATCCATCCCGCCTTGAAAATGTATTGGGGCAACCTCTGTAAAGCTTAGCAATTATCAGTAAAATGATGGTTTACCTTATGATGCATGCCAATACGGCCAGTTCTCGATTGGTTCTAATAATTGAGAGAGACGGTAGAGCTTATCCTTAGAGAGGATTGGAAAAATTGTAGAGATTCGAACATTCATCTTTGGGAGGACCGGTTTGATTTGTAAACCACATTTCCAAGGGTTGCCTGTGTTTCCCTTGGCGTGCTTTTGGACACCCTGATCCTTCTTTGGCTCAGTGCTTCGATCTATAGATGGACCTTTCATGGCTAGGAAAGATTTAGCAAATTCATGTCTTTCAGACATCATCCTTTCCAGGTCGACATAACTATTGACCTTGGTGATCATATCTTTCAAGGTCACAGGTTTGCTGAGGAAGAGGTGTTATTTGGCTTTGCAGTCGAGCTGAAGTGCGTTGGTAAAAGAAGTAACAACTGTTTTCTGATTGAGATTGCCTACTTTACGCGCAAGCTTTAAAAACTTATTCGCCAAAGCTTCAAGCTTCTCTCCATGTGACTATTTGAGACTAATGAGAGAATATAAATTTTCTTTTTTGTCTCTGTTGTGAGCATATATTTTGATGAATTGTTTCTACAGCTGGTCGAATTTGTATATTGAGTCTTCAGGTAGAGGGAGCGGTTCCTCCTGCAGAATTGTGGTGAACAGACGGCAGAGAATGTGGTTGAGATTGAAGTACAGCCCCAATGAATCATGGTAATGTTGAATGTGCTCTTTTAGATCGGTGCCCTTGTATTTACGAATTTTCGGAGTATAGAAACCTTTCAGTATTTCCATATCGAATAGTTCTTTGGCAATTGGACTTCCTTGTTACTTGGTAAGGTCGCCGGTAGTGCCCAGAACTTGTGCTTCGATCAACTCCTTAATTCGCTGGTCCATATGCTATTGTGTGACATAGTGATGTATCGCTTGAGTAACTTGACGAGGAGATTGCGGATTGTGAGTACCGGTACCTTCACTCAAACGATCGCGTGCTGGAACTCGAGGTTGAGGTCGCTGTTTTCCTCTAGATGTGTGGAAAATTGGTGACCTCGGCTGATCTCAGACTAAACTTCACCACCTAAATGAATGGATGGTTAAGGTTCGTGTTGAACATTTCTGGAAATAGTTTTGTTGGTGGCTCCTCAAAGTCCCAACCTTTCCCGTGCAGAAACCCGAGAGGCTTCTGGCAATTAATCGCGATTTCTTGTTAGAGGAACCAGCTGAGTATTTTACAAAACCTGCAAGGCAGTCTGTATTATTTTCATCTAGTCTTCATATCGTTTGAGTGCCGTTAAACGAGCTTGTCGTACGACGTCGAGCTTCTTCTCACGGAGCTCTCGATCATGAGTTAATTGACGTTCGAGCTTGTTGCGTTTCCCTTTCATAGCCTTGAGATTCGCCCGTAGCTCTGTAAGTTATTCCAACTCAACTAAAAGATCGAGCTGGATTCCGGTTGATGGTCGTCTGGAAGTGACCATGATTGAAATTTACAGTAGAAGAAAAGTATGTCTTAGGATATCGTAGAAATGTAATCTTCTCCACAGATGGTACCAAATATAATAGCCTAATTCTGTAAGCTCGAAATGGCTTGGAATTAGCTCTTGCACCAATGTACCTGTGACAAAATCTAATAGAAAGTAAGAAATGACGCAGGTGATTTAGCGTGGAAAACCTCTGAATAGGTAAAAAACTACGACCTTGAGTTGAGGGTTTTTGTAATAGTAACTTTTATTGCTTGAGGCTAATATCTTATTACAATTGATTTCTTGACTTAGAAATGCTTGATCTTGTGAATAAGAAGTTTGAAGTTTTGAGAATCTAGAAAATATAGTTTTCTTGGTAATTTCTCGTATCCTTTTTCTTGTTTTTGTCTCTTCTAGAACTTCTTCTTTATATAGGCCTTCTCTGTAGTTCTTCATCGTACTGCAGCACATTCTTATTTAAGTTGAGTAACTACTGAGTTCATGAGAGACAGGTGTCTTTGACTTGTTCATATTTTTCTGTTTGAGCTCGACCCACGTTCTTCATCAGTTTGAAGAGTAGGTGGCAATGTTGACTGTTGAAGTTGTGTGGAGAATGCGTGAGTCTAATATGAAGATATTTCGAACTGGAGATATCTCAATATGGGTAAGGTTGAGGGGTAGGCCCCTACAACATTGAAGTACAAATTTCTGATTCTGAGGTTAGTAGTCATGATAGATGACCTTTTTGGGGCACGCGTGGGTATTCTTTAAATTAGGTTTCAAAAGTGGGTACCATCAGATTCGTATGCGGCCAGGGGGTGAATGGAAGACAACTTTTAAGACTAAGGATGGTCTCTAGGAGTGGTTGGTTATACCATTCAGGATATCTAACGTTTTGTCTACCTTCATGTGTTCGATGACAGAAGTCCTACGTGACTGCATTGCATAACGGTTTACCTTCATCAATTTTGATGATATCCTAACCTATAGTCAGACCAAAGAGGAGCACTTGATACATGTTGAGAGGGTCTTACAAACTCTACGACGACATAACATATTTTTACAACTCAAGAAGTGCTCTTTTATGGTTGATTCGGTAAACTTCTTGGGTTACGTGATTTCTTCTGAGGGGATTTGGGTTGATAAGGAGAAAGTTCATACAATCAGGAATTAGCTTATACCCACGAGTACTATATAGGTACGGAGTTTCCATGGGTTAGCTACTTTATATCGACATTTTATTGACGGGTTCAGTAGTATTATATATGGCACTTATCACATCCCTTATGGAAAACCTGCCATTCGAGTGGTCTACAAAGGCAGAGGCCGCCTTCCAGTTAATCAAGCAGAGGCTTACCACAACCCCGGTCTTAGCACTACCATATTTTTTAGGTTCTGTATTCGAGGTTACGACAGATGCTTGTAAAGCAGGCATTGATGTGACGTTATTTCAGTCGGGATGACCACTTGCTTATTTTAGTGAGAAGTTGTCAGGAGCTCAGTTAGGATATTCTATATATGATATTGAGTTGTTCACAGTTGTTCGAGTATTGTGGCACTAGAGACACTATCTGGTTCACCGAGAGTTCGTTATTCATTCAGACCATGGTGCACTACGACATATGAATAGTTAGTAGAAGGTATCTACAGATAGGCACGCAAAATGGTTTGGTTATCTCCATAGTTTTCAGTTTCATGTGTTATATATCAAAGGAAAGGAGAATGGGCTCATCGATCGAATCAGTCATACAACTCACCTACTGCTCACACTTCGCACCTCAGTTTTTGGGTTCAGCGAGTTACGAAAGTTGTATGCAGGAGATGATTTCTTTGATTAGATTTATACCTCTTGTAAACAAAGACAAGGAGTTCTTGATGGTTACTTCTTACAGGATGGCTATCTTTTCAAAGGACTGGCGTTATGTATTCCTTCTTTTTTTATGAGAGAGAGACTTATTTTAGAGGTTCATGTAAAGGGTTTAGGGGGACACTTCAGAGTAGTCAAGACTATGGCTCTCATGCGGGAGAAATACTTATGGGGCTGATGCGATGTGATGTCAACACTTTTATACGAAAGTGTTATTCTTGTACAACGGCAAAGGGAAAAGAATAAATTACGGGGTCTATACATTCCTTTAATGATACCGACATTCCCTTGGAGAGACATATCGATGGATTTGGTAACAAGGTTAACTAAGGTTAGGGGTTTTGATTCTATTTTTGTGGTGGTCGGCAGATTTTCCAAGATGACATATTTCATTCCTTGCACTAAAACAGATAGCGCCCAAACGTCGCCCATATAATTTTTCGAGAGATCGTTCGCTTACACGGAGTACAATACTCAATCACATAAGACAGAGATAGGCAATTCACAGGTCACTTTTGGAGTACATTATGGAGGTTAGTTCCTGCAAACTACGTTTATCTACAGTTTTTCACCTGCAGACGGATTGGCAAACGGAGGTCGTCAAACGCAGTTTGGGTAATTTTCTATGATGCATTACAGGAGATAGGCCAACGGGGTAAGATTTTGCTTTATCGCAAACTGAATTTGTATTTAATAGTCCTGTCAACATCTCTACAGGACTATCTTGATTCCAGATTGTGACAGGGTACAATGCTGACATCGTACTTGATTTGGCTCCTATTCCTCAACTTGTTTCAGCTTTATATAGTGCTAGAGAGTTTGTCAAAGATATTCAGTCTCTCTATACAGACGTGGGATAACATCTAGAGGACATTTATGCAGCCGTTAAGGGCCGAGTAGATAGACGATAGACATCGACGTAAGGTAATTTTTTTTCACCAGGAGACTTTGTTATGTTATACATTGAAAAGGAACGTCAAACAGGTGTAGCTTCTAAGCTTCAACTATGCAAGACGAGTCCTTTTACTGTTATTAGGAGGTATGGCGAGAACCCATACGAGATTGATCTTACGGGAAACCGTTCCAAGGTAGTAAATGTAAAGTTATTATCACACTATCATGGATAGGGTTCACCCCCCATTACCGATATCTCCTATACCAGATATCCGTTATCAAGACGATATAGATGAGATTCTTGATCAGAGGGTTGATGATTCGCGGTGAAGAGAGTTCCTCATACGTTGATCAGATAAAGGAACAGAAGATGATTCTTGGATTTCAGAATAGACTTTTGCGAGTTTGGACCCAATTTTTACAAGGATTATATAGAGCTCCGAATTCGAGGTTAAATTCTTCTTAGAGGGGAAGAGTTTATAGAAATCATGGTCATAATGGTCGTGGTCATAGTTAGCGTCCCCTTTAGTAATTATATTTTATTATATTTAGTAATTCCTATTAGGAGTCTGATTAGGGTTTTCTTTTCTAAATTGTGTTTCCTAATTGTGATGAGCCTCCTTATACCTATAAAAGGAGAGCTCATCTAGCTTTATTTCTTTAGGTTGAGTTTTGGAGAGAAATCTATAACCAAGGTAGAGAGATCTAATTTATTTTCAGCTTATAATTCAATCAAAGTAGTTTGTTAATTGTTTTTGCGTTAGTAGTTTTCTATCAGTTAAGTAAACCATTTTACACCATGTTGTACTTAACTATGCATGTATATTCTGACCGACCGGTAGGGAGGTCACTCTACGCATAACTACACTTTTTGCTCTTGGTGGTTACAGAGAAGTTAGATAGTAGTTCGTTTGAAGCTTTTAGGGATCTCTAAAATGTCATTTAGTTTGTGTTAGTTGTATACATAGTAATAAGTTGGGAAAATAATTTGTATTTTAGGTAAGATGAAAACATATATTTCCACTCCCACGTCTCTCTTAATTTTATTTCTTTTTTCTCTTATCTTTTCTTCTCTCCTTGGGAAGTTGTTTTGTTTATATCCTTTCTCTTTCTAAACTCCATGCATATGTGCATGCTACTTGAAAAATATCTTTCTCCTAACTTGTAAAAAAAAGAAACTTTTTTAATTCGGCGATGGGACTTTTAAATGGTCAAATGGTCAAATTCTACGATGTTGTTCGAATCAAGGTGATCTAATCTACTATCACTTAAAATTGAAAAAAGTCTACCATAATGACAATAAGAAATTTTAGTTGTCAGTCCCACCGTTATGTGGTAAACTAGTATTTATACTCATTTGTTTGAGTCTGCCTTGCATAAACCCCCGACTATTTATTCATCACATAAGACCCTATCTTAGAAATGCAGTTGAATGATTAACCATAATGGTTTTTCGTGGTAAAGAAGCATAAACAACAATTCAAATCTGAAGTTTGGTGAGTGGTAATGTACTATTATAAAGATAAGTATGCTGGTGGGTCTTTTGAAATACAGATTGTTATTTTTTGATGAGTCGGTTTTAGGATTAGAGAGCACTCGACGCGTACATGAGAGCACATACCACATGTCAAACTCTCACATTGCCAACATTCGCTTAAAACTACCCCAAGCACAATTTTCTCATCAATATTGGTTTACTGAAAATAATTCCTCTCAAACTTCAACAACCTTTGAATTTCCTTGTTTTCAGGATCATGGATGAGAAAACTAAACAAACCCATGAACAGCAATCTGAGAAAGACGGAAGCACGGACGTAGCTGGTAAAGCTGGAGAAGAGGCAGGAAAAGGTGAAAATGAAGCAAAAGAGCCCCTTTCCTTGGATGAGATTGGCAAATATAGAGCACAGGCGCAGCAGAACTCGATGGAGGCCATCAGAGGTGCCGAGGACCGCTATGCCAAAAACAAATGATATCTGAAAATAGTCTAACGTCTGTAATATTAAAGAAATATCTTTTAATAAAATTGCATTAGTACTCTAATCCAAATGCTGATAGATTAATATGATTTAACTTTATTTTGAATAGATGTTAGAGCATCTAGTGTAGACTTCCTTTAGTTATACTTAAAATAAAATGGAGAAAAACTGCTAAAATTTAAGTTTTTAGCCTCTCTCTTTCATCAAAGAAATTTTGGGTAGCCATTTAAATAACTTTATTACCTGAAAATAAGAAATATTTAACTAAAATTAATACATACAAATTGTTTGGAAAAATTAAAATTATTTTTTTTAACCTTGTAGTAGTAAATTTTGGGTAGCTACTTAAAGAACTTTAATAACTTTATTACGTGGAAACAAAAAATTAATTAAAATTATTTTTTTTTAACCTTATTTTTTCTTACACTTCATACTCATAGTTTATTTATTTTTTGACTTTTTCAAATAATACTTTCCACCTCATCTTGCTAGCTATATTTTAGCTAGGGTACACCTAATGTTCTTAGACTGTTCGGCTGAACATGCACATAACACCAGGCCCCGCCATGGGGGTGTTCCACATGTGCGACGGCACAGGGCCCAAAAAAAAAAGCCTATAGCCCCCCCCCCCCCCAAAAAAAAAAAAAAAAAAAAAATAACTCAACCTATTATTCAAGTTACAAACTTACAATATACAAGTTACAATGCCCAAACAACCAAAACCATTAATCTTTTATCAAAAACAAAATTAGTAAAAAAAACTCATTATAATTTTTCGCACAGGGCCTTCAAAAGGCCAGGGCCGGCCCTGCATAACACCATATGTTCTTAGACTGCTCAGCAGCACATGCACATATTAAGTGTTGTTTTACTGTATTGTTTCTTGGTAGTTTTCAAAAACTTGGTCATTGGAGTGTGATTTAATTATGCCCGAAGCGTGTTGTCTCCAGGCCCGGCCACGAGGGTGTGCGACATGTGTGACGGCATAGGGCCTGAAAGAAAAATAAGGGCCCAAAAAATAAAATAAAAATTGCTTTAGCTAAAAAAATAAAATAAAATAAAGCCCAACCCAACCCACTTCAGATTTCACCGCAAAATCAAACCCATTATAGAATGCCCACAAACCAAATACCCAATTTCTCAAAACAATGCCTGGTACTACAAAAAAAAATCTCTAAACTAAAAAAGAAATTCAAGTAAAAAAGGCCCAATTTTTTTCTTTGGGCCGGCCCTGGTTGTCTCCCGTTATCAATAATGTTAAAGAAGCACTAGATTAAAACATATTTACGTTAATGAATGACACAAATTTATGAGAAACATGTACAATCTGCAAGTATAAATATAGTTGAATGATTCTATATGGCTTACAAAACAGATATGTATTGTTCAGAAAACATAAATCCTTGTGAGTTGGAAAATTCAGATTTTGCAGGCAACTGCTGACAAACATGAACTACTGAAGCGAGGAGTGGTAAATGGTCCTCTCAATAAACTGGAAGCAATCCATCGATATGCTGCCTCAGTTAAGTGGGTTCCATCCCAGCTCACGAACATCGATGGGTCATCACAAGTGCTAGCGCCCTGATTTCCACATTTAGCGGATACGTTGTAGTTGTATGGGCCACCTCCCCCACAACAAGCTGTAAGAGCTCCTTTTATGAATCCTGCAATTGAAACAGAATTATATTAGGGACTATTTACTTCATTGAAAGCAGACTATTGTTGATTGGGGTCTAAACTCGAAAGTCGAACCTAGTCCAGCTGGAGACTGGTAAATTTGCATGGCAGGATTGTAGAAATCGGCATAAATGATGGTAATATGAAGGTAGAGTTTTCTCAACCTATCCAATTCTTGTTGAAAAAGTTTGTTATGATACTTAGAGAACTGGTTCAGCCAGTTTAGGCAGCCAGTTAAAGGATCATAGTCGTCCTTATTTTGACTCTCATAAATAGATAAATATGCTGCAGAACACCCAATTGGCAGGTTTCCAGGCACCACCAGTGTCACTGCCCCGTTGTCGATTAGCATCTGCAGAAAATAAGTTAGCAGGCGATCATCAAAAGGGGGTTTCAAAGCCCATATCACGATATAAGTTCTAACGATAAATAAGAAAACTAAGTACTAACTCTATTTTACCTTGATTGCAGAATATATGGTATCAATGACTTTGGGTACTAGTGTTAGAATTTCTTCAACATTTCTTTGCTCAAAAATCATTTCCTCCGATCTCGCCCACAAGAAATAATGAAGTTTTGAAAAAATTGTAACAATCTGCAAAATTCAAAAACATGTTTAATTACCATGCTTAATTAGCTGACCATAGAGATAATGAGACAAGGACCCTTGACGGGATGAACATCTACAGAAGTGGCAGGACTTGGAGCAGTGAGAATTGACCCGCTAACAAATAGTTTCTGCCCGTTGATGGACGGAGTTAATTATAAATAGGTGTGTTGCTATATTGGTTTGTTTCGCGACTAGAATACAAATAAGTAAATCCAAAGTTGTGAACTAGACTTGGTTATTGTTTATGTAAAGACATAAAGTCTACTACACAATTTATCATCAAATTAATAGAATCTGTAGATAAATATTCTAAATTATGTCCAATACACAAGTGTTTGAATATGTCGAACTCCTTAGGCTTAAAATCTTTAGATACTAATCAAGAAATACGGTTTACTAAACATATAAAAGGTACCTGAAAAAGATTGGTCACAAAGTGAAGACAAGAGTTGTTTGAACCATCCAAGTTGCACTTCGAGAGAGTTATTCGTGGAAGGAACAATGTCTCTCTCATTTAAGAATGCAGCATCAAGTGCTGTAGCTCCTACCACTGCAAAATTCACGCCCTGCCTAAAATCCTCGCTCCCATGGTTTCCAAGATAGGGTGACAACAACGGTAGCCCCACTGATTGTGCTGCAAGAACATGCAATCTTTAATTTGTCAAGCCTCACTCAAAACATCCAAAAAACTTAAGTAAACAAATAACAACTTTTGTTATGCAGTATTATACCAATGTAGTCAATGATCAAGCGACCATCAGAGGCACGACCAGTGGGACGATGGAAATATGTTTCCCCGTAAGGCGGGTGTAAGATAAGGGGGGATGTATTTGCTTCAGAGTTGAGTAAATTTCCAGTGTCAGCAAGAGAGTCTCCAAAGCTGAAGATGGATGTGTAACATCCCCAAACCAAAAGGGTGTTTGAGAATACAAGCAACAACAAACACAGTGCTTGAGAGAAACCCATGGAAAGAGAGCAGTGAAGGCTGAAGACAAGAGAGAATATTAGAGTTATGAGGTTAAGAGAAAAGAAGGGAGCATTAGAGCGTTATATGCTAGTAGTGAGGGGGTTTCAAAGTATTTGGATGAGATTAAGGTAAGAGAAGTTTTCCAGTGGTTGGTGAAAGTGGGGGCATCAAATGCACTACCTAGGCAGGCACCTACTGCTGAGTTCTTCGTTAGTATTTTCACCAAACAAATCAATAGAAATTCAGAAACTATTACCTCATTATTGTGGTATATATGTACCGTGATATTTATTTGTCTTTGTATGTATACGTAAACGCATAAAATATGGCCAGTACACAGTTTAGTGCAAGGTTTCCACAGTAATGGTGGAGTAAGCCCAACATTGGACAAGGATCAAACCTTGGACATACAGTCATACAGATACTCCAAGTTTTAGTACTCCTGACATGCAAAAGGAAAGGTCCGATGTTAAATGAGGAGGCGTGTGTATATCACACTTTTCGAATGTTCCTACAAACAAAGTCTGGCAAAATACATATAGTCCCATTATCTTACTCCACCATAGTAGATGTTCTAAGCCGGGGGCATAAACCCAAGCTATAAAGGTCATAATAACATCTTACAAATACGATATGACTACAAAGACATGTCTATATCTACGAGGTTGATGACACTAAGTGGGAGACAAAAGCTTTTTTCGAATCTATAATGCATTCAAAGGAGATATATTACGACCTAGAATAAAACAGTTCGTCGGGTTTCTATTACTGGATACGATTTAAAATGTGATAGTGAAATAGTACCATAGAGACAGCAACTTTTGTTTTCTATGATCCCTTCTGATTGTTTTGGAAACAATGGAGAAAAAGAGTCCTAGTAGTAGATTTTGGGACCCAACAATAGCATATGATCCAACAATGGGATATGATGATAGAAATGTGAATGTACACCAACTCTGTGTTGCAAAATGTCAACTAACTCAAGTGCGGAATAACCTTAGATCCGTCAAATTAACGGCAAAGAAAATAAAACGAGAAAAAAGAAAGTAAAGCACAGAAGGCAAAATTTAATAGTGAAAATCCCTAAGGATAAAAACTACTCTTAGGCGGTGAGCCGGTAATTCATTAGTAGAATTATAGAAGACAAATTACAACTCTCCCTCACACAAAATTCTCTAATCTCTCAAACCCTAGTTCTTTCTAGGATTAAACTTACCAAAAGATAACCTAAGAAACACATTAAGTATCCCTTATATACTTGGGAGGTCATTACATGAGATAGGGCTCAAAGTACGAATCATGAGGCAAGCAAACGTCCAAGCTTTAAACTTCTAAAACTGAGGATACGAGGTCTATTCGAACAGACCATGTTTGATACTTCTATTCGAACAAACACAAAGTATATTCGAATAGACCAGGTTCTGAGACTTCTATTCGAACAAAGACTAAAGTTTATTCGAACAGAGAGGTCCCTGCCTCTTCTGTTCGAATATACTAAAGTCCTATTCCATTAGAACACAGAAAATCATCTAAATGATACTTTTCCTTCGTCTTCGACCCTAGTTCATCCTATGAACTCCAATGAACATCCACGAACATAATTCGAGTTCATTACTCAACAGTCTCCCACTTGAAATTGAATCTATCGTAACCCATTTCCAGATCGTTAATAATGAATTGTTTGCGCTACCCGGACCTTCAACCATGAGACCCACAGAAGTTGTACACGTCGTCAACTTCTGGAATGTCACCACCTTCATAAATATATCAGCCAAATTCACATTAGTATGAATTTTATCAAGCATCAACACACCGTCCTCGAGGAGCGAGCGAATATAATGATATCGAATATCAATATGTTTGGTTCTACAGTGAAAAGCTGCATTCTTCACTAAGTGTATCGCACTTTGTTTATTGTTATAAAACTTGTAGGGGCCTAAATTCGCAAGGAGGGGAAGTGGGCTTTTACACCACAGGGTTTATCTTCTATCAAAGGGTTCAAGAATATAATCAATAATACAAATAACCTACTGACAATATACTTGAGTGGAGGCCTAGAATGGGACACTCCACGACCTCTGATGAGGATTTTTAAGAGATTTGATATTATTGTCGAGTAGTCGAAGGTTTGAGTACTGGGTAATTTACAGAGTGATCGAAGGTAAACTGTAAATATTTTGGGGAGAGATTTCGTAACCACTCCTTGGTTCCTCCTTTCTCCTATTTATAGAATATAGGAAGGGTTGAGTCACCAAGGAAAGTCAAATTATAGGCGTATCCTCTGGGTATCAGGAGGGTATCCCAGAGTTGGTGTTGACGTCGTAAATATTGGGTCTGGCACTGTGCTCTGACACTGTGCTTTGACACTGTAGCCGTTGTTGGTTCTATCACCGTAGTCGTCAGGACTAACAATGGCACCGTTCTTGTCTAGTGAGCTGGCTTATCTGACATGTATACCTTCGACCATGTGCAACTATGGTCGAAGCATTTCTGATGTTGACGTGGGGTTCGTATGCTGACGGATCTGTCTTCGTCTTCGAGGCTTGTTCATAGTCAAAGTTCGTGTAGTCTTGGAAAGATTGTTTACGGATTGATTGGGCTTTGAGGTATTCGTGTAGGCTTCAATGTAGCCCTTGAGTGTTCGACTGGAGCTAGGAGGCTGTGAGTAGGATACTATATTTGCCCCCTCTCAGCAAGGGTCTCGAAAATAGGTCTAGAGGTGTTTGCTGAGAAAAACTGTTGGTTATTAGAAGTTGAACGGTTGATTGAGGTATATTGGGTTTCCGAGGAAGGTAATAAATGAGGGTAATTTGGAAGTTATGGTGATTACGAAGTAATAAATGATGTTAATGAGGATATAAATATGGCTGGTAAGGGGGTAACACTGTATACTCTTCGTCTTCACTCGCTTCCTTTGTATTTCGTGAAAATAACCATAGATATCACTTCCAACACGCGTTATCAGAGAAGGACGGGGTTTGCCAGAGACCGTTGAATAGGACGGTAAACGGCTGAACTGAAGCTAAAGTTCTTTGGTGACAAGGAGCTCGACTAGATCATGCCGGACCTGGTGGAGGTAGAACCTGGGGAGCCAATCAACGGGCAATCCTATGCGTACTTGTGAGGGATGATATAGTGGAAGTTTACAGCTGCTGAAGAACGTTATCTCTTCCTATCAGCTTTGGCCGAGCGTCTTGTGCAGGAAGATGATCAGTTATTGGAGGATGAGCAGGGCTCGGCGAGAAGAGCTGGTTTGTCTGAAAATAGGGCGAGTTCATCGTAAGGTAGTGGAAGGGTGGTGGTGGTGATGGGTTTTGTTATTATTTCTTGTATGACTGTATTTGAAGATTTCGGTTGTTATTTTTGTTAATGTCTATAGATTTTCCTCTTCTTCCCTTGCCCTCTTTTTTGTAATCGGCGTAATGGAATGAGAACAACACTTCACTGAAATTATGTGTTTTTGTATCAGGAAAATACGGTAGACGAATAGATTGTAGGCGCGGGATCGAACATCCAACTTCGAAGGGTAAATAGTAGAAACGGCTACCTTCGAGGGGAAAAGTGCTTCAAATTGTCATGTAGGTAACGAAGACATTGGTTGATACTCGACTGGGAATGAATAATTGACTCTGAATTCTCAAAGTTCAATGTATGTATTGAAAGAGTTGTAGGAGAAGGCATAGAGGGGTCGAGGGTTTGAGACCAGGGACGTGTCGATTGAAAAACCTCGAAAATAGTTATTGAATGCGCATGCTGATAAAATTATTGAGTCAGGGAAGTTGAAAAGGTTTGACTGTTGAGATTTCGAGGGAAACTTTTAAGACTGTGATAAATGTGGGTTCTGATTAAAGACGGTTTAAATGTACTTGCTTTCGGGTATAAGTGGGGTATTTTGAGAAAATTTCATACGTCTGTATTCTCTCTGATTAAACATGTCTTCATCTTCGCCCCACAGCAGCGGAGATACTCCTAACACCAGGGACTAGAAACAAGTGGTGGAAAGGGACCTTCGTATTCGGGAGAAGATGCTCAAGCAGAAACAAAGGTTCTTTGGTGATCGAGGCCTTGATTGGGTTATGCTAGATTTGTTTAAACTAGAGCCAATGATCCTGTTACTGACGATGTTATTCAGACAGAGGGGGTAGAAGTAGATGTTGTTGGTGTAGGTGTGGGAGCAGCTGCTGCTAAGACTGGTACTGAGGAAGTCATGGATGTTACTGTGTCGAACCCTTCAACTGAAGGTGCTGGAATTGTTAGCGGGGAAGAACTTGTAGGAGGAGATGGTGTAGCCACTCCGATATAAGGTATTGTCTTGGGCGTGACAAACTATTTTTTATGATCTTTCTACTGTGTTGTAATATTTAAATAATGTTGAGCTTGTTTTGTACTTGAGCTGTGAACTTGTGATTGATTTGACTTGCTGATGGATATTGAACTTGACTTGAATTTGTTTGTTGATTTATATTGAACCAGATTCTCTAATATATGTTGCACTGAAATTTATTATGTGTCGTAGAGTTGTTGATGTTCTTGCATACTTGAATCTACATATGCTATAAGTATAGCATGCTTGTAGAAATATCAAACTTTGGAGAGCTTCGTGATGGTTCCCCGAGTGCCAGTCGAGAGATGGACGTGATACTTGGGTGAGACCAAGATATTTACTGGACTTTGAAGGCCTGAGCCTGATCAAAGTAGAACATGGTTGCCCCTAATGCATTCTCGAGGGTCCGGTCTCTCGACTATTCATGCCCCTCGAGTTGGCTCAAATTTTAGAGACTTGAAAAATTTCAAGGTCACCACCAAGTTCCAGTCGGGTCGAAGGTTTGACATGACACTGGACTTCGAAGACCTGAGTCTGAAAAAAGTAGAACGTGGTCGCCCCCAATGCATTCTCGAAGGTCCGGTCCGTCGACCATTGGTGCCCCTCAAGATTGCCCGAAATTTGAGACTTGAAAATTTTCAAGGTCACCCCCAAGTGTCAGTCGGGTTGAAGGGTTGACATGACACTTAGGTTAGACCAAGAAATTACTGGACTTTGAAGGCCAGATCCTGATCGAAGTAGAATGTGGTCGTCCCCAATGCATTCTTGAGGGTCCGGTCTGTCGATCATTCGTACCCCTCGAGTTTGCTCGAAATTGGAGACTTGAAAAATTTCAAGGTCACCCCCAAGTGTCAGTCGGGTCGAAGGGTTAACATGATACTTAGGTTAGATCAAGAAATTTACTAGACTTTGAAGGCCTAATCCTGATCAAAGTAGAATGTGGTCGCCCCCAATACATTCTCGGGGGTCCGGTCTGTCGACCATTCGTGCCCCTCCAGTTTGCTCAAAATTGAAGACTTGAAAATTTTCAAGGTCGCCACCAAGTGTCAGTCGGGTCGAAGGGTTGACATGAAACTTAGGTTAGACCAAGAAATTCACTGGATAACAGGAGACAAAGTTCAGAGGAAAATATGTTCATTTATTATACTGTATTTACATCCATGGAACAAGGTGAAGGTCGTAGCCTGTTGTATGATACTAACTGCATTATATTCCATGGATTTGGTAGTGGCTCTTCATCTTCAGTCATCAGGTAGTATAAACCCTTGTTGGTTTTATCGTAAATGACATAAGGTCCTTCCCAGGATTCGGCTAGCTTGCCGGCATTTTGAGTCTTCGAAAACTGTGTAACACGTCGAAGTACAAGATCTCCAATGTTGAAATTTTGGTCAAACTCGCTTGTTATATTACTTCTGGAGGGATAGATGGTAACAGCCGAGGTTGGCGATGGCTCGGTCTCTGGTTTTGTCGATCCATAGCATATTATACCCAAGTTCGAACTCATTATCTTTGTCTGGGAGGTTGGGATCTCATGTGGGTGCTTCAAATTAAGTAGGGAGCACTGCTTCAGTGCCATAAGCTAGGAGAAAAGGGGTGCAGCCGGTCGCTTTTCTTGGTATTGTTCGGTAAGCCCAGAGGACATGCCGTAATTCCTGAACCCATCGTCATTTCTTTACATCAACACGCTTCTTGAGACCATCGATAATCGTTTTATTAATTTCTTCGACCTGACCGTTCCCTTGGGGGTAGTAAGGTGTTGTGGGGGAGAGGATGATGTTGTACATCTTGAGAAATTTTTTGACTTTGTTCCCAATAAATTATGGACCATTGTCATATTGAATCATATGAGGGCAGCTGAAGCGTGTAATAATGTTCTCCCATAGAAATTTAATGACTTCTTCTTCTTTGGTTCGACGTAAAGGTACGGTTTCGACCCATTTGGTAAAATAATCTGTTACAACAAGGATGTTTTCTCGACTACCTAAAGCTTTGAGAAAAAGACCCATAAGATTGATGGCCCATCGTTTGAATGGCCAAGAGACTTAGCTAAAGTAGAAGTCTTATGAGGGGCTATGGATGTCGTGGGCATGACGCTGGCCTTTATCACAGTGTTTGACATACTCTTCGGCTTGCTTCTTCATATTGGGCCAGAATAAACCTTGGGAGACGGCTCGAAGGACCATAGATCAATTGGTGGTATGAGCACCGCAGGTACTTTCATGGAGTTTGGCCAAAATTAAAGAGGCTTCGTTTTTTAGAAATGCATCAAAGGAGGATGCTATTTGGGGATTTGCGATGTAACTCGCGTTGAGGATGGTGTATCTATGGCAGTTTTCTAATAATGACTGTTTAGCTTTGGGATCGTTTGGGAGGATAACATTGTAGAAGTAATCGAGGAATGGTGTTCGCCAGTCGTCTGGATCGAGACTCTCGCCCCCAGTATTGATGGCATTGACTTCTATCTAGTCGATACTTGGGCGTTCGTGTACTTCGATATGAAGAGTTCGGGATTCGGACTGGCATAACATAGTTGTTATGTAGGTGAGGTCATCTACGTGTAATAGAATATTTTTTATGGAAATTGTACATGCGCTAACGGACGAGAATATCATATTCGGCCATGCGACCGTTGGCTTGATTTTCACCGGAGTATTATCTCTGAACGAGTTGGGAATCTGTGAAAGCTACAAATTTAGGGACACCGAGGTCGAGTGCGAGGTCAAGGCCATGGATCAAGGCTTCATACTCAGCCTCATTGTTGGAGTAATTGAATTTTAACTTAACTGTCTTTTCAATTCGATCATTTGTGGGTGTGACCAGCACGATACCGATCTCTGAACCGTTAGGTCCAACGGATCTGTCTGTGAAGGGATGCCAGCCTGTGTTAGGGTTTCATGGGTCTATCGATTCGGGCTGGTCTTCTGGTAGTTAATCTTCGTGTTCCTCCTAGTCAGCATCTTCGACCGGGAAGTCAGCAAGGAAATCGGCGACTGCTTGACCTTTTTGGGATACTTGTTTCTCAAATGAGATATCGTGTTCCCCCAGATAAATGGACCACTGTTGTACTCATCTATATTTTTCTTTCTTTCTAAGAACTTCTAGAAGGGGATTACTTGTTATTTCACGGATAGGGTGAGCTTGAAAATATAGTTTGAGTTTTCGGGAAGTGCAGACGAGGGTGAGGAGCAAACGCTCAAATTTCGTGTATCGAGTTTCTGCAGGTGTTAGAGTTTTACTGATAAAATATACTGGTTTTTTAATGTTGGATTTGAGTCAAATGAGGACTGAGATGATAGAAGTATCACTGACTGTGAGGTATAAAGAAAGCGTTTCGCCTTCGACAGGGGTATTGATGATTGGTGGTTGACCAAGGTATGTTTTAAATTTAAGGAAGGCATGTTCACAGTCGGGTGTCCAATTGATCTCGGGGTTGTTTGCCCTTTTAGCCTTGTGGATGCCTTGGTCGCGTAAGAGGGAGAAAAGCCAAACACAGCGGTAAGAGGATTTATAAATAAAATGGTTTAGGGCCGTTATTTTACCAGCCACTTTTTAGACATCTTTTTTGGTTCGGGGCGAAGGCTTGACAATGAGGACTCGTATATGGGTAGGGTCGATCTCGATACCTTGTTTGATGATGAGGTCGCCTATAAATTTGCCAAACGAAACACTAAACTGGCATTTGTCTAGGTTAAGTTTCATGTTGTATGTTCGAAGTATCAAAAAGACTTCAATTAGGTCCTCGATGTGGGTTTATTTTGTAGGCTCTTGCATAACATGTCATCGATATAAACTTCAACCGACTTGCCAAGCAAGGGTCTGAACATGGCTGTAACCATGCGCTGGTAGGTGGCCCCCACATTTTTGAGGCTGAAGGGCATGACATTGAAATAGTAAATGTTTTGTTCAGTGATGTAGATGACCCATCGAGGTTTGAGGTACGACCCATCGAAGTAACTAGGGAGGTCGGCAACATACTGATATAGGCGACTCGCCTTGAGAATTATTTCGAGAGAACGTTGTAAGGCAAAGCATTTGTTTGTGTGGTGACAGTTACACTTGTGGTTGGTGCAATAAGGTTCGTCTGGTTTGACCTCGATGGGGAAATGGATACGCCATATGGGGTCTACCAGGATCTGTGGTAGAAGGGTAGTGATAAAGGTAGTAAGTTTAGGGAGGACCAGCTTCAATAATTTTTTGTGAGCTTCGGCAGTGTTATCAATGTGGGGACGTTTACGGCTCTCAGTCTCCTATGAGACAGGAGCGATCAGGGGTGCAGGAGTAGAAGGTGGGCCTTGTCGAGGTTTATATGGATTGGTGGTCAAAGGATGCCCCTGTTTATTTGATTCGCGAAGGTGCTCAATGTCGATATACCCATTGACTTTTGAGAGCATTTCTTCAAGGGTTCGCAGTTTGTGGAGGACCAGGTACTCTTTGACATGGCTGATATCCGGCAAAACGTTTGAATATGCGAGTACGGCATTCACGTAGTCGAGGTTTTCGACTTTGTGCGACTCGTCGAGGAACCTCTTGGTGAAGGCCTCAAGGGATTCACTAGGTGATTTTCTAAAATTGAAGAGGGTAACGACTCGGACTTCACAGTCCATGTTGAAGGAAAATTAGGCTATGAAGAGGCTGAATAATTGCTCGAAACTTGGAATCGATCCATTGGGAAGGTTATGATACCAACGAAGAGGGCTATCTGTGAGGCTGGTGGAGAAAAGCTGACACATCAGGTGGTCTGTCGTAGAGTAAAGGCTTAGAGCATTTTAGAACTCTAGAATGTGGCATTGAGGATCGATGTTGCAATATTTACTAATTTTGGGGGCTCAAAAATTTGGAGACACCTCGATAGCGAGGAGTTTGGGGCAGAAGGGATTGTTTAACCAACTCCTCGAGTTTATTGTTGGGCTCGCACTGATGCGAATGGTGGGGTAGATTTTGTAGTCGAGATCCTATTGTGCACAATAGGTAGGATGAAGGAGGGGGGATCGATGGGTTCGGGGGTGATGAGGCCGAGTGTTCGGCGTGTGTTCAGCGCTGCGCTCCCCGAGGCAATCTTAAGCAGGGTGACATTTGGGGTATCTGTTAGAGCGAAGGGTAGAATCAGAGGAGTCCTTCGTGGGATGGATGCCAAGATGGATAGAGACAGTAGGGGAGCATCCTCAGCACCAAAATGGGCCGGGGGTACTTCCAGATGTGGTAGGGGCCCCAGTCGAGCATGCGCAGATACGCGTGACGGGGAGGGTGCTCGAGATGGCTGAGGGGCATCTAGAGGCTGTAGTCGCTACAACTCTCGAACTGTGTTGTGCAGGTCATTGATGGCGCGATATTGTCTGTCGGCGTCATCCAGACGGCGTTGCCCTTCGACTTTAAACTCTTGCTAGTATTCTTCGCGCTTCTCACATAATTGTACTCGGTGTTGGTCCTCAGCCTGAGCAAATTGCTGAGTAAGAAGGGATAACTGGGCAACGACTCCATCGGTGGAGTTGCCGGCATGGGTGGGGGCCATTGGAAGTGGTTTGTAAGAATTGGAAAAGGAAAGTACAAGGCAGGGGGAGACTGGCAGGGTGGGAAAGTACAGACGGCGGCAAATATAGGGGCCTAACTTCAGAAGGAGGGGAAGTTGGCTCTTACACCACGGGGCTTATCTTCTATCAGTAGGTTCAAGCATATAATCAATAATGCAAATAACCTACTAATAATATACTTGTGTGGAGGCCTAGAATGGGACACTCCACAACCTTTGATGAGGATTTTTAAAAGATATGATATTACTGTCGAGTAGTCGAAGGTTCGAGTGCTGGGTAATTTAAAGAGTGGTCGAAGGTAAACTGCAAGGGTTTTGGGGAGAGATTTTGTAACCTTTCATTGGTTCCCTCTCTCTCCTATTTATAGAATATAGGAAGGGTTGAGTCACCAAGGAAAGTAAAATTACAGGTGTATCCTCTGGGTATTTTGCGGGTATCCTGGAGTTGGTGTTGACGCCATAAATATCGGGTCTGACACTGTGCTCTGACACTGCAGTCGTTGTTGGTTCCGTCACTATAGTCGTCAGGACCAACAATGACGTCGTTCTTATCTGGTGAGCTGGCTTATCTAACACGTATGCCTTTGACCATGTGCGACTATGGTCAAAGTATTTCTGATGCTGATGTGGGGTTCGTGTACTGGCGGATCTGTCTTCGTCTTCAAGGCTTGTTCATAGTCGAAGTTTTTGTAGTCTTGGAAAGCTTGTTTACAGATTGATTGGGCTTCGAGATATTCATGTAGGCTTCGATGTAGCCTTTGAGTGTTTGACTGGAGCTGGGAGGTGAGTAGGCTACTACACAACTTAGGAAGATGTTGTTCTTTGCCGAACTCTTTCTTTAACCATTTAAGCCAAACTATATCCTTGTAAGTTTCCGTAGCCGCATCATATTCCGCCTCCGTCGCAGACAAAGCTACTATCATGTGTAGCCTTGAAGCCCAAGTAACCTCACCCCTTCCCAATGTAAATACAAAGCCACTAGTATTCTTTCGCCTATCAATGTTACCCGCCATATCAGAATCAACGAAACCCTGTAAGCATATCTGAGAACCCCCATAACATAATGACATATCTTGAGTCCCCCCATTTAGATACCTAAGTATCCATTTCACAACTCTCCAATGTTTCTTGCCTGGATTACTCATATACCTACTAACAACTCCTACTGCTTAGGCAATATATATCTAGCCTCATTCAAATCATAGCGTATAGAAGGCTAGCAACTACTAATGAATAAGAAACCTTTCACATCTCATTGTGATCCTTCTGCGTCTTCGGACAACACTGCTTTGACAATTCAAAGTGACCTCCCAATGGTGTACTAACGATCTTAGAGCCATCCATATTAAGCCGCTAAAGTACTTTGCCGATGTACTCAGTATGAGATAAAATTAATTCTCAATGCTTTCTATCTCGTGTAATATGCACACCAAGAACTTGTTTTGCAGTACCCAAGTCCTTCATAGAAAACTCCTAGGGCAACTATTTCTTCAACTTGACAATCTCTCCCATGTCTGCACTTGCTACCAACATATCATCTACATATAGAAGTAGAATAATATATGAGTTTCCTGTATTCTTGATAAAATAATAGTGACCCGCGTAATGGCATAATTCTTTAAGCTCGAGATAGCTCTGAATTAGCTCTTACATCAATGTTCTTGTGATAAAACTAATGTAAGATAAAAAATGACACAGGTGATTTAGCATGGAAAACCTCTAAATAGGTAAAAAAAAACACGACCTCGAGTTAAGAGTTTTAGTAACAGTGACTTTTATTGCTTAAGGCTGATATCTTATTATAAGTGATCTCTCCAACTAAAAATACTTGATCTTATAAATAAGAATTTTGGTGTTTTGAGAATCTAGAAAATATAATTTTCTTGGTGATTTCTCGTATATTTTCTTGTCCCTGTTTCTTCTAGTTCTTTTTCTTTATATAGACCTTGTCCGCAGTTCTCTATCGTGTTGAAGCTCATTCTCCGAACAACGTGGTAAGTGGTGCATGACTGAGTAACTGTTGAGATCGTGAGAGGCATGACTTATTCATGTTTTTTTGTTGATCTCGACCCACGTTCCTCATCAGTTCGTGGCATAGGTGTCAATGCTGACTGTTTGTGCCACATGTAGAATGAGTGAGCCTGATATGGAGGTAGTTCGAGCTGAAAATTGTTCGAATTAGGTTAGATCGGGGGATAGGTCCCTACAATCACCCCCTCGCAATAGAAGTTATGAGTTCCTTTGGCTGAGAAAGAATTTGTGGGTATATGGGTATATGGGTTTTGGAAGATGAAAATGAAAGAAGTACTAATGTGGATTTGACTATATGGAAAATGTGTATATTTTTATGGGGGGTGATTGTGCATTGAATGATGATGGGAATATTGATGTACGTGGCGCTTGGGGTTTAGGAAGTTTTGTCTACTTTGAATGATGATACTTGGGAAACATACTTGCACATTAAATATTAGGGTTATATAAATATTACATTTACTGGGGATTGTGGCCAAGTATGTTGTTTGTTGCAAAATTCTCTGGAAGTCTAGATTGACAATGGGGAAGACCCGATCGGTAATCAGTCCTTAGAGATGCCCACTCCTGTTCCCATTCCACAGACGTATCAGGGTATATCGGAAGAAGATGCAACTGAAGCTGAAGAATATTTTTACTGGATGTGGAGATTTCATCACGTTATCTTAACAGGCAAACAACGTTGGAGGTGTCTCCGTATCCTTGTGGATGACAAGGTTGAAAAGGCAGATGCGGGGGTTGGCGTAACTGCAGGGCAGTTTCACCGATGTTTTGCGTAGGATTGGATTCTAAGGTCGGGCCCTATTCATCTCCACCAACTGCTTTATGGTGGTGGCTATAGAGGAGGCGATGGTGGTAGTGGAGAAGAGAGACGAAGAATGAAAGTCTGCTTCTGAACTATCATCGTTTCTTGGCTCTAAGAAGACCTTCTATTTGAAGAGTTAGTTTAGGCAGTAACTCTTTCTATTTTCATACCCAGACTTCCTCCAAACCCAGTTTTTGGTTAGAGTAATCTGGTGTGAAGGGAGAAGGACGTCTGGTGACTTTCAATACTTATTTTTCTTTGGAAGATTCTTTGAGTTAAGCATCACTGAATTCAGGTGAACTTAAGGATTTATTGTTTCGGAGTACCTGAAAGACTTGTTATCTGTAAAGTACATAAAAGACTTGTTATCTGTAAAGTACTTAAAAGATTTATTATCTATAAAGTACCTGAAAGACTCGATATCTATAAAGTACTTGTAATTTACATTTGAGCTGAATAAATTTTTATTCAAGCTCTATGTTGATATATTGAATAACTTTAGAAATTGAGCTATGAATAATTCAAAGATTTACGAATAGAGGATAAAATGTAATATATGAGATTGGAACTTCGAAATATATTATAGTAATCGAGCTATAAAAATATGTTTGTAACATAAAAGATGTGTAAGAATTTCATTTTCGAATTGAATGACTTAGAATTATTGGGGGAGAGATATAACTGTAGAAGTTTTAGGATATACAAGAATTAGAAATTCGAGCTCATGAAGGTCATTTCAGAATATTGGATTTGGAAAAGCATAAGTTCGAGATGGAATAGATCGAATTCATTGAGGTCGATTTAGATAGATAAGTTTAAATAATTTTCCTCAGGATACTTGGGTTTTTTGTTGTGAAAAAGCATAATATAATTATGGATTGTGGGGAATCTAGAGTAACCAGAAATAGGGGAAAATTAGCCATTAAGCAGGTTGATAAATAGAAATGGTGTGGACTCGATATGAGAGAATCTGTTATGCCGCTGAGGGTTGGTTAGCGATAAAGATAGCTGAAGTACGAGAGCAGATTTTTAGATTTTTAGACTATGATGCTGACTTTCCAGTGACTAACTATCAGTTTGAAGGTTTAGATTGGATGGGTAGGAAACTTGAGTACAGACGTCGCTTCTACGAGGAGCTATTCTGGGAAGTGATTATAGAGCTTTAACTCGAAAAGAGGCTATGAGATTAATTATTGAAGAAGAGATCGAGTTGGAAGATGTGAGGATTGCTGGAGGTGACTTGATCAGCTGTAGTTCCCCAGGACATCAGGGATATTTTAGGTATAATTATATGTAAGGGAGTGAATTATATGAGTTCGAATAACTGTCAAAAAATTATAATGAGAATAAAGATTGAATCTGTCCTTTATTGATGCAAATGTTGTTTGTAATTGTTGCAAAAAATAAATTTGAATATTTTTGAAAAGTTAAGAGCTTTGGAAAGGACGTCAGCACTTATATAAGTAGAAGAAGCAAAAATAGAAAAAGCATGCAGCTTTTGATTTTATCTCTGGTGAAATATCAGGGAAAGTTTGATTGCATGTAAGTGTCGAGTCATCATGGGTGAGGGGAGGTCAGAGGGAGATTTGGGAAAGGGAGATGAAAATATATTAAAATATAGGGCAGGGGGCAATGATGGGAAGGTGTTTTCACCAAAAAGGTACAAGACGTCTAACATTAACTATAGAAGGGATGCCTCAATTTTAAAACTGAGGATAGCTCGTACGAGGCCTAATAAATGCCAACAGTTAGAGAGATAGAAACTTTAAATAATGCTTCATCTTCTTCACTCAAACATATACCAATTTCTAAAAACTTGAACAGCAGTGAGTGAGGAAAGGGAAAAAATAGTAGAGAATTTTGCAAGAAATTAATCGAGAGTGATCAGTAATCAAAACGAGACAGAGTTGCAGGGACTAAGTCACGAAGGTTGTTATATAGCAGCGTTGCAATGGAAGTATTCGGTGCTACGTCAGATTCATATTTCGACATAGAAGGTTAGTAGATGATTTGTGATACTGTAAATGTATTTCTTTCGAAAATCTTTTTTGTGCAATGCAAAAATCTAAAAATGACTGTTTATAGCAATCTATAAAGATCTGATTAATATATTCGAAAAATGAGATATGAAAGATATATGTATATGGGTGATGTATATGTAAAAGATTATGAAAGAATACCTGGACCTGTGTGTAGGTCGAGCGTGAGGAGTTTTTTGTTAGATCAAACCTCATCTGTAGATTTGTAGTAGATATGGAGACTTCAGATGTTAATTAGGCAATGACCTCTGGTCGATCGGCTAAGTCCGTGAATGTAATATCTGATAGGGAGGATGAAATAGGAGTTGTTCAATTTTTAGATTTCCCTAGAAAATTGGTATCCTATCCTCCAAATTCTGATGTGTTTAGAGAGTTTTGCGAAGCCAAAGCTTCTATAGGGGGAAGAAGGGGTAATTTGTTGAACATCTCGGTAGGAATTTTAGAAGTTGTATTGTAGGATATAGGGATGTACATTTCTTTTTATTGGCTGATTTGGAAAAGAAGAAGGTAGATAGGGGTTTAGACGAATCGATATCCATGGAGTATTATGATGGAAATGTCCAAGGCGACTTGGGAGAGGGTTTTTTGTATTACCCGTCTCAATTGGAATATTGGCCGAGTTTGCCCCTTAGCAATCATGCGAAAAGGGATCATGAGCATCATTGGGGCATGTCCTGTTTAGTTGAACGGGAACATGTGGGAGGTAATAAATGTCAGGAAATTTTTGAATAAGTTATGGGAGGAGGATGAGGTTGATAGGAGGATATCTCCTAAAGATGTCTTACAGTTTTATGGTGTGAAAAACAATTTTTCAAGTGGAGGGGCATACTTTTTTGTGAGTTTGACTCAACCTCTTTTCTCTGATCTGAATTCAGCAGGTCAAATGTGGAATAATAATGTGATATGGGTAAAGGGTGATTGCCTTCAGAGAGATGATAAAGAACCTATGGAACTTTTGTGTAGAACTGTGAAAGAAAGTAAGTATAATAATGTATAATGTATAATATTGAAATATTGAAATTGTATGCTGCATTGTTGGTGATAATGTATTGATTGACAGATCCTTAATTGAAGGTGATGAGGAATGAGTCTTTGTTAGATAATGTTACTCAGGAAGGGATTGAGCTCGAGGTTGTTTTGAAAGAACTTGGCATTAGCAGAAAGAAGTGTACAAATAGCTTGTCTGAGAAAGTTTAAAAGTCTCAACAACGTGGCTAATGGCAGGTGTTTGTGGCAACAAGAAGTGGGGAGCTGATGGAGAGAGACGAGTGGTCTTGCCCAAGGCCTTTAGAATGGACTTTACGGATATGTCGAAGTCTACTACATATCTTGTGCATTTCCAAAGAAGAAGATGTTGAAGTGTGGCTCGACTTTTGGAACCACAAGAAGTGGTGAGGTCGAAGGAGGGGCAAAAAAGAAAAAGGTTAACCCTCTTTCCCAACTGGCTGGGGCGAAGGCCGGAGGGGGTGGACTTAGTGAAGAAGACGAGGTGAAAGTGGTGGAGGATAGGGCAAAGTTTGCAGTTCGTAATGGTGAGGAGGAAATGAATAAAATGGTAAGTTTGATGATTTGAGCATATGCTGAATTCTATATGATGATTTCTACGATGGTTTTGTTGGTGATTTTGGCTTGGCCATTGCCTTGAGGGCAGTAGAGATTGGATGGTGAATGGATGATATTGTGCTTGCTGAGGAAAGCTACGACTTTTTCTCCAGTGAATTGTGGCCCATTAACGATTCAAATTAGGTAGGGGCATCCAAACCGAGTAATGATGTGTTCCCAGATAAAAGTGATGACCTCTTTTTCTCTAGTTCAACAGAGTGGAACTGCTTCTACCCATTTTGTAAAATAATTTGCAGCTACGAGTAAATATCGAAGGTTACCTAGAAAATTAGGAAATTCACCGACAAAATCAAGCGTACATCTTTTGAATGGCCAAAACACCTAACCTGCATGTAGTTCGAGCGTAGGGACGCGTATCATTTGTCTATTTCGTTGACACGTATCACATTTGTGTGAGTACTCTTCTGCTTGCCTGTGTATGCCTAGCCAGAATACTCCTTGTGTAATAGATCTATTTGTGAGTGATCGACCTACGGCATGGGAGCTACAAGTCCCTTCATGTAAATCGCAGAACATCTCGTCTATTTTTTTTTTCCAGAGAGGCACTTGAGGTAAGGCCCCGTGACTGAACGGCAATATAAAAAACCATTTTGATTTATGTAGCGCTTTGAGTTTTCGATCAGCTGTCGGGGCTCCTTTGGATCTGCTGGAAGGGGTCATTTACATTCATTGTCGATGCCAAGGTAAACAATGAAGGGCTTTCGCCAATCATCGTCCTCATCTTTATTGCCCCCAGTGTTAATCATACATGCAGAAATGTAATCAATGATGGGGGTTGATATTACTTTGATCTGGAAAAATCTAGCTTCATTACCCAAGACCCCGATTAGATGAGAGAAAGAATCGGCATGTCGGTTTTAACCTCGAGGAAGATAATCGAGAGTTGCTTTCGCGAACTGGTTTATCTTATCAGCAATTAGGGCTGCATATTTGATCATCTTGCCATTCTTCTTGTATTGCTTAGAGTAATGGTGGACGATAAGTAGTGAATCTGTGTGGACTGAGAGTTCTGGGACGCCGAGCTCAAGTGTGAGGTCGATTTCATGAATAAGAGCTTCGTATTCGGTGACATTGTTGGAGGCTTCAAAATCAAAGCGGATTAATTTCTCAATTCTGTCATTGGAAGGGGTAATCAATACGATTCCAATTCCTGGCCCTGCGGGTCCTGCTGATCCATCTATAAGAAGTCCATTTTCTTGTAATCCATTCAGCTCGCTCGTCAAATGTTTTTCTTGGGTAGATCTTTTGTATCTTCTTTTGCAAGGTCAGGATCGTCCTCCTCCCACTCGGGATCTTCCACTGGAAAATCCACGAGAAAATCGATAACAGCCTGACCCTATTCAGAATGACGTTGTTCAAACTTGATATCATGTTCTCCCAAGCTAACTGACCATTCTTATACTCTCCTGGAATTTTCTTTCTTTGATAAAACTTCTTGAAGTAGGCAGTTTGTCATGACTTTGACTGAATGAGCCTGGAAGTAGTGTTTATGTTTCTGTGAAGTGTAAATAAGAGTTAGAAGGAGTCTCTCAATTTTAGAATACCTCGTTTCTGCTAGAGTGAGGGCTTTGCTGATAAAGTATACTGGCTTCTTAATTTTTTCTTCAAGTCAAATGAGAACCGAGCTGAGAGAAGTATATGTAACAGCTAGGTAGATGATTAGTTCCTCATTATCTACTGGGATGCTCATTATGGGAGACTTCCCCAAATAGGTTTTGAGATCCTAAAAAGCTGTCTCGCATTCTGATGTCCATTGGATCTCTGCATTTGTCTAAACTTTTTTTTTGTTTGGTACAATTGTGGAGTAGTAGGAATAGCCAACGACAGCGATTTAAAGATTTTGAAGTGAATTGGTTGATAACAGCAATCTTGCTGATATGTGCTTGTACGTCTTTCATCGTCCTTAGATATGGCATGTTGAGGAGAACCCGAAATTGATCTGGATCAGCCTCAATCCCTTTTTTACTGATGAGATGGCCAAAGAATCGACTTGAATATACTCCGAATTGGCACTTATCATAATTGAGTCGCATCGTGTAAGATTGAAGAATGTTGAATATTGTATTGAGATCTATAATGTGGTTGACTGTATGCTCTTGCACAAGAGATCGTCAATGTAGACTTCTACAACTTTCCCATGATGCGCTTTGAACATAGTAGTCATCAACCATTGATAAGTCGCGCATGCATTTTTGAGTATGAAGGGCATGAGATTGTAGCAATAAAGTCTTCTTTCAGTGATGAAGTGGTATTTTCTTAATCTTTTTCCAAGAGTGGAATCTGATTGTATCCAGAAGCAGTGTCCATCTTAGATAGGAGTTCAAGACATGTTATGGACTCAAGGATTTGATGGATGCTGGGAAGAGGGAAACTGCCCTTTGGAGTATATTTATTTAGATATGTGAAATCTATACAAACTCAGACTTTTCATTCTTCTTTGGGACAACGATGATGTTGGATATCCAATCTGGATATTTGGCTTCTTGAATGAATACCACTTTGATCAATTTCTCAATCTCAATGGTAACTTCATCTCAAAGGTAAAGTGATAGTCGTCGTTGCTTCTGTTTGACCGTCGTGGCATTGATGTTGATGGCTAATTTGTGACAAGCCTTGGCCGGGTAGACCTCAGGCATCTCTTCAAAAGTCCACACAAAAATGTATCGATTCAGTCGTAAGAATTGAATGGGAGCATCCTTATCGTGATGAACCAGTTTGGTACCAATAAAAGTACATCTACTAGGTCCATCAATGTTGATGTATTCTGTAAGATCTTATGTTGAAGGCTGATCATCAAGGTGATCAGCTTTCTATAATTACTATGCATCATATCTGTCTGAAGTATCTAGAATTACATAAACGGTATTTTTTCAAGCTCGAGAAAGCTTTTGACTACCCATGATTTAGTACATACCATCATTGTACTTGAAGTGGAGTATTTGATGGAAGGTGGAAGTGATTGCTTCCATGTTGTGAATCCAGCAGCGACTCATAATCCTAAGATAACGAGATTTAACATTGATAACGTAGAAGATGACGTTGATGGTGGCTGGTCCTGCGGTAATAGGTAAGATGATCTTGCCTACTCGCTCTTCTTTATAACCATTAAATCCACTGATATCGGTGTCGTTTGGAATAACTTGATCGGCCAATCTTATTTGGTCGATTGTGTTTTGAAAGTGAATCTCAATACCGCTTCCAGTATCGATCTTCATTGTATGCATGTCAAACTTCAAACTGAAATTATGACTGTAGGGACCTATCCCTAGATCTCACCTAAAATTGAGTTATCGCCAGTTCGAATTACCTCCATATCAGACTCACGCATTTTTAACATAACTTTTCCAATCAACATTCCAACCTACTCCATGAATTGGTAAAGAACGTGGGTTGAACATCAAACTGAAAAACCTTATCCAGTCAAAGAGATATGTCTCTCATGAACTCTTCAGTTAATCAGTCAACCGCCACTAACCACATTGTTCAGAAAACGTGCTCCAACACAATGAAGAGCTGCGGAGAAAGCCTATATAATGAAAAGGCTCCAGAAGAGACAAGGACCATAAAAACTTACATAGGAGATCATTAAGAAACTACTTGTTCTAGATTCTCATAAACATTCAAACTTCTTAGTTACAAGGTTTGAGCATTTCTATATCTGGAGATCACTTGTTATAAGATATCTGCCTCAAGCAATAAAGACACTTTTACAAAAATCCTCCACTCGAGGTCGTGGTATTTTACCTATTCAGAGGTTTTCCACGCTAAAATCACCTATGTCATTTCTTGCTTTCCATTAGAAAATTATCGCAGGTTCATTGGTGTGATAGCAAATTCCAAGCCATTTTGAGCTTACGGAATTTGGCCATTATATTTGGCATCGTCTGTGAGATAGATTGCATTTCCACGAAATCCTAAGGCATTCTTTCACTACAATTTTCAATCATGGTTACTTTCAGACGACCGGTTGCAGGCTTCCAGCTCGATGTTTTAATGAACCCGGGGCAACTCGCAGAGTTACAGGCTAATCCCATCACCAAAATAGAGAAATGCGCTGAGCTCAAACTTCAGTTAACTAAGGATCGGGAGCTCCGTGAGAAAGAGCTCGACACAGAACGAAAAGCTCGTTTGACATTACTCAAACGACATAAAGACCAGATGACAATAATACATACTGCCCTAGAGGCTCAATAAAATACTCAACAGGCTCCTCCAAGCAGAGGTCAGGATCAGTTGCCAGAGATCTCCCAAGGAATTAAGGAGTTGATCGAAGCAAAAGTTTTGGGTACTACCGGCGACATCACAAAATTACAAAGAAGTCTGATTACCAAAGAGCTATTCGATATGAAGATACCAAAAGGTTTCCATACTCCAAAAATTCGTAAATACAAAGGTACTCACCCGAAGGAGCACATTCAACAGTACCGTGATTCATTGGGGTTATACTCCAATCTCAACCAGATCTTCTACCGTCTGTTCGCCACAAGTCTACAGCAGGATCCACTATGAATGTTCCACTCTCTCCTTGAGGACTCCGTATATACATTCGACCCGGTGCAGAAATAGTTCATCAAGACATGCTTACAACAGGGCTAAAGAAAAGAATTTGTATTCTCTTATCAGTCTTAAACAGCCACACGGAGAGAAGCTCGAGGCTTTTACGAAGAAATTTTTAGAGCTCGCGCGTAAGGTAGATATCCTTGATCAGAAAATAGTCGCTACTGCTTTCACCAACGCGTTCCATCTCGACTGCAAGGCCAAAGAGCACCTCTTCCGCAACAAACCTGCAGCCTTGGAGGATATGATCACAAAGGCCAATAGTTATGTTAACCTAGAGAGGATGATCTTTGAGCGACAAAAATCTACTAAATCTGTCATCCTCACCAAAGGTCCATTTACATATCAAAGCACCAAACCAAAAGAAGAACAGGGAGATCATAAGCGCACCAAGGGCAGCACTGGTTACCCACAGAAAGGCGTTCCGCCGAAAAAACCCATCCTCCCAAAAAGGAACATCCGAATCTCCACAATTTTTCTACTACTTTTGAAGGATAAGCTCTACCGCATCTCTCAACCACTGGAACCAATCAATAGTCAGCCATATTGCCTACATCATAGGGTAAACCATCATTCTACTGACAATTTCTATGCTTTACAAAGGTTGCTCGAGTACATTTTAAAGAGGGACGGATGCTCGAATATATTCTCGACCTGGAATCATACAAAGATGGCAACTATAAGAAGCAGCTTAAAGTTATTCAGGTCAATGATCAAGCTGAGGAGAAGCATATTTACCATATGTACCACAACAATATGATCGAAATCAATCAAATCACCAATTCTTATAGATCAAAGCGCAGAAGACTATCAAAATGATGCGATCTCACACCTCAAGACAAAGAAGCCAAGCTTCTTCCTGAGTCGAGAAATTGCCAGCTTGGGATTTCCTTTGAAAATTGCGATACTAGCCATGCCAAATTTCTACATCATGATGCATTAGTAATAATGCTCAAAATGAAGAAGTTTTTCATGCACACGATGATGATCGATATTGGAAGTGGTATTAAGATTTTATTTCAGAGCGCTATCGACCAAATGGGTTTGGCCGACCAAGTTATTCAGAGTGACACCGATATCAGTGGGTTCAATAATTCCAGAGAAAAATGAGTAGGCAAGATCATCTTATCTATTACCACAGGACCAGCCACCATCGACATTATTTTCTATATCATCAACGCCAAATCTCATTATCTCGAGATTATGGGCCGCTGCGGGATTCACAGCATGGAAGCAATCACCTCCACCTATCATCAGGCACTCTGATTCAAACATGATAATGGTATCTATGAGATCAGGGGTAGTCAGAAGCTCTCTCGAGCTTGTAAAAATACCGTATATGCTATCCTAGATACTTCTGACAGATTTACTGCATAGCAATTACAGGAAGCTGATCACCTCAACGATCAACCTTCCAAGGAGGAACCCACAGAATATATCAACATTGATGGACCTAGCAAAGGTACTTTCATTGGTACTAAGCTGGTTCAGCACGAAAATGATGCTCTCATTCAGTTCTTGCAACTAAATCGAGACATTTTTGTGTTGTCTTTCGAAGAAATGCCTGGGGGTCGATCTGGCAAAGGCATGTCACAAATTAGCCATCAATATCAACACCATGGTGGTTAAACAGAAACAAGGATGACTATCACCTCGTCTTCAAGATGAAGTTAACACCGAGATCGAGAAATTGATAAAAGTGGGATTTATTCGAGAAGCCAAATATCTAGACTAGATATCCAATATTGTCGTTGTCCCAAAAAGGAACATAAAAGTTTGAGTTTGCATAGATTTCTCCGATTTAAACAAACATACCCCAAAAGAGAGCTTCCTTCTTCCTAACATTCATCAGATCCTCAATTTTACAGCAGGCCATAACCTCCTATTCATGATGGATGCTGCTTTGGGATACAATCAAATTTTACTTTTGGAAGAAGATCAAGAAAAGACAACTTTCATTAGTGAAAGAGGTCTTAATTGCTATAAAGTCATGCCCTTCAAAATCAAAAATGTAGGTGCCACATATCAATGGTTGATGATTACTATGTTCAAAGCACATCTAGGGAAAGTCGTTGAAGTCTACATCGGCGATCTCTTGTGCAAGAGCGTACAGTCAGCCAATCACATCTCAGATCTCAACACTATATTCAACATTCTTCAATCTTACAGGATGCTACTCAAGCCAGATAAGTATCAATTCGGAGTATATTCTGGCCAATTTCTAGGCCGCCTCATCAGCAAGAAGGGGATTAAGGCCGATCCTAACCAGATTCGGGCTCTCCTCAATATGCCTTCTCTAAAAATTACAAAAGACGTTCAGAAACTTGCCGACAAGATTGCCGCTATCTGCCATTTTGTTTCAAAATCTTCAGACCGCTGTCGCTAGCTATTCCTATTACTTCGTGGTTGTACCAAATGAGGATAATTTTAGCCAAATACAGAGGTCACATGGACACAAGAATGCAAAGCAGTTTTTCAGGATCTCAAAACCTATTTGAGAAGGTCACCCATAATGAGCACCCCAATAGATAATGAGGAACTGATTATCTACCTAAAAGTCACAGATACTTCACTCAGCTCAGTTTTTATTCACCTTGAAGGGAAAATCGTGAAACCAGTCTACTTTATCAGCAAAACTCTCACTCCAGCGGAAACGAGATACTCTAAAATTAAGAAACTTCATCTCACTCATGTTTACACTTCACAAAAACTCACGCACTACTACAAGGCTCATTTGGTCAAAGTCATGACGAACTACCCACTTCGGGAAGTTCTATCCAAGGAAGAAAAATCAAGGAGAGTGCAACAGTGGTTAGTCAGTTTGGGAGAACATGATATCAAGTTCGAACAACGTCATTCTAAAAAGAGTCAGGCCATTTTCGATTTTCTCGTAGATTTTCCAGTAGAAGATCCCGAGTAGGAGGAGCACGACCCTGACCTTATAGAAGAAACTCTCGAAGATGCACCCCCAAACCATTTGACGAGCTCCCTGAATGGATTACAGCAAAAGGGTGGAGACTTCTCACGGATGGATCAGCAGGACCCGCAGGGCCAGGAATTGGAATCGTATTAATTACCCCTTCAAATGACAGAATTAAGAAATCAATCTGCTTGGATTTTGAGGCCTCAAATAATATCACCGAATACGAAGCTCTCATTCATGGACTCGACCTTGTTATTGAGCTCGATGTCCCCAAACTCTCAGTTTACTCATATTTACTACTCATTGTCCACCATTACTTTAAGGAATATAAAATGAATGGAAAGATGATCGAATATGTAGCACTCGTTGTAGACAGGATGAGCAAGTTCGCGAAAGCAACTCTCGATTATCTTCCTCGAGGTGAAAATAAATACGCCAATTCTTTGGCATATCTAGCCGGGGTATTGGGTGCAGAAGCTCAATATTTCCTGATTAAAATCATTTCAACCCCCAGTATTGATCGTATTTCTGTGTGCATGATTAACACTGGGGGCGATAATGGGGGAGAAGACAATTGGCTAAAGCCTTTCTTAGCCTACCTCGGTGTCAACAATTGTTACAACGGACCACTTCCAGCAGATCCAAAAGAACGCCGACAGCTGATCAGCAACTCAAAGCGCTACACAAATCAAAATGGTATGCTATACCACCTTTCTATCATACAACCTTACCTTAAGTGCCTCTCCAAACCAAAAGCAGATGAAATGCACTGCGAATAACATGAAAGGACTTGTGACTCCCATGCCCCAGGTCGATCACTAGCAAACAGAGCTATTACACAAGAAGTATTCTGGCCTGACATGCACAAGTAAGAAGAAGAGTACTCATACAGATGTGATACCTGTCAAAGACATTGACACATGATACGCGCCCCTGCGCTCAAACTCCATGCAAACAAGGTGTTATGGCCATTCAAAAGATGGGTACTAAATCTCGTTGGCAAATTCCTTAACTCTCCAGATAACCGCCGTCACCTACTCGTAGCTACTGATTATTTTACCAAATGGGTAGAAGTAGTTCTACTATGTTAAACCAGAGAAGAAGAGGTCATCTCTTTTATATGGGAACACATCATTACTCGGTTTTGGTGCCCCCACTTAATTCGTATCGATAACGGGCCACAATTTGTTGGAGAAAAAATTATAACCTTCCTCAACCAACACAATATAATATAATCCATTATCCATCCAATCCTTACTATCCTCAAGGCAATGGCCAGGACGAAATCACCAACAAAACCATCGTGGATGGACTCAAAAAATGGTTTCACTTAGTGAAAAAATAGAATTGGGTTTGAGAACTACCTCATGTCCTATGGGCATATCGTACCACTCCCAGACAGTCAATAGGATAGACCCCATTCCTCCTTGCCTATGGCACTGAAGCCGTCATTCCTTTTGAATACCATCATCCAGTTTGAGATCACGAGCTGATTGACAAGGAAAATGAGTTTGAATTGGCTTGCAACCTCAATATGATTGATGAAACAGGGAACGGGCCATCACTAACCTAGGTCGATATCATCATATGCTAGCCAGGTCGTACAACGGCCGAGTCAGAAACTGTACTTTCCAAATTGATGATCTCGTCCTCAGAGATATTCTTCTACATCGCAAAGAGCCTTACGCTGGAAAATTACCTGATAATTGGGTGGGTCCATTCATTATCACAGGCCTCTCAGACCTGGGATCATATTATCTCATGACAGAAGAGGGAATCCCCATTTCAAATCCTTGGAACACTAGGCAACTAAAATAGTACTATCGTTAAGCGTCTTACTACTCCATTTATGTTTCTTGCTTTTGTTTTTCTAATTCCAAAAGTGAGATTTTCATCCCCATCGAATGTAAATTCTGAACTGATCAATGAAACTTCCAAGCTTTTCACAACATCTCTCTACTTACGTAGATTCAACCACATTTTATAGATTAAAGCATAGATAATACTAGCTTCCAATCGATCTTATACCAGTTAAATCAAGGATAATACCTCGTTTGGCTGACCCTACTAAATCTCTGCTATTAAAACAAATATAGAAACTTATTTTATATCAAAGACTCTACCAAACATGAGATAGGGCAAAGGTAATACTAGCCTTCATCAACTTCAACTTGCTTAGGATATTATACCAGTTAAATCAAGAATAATACTTGGTTTAGCTGACTCTACTAAATCTCTGCGATTGAAACAAATGTAGAAACTTATTTTATATCAACGACTCTAACAGGCATAAGATAAGGCATAGGTAATATACTAGTTTTCATCTCTTTCAATATGTCTGCAACATTACTACAGTTAAATCAAGATTCACTTTGTTTGACTAACTCAACCCATCTCTGCGATTAGAATAAATGTAAAAGCTTACTTTATATCAAAGACCCCACCAGGCATAAGATAAGGTAAAGGTCATACTAGCTTTCATCTATTTAAATAAGTCTGCGATAGATATTATTTATTTTTAGGTCATATTACAATGGATTCTTTTTTGTTGTTTGGATGTTAGCCATGTTTTACCCTATAGCAGGAGGTCGATCAAAATTTAGTTTGAGAATTACAGCAACTCTACCCCTCTCTATCAGATCCGTAGGTCTAGGGCCTAAATTCGTTTCCATGAAGGTCATACAATTCGCTCTATCTATATTAAATCTACAAATGCATCCCTTATCAGACAAACTCTTGAACAAGGTATCTCGTTCTAACTTAAGTCTTTTTACTTCCCCTATAAAATATATACTAGTCGACTTTAACTGGTCTGCACATGATGCATGAGATACAACGATCCTTGAAAAGTTAGATCTCACCTTCTCTAGGCGTGACTCCAAAATCACATACAGTTTCTTCTGATGTGCCATATATATTTTTGTCCGAGCATCAAAAGCTATATTTTCTTCTAATTTTTTGACAAATTTAGCTGATTCAGCCTGATTAATGGCATCTAGGTCCACCACCTAGGCTCAAAGTCTCTCAATTTCTACATTCAACTCTTTCCTGGACGAAGTATCACTTAACAAGTCATCTTTTTTCTTCAACAGAATTTCCTTCGCCCTGATATCCTCTTCCAAGACCTTCTCCCTGAAAAAAGCAGCATCCAACTTGTGATGGCATTCCCTTAAGTTTGCATTCCCTTTCTACACATGCCCTTAAATTCGAGCTATGCCACCTTCCAGCTCTCTAATTTGACCTGATAGGCTAACTACATCTCCTTGGACTGGAGGAACTTTAACATCATTTCAACTCCCCCTCGAACGCTCTTTAACCTTGACTTTCTTGATGTGCGCATTGGCTTGCCCCAATTCAGTCTTCAATTGTGCCACCCCCTCTCATTTAAATCGTCACACTTTCGTTACATCCCCCGAAACTTCATATCCTTAGCGGGTAGGGCTATATGCAAGTGTTCGGCTACAGCTTCTGAAGCTGATAGATTTTCTCAAGCCACCATCATCTCGTTATCTTTTTTAATCATTTTCTATTTCAGTCGCTCCTGCTCGCTTCAACAATTCTGAAGATCAGCTCGAGATTGTCCCTCTAATCTTTCTAATGCATGAATACGGTATTGAGTCATTTTGGCCTGCCTACCCTTAACTATTAGCATGTCAATCCAACTTTTAAGCTTCGCGGCGTGTTCTTTTATCTCTGCAAGCTCTTTTAGCCCCTTGTCAATTTTGGCATTTTTCTCCTCGATATTGCGAGTAAGGTCGACAACAGTTTGGGTTGCCTCAACAAATTTAAAATGCACTTTTACATGTTGGTCTTATTTATCCTTATTCGCCTCCCTCACCCTATTTAACCCCTCCGCAAATTCTCAGTTACATTGGAGCGCCTCATCTTTGCGCCAGCGGACATAATCCAATTCGACCTGTACAATAATAGATACATTATATACAATTCGATTCGGAACACCCATCAACATGCATATATATATATATATATTTCAAAAAGATATCTAATTTCTAACATCTACTGTGTGTAACTACTTTTAGACTTAAAGGTCGAAGTACAATCTCAGATAGATGTTCCATGACATATATTTCGAAGTCTAAGGTACATGTTTTCTATATGCTACTTTATCTAAGCACTTTGAATTTTCCTCTATACTATATTAGTATTATTTTCCTAAAACTGATATCAAGTTTTTGGTCTGCCTCTACACTCTATGTTGTCTTATTTATCTGAGCTCCACTTGCGAAGACAGCGAGGCTGTGGAGATCTCTCTTTCCCTGGAAAGCTCGGTCTCTAGATCCTTTATTCTGAGACTCATTTCTCTAAGTGCTTACAAGAGGGTTACAAAAAAAAAGGGCTCAGCCTACAGAAGTTTATTCAATACGCACAAATCCAACAATTTTCAAGACACTTCCAAAATACTCATACAAAGTCATTTCTCTACCCTACCTTCTCATTCTCGCCCTTCGGGAGTTCGGCATCATCCCCTAGATTGTCCAACACTATTTGGCGGGAGACACCATCCAGCCCATCAACAACTCCCACCACCACCTCTTCCACTTCTTCAAAATCTCCCACCTCGACATAGGTGTCTGCCTTAATGGCATCCACCTCATCCTTAGAATATCCCTTTGACATCAGGTGGCGCCCAAGCCTTTCAGACTTCGCCGCCACCTCCTCCAGATTCACCCTCGCCTCCACTTGTAAATGGACAACCTCCACTGCGTGGGAAGCTTTTAAGGCCTCCAACTTCATTGCATCCTTGAGAGCATCCGCCTTCGCTCGAGCTACCCTCTTTTCAAGCTTGATCTTCACCTTCTTCAGCTCAGAATTTTCCTCTTCCACTCCGAGCCAAACCCCCTTCATAAAACGACCAACCTGTAAAACATAAATCGACCTCAGCGTGAGTTTGAAACACAATAAATAAATATTACACATGATCGAGCATAAATACATACCATTTTTCTCATGTCCTCCTCTGCATGAAGGGCCACCAGCCTGGCCCTTTCCTCCACATCTTTGAGATCGTCCTCAGTGGCAGGTGCTCTTTAGTAACCTTTTCCCCTGACTTTCCCACAGGTTTGATCCATCTCTTTTTTTCTTTTCCGTTGACCTCACCACTTTCAGTGGTACCAGAGGTCGACGAACGCTTCAGCATCTACTTTTTCGGAAGCGTTCGAGATAATTTGTTCGACGTAATAGACTCTGGCTGAAGTGAACTGTCTATTCTAGGGGTCTTGGCCAAATTGATTCAACCTTCCCACCAGTTCCTCTCTTCTTTCCATCATCAACACCCGCCATCAGCCTGGTCGATTGAGATTTTTGAACCTTTTTTGACTTACTCCCAACCCTTTTCTTTTTACTAAGGCAAAATCCTTCCAACGCAAATTCGAGCTCAACCTCTTCTTCAGCAACTTCGTCCAACAATGAATCTTCCCTCTCCACCTGGGACTTTGGGCCTACCATGCATAACATGTATTTTTATTATCAACGAAAGATCATCAGTTTGAATATATCAATATTATACTCTATGCATTGTTATACATACTTTTGTTTACAGTTCTAAATAGAAGATCTAAAGGTTCTTCATCATTTCTCTGAAGGCAGTTACCCTTCACCCATATTACGTTGTCGTTTCAGGCTTGACCTGCTAAATTTAGATCAAAGAAGCGGGGCCGAGATGCGCTCATACAGAAATATGCCCCACCACTGGCGTGATAATTCTTCACCCCATAAAATTACAATACATCCTCAGGGGATATCCTCCTCACTTTACCCTTATTCTCCTATTTTTCATTCAGATGGTCGCAAACACTTATTACCTCCTACATGTTCCCGTTTAATTGAATAGGACATGCCCCAATATTATTCATAATCCCCTTCGCCAAATTTTTAAGGGGAAGACTCAGCTCATACTCTAATTGAGACAGGTAACACAAAAATCCCTCTAAAAGGCCACTCTGAATACTCCCATCAAAATATTCCAACGAGATCGATTCATCTATACCTCTATCTCCTTTTTCCACCTCTAAATTGGCCAGCAAATAAAAATACTCCTCCCCCGTCGCTACAGTACACCCCTTAAGCAGCCTACAAGCGTATTCTAACCTATCACGCCATGTCCCTCCTATAGCAGCTTTGGCTTTACAAAATTTTCTAAATGCATCCGAACCGAGAGGATATATCACCAATTGGCCAGGGAAACCTGGAAATTGTTCCAATCCAACTTCAACCTCACTATCAGACTCTACCGTCTGACCAGAGGTTGATACCTCGTTAACAGGCAAACTATCCTCTCAACTACAATTCTACAGGCAAAGTTTTGATCCTATCCAAATACCTCTCGCGCTCGACCTACATACAGGTTCAGGTATCTATCATTATTTCATACACATTAATCATTTACATACAACATATTTTTCATAGATTCTGTCTATATGTCAAAATTTTATAGATTGTTATAAATAGTGGTTTCTATTAGAGATTTTGCTTAAAACAGATTACGATTTGTAAAAAACACAAACATACAGTACACGTCTCTACTAACCTTCAGTGTTAGATTGAGAATCCGCAATAACGCCAAGTCCTCCCCTCATAACGTTATAGTATAGCCACCTACGTGATTTAGTGCCTATAACTCTCTTCGACTGTTGATCACCCTCAGATGAATCCTTACCACATCCTCTGTAATTTTTTCGCGCTTCTCCCTCTATGCTCTCTAAATTTTTAGAAGTTGAAAAACATTTAAATGATGAGGATGAAGCACAATTTATTTTTTCTCTCTCTAACGACATGGAGTTATTGCACCTTGATGACCTGTCCTCAGTTTTGGAACCGATGCGTCATTTCCACTATCCATATCAGGCATCTTGTACCTTCTCAATAAAACTGTTTTTCCATCATTACCCCTCCCCTCATAATTTAATATATTCTTCTCTCCTATTTCCATATCTTTCTCTGGCCTTCCCACACTCATGATGACTCACACTCACACGATATCAAATTTTTGCAGCATTACATAAAAAATAAAACTATAAGTTCCAACATTTTTTTTGTTCATGTTTCTTATACTTATAGTACTAGTGACGTCATTTTCAAAGCTAGCAAAATTTTAAAAGTTATTTAAATTTTATTTATCAAAACATTCTCAAATGACATTTGCAACTAAAGAGGATCAAATTGACTTCCATCTTTTCTATTAAATTCAACGACACTTACATTTATTTATGATAACACTTTACATATAATTATATCTGAAACAGCCTTGATGACCTGGGCGACCACATCCGATCAGATTTCCTCCATCAATCATCACATATTCAAATTCGATCTCCACCTCAGCAATCAATCTAACCATCTCTTCTCGATCTGTAGGATCCCTTACCAATTCACGAAAACATACCTCAGAAATAATGGGCATACTCAACTTCCCTACACCTTACATCTAATCCTTAGAGTTAACAATCCCTCACTGGTAACTCAATGTCATAACAAAACAATCCAAAAATCCTCTCCCTCACTTCAGCGATCTTTATGACCAATCGTCCTTCAGCGGCATGACAAATTCTCTGAGATCGAGTCCGCACCATCCTAATCTCTTCTCCATATTCAAAAAATTATTTTACCCTTATTTATACATTTTTACAAAACTTTCCCCTTAAATAATGATATTGACCTTTTATCTCGTAACAGACAACCCAAAATCTTGATGAAAACTATTTAGACTTATCCCTTCCCTCGAACTCATATGTTTCATTATTTTTTAAGTCGAGTTTATTCTTTCAAGATTTATTCTTTTATCGACCTCTATTAGATTAAATTTTTGCATTACAGATTTCCTATAATTTTTCTCTCCCATATTTTTAGCTCAATTTCTATGAACTACTCTATATCTATATCAACACAAGTAATTGAATGAAAATTTTTACTCATGTCAAAAAAGATTACACGATTTTTTACAGATAACAAGTCTTTCAGTAATTGATCTCATGAACTTTACACATACCTAATCTAGCCATAACCCAACTTCAGGTACTTTACAAATAATAAGTTTTTCAGTGCTTTTGCAAGTAATAGGTCATTCAGGCACTCCGACGCATCAAATTCTTCACTTCGTCCTACTTTAGTAATCTTTCACCCTGATGCAAAGCAAAAATTGAAAACAACAAAAAGCTTCCTTCACATGAGTTTGGTCAAAGTCTTATCAAACTTCAAATAGAACTATACAAGCAGTAGACTTAGTGCAGATACCAACTCTTCCACTTTTTGTCTCCCTCCTCCACTACCATCACTGCCTCTCCTATAACCACCACCCTCGAAGAGTTGGTAGAGATGAAGAGGGCCCGACCTTAGAATCCATGGTGATACGAGAAATTAGCATAACTGCAGGGCAGTTATGCCTATCCCTGCATATGAAGCCCCAACCTTATCATTCGCAAGAGTACGGAAAGAAGCCCAACGTTCCTCACCTGTCAAGGCGACGACATGAAACCTCCACTTACAGCTGAATTCCTGCTCAACTTCAACCGCTTCGTCTTCCGACATACCTTGATAAGTCAGAGGAATAGGAGCGGGTATCGACATCTCCAAGAATTGGACGCCAAAGTATTTCAACTTCAACCTCTGCATTTTAGACGCAATCCTCTCTTCAAGGATCATCCTCTGAATCTTCACCATTTTCAATATTTTAGAGAATTTGACAAATTACAAGCGTACTCGGCTTTAAATATTCGATACAGGTACTATTTATATAACCCTACATTTATTGTGTAGGTACATTTTTCCAAACATCATCATTCATTATAGATGTGACTTTTCAAATCATAACCGTTACATACATCAGCATCCACATCCTCATTTAATACACGTCATTTCCCCATAACCCGCATAACTTTTATATAGTCAAAGCCATCTTTACTCCATTTCCATTAGCAAAAACTTCAACCCAAATACCAATCACATAGATATCATTTCTCAACAAAAGCCACTCGTGATTTCGGTATACTCATACATAACGTGAAAAATCATTAGTAAATGTGACAAAATATCAAGAACCGCCCTTTGATGTAACTGCCGAAGGACCCCATACATTGGAATGTACGTAATCAAGAGTGCCCCTGGTTTTGTGAATGCCTTTGTTGAATTTGAGTTGATGTTGTTTCCCACAAATACAGTGCTCACACAACTCCAACTTCTTAACTTTAACATCTCCAAGCAAGTATTGTTTGCTTAAAACCTCCAACCCTCTTTGATTCATATGCCCTAACCACATATACCATAAATAAGATGAGTTAACCGCTTTAGCAACTGCAACTCCACCGTGAACAGTACTTCCTACTAGAACATTAAGGTTGTTGTTGCTTATGTTACCGCACATTACTACTAAGGAACCACGAACCACCTTCATCTGGCCGTTACCCAAAATAGATCTGTAACCCAGTCTATCTAAAGTAGCTAGAGGAATAAGATTCCTGCCCAAATCCGAAACATGCCGCACTTTTGTCAATCTCCGCACAATCCCATCATGCATCTTGATATGTATCAATCCTATGTCGACAGTCTCACTAGCAGTGTTATTGCCCATTGTAATTGATCCTCCATTGATCTATAGTAATCAAACCACTCCCTTATGAGATACATATGATACGAACATCCACTATCTAAGATTCTATCACGAGTTGATGAACTGAGATTACATGCCGACAGAATCATGTCTTCCAAACTCTCCGAGTCTTCAGCAACATTAGCCGAATCTTTGTGATCTTCTTTCTTCGATTGTCTTTTCAAAGGACAATCTTGCCTAAAGTGGCCAAACTTTCCGTACTGGAAACAATCGAGGTTCTTCGTAGATTAAGAGTTTGACCTAGAAGAGCCTCTCCCATTCTTTCTTCCCTTAGTCCTTCCCCTTACTTTATCACAAATCAACCGATAACTTTGACGAGTCCTTCAATACTAAACGCTTTTCATATCACTTCACTCAAGCCCCTTATACCGATCCGATAGACAAATTTTGCGAGTCCCTCGATATCAAACAATATTTAGATCACTTACTCAAGTCGTGCATCAATCAACTCCAAGTGAACCATGCACGACATCAAACATCTTGCATAAACCTAATTCTCCAACACTGCCAAGCGGCTCAAAACTTTCAATTCGATATCCTAGACCAAACCAAAACTCCCAAGATCTGAAAACCTTCGCTCTAATACCAATTGTTGCGAATTACGTCGACTAACTTACACGCGGAATAACCCTTAGATCCCCCAAGTTAACAGTACCGAAAATAAAACGAGAAAGAAGAAAGTAAAGCACACAAGACAATATTTAATAGTGGAAATCCCTAAGGATCAAAACCACTCTTCAGCTGCGAGCCGGTAATTCACAAGTTGAATTATAGAAGACAAATTACAAGTTCATAAAAGACTTAGATAAAACATAAAACATAAAACATAAAACATAAAACATATTTGTTGGAGAAGAGTTGCTAATTAGAATCCTTGTATAATTAGAAGTTAACTTTTTCTCCAACTCCAAGTCATGCTAGAAATAAAAACCAAAAACCAACAACAAGTCATTTTGACTTTAGGAGTCCTCCTACCCCAACTCTATCCAACCAAAGAGTTTCTAATAACGCAATCTTCGCGCATTACAAACATGTACGCTATTCGAGGAGCCTCGCTCGACTCGAGTAAATCAAACTAACACTATGACCTGAAATTAGGTTTGATTAATTAGTGATTAGTTCTAATTTAAAACATCCCCGACTGCATGGTACATCATCAGAGAAAACGGAAAGAAATATTAGTCAATATCTTAAGCACATTGTATCTCAGCTCTAAGGATTTGAAAATTGTTTGAAGGTCTTCATAGACTCGAGAAATCAAAAAGCCAAGGTTTTGTCCCAAGATAATGTACTCATCTGAAGGTCAGACATCCTTATTATTTGTTGAACTAGGTGAGAACAAATTGTCACTGTCCAAATCATTGCACTTTTCGCAGGAGTTTCGGAAACCTCTAAAACCGTCTATTCTTTGAGTGTCAAACCGTCTATTCTTTTTTCGTGTTATTTTTAGCATTTGATTGCTATTTTGATCTTTGATAACACTCATATTAGCACATCACCAAACTATACTTACCAACTAAATTAGAAAAACACTTGTCTCAAAGATATTGCAATGCAACCGCTGACCCTATTATTATATGAATCCACGATTGCGTTAGTTAAACGGATAAATTTGAGCAACAATGTGTTTCCACTATCTTTGATTAAGAGCAAATATGTTTAAATGCAAATGCCTCTATAAGAAAAGGGTTTACCTAAATACAGATTACCGTAATTCAGAGCAAATGGGGCTACAATGTTCAGAGGAATCTATACTTCAATATAAAAGATAGGAAAACTGGGGAATGAGCGCTTTATTCACAAAGATGTCTTTTATCTCAATAGTGGAGGCATTTTTATCCTTAAATTTAATATAAGGCCATTGAACTACTGCTAAAATTCAATATAAGGCCATTGAACTACTGCAGGGATGCATCCTAATATGATCCAAGACAGCGCTGATCTGTTCGAGTCCTTGGTGAACTATGAAAAACATGAAGAATTTTCCTTCTTTTCTTGGTTACAGAAATTTGCAAGCTTCAACAATGTATAAAATTTCTCATGTCTGACCTTGAATCATCGATATACTTTTAGGTTTTTTACTTGTGTTATGCGAGAACTAACATAATATAATGTCTGCACAAAATTTTTAATAACTTGCAGTAAGAGAGTTGCATTCAAACTGAACAAAAAATCTATTAATTTCTTCAGTTTATGCCTAAGGAAGTCACATTAACACACTACAAATATGAGACTGAATAGCTTAAGAAAACAAGTTTCCAAATGTGATTCCAATTTGCAATCACTTTTTTTTCCCCAATAAGAATCCAATGAACTATCATAAGAACATTTTATAGACAATTCACGAAAATGAGTTAAGAGAGGAAAGCTAAAACAAAGACAAAATTGAAAATCAATTTATTACTTGTTGGATCTGCATCCCTTCTACAACAGGCAATCGTCGGAATCTTATTGACAAATCTCAAGTCTACAAATCTTAGCCGTCTCGTGCCAACAATCATAATAAAAATATCTATCCAGCCCTGAATAGAAGACTCCGTTCCAAATGCAAAATTGGGGTAATTCCTGAAAACATAAGCTCTCCAAACCCTACATATAAAATTAGGAGTTGGCAAACTTGATTCCTTTCTCGATTGAAGATTTGAGTTCAGCCTTGAGATTTTCCAGCCCTTCTTTCTCGAAATCGGAAAGGTTACCCAGTCCTAGTACTTCCTCCACGCCATTCTTTCCCAGCCTTACCTGCAAATTATTAACAATAATTTTAAGAATACTTTACATCTGAATCCCAATAAATAATTATTTATGCTAGCACAAACAAAGATTATGATGTCATTATGCAAATAATTACTACACAAGAATCAAAAAGAATAACAGGTATAGTGTCCGATTATGGTGGGGATTGTAGGAGTCCCACATTGGTTAAGGATCAAATAAAGAGTGTGAGTATGAGTGTGAATCATAAGTAGGTTTGCACTTTCACATAGCACTCTCACATAGCACAGAAGCCCTGTGTGGAACAAACAAAACCCCAAGCCTCCAAGCGCAAAGTAGCTAAGCAGGGACAATACCAGCATCGGCAGTGGAGCACAGCGCCTAATAGTCTTTTACGAGGATTTAAGTCTTCTTTACATCATATCAGCATAATAACCATAAACAATATATATCTAGGTAGTCGGTGGTAATGATAGGCAAACATAAGCTTGGTACTACTAGGCACCATGAAAAGTTTCAGCTTTGCCATAAATCACGATTCTAAGTAAAAGCTTCTAAGATAGTGAGAAACATGGCATCTGCTTGTTTTACATTGATTTTAAAAGTAGTTTTTTTAAGAAATATGATGTTGGTGTTGGTGGGTGGGGATGTTGGTGTTGGTGGGGGTGTGTGGGGGGGGGGGGGGGGAGAGAGAGAACTGAGATGGTATCTTACAGCTCCTTCGGGTAGAAACTAAGGTAAAGCTATGTGATTTCTTTTAACCTGGGGTTCCATTTGGCTAACGAGTATTTCTTTAAAAGTAGAGAGTCCTCAAAAATTCTGAGAACATCTCCTCTGTCAGTCACAACTCGTAAGAAAAAGAAAGAGATATATCAATGTATGCCTCATAAGTTCATAACTAAGCCATATGACACTCAAAAATGCCAACTAATTCTAATCCTAAATTGGACTTTCTAATAGTAGTAATTACTTTAATAAATAATAACAAAAACAGTCTCCCCAGAAAACAAATGAGAAGAAAATACAGCTTCGCTTGCATATCAATCACAATAGCATAATCAAACTGCTTTTCATATTTCATAATGAAAAAGAGAATAGATTTTCTTAGCTTAAACCAATAGATCTAGTACCAGCATGTCAGACACAATGCATAATATGAAGTTTCTGAGATAAGCTGAACCAAATTACCTTAGAGGCAAAGAATGGTAGATCAGTGATCGTCGATTGCACGTAAGAACACTCAACAATGTTTGGCACTCCATTAAGTCCTTTCAAACAAGCATCAGCAAAAACAGCTCCAGCATAGCTAAAGAAAAGTGACCAGTTAAATTCAAATTGAGATGCTGCAGAAGCTACCAGATTTTAAATGACAACTAATGGATACTAGTTACTGAAAGAGCTACTGAAATCATTGGCATAAATAGTAGTAGCACATATACAAGAAGTACATACTTAATTTTGGACATATGTAGCCAGGTGACCTAATAAAAGATCAACATAATCTTTTTCATTGTCCTAGAAGATTCCACAATGGTACTACTTTACAGTCGATTTTTTTTATGTGAACCGCGAACGCAAACAAACAGAGTTGCAAGTAACTTTATTATTTAAGATTTTTTTATTATGTGCACTCAGTTCATATATGGTGTATCTAACCTTAGGTTCACATACTCCGCAATTGACAGTTAAATTGAATTGACAAAACATGTTTTATCATTCAAAAATTAAAATTGACAATTCCCTACTTATGGTGATTGAAAAAGGATTAGGAGAGAAATACACATAAAGATATCAACTTGTAAATAGGCCTGTGTGAAGAACTCCATGAGATCATTTGATCATTATGTTCTAAAGTAAATTGATCGAAAACCTCGTCTATTTTCATTAGAAGTTTCTCGACAAAACTTACGCCATGGACAATGTTGCAGATCCTTTCCCAGCCTTTGCTTCCACAACCTCAGTTCCTCCATCTTGTGTTCTTTTTGTAAGAGCCTTAATTTCTTCATCTGACAAATTACTTCCAGCTGGTGTTGCCTATTAATAACAAAAACACAAAGAAGAAAAGAAATCAATACTTCCACAAACTATAGTAATTATAATTGAATGAAACCAAAATAAAGAAACTCAAGACTAAGTACTCAAATAAAAACAGATAAAATACAGTACCTGAGAAAATAGAGGAAGAATGGTAACTCCAGCGTGACCACCAACAACAGGGACATTAACATCTGCACACCTCAACAAAACCAAACAACTAAGATTAAAATCAATAAAGACACCACCAAAATCACATTTTTCACCATCAATACTAAATAAAACATACCAGCGACATGAACTCCGGCCTTTCCTGCATAAAATGTTTTTGCCCTAACAACATCAAGTGTAGTCACACCAAAGAGCTTCTTCTCGTCATAAGTCTCTGCCTTCTTAAAGACCTCAGCAGCAATCGGAACCGTAGAATTCACAGGGTTACTTATCATGTTAACCAACGCCTATTATTATAACAAAATACCATCAACCCATGTATCAAAATCATAATATTCCTCAATTAAATATCAAAACACAGCAAATCTAACAATTCTAAATCAACCCCATTTCTTCTACCAACATCATCTAACACCCCTCTTAACAAAATCAACTAAAAATGAGAAAACAGGAAAAATCTATAAGTGGGGGGTGACTACTTACATTGGGGCAATACTTAGCAATGGCAGCGGCGAGACCCTTGACAATCCCAGCATTGATGTTGAAGAGATCATCACGAGTCATTCCAGGTTTTCTAGGAACCCCAGCAGGGATAATCACAAGATCACATCCCTCCAAAGCTTGACCAAGCTGATCTTCCCCCGTGTACCCCTTCACCTAAACAAACACATACACAAACACATCATCAAAACCATGAAACCCCGCCATTAGAGAACGATAGATAGAGAGATGGGTATACCTCAGATCTGGTGTTGATGTGGCTGACATCAGCAGCAACACCTAGTGTTCCTGCGATATCGTAGAGAGAGAGGGAGGAGACGAGTGGGTTGAGCTTCATGAGGAGAGCCAGAGGTTGACCGATCCCTCCAGCTGCGCCGAGAACAGCAACTTTGCGCTCTGGGTGTGAGCCTGAAGCATAAGATCGACGAACGATGTGAGATGTTGTTGATGAAGATGAAGCTCTTCTAATGGCTGTTTCGACAGATCTGAACATTGAGGTCCTCATCTTCACTTCTGCGTTTTGAGAGAGAGAGAAAGAGAGAGAGAGAGACGAAGATGGCAGAGTTTTGGAGAGAGAGAGAGAGAGAGATGAGATTGGAGAGGTTTTCGAGAAGTCCGTCACTGGCAATGTGTGAGTATTTAAAAGATGTGATCGTCCAAGGAAAATGTGATGCTATTTGTATGGTGGACTGTTGGTTGAGTCAATTGGTTTTTGTTGCCCAAGAAAATGATATTACAGAGCATATGCAGCAGCTAGGTGGATTAAAACCACGAAAAACCAATTTTTGATACTCCACACAAAAAAGTCTGCAGTAGTTGAAAATCCATCCTAAGCGCATTTGGCACAAGCCATTTAGAAGGGTACAGCATCATTGACGGCTTGGATGAGGCCATGTCGCATCATCTTAACAGTTTATGTGTACCGCGCCATTCAGGCCAATGAGAAGCTGCCACGTTGCCTATTTATATTTTTATTTGTCGCACCATTCTGAAGGGCGATGGCTTCCCCTGCAAGAAAAATGTTGCCTCCTCTCTTCCATACTTAGTCTTTTTTTTTACTAAAACTCTCTCCCCAACGGCTATATTCCTTTTAAAAACCCCATAACGACTATTTTTTCTCCAAAACTTGTGAAACAAGCCTCACAGCGGCTACTTTTTCATCTATAATAGCTCCTACATCCTACAGCAAACACTCTCTTCATCATCTACTATCTAGTTTATACTCTCTACTCTCTAATTATCATTCAATTTCATCATGTCTAACCTTTCCCTCTCACATTTATCCTCATCGTCTTCATCTTCGTCCGGATTGGAAGAACTTTTCGTCGACAAGTTATAATGGTGCATGAGTATAGCAATGTTCTCATTGAAATGGGAGAAGCGGAGGAGAGAAAGAAAAGGAAAAAAGAGACGGCATCATCACGAAAGCGCGCGGGGGGGGGGGGATGTACGTAGTAAGATGGGAAGTGTAAGGACCTACTCCGTATGATCCAGGAGGATCTGAGCCTTTTTTTTACTTTTTAAAAAGTCTATTCGAACAGAGCCCTTTTGTATCCGAATAAACTTCTCTTTCTATTCGAATAAATAGGTGTCTAAGTGTTCTGTTCGAATACACTTTATTTCTATTCGAATAAACATTTATTTTTATTCGAATAAATACCTATCTAAGTATTCTATTCGAATACACTTTTTTTGTTTAAACAGAGGCTTATTCTGTTCGAACAGAGACGCGATTCAGCCTATAGTTTTAGGCGCTTAAGAGCATATTTGTCCTATTTTGTAACTAGGAACTTGTAACCCTTATAAAGGGGCAAGGCTAGGCAAGATTAGATCATGTTAGATCAATCAAAGTTTTGAGAGAGAGAGTAAGGGCTTGAGAAATATTTGATTGTAATCGATTTATTTGAGCAATTAAAACTCTAAAAATGATTTTTCCCAACTAATTGGTGTATTCTTCGTACTTTTCTGCTAATTAGTGTTTCTCAATTCGTATTGTAAATTAAGTGGTATCAGCTTTTCAGTAACGATTCTCGGGGGTGATTGTGGTTTATGGTCTCTACACGTGACCGTCTTAAGCAAACGAAGAAGAAGTTAGTGAGTCTGTTAAAGATTCACCGAAAACTTAACTCGAAGAAGAATAACAATTTGGAGATGGGCAATTCTGAAGATCGACTCACAACTTTGGAAATGAAAGTTTCTGACCTAACTACTACTCTACGGGAGTTGGTAGAATAATTGCGTCTCACGAACCTCGCGAAGGCTTCTGCTTCGGTGAAACGGCTAGGCTGCTCGAAGAAGAAATGGGTTGTGGAGGGGGATGGTGACGAGGGTACGGAGGGGATAAATAACGATTCTAGTGATGCCAAATCTATAAAGGAATGCTCGGGTATTAGTAAGTTAATGAATCATATGCGTAATCTTTGTATTGACTTTAAAATTAAAATTCTAGTTTTTGATGGTTCAATCGATGCCAAAAAGTTAGATAATTGGTTAGATATATTAGAGACCTATTTTTTTGTTTATGAGTATTCCAATACCCAAAAACTTTGTTTCTCTACATTGCAATTTGCAAGTCATCCACTCACGTGGTAGAAGTCCTATCAGAAATGCCACGAAGTAGGAAGCTTGAGCTGGAAAGAATTCAAGGTGTTAGTGAGGAAGCAATTCTATCCAATTAGGTATGAACAAGAGTGATGGTACAAATGATACAATTTATGCCAAAATTTGGGTAATCTGTAAAAAAAATTACAACGAAGATTCATAACCAAGCGTTGGTTTTGGACATTGATGTGGATGAGTACGAGGTGTTCATAAAATATATGAGAGGTTTATCGGAGTTCATTAGAAGAGAATTAAAGTTTTTTAATGTGGAAAATATTGAAGATGCTACCATTAAAGAAATTGTTATTGAAGGCAAGTACTTAAAGAGTGACAAGATAGACGACAAGAGTAAATCGGGGTACAAGTCTGTTTGGAATAATGAGTATAAAGGGAAGTCCAAAGGAGAGGGTCTTCATCCAAGGGGAATTACTTTAATCATTGTAAGGCAAATGGGCACATTTCAGAAAAGTGTTGGAAACTTTACTCATAGCTCAGGCCGAAGGAGGAGAAGAGCAAGAAAGAGAAACGTACACTAGCCGCAATAATTGTGGATCTTCCAGATTTAGATAAGCATAATCTTAAGCTTACTCTAATGTTCAAGCAACCTATAGCTATCGATGAGACGAGTTAGGAAGAAATTTTGTATGTTAGCATTCAAGTGAAGCAGAGCTTAGTCGAGGCCATTATTAATCCGGGTACTCAGAAGAATTTAATTTCTGAGGCGGTGGTGAAGAAGATGGGTTTGGCAACTGTGGCTCATCCTAAGCCGTATGGTTTGGGTTGGATTCAGAAAGACGCAGAGTTGAAGATCACTAAACAGTGTACGTTCAAGTTTACGATTACTGAGAAGTTTATTGACAAAGTGACATGTGAGGTAGTTCCGTTGGACATGTGTCAAGTCATCTTGGGTAACCCTTATCTTTGGGACCGAGATGCAATCATTTACTGTAGAGCTCGCAAGTATTGTCTTGTGAAGGAGAGGACGGAGTTTCATATCAATACGTGCAATGAACATATTGCTACTAATAATTTAGTAACGACGACTCAGGGGAAGAGGTTGGTTAATGCGAACGGCAAGTTTATATTATTGTTGGTACGACCAGTTCAAGAGGGCTCGTCGGCTAAGGTGTTGTCTACTTTGGCAATATCTCCAAAGCAATAAAATGATATGGGGAAGTTGCAAGAGGAGTATGAAGACTTGTTTCTGGGCATAGAAGGGATACTGTGTAAGAGGGATGTGGAGTATGATATCACCATGGTAAATGGTGAGCTACTACCCAATATTGGGTTGTATCTGGCTTCTGTTTCATAGTCTGGCGAGATCAAGAAATGGGTACAGGAACTCCTAGAGCAAGGAGCTATTAATCCAAGTTACTCACCTTGTGGTTCACCGGTGTTATTGGTGCCGAAGAAGGATGGGTCTTGGAGAATGTGTGTAGATTATCGGGCGCTGAACAAGATTACTGTGAAGAATTTTTATTCGCTTCCACGGATTGATGAGTTTTTAGATAAGTTGCAGACGGCTTGGTTTTTCACCAAGTTGGATCTTAAGTCGGGTTACCATCAAGTTAGAATATTGGATGAAGATACTTGGAAGATAACGTTCAAGACCAAATAGGGCCTCTTTAAGTGGTTGGTGATGCCTTTTGGGTTATGCAATGCTCCAACAACATTTATGCGGTTAATGAATGAGATACTTCGTACTTTTATTGATAATTTTGTGATTGTGAATTTGGATGACATCTTAATATATAGTCAAACATGGGAGGAGCACCTTATGCATTTGCGCAAAGTGTTAGGCGTTTTGCGATCACAACGACTTTTTCTCAATGGAAAGAAGTGTAAGTTTGGGAAGGAGTTAGTCTACTAGGGGATTATTTTTTGTGGCGGTGAGCTTAAGGTCGATCCAGAGAAGGTCTCGATCATTACTAATTGGCCTAGACCTCGTACAGTAACAGAAGTGAGGAGTTTTATGGGTTCTTGTCAGTATTTATGAAAGTTTATTCAACATTTTTCACAAATAGCTGTACCATTATATTCCTTGACAAAGGCTGGTGTATATTTTTTGTGGGAAGATCACTATGAGAAGATTTTTCTTTTACTAAAGTGTAAGAATACAAATACACCAGTATTAGTGTTACCCAATTTGTAGCGGCCTTTTGAAGTTGAGACAGATGTGTAAGACTATGCATTGGGGGCGATTTTTTTATATGATGGGAAGCCGGTTGCCTATCATTCTAAGATGTTTATAGGAGCAGTACGCAACTATCCTACCTACGATAAGGAGTTCTGAGCATTATATTAATCAGTGAAACATTGGCGGAGTTACTTATTGGGGAAAAAGGTTGGGGTTCATTCTGATCACAAACCGCTACAGTTCTTATCTACACAATCTAAGCTACAACAAGCTCGCCATATGAAGTGGATGTCATACTTACAGCAGTTTTTCTTATTGATCAAGTATAAGAAAGGAGTGGACAACAAAATGGCTGATATGTTACCTCGACCCCCATTACCAACTATTTTTGCTTTATTGGTAGCTATGCAAATATAGCTTATTTGTTCATTCTGAGTACATTACAGGGAATGGCGACGACAAGGAGCTCAGTGTGATTCACGAAATGTTGTTACATGGCAAGACATGTGAGTATATATTGAAGGATGATTTGATTTATAGAGGTAGTCTACTGTGCATTCTACAGGATGGAGACCGTTTGCATTCTATTTGAAAGGCACATTGCTCTCAGGTGGCATGTCATTTCGGGGTTGAGAAGACTCTTTATAATTTGTGGCTTATGTCTATTGGCTAAAGATGTAGGTGGATGTTGCTCGTGTAGTTCATGGTTGCATGCTATACAATACATCGAAGCCTTCCAATCGGAAGATAGGACTGTACTTACCATTGTCAGCTCCTAGCCGACTATGGGAGAACACTTTGATGGATTTTATGGGTAGTTTACCCATGACCAAGTGTAAGAATTACTATTTGTGTGTGGTGGTGGATCGATTCAGTAAGATGACTGTTCTTATTCCATGCCAAAAAACGGTCACCAGAGAAGGAGCAGTGCAATTATTTTTCAGAGACGTTTAGAGGTATTTTGGGTTCCCTTTTTATATTATTTCTGATAGGGATAGCCATTTTTTAGGGCATTTCTGGAGATCGTTATGGGGGATGATGGACACTAAGTTGAAGAGAAGTACCGTTTTACATCTGTAGACTAACGGGAAAACAGAGGTAGTTAATCATACTTTGGTACATTTACTATGGGGATTCCATTCTAAGCATCATAAGACTTAGGATTAAAGTTTACCGTATCTTCAGTTTGCGTTTAACCGGGCGATTAATAGTTCTAGCTTGAAGTCAACATTTAAAGTTTGTTTGGGGTACTTGCCTCAAAGCCCTTTTGATTTGGCTTTTAGTCTTGGCGACAAGACAATGTCAAGGAAGGAGGAAGAAGAACAAGTTAAAGCTCAACGTTTCATTGAGAGGATAAGCAAGGTTCATGAGGCAGTTGAAGCACAATTGAAGATGACTTAAGCGAAGTATAAGGCTCGACACGACAAGCATTAGGTTGAGTATACTTTTCAGGAGGGCGACCTAGTTTGGTTGCATTTGAACAAGGAATGGCTAAAAGGGGAAGGAAAGAAGCTCAAACCTATCTGTTATGGTCTGTATACGATACTCAAGAAGATTGGTGACAATACATTCCAATTTGATTTGCCACCTTTCATGAAGATGTATTCGGTGATTAATGTTGAACATTTGAAGCTGTTTGAGCCATCTCATTTAGATGAAAACTCTACAATCGACACTCGTCTACCATCAGTTGATGACTTATGGACGGAAATAGAAGATCCGTTGCAGGAGCGAAAAGTTCATATTATAAGACGGGGTAGTATTGAGTTGTTCTGCGTGGGGAAGAAGGGCCAACTATCTAGCAAGTCGAAGTTGTACAGTAGGAAAATACCGACGCGTTAGCTTACATCGCTGCTATGCTGGGGGACATTGAAAGAAGATCTTTAGAAATCGAAATCATCGAGCATTCCAGTCTCGATATACTGTCAATACTTCAGATCACAATTGCTGAAGACGAAGACCCTGAAGACTGGAGAAGACCATTCTATGCATACCTCAACTCCAACATCCTCCCCAGTAACAAAGAAGAAGACTGATCACTTTTGGCCAGGTACCTCAGATTTACCGTCCAAGAACACATCTTATATTAAATCATAGGAAGAAGACCACTTATCGAATGTATCTCACAAAAACAGACTCAAATCAAAATCAGAGAACTTCACGAATGCATCTGTGACGCATATGTTTCTGGCAAATCATTAGCCCAACGCGCATTCACGCAAGGATTATACTGGTCCAAGATGAGACAGGACTGCGAAGACTTTGTGCGCAAATACTACATATGCTAAATACACGCTCAAGACATCAAAAGTCCACCCATCGACTTGCATTTTAGCAATGTCTTCTGGCCGTTCAAATGATGGGGAATCGACATCATTGGACCTTTCCATCCAGCATCGAGAAGCCGAAGGTTCGTCCTAGTCACCACTAATAACTTCACAAAATGGGCTGAAGCAGTTCCTCTCTGTCATACTAATGAAAACAAGGTCATCAAGTTCCTTTGGGAGCACATCATCACCAGGTTTGGATGTCTGCATATGATATGTTTCGATAATGGCAAGCAATTCATCAGCACAAAAGTACTTGCTTTCCTCCATAAATACAAAATCCAGCTAATAAAATCTACACCATATTATCCTCAAGGCAACGGACAAGCCAAAACCATCAACAAAAGCATCACGTCAAATTTACACAAGCATCTCGACGACAAGAAGGAAAGATGGGTGGGTGAACTACTCAGTCTCCTCTGGGCCTACCAAACTACTCCTCGAGTTTCTACAGGCTGGACCCCATTTAAGATGGCCTTTGGTACCGAAGCAGTCATACCTTCAGACCTCGATCTACCAAGTGCCCAACGAAAAATTCCAGATGAAGACAATGAGCTCGGTCTCCTTTGCAACCTCAATTGGATAGAGGAAACCCGCGACAAGGCCATTGTGAATTTAGGATGATACCATGACACATTGAAAAAAGTATACAGTAAAAAAGTTTAAAAATGGAAATTTAGTATTGAAGACCTTGTCCTACGACGGATCCAAGATAGTACTCGGCCTAAAAATTCCTAAAAATTATCAAAAAATTGGGAAGAGCCATACATTGTCAACAACAAATCAAATAGTGGAACTTATTGGTTAATGATTGAAGACGAAATACAGCTCGAATATCCATGGAATACTGCCCAACTGAAACTATTTTAGATATGACACACTGTAACCATTTTCATCGATTCAAATAAACAAATTTTGCTGTCAGGTTAATCCTTATTATTTTTTATTTGATCTCGATCTATACTTATCAAGTATACATCAGACAAACACAATCCTTACTACTTTTGATTTAATCTCGATCTATACTTGTCAAGTATGCATCAGACAAACACAATCCTTACTACTTTTGATTTGATCTCGATCCATACTTGTCAAGTATGCATCAGACAAACACAATCTTTACTATTTTTGATTTGATCTTGATCCATACTTGTCAAGTATGCATCAGACAAACAAATCCTTACTATTTTTTATTTGATCTCGATCCATACTTGTCAAGTATGCATCAAACAAACAAATCCTTACTATTTTTGATTTGATCTCGATCCATACTTGTCAAGTATGCATCAGACAAATAAGTCCTTACTATTTTTTATTTGATCTCGATTCATACTTGTTAAGATCAGACAAATAAAATCCTTACTATTTCAATTCGATCTCGATCAATACTTTACAAGTATGCATCAGGATTATCATTCAATTTTACATGAACACTATCCAACTACAGGATATTCTACTTCGCATTCCTTACTTATCAAACAACCTCTAACATTGCTTTTGTTCTTCTCAACTTTAAATCCAGATATCCATCTAAGGATACTCATCTGGTCTTCAATCTCATTACTTGCCATTTTATGGCCCTCATTCACTTATCAAGCCTACAAGCATTCTTTACTTATCTGCTACAATCTACAATCACATTGACAATATCACTTTGTCGAATATACTACTTAGCATTATTTACAAAACACATGCACAAAATTTTTCACAAATAAATTTTTTTTGAAACATAAATATCCATTGTATATTACAAGATTAAATTGTTTTGGTCCCACCAACCATTTTTACATACTTTCACCAAAATAGTAATGCTTACAAAAAAAAAAATTACACTATAGAGAGAGATTTTTCTTCATTCACATTCAGAGCACATTTGGGTACCTGCACATCTGTTAACACCCCAAGATGAGCACCATCAGCCTCTATCATCATCTCATCTTCGATAACTTCAGTTCCCCCGGGTACGCCAGGAGTATCCAGGACTTTTTCTTTTGAGCTATCATCGAAGACAACACCACTACTCTTCACCAACCCCTTGATAAACTTTTTCCTTGCCTCTAGTTTCTTGTATTGTCCAGCAAAATGATCCCTCACCTCCATACATTTTTCCAACTTCTCTGCGTTTAACTGAGCCCACACCTCGTTGAGAAATTTCCCTTGTTCTTGCTCCATTGCCTTCCTTGCATCGACAACTTGCTCCCTCACATCCTTTTCATAGTTTACTTTCTGCAGTGCCAAAGCCTCCGATCTTACTTTCTCTACCATTTTCTTTGCTTCTCGAAGTGCAGCATCCCTCGCCTTTTTCGCCTCTAGCTTGTAGGTATCCATCTTTGCATTCAACCCATCCCTATCCTCGGTCAAATCTTTCTCTATATTCTTATACGCCATTAGCTTATTAGCCAGTTCACCACTGTCAACAACGTGACTTAGGGCTTTAGTCACCAACTTCTTAATCTGCATCAAATTCATAAATTAAGTATTCGAGTGACCTACCAATTTTTTCAATCGAAGCAAAGCATGAAAATTTCTCATCTTCGACATGTTCCTCTGACCCTCTCTAAAAAACATATTCAAGCACTCAATCCCCACCAAATAATCTTCCAACTCCAACTTCAGCACATCCATACCAGACGTGTACGAATCCATTTTCTTCTGAATATCGGCCTCCGACTCTTCGATGTCTCCCCACTCCCTCTCTTCTTTTGACCAAGTAGAGGAGGCCCACCTCCCACAATACTTGTTTTCACAGTACCAGCAAACTCTGCTGTTGTCGACTGTCAGGTATTCCTCTTATAAGGAAGCAGCGGGGCAACATCAGAGCTCGCCACCCTTTTCTTCTAATTCCTCCCCAGAGATTCTCCAAGCATGGCATCTATCTCAGTATTAGTGTTATACCCGGCCAAGGAAGGATTCTCCAGTGGCAAACTAGCCTCTGCAGCTCTCTTGTTCTTCACCGACATCTTTCCGTCGATAATAGGTACTTCAAAACCTTTAGCTCTCGATCTCTTTAACCCGGCTTCTTGGAATAGAGTGCCCATGCGATCATGGTCGAGGACCAGATTATCGATCCTACCAAAGAAATCTTTGCTCACCTTATACAACTCTTCTTTTACTTTTGACTTTCTGTCAACATCTTTCAAAGCTGCAAACAATAAAAAATAGTTAGAAACAATACACATCCTATTCAAACACTTCAAACATCGACAATTAAAGTTACCTAACCACAAACCTAAGTGAAAGGTCTTTCTCTTTAGGGGCTCCCCAGGGTCTTTCGTATCGAACTCATAATTCACAGAAACAAGTAAGCGTTTATCAGTATATCGCCCTCTAGTTGACACCATATCATAAAACAATAATCTTTTGAGAAACCTCGCCAAGTACCGGTAACCTAGCTTCTGCAGGTTCATCTTGAGCGTGTAGTACACACACAAATCATCGACTATTATCAACTCCTACCCCCAGGACTTAAATCAACCATTTATTGCCCCACATATCCTAAACAGGTTGTATACATTAGGATTGAACTAACCAGGGGCTACATCAAAAAAGTTCATTAACTTTTTCTAGTCTGCTCTATTGGGAAGTTTTAGCCCCTTCTATATTTGTTCTCGATGCACCAGAATACCATTCAAAGGTATTTCATGGTCGATCATTTCATGCTGATATTCCTCTAACCTTATATCCCCAGGAATACCATACTTCTTCTTAAAGCTTAATATTTTTTTGGTCTCTGGACCCTTTCCATAACATGCCTCCTCGCCCTCTTCCATATCTTCTTCCCCATCCCTACTACCTTCTCGATCACTAGCTTGGGGTTCATGATCCACATCCGTCTCTGTAGCCTCTTCAGCAGATAGTTCGATAACCCTAGGTGCCACCCTAAACTATTCCACGCTACCTAGATCTAAACTACCTGACCCTACCCTATATTTCCCTCCCAACTATTATGCACATGTCCTTACATCAATCATTAGGGGCACTACATCTTTAATATTGGCGTATATATCTTTCTCATCATTTTGAATTGGTTTAGCCATTTTAAAGAACCTGTAAATCAAATTCCATATTTTTTACACAGTTAGTATATATCATATCCGATAAATATATATGTTCATACGCTCATATATCATATTTATATAATTGTCAAGATTACTCTCCAACACACTATTCTCAATTACTATCTGAGACAATCATTATTATAACATCGATTACTACATGCAGTTTAATTTCTACATGCAGTTCTCGATACATTTATATGACTTCTTTCCTAGTCATAGACATCGATTACTACACTACGTTCAGTTCTCGATGATTTTTGATAAATTATAACATCGATCATTCATTAATATGTGTTTTTCCAATTTTAGGAATCGCAAAAAAGTTCTCGAAAAAACTCGAAACTGTTTCCCGCCAAAACCATTCGCGTTCAAAAAATGGACAACGCCTTTATCGGCAAAAAATTCGGCCGTATCTAACCTACTTTAACATAAAATTCTTACTTCTTCACCGTCAACCCACTGAATCCTTACAATCACCCAATCTCTACCACAACAAACACAGATCTCTCACCACCAATTATTCCCCACCCCCCCTACAGTCCCCATTATTAACCACTGCAATTCCATTACCCTTAAAAAAAACTCTATTACCATTCACAGTCATTAAACTATACCTCTGTCACAAACCCTAACCCCATTTTCTCTACAACAAATTATTACCATTCACAGTCATTAAACTATACCTCTGTCATAAAACCTAACCCCATTCTCTCTACAACAAATCCTCCTTACCATACACAATTTCCTAGTCGTTAAACTATACGTTTACGACTAAAATCATACAACAACAATAAAGGAAAGAACAATATCAATTGTAACAGTTACTAACCTTGTAACCTCGCTGCCTCTATGTCCCTTTCTTTCCTCCACTTCACTCTTTCGATCAGCACGGTAATCTCCACTTTCCCAATTGTAGACAACAACCCCTGACAAAAGCACAAGCAACTGGATAATTTTTTTTTTGATTTTACGAAGTATGAACAGTCACCCACATCTAAACTATTTATAGACCCCATGTGACTGTTCGTCGCACTACTTCACGACCATTCAACTCCTCGAACATAACACCTCATGCGTCATTTCTCGACGTCATCGACCCTTCGCCTTCTTCGCATCAACAAACCCCTACATTCTTGCTGCAATCCTTTCATATCTCAAAGAATTTCATCTGTTACATTTTTACTCAACAGAGCGCAGCTTATCTTGCCACATAGATGATATACGTCATCTTCCTTATACTTCAAACTATTACCTAATGGAACACACCTTGCCATAAATCACTCTCCTCATTCGTTACCTTATTTTATACTATACCTGCAAATCCCTGTATATCTGGGCACATATTTGACAAAATACACAATTCATTTTATTCGACATTCAAGCAGGCATTTACTAATGCATATTTCCATTCCCACATTTTTTATAAGTACATATTATATTCGACAAAAGCCACACATTCATTCCATCACCAATTCATCCTCATAACTACTTTAATTACATTTCATATGCCACAACAATTCATTCATTACAGAGGCCCTACTTCTATAATATTATAACTTCATAAACCCCTCTCTGCAGCTTCATCTTCCCTCTTCACCAACAACTTCGCTCGAGTCCACATGCCACCCACACGTTCAGGTGGATGCCAATACTATAATTTTTAACGAAACTTAAAATCTTCCTCAGCTTCTTTCACCTCTACCTCGCCCATCCCTTCGTAATCTGGTTCCTCTGGATCTTCCAAATGCATGTCACAATTTTGAGAGCCAAAATATCGACTGTACAGTACCCAGTACATCGCCTAAATACATCTGTAAACTTCATTCCGAGACTGCAATCTCGTCTTCACCATCTTTCTTGAGAAATTTACAATTACAAACAAGGAATATTTATACCCACTGCAGTAAAAATCAACTCTCCCGCATTTACTCTGCCTTAGAACTCTACAATTTCAAAGTCAAATCAATCAACCTTAAAATCTGTTCCTAGACCCACCCATTCAATTACATTCAAGATGTTATGACAAACCCATCATCATTTTATGTACATTTTACATTTGACATTTGACCATCGATGACTTACATACTATAATTTATAATAGACAAGCACAAGAATAAGATATCGAAGAAATTAACTTTATTTACTATGAATAATTACATTTCACAATTCGATAACCTCATCCTTCGATTACATTACATCAAACTACACTCTATTTTTACATTTAACTTGCAAGACTAATTACTCTGTGCTTTCTTTTTACCAGAATCTGATATTAAAGCCTCTTTCACTAGACTCTGGCATTATTTCTAGCACTAGGACCAACAGTCCTAAGAAGCTCAATGAATCTCAAGTCACTGAACTTCTAAGAGATGCTTTCACAAATAAAAGGCAGCAAAAAATTGTAAGAAATCTCTTACATTCGGCAAGATCCTTGGACGCCCATCCAAGCTTTATATCCTCATCTTCAACACGAACAACTATCCCTTCTCCCCAAAACTGATGCATTCTATTACCTTTAATATTGCATGATGACACAATTGTTTCCTATAAATGCACATCTTCTCTGACTCAACCTCTCCCCCCCTATGCCGTGACACGATCAACTGACGGATTATAACAAACTAGTTTGGAACAAAACTTTACCTGTGGTTGTTCACCATCTTAAGCCTCAAACAATGGGTTAGACCACACTTGGGGCGGTATCCTTCTACACCACCACCATCACACCCTCCTTAAACCACCTATTTATACCCAACTTCATTATACCAGGTTCATTGTACTACATTAATTGCTCCTCAGAAATGATTTGACCAGATACAGTTCATTTTGACCTTTGAAATGACAATGATGACTCATAATGAAATTTGACAACCTCTTCAGCTTCTATTTTTTTCTCAACACAACCACAAGTACTTATGATGAGAATGGGGCAATTGTAGTAGCATATTCCCCAGATTTGACAAGAGTAAGCCAACAAAGCATAGTCGAAGATAGCCATACATGATCAAAGGCCAACATTCGATAGGTTACCAAAGTCTTCGAGCTACCAAAAGTAGCCATTGTATCTGGTCAAGAAAAGGGTTGTTAGATATCCACATAGTTCACCCACTCCCCCCGGAATATGAGACTATTTCTTTCTTCTTGTAAACTGTATGTATTTACTATAAATACAGGTAGATAATAGATAATTAAAGATCGACAATCCACAAATTTACCATTGTTACTTTTTAACCCTACGTTCACTCAAAAATTTATAATAACTAGCAATATACTAGATTTTACATCAAAATCCACCTCGAGGTCATAGTTTTTCTCAGCTTTTACTGAGTTTTTAACGTAAAATATTGTCTATTAAGTCTTTATTGTATTCTTTTTACGAATAATTATTGGCGAAGATTCTCCTTCCAGAAAATACATCACTACAATCTTAACCCTTATAAAGGGGCAAGGTTAGGCAAGATTAGATTATGTTAGATCAATCAAAGTTCTGAGAGAGAGAGACTTAGCGCTTGAGAAAAATTTGATCGTAATCAATTTATTTGATTAATTGAAACTCTAAAATAGATTTTTCTCAACCAATTGGTGTGTTCTTCGTACTTTTATGCTAATTAGGGTTTCTCAATTCGTATTGAGGATTACCGCATCTCGAACTAGGACACTGAATCATTGACCAATTAGTTACTGAATCATCCTCATTACAACATGGAGACGTGCCATAAATATGGTATATTAAGGGGTCGTTACATAAAAAAAGAATCACTCTTACCATTATGCAACCGCTACCAATGCGTCTTAAAACATATTTGTGTAATGTCCTATATTAAGAGAAGATTGTGGTCAATAAACAATCATGATATGAGACCTATAAATATGAACAAGGAAGAACATATTAGGGAAAAAATTTCCATTACAAAAAATAGCTTCAATATTATCATAATACTTGCTATAATAAGTAGTCATAAAGCAAATAATATAGCTCATTTTCAAATCCTCATAAGAGGTCGTGGTTTTTACCTATTCAGAGGTTTTCACGCTAACTCTTGTGTGTTACTAATTGTTTGTTATCATTTGTATTCTGATCATTCTTGGTGTAAGAAACTAAGTTCGAATCCTGAATTTAGGCTCTTAAATTTGGCACCGTCTGTGAAAATTGATAAGGATTAGCCACAAATTTTAAATTCCAGCAGGTATTAATCAAGTTTGTAAAAATATGCCATATCCTAGTCAAACATACCTGGTTTTACAAACATATGGAACATGCATGGGAGAAAATTAACTCGCAGAGCTACGTGTTACGCTTAACTTCAAAATAGAAAGCAGAGCAACTTTAGAACAATAGTTAGCTAAAGTGCAAAACCCTCTAAAAGTTTTACTGGGACAATAGGCAAGAGTTCGAAGTAATAAAGAGGTACAGCCAGTAACATCGAGAGTTTCAACACGATTTAGGTTAGGACCTCATAGAGGGGCTTTCCATGGAGCTGATATCCAGCCATCTCAACATCCGCGGGGGCCTGAGATTCTAATTTGTCTAAAAAATTTCGTTCAACATGAGATCGATAAGGGTCCTGCTGACTTTAGATAGGCAGAGGATGTACTAAGGTTATGATCTCGTGCTCTCATACGGGACAGATTAAGCAAGGTAAGTGAAGATCACGACCCCAAAGAGATACGCTTTCAACGCTAAATAGTCATGACCCAATAGTTCAAAGTAATGCACACCATAATACCGCTCAAGATTCGTAATTGCTATGCACTTGTGGTCATGTTAAAAATGAAGAATTTTGTAGTGCACGCCATGATGATCGATACAAGATGTGCCATCGAAGTACTTTTTAAAGTATAATCGATCAGATGGGATTAACAGATCAGGTAAAGGCTAGTGATATGGTATTAGTGGATTCAACAGATCCAAAGAAGAACTAGTAGGTAAGATCATATTATCTATCACTATATGACCAGCTACCATTGACATAACCTTTTATGTCATCAATGCGGAGTCAAGGTCTTTAGGGATAATGGGACGTTGTTAGCTGTATAATATGAAGGTTATTCCCTCCACTTATCATCTAGTATTACGTTTTGATTGGAACAGAGGGGTTTACAAAGTCAAGGGTAGCCAGAAACTAGCTCGCGCTTGTGAAAATATAGTGACTGGTATTACAAATACTTTAGAGAAATTTAAAGCATTACAATTATAGAAAGATGGGCTCGCGGAGATCTAACCTTTAGTTGTCGATGTTATAGAATTCATCGAGATTGATGGACCTGATCGAGGGACATTCATCGGAACTCGGTTACCTTTGGAAGATCGTGAAGCGTTAGTCGACTTCTTACAGGAAAAATAAAGATGTATTCGCTTAGACGTTTTGAGAAATGTCAGGTGTTGATCCCGCTTTAACCTATCATAGGTTGTGTTTAAGAAATAAGGTTATGGCAATTTAATAAAAACTAATGACATTAACAGCTAGACTTTGAGATGAAGTAAACAAGGAGATCGATAAACTTATCGAAGTTGGATTTATCAGGAAGATAGATTACCATGATTGGAATTTGAACATCGTAGCGGTTCTAAAGAAAAATTGAAAAATTAGAGTTTGTGTGGACTTTACCAATCTGAATAAATGCACTTCGAAAGATAGTTTTCCTCTCCCAATAATCAACCACTTGCTGGATTCATCTGTTGGGCACGAACTTCTATTTATGATAGAGCATCAAGTTATAATCAGATACCACTCCTGCCTGAGGATCAAGATAAAACAATATTTATCACAGAGCATGGACTATATTGCTACAAGGTCATGCCTTTTAGACTTAAGAACGAGGGAGCAACTTACCAAAGGTTGATAAAACAAATGTTCAAAGACCACCTGGGGCAAATAGTAGAAATGTATATCGACGGCATGCTGTGTAAAAGCCTTAAAAAGTGAGACCACCTTACAGATTTTCATATAGTTTTAGAAATTTTTTCCGTTTTACAGAATGAAACTTAATCAATAAATATGCCAATTCAGAGTCTAGTCAGGGAAACTTTTAGGACACTTGATCAGTAAAAAGGGTTTAGAAGCGAATCTAGATCAAATTCGAGCTCTCATATTGATGCCCTCTCCAAAGACCAAGAAAGACATGTAAAAGTTGGTCGATAAAATTACGGCGATCAATAAATTTGCTTCAAAATCATCAGATCAATGTAGGTGGTTATTTAACCGACTACATGATGGAATACAAAAGGGAAAAAATGGAAGGAACCCTGAGATTGAATGGAACGAAGAGTGTGAAGCAACATTCCCAGATCTCAAGAAATATCTGGTAGAACCTCCCATCATGAGTGCCGCAACTGAGGGGGAAGAGCTTACAGTGTACCTTGCTGTTACAAATAAATTACTCAGTTTGGTACTTATTTAACCTTATAGAACAACAGAAAACCCATATATTTTATCAGCAAAACTCATACTCCAACAGAGTCACGGTATACTAAAATTAAAAAGCTATTCCTGACCCTCGTTTATACCTCGCAGACACTAAAACAATATTTTCAATCTCATTCCATCTGGGTAATAATGAACTTTCCTTTTTGAGAGGTGTTATCGAAGAAAGAAAAATCCCATTAAGTACAATAATGGTCAGTAAGTTTGGGCAAACACGATATACACTTCGAACAAAGAATTTTTGAAAAAGGATAAGCGGTAGCTGATTTCCTGGTAGATTTCCCAGTAGGAGACCCAAACTGGGAAGAACACGAATAGTTTGAAGATAAAACATAGTGAATATCATAAAAGGGTTGGCGACTGTTAATTGATAAATTTATTGGACCCACATGATCATGAATCGGGATTATTCTCATCACACCTTCTAACGGCAGGATCGAAAAGTCTATTCGACTCAATTTAGAGGCAACAAACAATGAGATAAAGTATAAAACATTAATCCATGTTTTAGACATGACATTCGAACTCAGGGTACCTGAGCTTTTAGTATACACTGATTTTATGTTGATAGTAAACCATTATTCAGATCGATACCAAAAAAATGGAAAGATGGTAGACAATGCTACTTTAGTGACCGAAATAATGGGAAAAATTCCAAAAGGCCTTACTAAAATACTTGCCTCATGGAAAAAACATGCATGCTAACTCCCTCGTTTATCTAGCAGAAATCATTAGAATGGAGGCTCAATATATAAAATTAAAGTTGTATCCACCCCCAATCTTAATTTTGTCAGTTCAAACGCAATTAACATTGGGGACGATGAACTCGAGGAAAGCGATTAGAGTTTGCCTTTTATAAAATATATTGATCCTAAGAACAATTTTAAAGGAGAATTGCCAAAAAATATTAATGAGAAATAGAGATTGATAGACTATGCAAAGCACTACATCATTATCAAAAATGAACTTTATAAAATATCTATCACAGGACCTTATCTAAAATGTCTCTTCGAAAGTGACGCCAATAACATGTTAAGGGAGTTATATGAAGGAACATGTTGGTCACACGCAGTAGGTCGATCATTGTCGAACAGGGTAATCAGTCAGGGTATTTTCTGGCCTAAAATAAAAGTATGGGCTTAAGAATATGAGAGAAAATGTGATGCATGCCAGAGAAATAGACATAAGATTCGAGCTTCAGCTATAGCCTCTATTGCAACAAAGTATATTGGCCCTTGAACTAGTAGGAGAATTACCGACACTCCAAGATAAAGAAGGCATCTTTTAGTGGCAATTGATTATTTCACAAAGTAGGCAGAAGCAATTCTATTATGTCGAACCCGAGATGATAAAGTAATCAAGTTCATATAGGAGAATATTATCGCCTATTTCGGTTGCCCACATCTAATCATGATCGATAATGGACCACAATTTGTTGGATAAAAGGTAGTCAAGTTTCTTAACAAACACAACATTATCCATTCTCCTTCAAACCCTTACTACCCATAAGGCAAAGGTCAAGCAGAAATCACCAACAGAATGATAATTAATGGGACCAAAGGCGCTTGAAAGGCAAGAAAGGCAACTGGATTCAAGAATTTCCAGATATACTTTAGGCATATCAAACAACACCGTGAGTATTTACATGGTGTATACCTTTTCTATTAGTCTATGGAACTGAAGCCGTTATCCCTACTGAGTATTATCACCCTAGACGAGATCACGAAATAAGGGACGAGGAACATAAATTCCAGTTAGCAAACAATATGAACTGGATCGACAAAACACGAGACCAAGCAATTCCGAATCTTGGGTGGTATCATCGTGGACTAGCAAAATCATATAGCAAAAATATTCATAGTAAAGAATTAATTCGATATCCAAGACTTTGTCCTAAGATAAATACCTAAAGACATGAAGGAATTGAACGTTTGGAAGCTTGTAAAAAATTGGAAAGGACCCTTCATAGTGGTCGATAAGACCAATCTTGGCTCATGCGACCTAATAATAGAAGAGGGCGTCAAGGTGCCTAACCCTTGGAATACACGAAGGTTAAAGAAGAACTACCGATAAATTTGTTTTATTGTTTGATTTTTTATACCCCAAAAGTGAGAATTATTCTCCATCTCCATGCACGTTTTTTCCTTTCTTTAATGAAATACTTGTGTTTGATCAATGTACATGTCTATCATATTCAAAATCTATTATACAAAAGGAGGTTTGCAAAATAAAATGAACTAAAACATTTTCTCATCTATGAAAATTATAACACATAGTGGGGCATGACGAATACATTTAAGGGAATAGTTTAGCTTATGTATATGTTCCACTTCTTACATCTCCTGATAACTTGACGAGCCATTTTCTTCTTTCTACCACATGAGGTGCTAGCGATGTAACCAGGAGTTGTACCCGCTGGATGATTGTAATGTCCCAGATTTTTGGGTTATTTTATTTATTTATTATTAAGTATTGTTAATATTATTCATGTATTTTTATTCGTTATGCATCTGTGTTATTTCTTTTGGTAGGTTTGTATTAAATTCCTTTCAGTAGTTCTGTTGGTTTTGGTAGTTTCAGGGCGGAAGTGTTTGTGTTTTGGTTTTGGGTGCCTGTTGTGGCTTGGTGGTTGTGTGATATTGTTGTGTGGTGGTGTGGTGTGATCTCAGGGAATCCTAGGGTAGATTTGGGCTTCCATGATGCTTCCCCTCCTATCTGGCTTGTCAGATTCCTCTCGTCCATTTTAATTCCTTTCAGTCCATTTTTATTCCTTTCTGTCCATTTCTTCAGAAAAGATTCCTTCTGTCTTCCATTAAGCTTCCGTATACACTCCAACACGTCACACATTTGTATATTATTCCTCATGAGTCTTTTTTATCCATTCCGCATCCATTTATTCCTTTTGGATAAGTTTCAAGCCGCTAGATTCCTTTTTCTGGGTTTTAGGAGTTCTGGTGGCCATTAGGCGGTGGAGGTGGTGTTTAGACCTCAAGAACCCCTAAAAAGTTTGGTAGTGATGTTTTATTAGTGTGTCTATAGTTTGGGGTGGTTCCGGTGAGCCGTTGGATTGGCCGGTAGGTTTCTAAAGTTTCATATGGAAAAGATTCCTTTTTGGGGGCTTAGGCATTTTGGTGACCGTGAGGCGGTGGAGGTGGTGTTTCTACTTTGGAAAATCCTTGCTGGACTTGTTGTAGTGTTTGTGTGGCAGTGGGGGTGGTCCGTGGTGTTAATGGGGTGTTCGGGGTGGTCCGAGGTGCCTCTGGGATTGTTTTTTTGGGACAGAACCAGTTCTATTCGAACATGACTCTTCCTGTTCGAATAGAGTCCTTTGTATTCGAACAAAACACTTCTCTATTCGAATACACTTGGTTCTGTTCGAACAGGATCAATTCCTGTTCGAACAGAGGCGTGATTTTAACCTTTTTAGTTTCATTTCTTCTTCTCCTTTTTTCTCCTTTTTTTTTTTTTTCTCTTTCTCCCTTCTCTCCCGAATCTTTTCCCCTCTCCTCCTTACTCTCAATCTACTCTTCCCCATCATTCAATAATTCTTCGCCCGCTACGTCGCAAACTTCGCTCCTATCCTCAGTAAGTGATTCCCGATTCCTTTTCCGTTATTTTCGCTCGATTTCGGCGTAGGTCTGATTTCTAAGGTTTGGGTTTGATGTCATTTTTTTGAATTGATTATTTACTTGTTATTGTTATTGGTCGTGGTAGCTTGTTCGTTGTTCCGGTTGCCTATTCGTCGATCCTGGGTTTGGTTTTCTGAGTTGGATTTCCGCAGGACTTGGATTATCGTCAGGCGAGTTTTATCTTCATGAATAACTAGTTTATTTTCCTGATTTGTGAGTTATAGAAATGCATAATTTAGTATAATTATATCTGTGATTAGGTTAGTATTGGGTTAATTGCTTAGGATACTTTACTGGTTATCCGTTTAACATTACCTTAGACGAGAGTATTTAAGTGTTTGATAAGTTAGTAAAACCCACAATAATGTTAGTTTAGTTACTAGATAGAATCCGTAGGTTATGATTAGCCAGTGGATGATATTCTCTGTTGTCGTCGATGTGACGATGACTTCTGAGATTCCTCTTAGACCAATTTCATTGAGGGTAGTTATCACGGATCTTTTCTTCGTGGAGGTTGAGAACAAAGACATTTCTCAGTATGTTGCGATGCCTTAGCGTTGTTATATATATATATATAATATATTAAGTGTGGTATTGTTGGTTAGTTATTTGGGTGACTTGCTTGTTTCAGGGCACTAGTAACTTGGTTTGATGATTAGTTGAAATATATGGATGGTTTAGGGTTAACCGCTATTTCTCTGAGATAGAGTAGTTCAGAGACTATAATTCTCACCTTATAGTATAACACCTTGGCTAGTTTAGGTTATTGGACTTAGTTCCAGGGTAGTCTTGGGGAGACATAGCTTTAGTAAGACATGGTCTTCGATTTGGAGCTCTTCCTCTTACCTGTTATTATTTTGAGCACTGTCATTGTGATTGGTGGTTGTTTGGAATGTTAGATTCCATGTGAGAGTGTGGTATCTCCTGGACTATTAGTTGTTGATGGTGAGCAGACGGCTTATCCGTGGTGGTTGGTCGTGGATGTTGAACTTCTGATAGTTTGTCTTAGGATTGTTTGCTTATCGTATTATGACACTTATTGTTTTCATGATTCTTAGAGCTAGTAGAGCTTACTTGTTAAGCCTTCTATCTATGGGATGAGGCTTATATTTAAGGCTGTGTAACGTTCCATTATCTAGGAGTTTGTGCATGGCTGGCGTTGATTAGCCAGGTGGTTATGAAGTTGTAGGTCACCCGTGATATTGGAATCGGTTGGGGTAGACTGTCACATCCTTGGGTATAAATAGGCCTAGTGGGTTCCCTGTACATCCGTACTGGCAACTTGTGTACATGATTAGGGGATTGTGAGGCAGCTTTGTTATTGGGGATTGTTGACTACTTGTTGGACAACTGTAGGTCATCCCTGGAGTACTAGTTTGTGTTGACAGCTATAGTACTGTATTACTTGATGATAATCATGTTGCTTTAAGGAATCTTAGATATTGATGTTGTTTAAATGTCGTGACGGTTAAGTTATTATTTCATCTAGGTTCAGATGGTGGAACTGAGTTACAGGTGGGCATCTGTGCTAGTTTTGGTTGCCACACTCTCTCGAAGGTGGTTATCCTGTGTGTACTGCCGGGTTGACGGTAGTTGTGTTTTAGTCTCTAGGATCATGCTCACATCCATTGATAATATTCTTTTATCTTATTGGGATCAGATACATAAATAACTCTACATCGGCTGACCCTCGAGAGGTTAAGGGATTCCTTAACCAGGTTAAAATAGAAGGTGGGTCCAGGATGGATACTATTATACCTAGTCACCCATTCAAGAGTGTGGGAGGGTATGAGACAGTATTTACAATCCGGTACAGGGCTTATCCTGGTGGTTGAAATACCTCAGAATATGAATATAGATCGGACATTGCCTTCATGGGATTTGATAAATTGATGTAATATCCTCATAGTCTGGTCGAGCTAGTGCAGTACATCGTACCCTTGTATCTAATCATGATCTCTTTAAGGTAATTCGTCTTTAGCAGTTATCAGCCCACTTTAGTCATGGGGTTAGCCCTTTGGGTTAACATCTATAAAGCATTCTGCATCATAATGCACCATCATCATCATCATCATCAAACATATCATTGCATCTCTGCATACTTCCAAATTTGTAGGTTCTTCTGATAGAAATCCTTAACCCTTTCTGCATTATGTTTAAATTATAATCTTCTACACTTGGGATAATCATAAGATTATCTCATTCCATCATATCATCATCATAACATATCATTGCATTGGGATAATTATGGGATTATCCTAGTTCCTCATATTCTTCTCCGCTTATTAAATTCCTCTTCTCTTAATTAATTTGCAGTGTAATTAGATTCATCTTCCATCTGCATCGATTCATCTCCTCTCTGTATCTATTCCTCAATCTTCTTTATCTAAGTAATTTATTAGGTTAATTAGTCTGGTTGGTTGTTATGAGCTTTAGGCTGGTATCTGGTTGTGGGTGATCTCGCTTAGCTTGTGATAGCTTCGGGGTTGTGCCTGGCTGGGGTCTGGATAACCCGGTTGGATTGTAGTTGGCCAAGGGTTGTTTACCCTCGTGTGTGATTGCATTCCTAAGGTAGGCTAGTTGCTTGTGGTGCTGAGGGCCACCGTAGTGATTAGAGTGTAGTTAGTGGTTATTGGGACTGGAGTGTAGTTATGGTCTTAGCACTCCTTTGCTCGAGATGTATATATAATTATAGTATAGTTCCAAATAATTATTAGACTAGTTATATACCTATTAGATACCTATTAGTCATCTTATATATATTTATATATATATATATATATATATATATTGTTTATCGTTAGATATTATTATATCCTATTATTATTAGTATTTATATCCATCTCATTGGTTAGTATAATCGTTTAGCTATTCTTGGGAGTTAGTGAGCTCGTTGTTTGCTCACTCTCGCATCCCCCTTTCAGTGGCAGGTTATTTCAGGTTTTAGTTACTGCTGTGGTGATCTTTGGGGAACTGAGCTGGAGACTCATTCTCCAGTTATTGTTGTCGGGCTTGCTGCGTAGAGGTTTGTAGAATCTTACATTTAGATTTTATTATCTTAGTCTTCTGCTATTTCTTTTTTCCTTATTACTCTGTTGTGATACTATTGTGAATGACTGGGCCAGAATTTGTCTACGGCTCGGTTGTTCGTGGGGCGAATCTGTGGATTCCCCGACCTGCACAGCTTCGGATCTAGTAATTGGTCAAGCTACCGATTACTGAATTTTGGGGTGTGATAAGGATGAAATACTACATCTTCTTCGTGTCGTACTCAGGAGAAGTGGGGTACAAGGTTTTCGACCTCATCGTCGCTCACCGACTCCTTCATAAATAAAAGAGATTTTTCCTCAACATGAACCGATTCATTCTTTTCATTCACCTGTAAAAAAATGAGATACTCTACTTTCGCGATCTCCAAATCATAATCCTTCCCATCATCATTCACGTATTTTCAAAAATTAATCTCAATCCTTTCCAATTTGTACCAATAAAACGTAGTGACTACTTCAATATGGGGTTCATGAGGATTTTTTTGTAATAATTTTCTCTTCATTAGAATGAAGAAAATTCTTCATCTACTCGTGGGCCTTCTTTAAACGCTCACGAGTCTATTTTTGTTTTGCCTCGACGACTTTCCATTTTAATTCCTCATCTTTTCTTAGAGATATCTCGCTAGCAATTTGCACTCTGAGACGAATATTCAGTTCGGTAAAATGGTTTAGAGCCTCTTGTATCATTATTGATGGGCATGTAAAATGACCACTTTTCCCCTATGACTTAATGTTTATCATCCTTAATTTTGTTATTAAACATAACTTATAAAACTAATTTTTGCATTTCAGGTTACATAGGGCTCATTTACCAAATATGTTCAAATAGATGTATAGCTCAAAAGATGAACTGCTGAAGAAGGATGTAAAGTTGTCAAGCACATGGGTCCAGCATGGGGAGGTTATATTTTAGAGCATAACTCTTGGAGGTTACATTTTTATTTACATTCATGGCATAGGTTACAATCTTGTATTAAATGTAAGAAACCTCTACTTCATCTATAAAAGAAGAGGTGGTGAGCTCATAAAAATCATTCAATTTTGAGAGTATTATTTGCAATAGAGTGTAAGAAAGCATTATTGGAGAAATTGGAGCAAAGTTGTAGCACTTGGAATATTTTGTAAGTCTCATTCTTATAATAATTAAACTTGCATTTTTAGTTCTTAATTATGTTTTTCTCGTTCTCATCATATTATTTATATTGTATGATTGTTACAATTGCCAGCTAGGTCCTCATTAGGGGTGAGGATGGAGCCACCATTAGCGTATAATATCATATAGTAGAGTATCTTTTTCTCCAACCCGATTTGAGCATATTATCACAAATCCCAAAACTATATTGTTGAAGAAATTCATTATCATCCTATGATCTTTTTACGTCGAGATATATGAAGAGTTTTATGATTCTCAAATAACATAGTAAAATTGTATTAATAGTGTATTTTTCTAAGGTATGATCCTAATTAACATTTCATAGTTAGGATTGCTTTCATGAAATATATTCTTAGCACATACTTAGTTCATAGCACATACTTAGTCCATATGATATATTCTACTTGAGTTATAATTAATCATGGGATTACATTAATAAAAGGTCAAAGTTTGCTATTTCAATTAAGTGAAGAAATTAATGTGCGAAACTATGATGATATTGTATGTAAATGGCGGTGAAATCCGAAGCCTCTAGACCTTTATTTTTAATTAAATCCAAATCTTTTATTTTTACGGTTTTACAACATTAGATTACTAAACATAAGCCAAAACCATTTTCTTCTCCCATTCGGAAGTTAATGATACTTGATTTCTACCTTTACTAAACACTGGATTTTGACCGTTAAGAAAATGTCACCGTTGTCGGATTTCGAACGGTAATTAGAAAGGGTTTTGGATTGTATTTTTCTTAGATCTTTACTTGTGATTTTTACTTTTTTGCTTCTCTGCAAAGTTTGTTTAGCATTATTAATAGTATTTATTTATTTATCTCTTACCTTTTGAGGTATTTGGTTTTTACAAGTGTTGTGCAGGAGATTAGGAGGAACAAACCACAGCCTATTTTGACACTCTGTTGCTCTGTATCATCAACGATTGTTAAGGTGGAACAGTTAAAGAAGAAAGAAGTCATTTACCAACCACATCCTCTAGCTATTGCTCATCTAGTTGAAGCCAGGGAGTTGGCTTTAAAACTTTGGTGTATTAAAGTTGGTGGGACAAGAGGATTTAAATTGGTATACAAAATAAAAGAAAACAAAGTAACTAGGGCTGGTAGTTTGGGCTAAAGCTCATGGCCCAGCCCTGAATAAACCCAGCCCAAACCAGCCCGACATGCTCTTCTAGCCAGTCTGAACTGCCCCAACTAATTGCATGGGGGGGCTATGATCCACCTTCTTTAGGCAACGGCCCGGCCCAAGCCCAGCAAAAAAGTGACCCGTACAAAGCCCTCCCTGAAGTTAGCCTGAGCCCGGCCCGAACTTGCCCAAGCCAACCCGGCCCAAGCTAACCCAAGTATTTTAAAGAACCGTTAGTCTATGGAGAAATAGGGTTTAGAATGCCCGAACCCCCTATTTTGAGGTTTTCTTTCAATACATATAATGAATCTTTACTTTTTTCCTTATAAGATATATAATATGTTTCATTTAAATATGAATTTCATTGTACATCGGCCTGAAATGCCCCTTTTAATGCCCGGCCTGGAATGGCCCGCTTAAACCCGGCCCATACCAGCCCGATTATACCATGGGCGGGCCATGAGCTGAAGTACATTGACGTCTGGCCAGCCCGGCCCAGCCCAAATAATTTATATGGCCCAGCCCAGCCAGGCCCAAAATTTGTTTGGCCCAAAAAAACCCTGCCCGAGCCTGGCCCAACCGCCCAAATTGCCAGCCTGAAAGTAACATTCTTAGCTTAACCATTTTTGCTTGGGTTATTGGTTTAAATATAGAAAGTCAAAGGCATGCATTAAGGATGGATTGTGGCTGCTAGTTTTATTTCAAAATCGTTAGGTGACGTCATACCTCATCATCATAAATCAAGCAACAACCATTAAAGGCAAAAGTTAAGTTTGCGAAGTATTCTTGAGGCTTGTTGTGCTCGGGTCTGGTCTTCGATTCGGTTGTAATTAATTCATATAACAAAAAAAAGGTTAACATTATTGTTCTTCTCTCTCCTCTCTTTGAGTGACTTGTAATGAGGCAAAATATTGTACTTTTGAGTGAAAAGTGTGTAATTAAAGCGATGATAAAATTGTACTTTTTCTGCAGGGAATTTATTGGAACCCACATCCGGGGAGGACTTCTGTACAATGCCTATTTAAGCCAGAGAGCCTGGGTGTGCAATCTCAACGGTTTCACTGGGGTAAACAACGAGCCCTTAAAAAGGTCGCCCCATAGGTACACTTTCCCACCGTACCCTCCTGCGAAGCGGTAAATGTTTTTTCACATGATTGATATGATTACGCAATTTAAAATTTAACATTAGTAAAAGGGCAAACAAAAAATGGGATTTCATCACCCATGTGTGGCACCGTAAACTAGGACCCCAGGAGGTTACGACCCAGTTTAACATTTACGGAATAAGATATTGACTTTAAAAGAACCCAAGATTAAGCCATAAAATACATAGATAGACAAAAAGACTTATAGAGCTCGGACCGGGAACATTAGGAATGCACTCATTAAGACCCTTAATAATGGCTACGTTTGTTTGGAGGAAGTACATTCTCTGGCATAACTAGTGCAGAAATGTGATTCTATACGGTTCGCCCTACCTTCTATCACAGGTGTTTGTAGGTGAGTAGAACTGCATGTGAGTTATTGCTAAAGAGAGTATACACAACTCAACGTGTGAACCGATCGACTATCAGGAGTAGGAACAATTGAACCCTGAGACCAGGTTCACAACTTGACCTTAATTAAGGCCCATCGGAAAAGGTTGTTGTGTTTATTTTTGTACACCTCATTCTTGTGTGATCATCATAGTGCGCATATCAGTTAGTGTATGAAAGAATAGTTTTGAGTGCCTATGTATCGTCTTGAGAGGCTTCGAGAATCTAATTTGATAGATATTCTAACCACTTCAAGGTAAGCGAGTCAGCCCAACAGGAGATTTCAAGCTCCATTGATACAAGAGACCATACAAACCTTACCCGTAGGGAACTCTTCCCTGTTGAGGGTGAGTTAGAAACTTTTGATTTCCCTGCCTCTCTATTAAGACTTAATTCGAGTCCAATTTCCTCATTCACTTCGTTTAGTGTTCAACCTTAATCGCTTGTGATGGGAGATGCCAATGATAATGAGAATGGTCAGGGGCCCGTGCGAGTCCCTTTTAAAGATCACATGTTCCCAAAAATGACAAATCATGCTTCGCGCATTATTTTACCTCCTACCACTGAACAATTTGAACTTAGGAATGCATTTATCAATTTATTGCCAAAATTCTTAGGAGGAGAAGATGAGAACCCATACACTCATGTTAGTGATTTTGACGACTTAATGTTCCTCTAAAAGTATAGGAATGAGAATGAAATGGAGGCCATGAAACTCGTGTTGTTTCCGTTTTCTTTTCTAGAGAAAGCTAAGAGCTAGTTTCAAGCTCTACGGCCAAAATCAATTACGAGTTTTGAGATTTTTATTGAAGCTTTTTACAATAAGTTTTTATCTCTTAAGAAAGCTGATACCCTTCGTAGTGCCATTCTTAGGATTATCCAACTTCATGGAGAAAGCTTAAAGGATTATCTTGAGAAATATAAGGGACTGATCCTGTAATGCCCTCATCACGGTATCAATTCATGGGTCCTAGCTAGAAATTTTTATGATAGATTAGATGTCAAAACCATAAGAACTGTAGAATCCTTTTGCCTAGGGAAATTCATTAATAAGGATGATGTAGAGGGTTTGCACTTCTTAGAAGAGATGGTTGAAAAATTGCAAACTGCGGAAACCATGAGAAAAACTGATAAACAAAGTAATGCCTTTGGAATTGGATCGAACTCCTGTTCAGAAGCTACGATGACGACCATCCTATGTAAGATAGAGCCCATAGAAATAGGAAAAAACAAAATGTTTACTAAAGCACCCATTTTTCATGTTGATATGCAAGCTTGTGCTGCGTGTGACGATGTTGGACATTATACTCAGGATTGACCTTTGATTCATGAAATTAGGAAAACCAGGAAGGATCAAGTCAATATGTTTCATCAAAAACCTTCATTTTTTTCTTATAACCTGTCACATCATCAAGGAAATTCTTCTGTGAGGAATAATTCAAAAACTATTCTGGTATACAGTATTCGGATAGACGTAGAAATAACTAGGATTAATACGCCTAAAAGTATCATTTTGTTAATCTCGATTTATAATTTTCTAATGTTAGTAGTATTTTCTTATTTTTAGATACTTATCACTATTGGAGCTAATAAGTAGATAAAAACATCTAATGGAATGAATAAAGAGCTGAAGCATCTCCAGCAGTCCCTCAAGTATAAGGAAAATGTCTACATTCAATGTACTTGTAGATTTACTCCAAGAAGTAAAGATGATGAAGGACTCTACAAGGATTAGCTTGAGAAGAATTATCTAGATAGAACTTAAAGTATAAATGAGATAGGATTTATCTGAGATAACTTAGATATAGAGTTTTAGAAATGTATAACAAGTTTCTGCAATCTTCTATAAATAGGAGAACAATTCTATATATTTTTCACATCTCAATCTCAAAAAGGATTTAATAGGAGAACAATTCTATATATTTTTCACATCTTAATCTCAAAAAGGAATAAAGCTTGAGTTTTTCAGTATTTTTTTTTTCTCTCTCTCTCTCTCTCTTTTATTTTATACGTTTAACTTAAGCTATGATCAACACCATTAATTGAAAGTTAGTCTCCTTAACTTAGGCTAAGGATTGAACCTCCGGAAAAGTGAGCTAAATTGATGTTAATAGCAGTTTAGATCTAGAATTAATCTTCAATTCTTCGATTTGTAGTTACAAAGAGTTGATCTAGCCATGACAGCTCTAAGGTACTGCGGATATGAGGAAAATACTAAATTAGCCATATTCGGTTGTTTTCACACTCTAAAAAAATGTTAGATCACTATAGTTAATACTCTTCACCTAGCCATAAAAAGAAGTTTATAAACCCTAGATCCATTTGTCTATGAGCAACAAAGTTCTTACCTAGGGTTTTAACCACAAACCTTAGATCTTAGACCCGAATAGACCTACCCATGTCTATTACGTGTGGATAGAAGCTACCGTTTTCATATCGTTTTAGTAAACTAAGTCGAATGTGATCTAAAGCCTAGGTTATTTTCTTATAATCGTACCGAAAGTTAGTAATTTAGATTTATATTTTAGTCCAAAACCTTTTTATCAAAATTAGTTTTGATTTGTTTATTAGTTAATTAGGAAATTATATTTTTAATACGTCTACTCCCCATAGATTCGACCCCCGCTTACCCTTATTATATTACGACACTCGTAGTTTTGAGCGGGGTATTTAAAGACTGAGTTTTTCTTGCATCAAAATTGGCATCGTTGCTGGGGAGACAACGGTCTATTAGAAATTAAGTTTTCTGTTTTAACTATTTTATTTAATTCATCTTTTAGTTGAATAACAAAAAGATATAGTCGATAAATTTCTTGCTGTTATGTGAGCTTTGGTTTTCACTTTGATGTTATTCGATCTCGTCAATCTTCTTACTTATTTATCTTCCTAATTTGGGCTCACACATTGATTTGAAGGAGTACATCAGCTACCAAACCAAACTTGGACCTACACCAACTAGTACTTGCCAAAGTTTTAGACCATAGAAAATAATAGTGAAGCTACCGACCACTTAACATATTTATGATTAGTTTAAGTTAAACAAACTTGTGGTTAGTAATATTTTTCAATGCTTTATGATCATGCATCCCTTTATCTTGATCGTGCACTAAGTAATCCAACACTCAGTGGTCTATAGTTTAATGCACCTTTATTCATTTTGTTATATTAATATTAGATTGAGCTACATCTCTTTAATGTGCACTCATTAATCTGTTCTAAGTACTCCTTAGTTTCATGACTACTATCATGCAATTTTTTTATTTTTTTCCCTCAAATCAATGTACTAAGTAATAATTAAAATTGTGACTTTTGTGGTTTTTTTAGGTGTTGTTTTGATAATTTGGGACAGTAAGCATAGTTTTCGTTTACAGATTTGGAGTAGTTGTCAAAAATGGTATACTTCTCGCATTTGTGGTCATCATGGTTGAAATTGGAAAGGAACGTAAAGCGAAAGAAAAAAGGGTAAATGCGAAAAGATTGAAGCATATCTCTAAATCCTTCGTGTGCCCCTAAGTGAAGGAGCATTTCCTTCTTTCGCCCCCTAAGTGAAGGGGCGGCCATAGCTTCACCGGGAAGCACTTCCCGTAGGTTGGTCATTTCTTAAAACTTGACATATAAAAGGGGTTCATCACCGCTCCGTCCTGGCATTAGGAAAGTAAGTCGTGTGGACTATTCAAATACACGTTGCTCTTAAATTAAAAAATTTGTTGTGCTTGGATTGACATGTTATCGTGTTTCACTTTTCGCTCCATGTTTAAAATAGTAAAGGCTTTAACCGCTAGGGCTTTTTCGTAAGATTTCACCACCCAAATGAATCTTCAGCGATTGGGACCTCCCGTTAGGGATACGAAGAAATTCATGTCACACGTTCCTAACTGTCCCGACCTTTAAATTTAATTAAAACTTAAAAACCTATTAGTAACATTTCCAAGGGATTTCATCACCTAAAGAATTAGAAGGTACTAGACCGGGGTACCAATACGGATTCATAGGAACTACTTTAGCCAACTGCCGCGAACCATTAGTTGTTAAGTGATGTCACTATTTTGTATGAGTCACATACGATAAGGCGAGGCACACGGGCGTGAGGACTGATACTCAAACACTAAGACCGTTGCTAGCATAATAAAACTTTTGTGTTAGGAATCAAACACCAGCCTGACCTACCCAGTTTGATTAACATCTAGATTATGATTGACTTAGTTAATTTAACTTTAAGCACTGTTGATTTGTTTATTTTAAATTATGTTCTTAAATTCCCGTTGAATTTTGCAATTCTATTTAATTTAATTATTACATGCCCAAGTACGATTGGATTAGGAAACACATTGATATACCACTGATTCTTAAAATAGCTAATACAGCTAACCAAGTCCAACTGGAAGACCTTCAGACCATATATAACCTTGAAACTAAAAACAAATTTCTTCCTAAACCAATGGGTGGCAAGTCACTGAGGGAGCATTTTGCTTCCATTTCAGAAAACTCGCAAAAATACATTAAGTTGCCAGTAATTACGGTAACCCAGTTCGATATCAAGCCTTCGATTTTGAACTTAATCCCACATTTTCATGAACTCAATAATCAAGACCCATATTTACATATCGATGATTTTGAGTCTATCTACCACATGTTTCGATATAAGGACATAGCAATGGAGTACATCTATTTACTCTTTTTCCCATTCTCTCTAAATGACAAGGCAAAACATTGGCTAAATTCCCTGCCATCCGAGTCAATTGAAAAGTGTGACACCCTTAAACAAAAGTTTAAAATCAAGTTCCATGTAAAAAACTGACCTTTTAAAACGTGATATGTCCAATTTTCTTCAAGAAGACGGAGAAATATTTTACGAATCATTGGAACATTTTAAGGAAAAAATATTTAGGTGCTCCCATCATGGTTTTGAGAAATGAAGACTAATCTTATTCTTTCTGCACGGGTTAACTCTTTCAACCCGTGAATTAATCGAAGCCCGTAGCTCAAGAAAATTCTAAGATATGGACGAAACTGCCGCATATGCATTTCTTGATAAATATGCAGAGACATCCCAGTAATGGGACTTCACTTCTCGTGATCGTAGGCCCATTAGAAAAGGAGGCATCCTTGAATTACCTGAAAGCCATGAATTAAAAGTTCAACTGAACTCTCTTAGATGTAAAGTCGAGGCTATGGCCGTAGCGAAAATTATGGCCCCTAAACTAGCATCCATTCATGGGGTCTACAATTTATGTAATAATCTGACCCATTATGCACACACATGTCCACAACTGCCTGAGTTAATAAATTATAATCTGGACCACGTTAATGTTATCTTGGATAATGAAAGGAGATAATACCAAAATAATTTTGGTAGATCTCCTTGGCAAAATAACCTAGCATTTTCTTGGAGGAATCAACCATAAGGACAATCCAGTTATAATCCTCCACCATATCAGTAGAATCAAATATACCCGACTAAACAAGCCCGCCCAGTTAGTTCAGAATCCACACTCCAATAATTTATAACAGAGATTAGGGGGGTCACTCAACAAAACTTTAGAAAACTTTCAGAAATGTAAGCCTTTATACAGAAGCTAGTTACTAAAATAAGACAAATAACAAGCCAATTAAGTGAACTAGAAAAGGGAAAAAAACAATAGTCAACCAATTACTAACCCGAGGGGCCGCCTTTGAGGTTCATGCCAAACATAGCTCACCTGAGAACATTGAAACTACTCAAGTTGTTATGATCCTTAGGAATAAGAGAACTATAGAAACTATACCAGACCCTATATCATCAACTAAGAGTAATTTAGTTCCCAAATCTTAGGAAAAATCCCATGAAAATCTAGCATCTAGCCAGCCCAAAATAGTAGCATCTAGGCCACACCATGTTCCAACTCTACCGGACCTAGTAGACATGCCTTATGTGCCTAGAGCCCCATTCCCTAACTGACTTGTTCCTGCCAAAAAGAATGAGGCCTAAAAGATATTCTCGAGTTATTTAAACAAGTACAGATTAACATTCTGCTCTTAGACGCTATCGATCAGGTTCTGTCATATGCTAAATTCCTTAAGGAACTATGTACAAAGAAATGGAGAATCGGAGTTAGGAAAAATTCCTTTAGTATTGAGCAGGTTAGTTATGTCCTAACATTTGAAATTCCGATCAAACAAAAGGACCCAGGATGTCCCTCTATTACCTTAGTAATATGAAAATACTACATCCAGTAGGCCCTTTTTGATCTTGGGGCTAGTGTAAACCTTATTCTATTTTATATTTATGAGGGCCTCAATTTAGGAGAACTTAAGCCCACCAGGATACAACTTCAACTCGCTGATAGATCCACCAAAACTGTTAGGGGTATTGTTGAGGATATGATAATTAAGGTGAACAAATTTTTCATTCCCGCAGATTTTGTAATCCTTGATACACTACCGATTTTGAATGTCCATGGGAAAATCCCCATCATTTTAGGTTAACCTTTCCTTGCTACTTCCAACGCTATAATTTATTATAGAAATTGAATAATGAACCTAACATTCGGTAACATGACCTTGGAACTAAACATTTTCAACGTCATGGGGCAATATTAGGATTCTGCTGAAGAGTGTAATATGATAAGTACCATTATCTCTTAACATTCTAGGGATGACCTCTTAGAAGATTGTCAAGAGGACGACATCATTGGTATTCACGAGTCAATCCTAAAAGTCATTTTAGCTATTTTTGAAAATAATCCTCCTTCATACACTTCGCCGTATCGGTATACTCCCAAATTCGAGTTACTCCCTATGTCTTATAACCCCCCCAATTCCTTTTATTATGTCACTGCCAAAGCTTGATCTTAAAGTACTTTCGGATAATCAAGGATATCGGTTCCTTGGGCCTAACAAAACTCTTCCCGTTATCATTTCATCTTTATTAGACTTAGATTAGGAAAATAAACTACTTGCAGTACTAAACACCTACAAAGAAGCAATTGGATGGTCAATAACAGATATAAAAGGAATAAGGCCATCTGTGGTTATCCATAGGATACACTTAGAAGAAGGATCCAAAACATCTCGAGAACCACAGCAATGTATGAACCCTGCAATGAAGGAGGTAGTAAAGGCGGATGTTATGAAGCTTCTTGATGCAGGTATTATTTATTCCATCTTAGACAGCTCTTGGGTAAGCCCAGTCCAAGTGGTACCTAAGAAATCAGATATACTGTCATCAAGAATACAAATAATGAACTAGTACTCACCCGCACTCAGACAGGATGGCGAGTTTGCATTGATTACCAAAAGTTGAACGCGTCCACTCGAAATGACCATTGCCTATTACTATTCATGGATTAAATATTAGAACGTTTAGATGGTCATTCATTTTACTGTTTCCTAGATGGCTATTAAGGATACAACCAAATTTTAGTAGCCCTCAAAGACCAAGACAAAACTACTTTTACTTGCCCATTTGGAACTTTTGCCTATCGTCGCATGCCTTTTGGCCTATGCAATGCACCCGCGACCTTTCAACGGTGTATGTTATGTATTTTCTCAGATATGGTAAAAAATTTCTTAGAGGTCTTCATGGATAACTTTTCCATTTATGGCTCCACATTTGATGAATGTCTTTTATACTTAAAATTTGTCTTGATTCGATGTATAGAGAAAAATCTAGTCCTAAATTGCGAAAAATGTCATTTTATGGTAAATCAAGGATTATTACTCGGCCATTTGATATCATCTAAGGGGATAGAAGTTGATAAAGCAAAAATTTATTTAATTTCATCTCTACTCCTAAAATAGTAAATGACGTTCGCGCATTCTTCAGGCCCGCAAGATTTTATCGACGATTCATTAGAGACTTTAGCAAAATCTCACGACCTTTATGCAATTTACTTGCTCAAGACATTTATTTTAATTTCAACGATAAATGTCACAAGTCTTTTAAAATACTTAAGTCTTTATTGACCGTATCACCGATTATCCAGCCACCTGATTGGACCTTAGCTTTTGAAATTATGTGTGACGCATCAAATTATACCGTGGGTACAGTGTTATGACAACGTTTTGAAAACGTACCTCATGTTATTTCATATGCGAGTAAAACACTGAATGATGTCCAAATTAATTCAACGACGACTGAAAAAGAGTTATTAGCCATCGTCTTCGCGTTAGAAAAATATCGGTCATTCATTTTAGGATCAAAAGTCATCGTGTACCCTGACCATTCAGCCCGTCAATATCTTCTTAATAAAAAGGACGCTAAATTACGTCTTATCTATTAGATCATTTTTCTCTAAGAATTTAACCTCGAAATGTGTGATAAAAAAGGGAAAGAAAACATTGTTGTCGACCATTTGTCACATTTGATAGTTGACTGCATTAACGAAGACCATTCTATTCCTAAACATTTTTCTAATGAGCAGTTAATAAATATTAATAGGGCACCCTGGTTTTTGTTAACATTATTAATTACTTAGCCACTGGGTACATGCCACCAGATTTGAGCAGACAAGATAAAAAAGGATTTGAAACATTCTCTAGACAATTTATCTGGGACGATCCCTATTTATTTAAAGTTGGCGCTGACCTAGTGATTCGTCGTTATGTTCCTGAAAATAACCTTTCACAAATTTTAAAAAGTCTTCATGATGATGGTGGTCATTTTGGGCCCCATAAAATGGTTAATAAAGTACTTTGATCCCTATTTATTTAAAGTTGGCGCCGACCTAGTGATTCATCCTTATATCGCTGAAAATAACCTTTCACAAATTTTAAAAAGTCTTCATGATGATGGTGGTCATTTTGGTCTCCGCAGAATGGCTAATTAAGTATTTCAATGTGGTTTTTATTAGCCTACTTTATTTAAGGACACTTACGATCATTATTTATGATGTAACCGTTGCCAAAGGGTTGGTAACATGGGTCGTCAGGATGAAATGCCTCTTAACAATATTTTAGAGGTTGAAATTTGTTATGTCAGGGGCTTTAAATTTATGGGCCCTTTTCCAGTGTCCAATGATTATTTGAGGATCGTAGTAGTAGTTGACTATATTTATAAATGGGTAAAAGCTGTACCATATCGGACAAATGATCACGCTGCTGTAATTAACTTCTTAGATGATAATATTCCTATCCGATTTGGTGCACCTTGTGCAATTATAAGTGACAGTGGAACTCATTTTTGTAACTGTTATTTTAAAAGCCTTATGCACAAATATGACATTACTCATAAAGTTGTCACCCTATATCATCCACAAAACAAGTGGGCAAGTAAAGGTTTCAAATCGGGAGATAAAAATAATTTTAGAGAAAACTGTCCGACCAGATCGTAAAGAATGGTCCACCCATCTTAATGATGTTCTTTGGGCTTATCTGTCTGCGTACAAAATCTCGATTGGAATGTCGCCTTATAGATGTGCTTTTAGCAAAGCTTATCATTTTCCTGTGGAATTAAAACATAAAGCTTACAGGGTAATTAAAAGATTTAATTTCAAATAAAAGTAGTAGGACTTCATCGAAAACTTTAACTAAGTGAGTTAGAAGAAATAAGACAAGAGACATAGAAAAATTCTAAAATCTATAAGGATCGGACCAAAACATATCATGATAAACATATAGTTCAAAAATTCATACACCGGGACAAAAAGTCTTATTGTTTAACTCAAAACTGTGTCTTTTTCCTGAAAAATTGCAAACCTTTTGTCTTGGCCCATTTGAAGTCGTAAGCATGCATCAAAATGGTTGGGCTGAAGTAAAAAAGATTATTGCATTATGAAAACTTTTAACGTCAATAACCAACGATTAAAGACTTATCTTGAGACAATCTCTTTAAAATATTTCCCTGATATAGATCTTTACGAGCCGAAATATAGAGAATTGCCCAACACTAAATAATTCCTTAACTTCACATAAATTTGGGGGTACAGGAGTTTTATTAGGTAAAAGATGATACACTTAGCGCTTTTTGAGGGGCAACCCACAACACATTCAGGTAAAAAATTCTAATTTTCTTTTCTATTTTTATTTTTTGTTCTCAAATATTAGGGGCAATATTTTATTTAAGTTTAGGGGTAAGAAAATCATTTTTAAAATATTTTTTGAAGAAAAGTAAAATAATGACACTATTGGCAATTTATGATGCACTTTTGATAAATTTCCAACATTTAGACTTAATTTATTTTGACATAAATATTGGTTGGGAAACCCGAATAAATCTAAAAAGAAACCAAGAACTTAAAAGTTTACAAGTATACACTTGAATATTATGTACACCATCTTAAATTAGATGCACTATCTTTTAATTAGCGACTAATTCAAGTTAACGTTGTATATTTTAAAAACTTGGCTTCACTATAGTTTTGTAATTGATACATTCGAGAGACTATTAACCAGTTTTAGAGAAATCAAGTATTTATGTTAGGAATAATTTGCTCCAATGGAGACAACTGCCTAAGAATAAGTTCATTCCCGAAAGTATAAAAAGAAAATAAAAAAAGAGCCAAAGTTGCTCCAAAAACTTTCACGCTGCAAAGTTACTCACATGATTAAGAACTGAAAGAGGAAAAAATATTACCAATCTCTAGTATGACCATGAACTATGTGAAAAGTGCACACAAAATATTACTTATGAGAGTCCTGAGTCTAGGTCACGAATGGGCACCAAACCCCGACAGCCTTAGCCAACTGATGGGGATTGTCGACCGAAAACTCCTTGTTACGTAGGCTTCATTAAGAAATAATGTACTCAAAAAGGCTATGAAAAATAAGATACCAGGAAGTAAAATTGACTAAGGCACTTGTCAAACTGAACGTTGAATTTATTCTAGTAAGTACTCGACTACCATACACTGACTCAATAATTCTAGACAACGTATTAAGCAATAAAACTATCTTCTCAATACACTCAGATATATCTGGTAAAATACTTAAATTTCTTTCTAATCATCAGGTTGTATCTCTAGTTTCGGATAAGTACAATATATTTTATTGTATACTTGGAGAATAATAGGTTTTAAAGAATTTCTTGTTTGCATATTTTTGTCATAACTAAATAAAGATAAATTGACAGGAAATGAGTCTTTTCTCATTTAGAATTTCTATAATGTTATTATTGACTTTTGTGGATATAGTCATTGCAAACCCTCACGAGACAACACTCGTCCACTAGGGACATCTGGGGTTTAATGGCTTGTTGCATATGCAAAATGTAATCACGAGTCCTGCAAAAGTGGCTTCCTTTCTTAGTTTTATTTTATTTTATTTTACTCGGGACGAGTAAAATGGTAAGTTTGGGGGTATTTGATAGACGAAGAAATATGTAGGATTAATATGCCTAAAAATATCATTTTATTAATCCCGATTTATTATTTTCTAATGTTAATAGTATTTTCTTATTTTCAGGCACTTATCACTGTTGGAACTAATAAGTAGATAAATAAATTTAATAGAAGGTACAAAGAGCTGAAGCATCTCCAACCGTCTCTCAAGTATAAGGAAAATGTCTACATTTAATGTACTTACAGATTTACTCCAAGAAATAAAGATGATGGATGACTCTATAAGGATTAGCTTGAGAATAATTATCAAGATAGAAGATAAAGTATAAATGAGATAGAATTTATCTGAGATAACTTAGAGATAGAGTTTTATAAATGTAAACAAGTCTCTCTTATCTCCTATAAATAGGAGAGCAATTCATTGTATTTTTCACATCTCAATCTCAGGAAGGAATAAAGCTTGAGTTTTTTAGTATCTCTTTCTCCCTCTCCCTCCCTATCTTTTTTTTTTCTCTCTCTTTATTTTATTTTATACATTTAACTTAAGTTGTGATCAACACTATTAATGACGAGTTAGTCTCCTTAGTTTAGGCTAAAGATTGAACCTCCAGTGAAGTAAGTTAAATTGATGTTAATAGCAGTTTAGATCTAGAATTAGTCTTCAATTCCCCGATTTATAGTTACGAAGAGTTGATAGAGCCATGACAACTATAAGTTACTACGGATATGAGGATGATGCCGAATTAGCCATATTCAGCTGTTTTCATGCTCAATGAAAATTTTAGATCAATATAGTTAATACTCTCCACCTAGCCACGGAAAGGAGTTTATAAACTCTAGATCAGTTTGTTTATGAACAACGAAGTTCTTATCTAGGGTTTTAGCCACAAGCCCTAGATCTTAGACCCGAATAGACTTAGCCATTTCTATTACGTGTGGATAGAAGCTACCATTTTCATATCGTTTTAGTAAACTAAGACGAAGGTGATCCAAAGACTAGGATATTTTCCTTATAATCGTACTGAAAGTTAGTAATTTAGATTTGTGTTTTAGCCGAAAACCTTTTTATCAAAATTTGTTTAGATTCGTTTATTAGTTAATTATGAAATTATATTTTTAATACGGTTACTCCCCGTGGATTCAGCCCCCGCTTACCCTTATTATATTACGACACCCGTAGTTTTGAGCAGGGTATTTAAAGACTGAGTTTTTCTCGCATCATATTCCCAATGGAGTAATTCAAGTCAAAATCAAGGTGGTGCATCCTTTCATCCCAATCGCCAACATTTTTAGCAAAATGTTCCATGCGTTCCTCCTCAGAATAGGAAACCATCTTATGATGAGGGCATCTAAGCTCTATTACAATCCAACAACCAGTTGATGCAGCAATTCATGCAAATGAATCGGCAATCCAGGACTTGAATAGAAACATCAATTGATCAGCCGACATCTGGGTTAAGTACTAGACAAATGTACATTTCCAAGTCAAACCCAACTCAATCATAAGGATCAAACTGAGGGTTCGCACCACGATAATGCAAATGTGTTGATCACACTTAGAAGTGAAAAGACTGTAGATAACAAAGTTAGGATGCCTGAACACGAACATCGTGAAATTCTTAGTCCTGGTATTAAGAATGTTGTAAAAGGGGGAGAACCAATGAGTGAAGAAATCCATTTTGTTAAGGAAGAGACCGAACAGGTATTGCCAAGTGAGAAGATTATTGAAAATGTTATGCCTAGAATTCCTAGAACACCTTTTCCCTAATGATTTTTAGTTAATAGGAAGAACATTCCCGATGAAGATGTCAAGGAAATATTCAAGAATCTTAAGATCACTATTCCTTTCATCGATGTGTTATGACAGTTTCCTTCATATGTAAAACATTTCAAGGACCTCTACACGTTCAAGAAACGTATGAATGTTTCCATGAAAGCTTTCAATGTCCATGACAGTAAAAATGTTATTTAATTGGATACTCAAGTTAACTCTATAATCTTGAACAAAGCACCAATGAAATACAAAGATCTAGGACTGTCGACAATTTTTTGTCACACAGGGACAAATCGCATCGGGAAAGCCTTACTTAATTTATGCGCCAATGCCAACTTGATCCCTTATTCAGTATATGAACAACTAGGTCTAGAAGGACAAAAACTGAGATATAGAACCTTTTAACTAGCTGATCGGTCAATTAGAATTCCAAGGGGAGCTGTGATGGATGTACTTGTCTAGATTGATATTTTTTTCTATCCCGTGGACTTTCTGGTCCTTGACAAAAACCTCGTAGAAGACCCAAATAGTGAGATACATATGATCCTTGGCCGAACTTTCTTGGCTACTGTTAATGTGTTGATCAATTATTGTAGCGGAGCTATGAAGTTGACTTATGGGAATAAGACCATCGATTTGAATATCTTCAATACAACTCATACTCCATTTGAAGATGAACCCGATGAGTGCAACATGTTTGGTACTACAATACCTTTCATAGTTCAAATCTTAGGGACCCGTTAGAAGCTTATCTTGCACATTTTGGAAAGGATTTAAACGTTGATGAGCTAATCAATGAGGTCAATGCCCTGTTAGATTTTGTTCCTGTCTTGGATTGTAATGATGATATTGAAATGCTGAAAGTCGAAGATTCTATTCTAGAAGTGGAGGAAGTACCCACAAAGTTAGAGCTTAAACCTCTCCCAAAAAATCTTAAATATGTTTATCTAGGTCCTAATGAGACTCTTCCTGTTATCATAGCATCTGACCTAGAACCTGAGAATGACAAGAAATTGGTGCGTAAATTAAAAGGAAACACAAAAGCTCTTGGATGAAACATCTCAAATATTAAGGGTATTAGTCCTTCTATGCGCATGCATAAGATCAAACTAGAGGATAATGCCAAAAAGTCCAGAGAAGGACAACAAAGGCTTAACCTGACTATGACTGAGGTTATGAAAAAAGATATTTTTAAATTGCTTGGCGTTAGGATCATCTATCCCATTTCTGACAGCCCATGGGTGAACCCAATTCATGTTGTTCCTAAAAAATCTAGAATCCCAGTTGTGAAACATGATCAGAATGGTCTTGTTCCCACTCGTATGACCATCGGGTGGCGAGTGTGTATCGACTACATAAAGCTCAATTTGGTCACTCAAAAAGATCATTTTCCCATGCTATTTATGGATCAAATGCTTGAACATCTCGCCGATCATGAATACTATTATTTTCTTGATGGGTATTCTGGGTACAATCATATACCCATCGCTTCAAAGGACTAAGAGAAAGCCATGTTTACTTGTCAATTTGGCACTTTTGCCTATCGCCGTATGACATTTGGGTTATGTAATGCTTTGGCAACATTTCAACGATGTATATTGAGCATCTTCTCTGACATGGCAGAGTATTTACAGATTCTTTTGACCAATGTCTCCACCACTTATCTTTTGTTCTTGCTAGATGTCAACAGAAAAATCTTGTTCAAAAATTGGGAAAAATGTCACTTCATTGTGAAAAAAGGCATAGTATTAGGACATGTCATATCAGCAAAGGGAATTGAAGTAGATAAACGCTAGATAAATGTTATATTTAGTCTCCCACCCCCACGAACAATTAAGGACGTTCGTTCATTCTTAGGGCATACATGATTTTACCGACGTTGTGTTCCTGAGTTTAACAAAAAACTCGACCCCTCAGTAAACTTCTCGCTAAGGACACTACCTTCTTATTTGATGATCCGTGTCTTAAAGCTTTTGAGAATCTCAGGACACATCTAACATCTTCACCCATCATCCAACCTCTCAATTTGAACGAACCTTTAGAGTTGATGTGTAATGCATCTGACTCTGCCATTGATGTAGTTTTAATTGGCACAATATGCTAATAACCTTCCATGTGTCATCTATTATGCCAGAAAAACTCTTAATGGCGGACAACTGAATTACACAACTATAGAGAAAGATCTTCTAGCGATACTCTTTGCTCAAGAAAAAAATTATTCTTATCTCTTCAATTCCAAAATGATAGTCTACACGGATCATGTTGTTATTAAACACCTTCTCTCCAAGGAAGATAGCAAGTAACGCTTAATTCAGTGGATATTATTAGTTCAAGAGTTTGATATCAAGATTCGAGATAAAAAAATGTCCCAAAAATGAGGTAGCTAATTATCCAGGAGGATCTGGCTCATTTTTTTTTGACTTTTTTAAAATTTATTCGAACAGACTTTTACTCTATTCGAATACACTCCTGTTTGTTCGAACATACTTTTATGTTTATTTGAAGAAATAACAATCTGAGTAAATTATTCGAATATACTTTTAGTCTATCTGAATACAATCATGGCTGTTCGAATAGACTTTTATGTCAGTTCAAAGAAACACCTATCTGAGTAAATTATTTGAATACATTTTTAGTATGTAAGAATGCACTTATTTTTGCTCGAACAAACAATTGTTCTATTTGAACAGAGGCGTAATCCAGCTTAAAGTTAAGTCGTGAAAATGACATTTTGGTCCATTTTGAAACTAAAAACTTGTATCCTCCATAAAAGGGCAAGGCTAGACAATGAAAGAGGATCTAAGTTTTTATAAGATAGACTTAAGGTTTGAGAGTAAATTTAATTAAAATCAAATAATTGAGCAATTGAAGTTCTAAAAGGGAAATTCTCCTGTCAATTTGTGTATTTTTTGTATTATTCTTTAAATTAAGTTACTCTTGATTCGATTGAGGATTAAGTGGTATCAGATTTCTAGTAATGACTCTTAGGGGGATTATGGTTTATGGTCACTATACGTGACCGACTCAAGCAAACAAAGAAGAACCTAGTAAGTCCGTTGAAGATTCATCAGAAACCTAGCTCAAAGAAGAAGGTAACTTTGGAGATGGGAAATTCTAAAGATCAACTCACGAAGTTGGTAATGAAATTTTTTGACCTAACTGCTACTCTATGGGAGCTAGGAGAAAAATTATGTCTCATGAACCTTGTAAAAGCTTCTGCTTCGATAAAATGGCAAGAGCGTACAAAGAAGAAAGGGGTTGCGAAAGAGGATATAGAAGGGGATACCAAGGAGGTAGATAGTGATTCTAGTGATGTCGAATCCGTCAAGGAATAATTGATTATTATTAAGTTAATAAATCATATGCGTAATCTTTGTATAGATTTTATAATCGAAATTCTGGTATTCGACAGTTCAATCGATGCAGAGAAGTTATATAATTTGTTAGATAGGTTAGATACCTATTTTTCCATTTACGAATACTCCAATGCTCATAAAATTTACTTTTCTACATTGAAATTCATAAGTCATACACTCACGTGGTAGAAGTCTTATCAGAAATGTCATAAAGTAGGAGGTTTGTGTTGGAATGAGTTTAAGGTGTTAGTGAAGAGTGACAAGAAAGACGACAAGAGTAAGTCGGGGTACAAGTCATGTTGGAAAAATGAACATATAGAGGAGTCCAAAAGAGAGGGGTCTTCGTCCAAGGGGAATTACTGTAGTCATTATATGACAAATAGATACATTTCAGATAAATATTAGAAACTTTACCTGGAACTTAGGCCGAAGGAGAAGATGAGTAAGAATGAGAAACGTGCACTAGCCGCAACGATTATTGAACTTTCGAATTTAGATAAGCTATATCCAAAGCATACTCTAATATTTAAGCAAACTATGGCTACCGAGGATACGAGTCGGGAATAACTTTTTCATGCTAGCATTCAGGTGAAGCAGAGCTTACTAGAGGCCATCATTGATTTAGGTAGTCAGAAGAATTTGATCTCTAAGGCGGTGGTGAAGATGGGCTTGGCTACTATGGCTCATCCTAAGCCGTATGGTTTGGGATACATTCAAAAAGACTCAGAGTTAAAGATCACGATGTAGTGTACATTTAAGTTTGTGATTACTAAAAATTTTATTGACAAAGTGACGTGTAAGGTGGTTACTTTAGATGTTTGTCAAGTCATCTTGGGTAGCACTTATCTTTGGGACCGAAATGCGATTCTTTATCGTAGAACTCGCAAGTACCGTCTTGTGAAGGAGGGAAAGGAGTTTCATATAAATGCTTGTAAGGAACATGTCGCCACCAATAATTTAGTAACGGCGACTCAGGGGAAGAGGTTGGTTAATGCGAGCGGCAAGTTTATTTTATTGTTGGTGCGCCTGGTTCAAGAGGGTCTGTCGGCTAGGGTGTTGTCAACTTTGGCAATGTCTCCTAAGTAATAAACCAAAATGGGGAGTTTCAAGATGAGTATTACGACTTGTTTCAGGGCATAGAAGGGATACCGCATAAGAGGGATGTGGAGCATGATATCACCTTGGTGAATGGTGAGCTACTACCCAATATTGGGTTGTGTTAGACTTCTGTAACCGAGTCTGATGAGATCAAGAAATAAGTACAAGAACTCTAAGAGCAAGAGATTATTGATCCGAGTTGCTCACCTTGAGGTTCACTTGTGTTATTGGTATCGAAGATGGATAGGTCTTTGAGAATATGTGTGGATTATCGGGTGATAAACAAGATTACTGTGAAGAAATGTTATCCACTTCCGCGGATTGATGAGCTTTTAAATGAGTTACAGGAGGCTCAACTTTTCACCAAGCTGGATCTTAAGTCAGGCTACCATCAAGTTAGAATTCGAGAAGAAGATATACTTGGAAGGCGGCTTTCAAGACCAAGCAAGGACTCGTTGAGTGGTTGGTGATGCCTTTTGGGCTATACAACACTCCAATTCATGTTTATGCGGTTGATGAATGAGGTACTTCATACTTTCATTGATGATTTCATGATTGTGTATTTAGATGACATCTTAATATATAGTCAAATATGGGAAAAACACCTTATGCATATACGCAAAGTGTTGGGCGCATTGCGATCATAACTTTTTTTAAATAGGAAGAAATGTGAGTTTGGGAAGAAGGAGCTAGTATACTTGGGATTTATCGTTGGTGGTGGTAAACTTAAGGTCGATTCAGAGAAGGTCTCGGTCATTACTAATTGGCTTAGACCCCGTACAGTAATGAAAGTGAGAAGTTTTATGGGTTCTTGTTAGTATCTATCGAAGTTTATTCGGCATTTTTCATAAATCACCGCATCGTTGCATTCCTTGACAAAGGCCAGTATAAAGTTTGTATGAGAAGACTTTTCTGTTAGTGAAGCACAAAATTACAGATACACCAGTATTAGAGTTGCCCAATTTGCAGTGGCCTTTTGAGGTCGAAACAGATACGTCAGACTATGCATTAGGGGCAATTCTTTTGCAAGATGGGAAGCCAGTTATCTACCATTCTGAGATGTTTATAGGAGCAGTATGTAACTATCCTACCTACGATAAGGAGTTTTACGCATTGTATCAATCAGTGAAGCATTGACGGAGTAACTTATTGGGGAGGAGATTATGGTACATTCTGATCACAAACTATTACAGTTCTTATCTACGCAGTCGAGGCTACACCAAGCTCGCCATATAAAGTGGATGTCGTACCTATAACAATTTTCCTTGATGATCAATTACAAGAAAGGATTGGACAACAAAATGGCTGATATATTATCTCGACCCCCATTACCAACTATTTTTTCTTTGTTTGTAGCTATACAGATATAACCAATTGTTTCTTTTAAATATGTTACAGGGTATGTCGACAACAAGGATCTTATTGTGATTCACCAGAAGTTATTATAAGGTAAGACATGCGAGTATGTATTGAAGGATGATTTGATTTACAGGAGCAGTCTACTATGTTTTCCAGAGGATAGAGACCATTTACATTGGATTAGAGAGACATTATTACCGGGTGGCTGATCATTTCGGGGTCGAGAAGACTCTTTTGAATTTACAGTGTTATATCTATTGGCCGATGATACAGGTAGATGTTTGTGTAGTTCATGGTTGCGTGCTATGCAACACATCGAAGCCTTCCAATCATAAGTTAGGACTGTACTTACCATTACTAGTTCCCAGCTAACCTTGGGAGAACATTTCAATAGATTTTATAAGTGGTTTGCCCATGACCAAGTGTAAAAATGACGATTTGTTTGTTGAGGTGGATCGATTCAGTAAGATGATTGTTCCTATTTCATGCTAGAAGACGGTCACTAGGGAAGGAGCAGCGCGATTATTTTTCAGAGATGTCTGGAGGTATTTCGGGCTCCCTTCTTCTATTATTTTTGATAGAGATAGCCACTTTTTGGGGGATTTCTGGAGATCGTTATGGGGGATGATGGATACTAAGTTGAAAATAAATATCTTTTTATCCGTAGACCGACGGGGAAAGAGAGGTAGTTAATCGCACTTTGGTTCATTTACTACGGGGATTCCATTCTAAGCATTCTAAGACTTAGGATGAAAGTTTACCGCATCTCCATTTTACGTTTAACCGGGCGATTCCTGGTTCCATTTTGAAGTCTCCATTTGAAGTTTGTTTGGGGTACTTACCTCAAAGCCCTTTTGATACGGCTTTAAGTCTTGGCGACAAGACGGTGTTAGGGAAGGAGAAAGATGACCAAGTTAAAGCTCAGTATTTCATTGAGAGGATAAGCAAAGATCATGAGGTAGTTGAACAATATTTGAAGAAGACTCAAGTGAAGTATAAGGCTCGACACGAAAAGTATCGGGTTGAGTGCACTTTTTAAGAGGGTGACCTAGTTTGGTTGTATTTGGGTAAGGAACGACTAAAGTGAGAAGGTAAGAAATTCGAGCCAATCCGTTACGGTCCATTTATGATACTCAAGAGGATTGGTGACAATGCATTTCAATTGCATTTTCCACCTTTCATGAAGATGTATTCAGTGATTAATGTCGAGCATTTGAAGTTGTTTGAGCCGTCTCTTTTAAATGAAGACTCTACAATTGACACTCGCCTACCATCAATTGATGACTTATGGATAGAAAGAAAAGATCTATTGAGGAAGATAGTATTCTGGAGAGGAAAGTTCATGCTAAAAGACGAGGTAGTATCGATTCGTTCTGAGTTGGGAAAAAAGGTCAACTACCTAGCAAGTCGAAGTGGTACAATAAGGAAATGGGCATAGCCGCATTCCCACTTCTTTAGTACTAGCCTGAGCAGGAGCTCAAGGCTCCTAAAGGGGGGAGTCATGATCCAGGAGGATCTAAGCCATTTTTTTTACTTTTTAAAGTCTATTCGAATAGATTTTGAGTATGTTCAAATATACTCATGTTTGTTCGAAGAGACTTTTAAGTCTGTTCGAAGAAATACCTGTCTGAGTAAATTATTTGAGTACACTCATTTTTTTCGAACAGAAAATTGTTTTGTTTGAAGGTCACTACAAGAAAATGTATTTTTAATAGTACAAATTTGATAGCATATATATTGAATGCTATTAAAGATTAAAATTTATAGCATATTTTACATGAATGTTATCGTAGCCTATTTTTCCCCCAACTAAAATAATGTTTACAGTGGGGTTAGATCATCTCCTAAAGTGCCTGACTGACTTGGTTTAAAAAAGTCAAATTCAAGTCAGTCAAACTCTATTTCCCCCAATAGTACCTAACTTGGATTTTTTAACAGGCGCCCAAGTGTTGGGTGTCTGTTTTATTTTTTTTCAATTTTTTTTTGCATATGTCAAAATTAGGCGCCAAAATAAAATTGGGCGCCCAAATCTTAGGCGGCTGATTTTAAAAAATAATTGGGCACCCAAACCTTATGCGCCTATTTAAAAACAGAACAAACGCCCAACACTTAGACGCCCAATCGCGACATTAAAGACTCAACCTTGGATTTGGAGGGTAAAATCCAAGTCAGTGAGGCACTGTTGGATGAAGAAAATCCTAGGTGGCACCTTAGATTCAAAGGTAGTGAGGCACTTTAGGAGATGCTCCCATTAATGGGTTTGGTAGTATTTTTGTACTTCAACTTTTTCTCTCATTTCACCTCATCTCCCCTCTCTAAGCTCTTTCCTTCATCTCCCTCAAATTAAACTCCATCTCTATCTACTTTTAATAAAATCAATCATATCTTCTTTACTGATTTGAAGGACAACTTCTTCTCTCTCTCAGTGGAAGCGATCGTGAGAAATTATAAGTTTCTAAGCACTAGGGCCTGTTTGGATGCCCACTAAAACTGAGTTGGTTCAGTTCAGAACCTGTTAAGGTGAAAAAATAAATTTTTGGCAGCATGTGAAACCAATTTTTATATTTTGTTTTGAACTAGTTTGTCCCAATTATAGTCGATAACCAGTTTTTTTCTCGGAATGACTTTTACTCATTTTGAAACTGAACTAGTTTTTAACTTTTTAAAATCGCCAAAGTAAAGTGTAAAGTAGAGAGAATAGAGCCCTTCTCGGAACAAAACACAAATAAGCCTCATCTACTCTCTCTCTCTCCTCTAATCTCTCACTCTCATATCATTTTTCACCATTAACCGATTCAAGCTCTCTCTCTTTCATCTCAAAAGGAAACACTGATAAGCCTCCTCTACTCTCTCTCTCTCATCTCATTATTTTACCATTAACTGATTCAAGCTCATCTCAGGGTTTCACCATTAAAGACGAATTCAAGCTATCTTTAATTGTTATAGGTGAGCGTCTCTACTCGATTATTTTTGTTTAAACTAGGTTTCCTAATTCTAAATTTTTGTTGCTTCAAATTAGATTTTTGTTTGATGATGTGGTGATTATGATATGGTAATTTTTGTTTCTTAATGCTGTGGTAATTTTTGTTTCCTACTCGATCTCTACTCGATCTTATTGTTTCCTAATGATGTGGTAATTTTTGTTTACACACAATTAGAATAATTTCTGACATTGTAGATGCCATCTTGTAGATTATGATGTTTATACAGCACAGTTTATGTTATGTAGAGAGGATGCCATCTTTAGGTAATATAACAAATCGAAATAGGAAAGCAATGCGCTAAATCTTCTCACACATTCGAAGCTAGGTCTATATAACCACAAAACCTGTCACCATTGTTTACTATTTTCAGATGAGATATAGTCCTAAAGTTAGTGAATTGACAAGTAATATTCTTTAATATCTCATACAGATGCACTAGAGATTTGATTTCTTGAATAAGCTTGTGTCGCATCTAGGGGATGGCTGGCAAGTAGCTCCGGCAGTGACGAGTTTCCGTGGTGTGCCGTGTTTTTCTTATGGGTAAAGTGACGGATTTCTTTTAGATCCTTAAAAGTAAAAAGCTTCACCGGGAACACAAGTAGTTAGGAGCGTAAATAGAAATCCTTCTCCTTATTATCTCTATTGCGTTGATTGTCGCCACCGTTATGATAGTCTCTAGCCACCGTTGTATTGATAGTTTTTAGTTGATTCCAGCTTCTTTGCTCTCTCCTTTTTAATTACTCCTTTGCTATCTCCTTCATCGTCGGGAAATGTTGATCCTTAAGGGTAGGGACTTAAAACTTTGGGAAATGTATTAGTAGGCATCAGAAGAGAACCAGCCTAAGTAAGGCAAGTGGGAATCCGTAGTCATAGCATAGAAGGAGCGAAGCTAGCCTAACCTAAGGTCAGGAAGATCGGAAAGCCTCACCACTACTGTAGTGATAGTTGAAGCCCCGGATGCAGACTATAGACATAGGAAAGAAAGCGATAGTAGGAAAGAAAAAACTCAACCCGCAATTTCTCTTTGGCATTCTCCTAGTATATTGATCTAGCATGCGTTATGGCTTTCCGCACCTATGCCTATAGCTGACTTCGCCCTTATTAAGTCTTCAACCATGATAGTTGTGCCATTTCCAATCCATAGCCTCGAAAAAACTTCAGTTTTACATTATGCAGAACCCAATGAATAGCTTGTGTATCATAATAAGGTACAGAGATAGATAGTCAGTATAGGCAAGAAGGCATAGCTACCTTCAGTATCTCAATGTAACACAATACAATTTGGACCCTCAAAAGATAGTAACAAAGGATCTTCTGCAGTAACTCGCAAAAACTAGACTCCTGCAAAAAAAAAAACCGTGCATTTTCGAGGGGAAACTACCCCTCAAAAAGCACTTTACTCAAACTGCTCATCCAAGCCGGTTTTAGAGATCTGTAATCAATCCCCGAAAGGTATCTATAAAGAAATAACTAATGGAGCTCGTAACTACATTTCCTGAACAAAGCTACTTCTAGCTCAAGAAAACTCATCATATTACGCGGAGTCCCTCCCTTCAGTATGTCCCTTAGCATTTTAGGTCCATCTTTCAGATTCCAATAAACATAACCAAATGGTATATAAAACCGTAAATGAGTACGAACTCTGAACATTCCCCTCGAAACTATGACATAATCCTATACATGTTGCATTTATCATCATCAACATAAAAAAACTGTAAATGAAGCCAGAGAAGGAAAAAGAGAAGAAGGAAAAAAATCAAGTGAAGATCATAAATCAGCGCTCAACAAAGAGTAACAAGAAACATGTTAAGTTCATTTCATTATTTTCATGGACAAAAAGTCCTCAAGATTGAATGCAGTCCTTTCCATTCCTCAGTTATTCCACTTACACATGTATTGCTCTAGACCATTACGATTATCGACTTGATAAATACCATTAGTCTAGCAATCCATTTGCAATCTCCCATGCACCTCGACCTACCACCAAAAGATTTATCCCTTTTTTTGATCGAACACAACATAACCCCCAGTGACCTAAGAATCTTGCTCATTCAACCATGACATATTACACTAAAAGAGTGACGTTCCCCTAAAATTAGTCTGGAATTGGAAATTATAATTTTCCCCATCTCCAATCTTATGATCACCCAGATCATCATTTTTTGATTTACAATGGATGTTCATATCATGAGCCAAGGCATTGGTTACAGAGAGATTAACAACTCCTTTGCCAAAAACATCTGGGTCAACGCCAGTGGGGTTGAAGTTGGGGCTCATAGCATTAGTCTCCATAGTCGAGCACACCCCACCGTTTAATCCCATTGTTATCAACACCACCAAAGCTACTCCAAAGCACACACGAGCTCCCATTGTTGTTGATGATGCAAAGTTTGATGCTTTAGGGAAGAGCGTCTTACCTCCTTAGATAGCGAGTGAGAATTAGGGCCGGCCCTGAGGGTGTGCGAGGTGGGCGACCGCACAGGGCCTAAGAATAAAAAGGTCCCCAAAATCTTTTTTGCCAAAGGGTTAGAAAAAATATATAATTTTTTTTGTAAATAACATATACGATGAAGACTTAGCTTAGTTGGTTGGTGTTTTGTCTCTTGAGTAAGAGGTCAAGTGTTCAAGCCCCTAGCAAAACAAAATTTCTTAGACCTTTTTTGTATTTTTGCACAGGGCCTTAGGGGTACTTGGGCCGAGCCTGGTGAGGATCACCAATGCCTCAATGTGATATTTGTCTAGGATTTGTCATAATTCCTGATCTCTTTATCTAGATATATGGAATTAGAGTGTTTATTTCACAAGTTAGATAAAAATATTTTGGGTATATAAGATAGATTTTTTTTTTCTTTCTTTTCACAAACCCTTTCTTATTATCCTTGGAGCAAACACATATTTAGAACTGCAACCTAGAGTAGATACAAAATCAAACTGTTACTCCAAAAAGGGTGCATAACTATAGAAACAAAACATTACGATAATATGGGTGATCCGTCGCTGGCTGACTGTATAAAGCTTTGCTTACTCTCCGGAGGACCAGAATCCAGTTTCCATTAAGGATGTAATCTTCAATACTGCACCAAAGGATCGGTTCTTCTGCTCAATTGTTAAAAGAGTGTGGACTACCACAAATTGCAGAAGCTTCATGTCCAGTGAGTGCAGCATTTAATATTTACTTGTGTTATAGCAATTCTTTGCGCATTTGGTTTCTGCTATATCAACTTGCAGAAAGTTCCAGCCCTTAAATGGAGTAGACATGCACTCTTCTACATTGGCCTTCACCTCCTGTGATGATGGTCCTTACTAATATTACATTTTCATGAACCTGCAGATGGAAACATATCTCCTAGTTAATTAGTTTAATGGAAATCCAATTGGGTGAGAACTTTTCTCTCCATCATATGTTCCTAAGATTTGGTGCCCTTTTGTATTACTTAGCGGGTTTTGGAAACGTTGATATGGCATCTTCCCCAATAACAGTTCGAGATATCACAAAAGGGCAGCAAAACCTGTGAAGCCTAAACTTAAACTGCATAACAAAATTGTTTTGTACAATTTGGTAGTGCTAGTAACCTTACTGTATTTGAGCTAACATTTTCATAAAGAACAAAATAAGTAACACAAACTCAGCCTGAAAGAGAAGCCTCCACCGAAGCTCCTTCAAACGAGTATTACGCAATATTTCTAGATTTGTGCACATGACAACATTAGAAACACTACCCTTTTCCTTCTTCTCTAGATTACGACCCCCACAGGGATTTTGATAGGAGATTCCTCAATGTGGCGTCTCCGTGATTTACTAGCTTTCGCCGTTGACGAGAAATGTACGGTCTGTGCATGATGCTCTTCATGAGATACTATTTGCGCTATTCTTACCATTTAAGAACTTCTGTCTCCCTTCATTCCAATGATGCATCCTCATCAAAAAATTTCTACTTCCCAGCAAGTCCAGAAGGAGTATACCGCATGCAATAGAAGAGTTGACTCATTAGCCTTTCCTTTCGGAATAAAAAGCATCCTTGTGTGTTTATACACCGCAAAACAATGTATCAAATGTCCCCAGATCCTTTTGAATACTTCAGGAAAAGCCCATGATGCATCTGGTGTAGGAGAAGTCGCCGAATATGTCGCAACGGAGCGACAACAATGCCCAGAGAACAATATTTAGTAGAAACTCACATTAGCATTGCCATCATCTTCTCTTTTGAAGACTTCAGAAGAAGTTGCCGAGTTCATTGTGATGAAGCCATTAGGTATATTAGATAGATACCAAAACAAAAATTGTCTTGATTTGAGATGAATTTATAGTGAGTAAGTTTATTTCATATAGCAGTGGTGATTTATGGATTTCGCTGTGAATTTTTTTCATCCATCTTGTGAAGATGGACTAAAAGCACAAACAACATGATATATTTTTTTATGTAATCTAAAATCTAACTTTGATTAATAATTGTAGACCCACCTATGGATAATGCGGGCACTTCCAACAATAATCACGGTAGAACTGAGTGGACCCCGCCGATGGATCGTTACTTTTTGTATCTCATGTTAGAATAAGTATGTGCGGGACAAAGAAATGAAAAATTGTTTACGAAGATTGCGTGGCGTAGTATCATATTCTCCAGATTCGACAAGAATAAACTAATATTCTATAGTCAAAGATAAGCCAACATCCTATAGTCGAAGACAGCTCAGTATCCTATAGTCGAAGACAGCTCAACATCTAGAAGATTTTGTAAGTCCTCGACTTACCAAAAATAGCCGTTGAAGCCTGGTCAAGAAGGAACTGTTAGAGATCCGCAAAGTTTGCCCACTACCCCCAGAATAAGAGACTTTTACTTTCTTTTTGTAAACTGCCTGTATATGCTATAAATATAGGCAGAGAATAGGTTATAAAGGACCGCAAGTCTTATATTTCTCTAGCCTAAACACAAGCAATACTCAAAAAACTTGTAATAACTAGCATCTACTAGATTTTACATCAAATCCTCCTCGAGGTCGTGGTTTTTTTCAGTTTCTGCTGAGTTTTTCACGTAAAATCTTGGTTGTTAGCTCTTTATTACGCAAACCTTACGAACAAGTATCGGCGAAGGTTTCCCTCCTAGAAAACACGTCACAACAATTGGCGCTGTCTGTAGGAAATTTCACACTTTTTTCTACCACTTCTAATCTAAAAACCATCCGATGACAAATATGAACTTGAGAAGTCATTCTAGTACTGTAAGAGATCAGGACATTCTAGGAGCTCTTGATCTACACGGTGCAGTCCTTCAACTTTAAAAACAAATGGCTGCAGAAAAAACTCAGAGACTGGAAGATCTGCACATCCACGCTCAAGCCTTATAGACGAAAAGAGACGAACGGAGAAAAGCTCTGGATCAGCAAAGCCAAACACATCAAAAAGAGATGAAAATATTACGAAGAACACAAGATCGAATCACAGCTTGCCAAGCGTAACCGCCACTAGCTCGAAGTGAACATCGATCGAGAGTAGTTCAACGCGATGATCAACCGAGAGGGAACGATCAACGAATGTCTCGATCCAGATCTGAAAATCCAAATAGAGCCTCTCGACATTTTGGTTTAACTACTTCAGACTCGACAACCCAAGGAAGTCGACGTACACGTCATCAAACCCCTCTGCCAGTTAGGAGGCCCGTCAGAGATCGATTGGGACCAGAACGACAAAGCAATTTTGTTCCTCAGGTTACAGCCCTACCTCTTCCCCCACAACAACTCGTTACTTTAGTTGACCTGAGCAACAAAATTAAAGCCATCAACTCTGACATCCCAGGCAGAGGATCTGTACTTGATAGGATCGAAACAAACCCCATCTTCCCATATCTCGAAAATATGCCCATTTCAGAAAATTTCTATACCCAAGGAAGTCGACATATACGTCATCAAACCCCTCTGCCAGAAAGGAGGCCCGTTAGAGATCAATTGGGACCAAAGGGACAGGGCAATTTTGTTCCTCAGGTTGAAGCCCTACCTCTTCCCCAACCACAATTTGTCACTTTAGTTTACTTGAACAACATAATTGAAGCCATCAACTCTGACATCCCAGGCAGACGATCTGCGCTTGATAGGATCAAAACAAACCCCATCTACCCATATCTCGAAAATATGCCCATTCCAGAAGTTTTCCATATGCCCAAATTCATCCAGTATGCAGGCCTCACTGATTTACTTACACATGTTCGTCATTTCAAAGCCACTGTTGGGTTATACTCCAAACTCGACCATATGCTGTGTCGACTATTTAACATGAGCCTAAAAGAGGAACCACTCTGATGATTCCACACTATACAAGAAGCCTCCATCACCTCCTTCATCCAATTACAAAATCTTTTCGAATCCAACTACGTTCATGCTAGGGAGCGTGAAATCAACGTAGACTCTTTGTTTTACTTCGAGCAAGGCGCGAAACAAACCTCAAAAAGTTTTTATAAACGTTTCTTACAGAAAATACGAAAGATTGGAAATTGAGACCCCAAAATCGTGGTTTCAGCATTTACCTCCGCGTTGCACATCGACTCAAAAGTTTGTAAAAAGCTTACTTTACATAAGCCACGTACGGTCACTGAAATGATTGACGTGGTTAATTAGTATATCGAGCTGGAGCGCTCGAAGAAAGATAAAATGAAAAGCTTCTCTATCATACATTCTCGAGAAGCATCTTCGACCTCGTCCCACAGAGCAGTCACTACAGCAGCACCGAAGCTACCTACCAAAAACATTGATAACATTAGAAGAAAAGAGGGCAAACCTGACAGACTTGTCCCAATTCTGCCACCAATGACAACAACCCTCTCAGCTATCTTGCCAACGATAAAGGGAGACAAGTATTATCGCGCGCCACAAGCTATTACAGATCTTCCGAACAGACCCTTATGTCAGTATCATAATGTGCATAGTCATGAAACTGATTGCTGTTACTCCTTAATTCGTATCTTTCGCAGTATCCTCTTAGCTGGAAGACTCCACAATTGTGTCGTCGACATTCATAAATTTTTCGACAAACAAGCAAAAACTACTGAAGTCGAGCAAAATCATATCCAGAGCCCAACTTGCCATTTTTATATGATCAAGATTGAAATAGGGAAGAAAAGAAAACAAGACGATCGGATTATGTCTTGCTGCAAAATGACTTCCTCAGATAAATCGGCAAAACTTCTTCCAAACACTAGTAAATCCAAACGTCCTTACCAGATAACGTTCGAGAACTGCGACACCAGTCATGTACAATACCCTCATGATGACCCTCTTGTTATTATGCTAAAAGTGGGACAAGATTTCTTACATACACTTCTCATCGACACCGGAAGTGCCACTGATGTCTTATTCCGAAGAACAATCGAAGTCTTAGGCCTTACAAATTCAGTAAAAGCTTCGACAACAACGACCACAAGCTTTAAAGGTTCAAAAGAATTATTCACAGGTGAAATCACTCTGCCAGTTCAAGAAAGTTTAGAAACTATATTCGGCAAATTTCTTATCATTGATGTAGAGTCAAAATATTTGGGCATTTTGGGATGCAGTTGGTTACATTCAATTAAAGCTGTACCCTCAACTTATCATTTAACGCTTCATTTTCTTATGGATCATAGAGTCTATGAAATCAAGGGCAGCCAAGTAGTTGCACGAATGTGCAAAAATACCACAGTCAACCCTCATACAACTAAACTTCTCAAGGCATAGCAACTACAGCATGACACACCACCCACATTTGAGCAACATGATGCTGAAATGGTTGAGACTGCTGAAATCGATGGCCCCGGGCACACAATCTTCATTGGATTCAAGCTGTCAATCGACGAAAAAGAAGCCATGATATAGCTACTTAAGATAAACATCGACGTCTTCGCCTGGACTTTTTAAGAAATGCCCAGAATTGATCCTTTTATCGCTTGCCACCACCTCAACCTTCTTCCAGACAACAAAATAGTCGTCCAAAAATGATGGAATTTAGCTCTCCGACTTCGAGATGCAGTCAACGAAGAAATTGATAAACTCCTTGGTGTCGGCTTTATTTGGGAGGCTAAATATCCGAAGTGGGTTTCCAATATCGTCGCCGTGCCCAAGAAAAATGAAAAAAATATGGGTTTGTGTTGATTTCACTGAACCCAATAAATTCACACCCAAAGACAGTTTTCCGCTACCATTAATTTTGCAACTTCTCTACTTAGTCGTAGGACACAAACTTCTTTCTATGATGGATGCTGCCTCGGGGTATAACCAAGTTCCACTCGCCGAAGAAGATCAAGAAAAAACCACTTTCATAACCGAAAAAGGACTCTACTGTTTCACAGTAATGCCTTTTGGATTAAAGAATGCTGGAGCTACTTACCAACGACTAGTCGCCCAAATGTTTAAAGATCAGATCGGCAAAATCATGGAAGTCTATATCGATGATATGATCTGCAAAATCCTTAAAAAGGAAGATCATCTCCACAACCTCCAAATTATCTTTAATATCCTTCATAAATACGAGATAAAACTCAACCCAGAGAAATGTCAATTTGGCGTCACATCTGGAAAATTCCTGGGGCATCTAGTCAGCAAAAGAGGAATCAAAATCGATCAAGCTCAAATCAAAGCACTCATGGCAATGCCCTCTCCTCGAACGAAAAAATATGTTCAAAAAATCATCGGCAAGATAGCCGCTCTTCACAGATTCATCTCAAAGTCATCTGATCGATGAAAACTTCTTTACCTTCTTCGTGGTAACCCCACTCATCTTTTGAATAAACAACAAAAATAATATATTTGGACTTCTTACTGTGAAATGGCGTTCCAAGATCTTAAACGATACTTGGGGCGTCCTCCTATAATAAGTACTCCCATTGATGGCGAATTACTCACCATGTACTTATCCACAACTGAAGACTCCATCAGCTCTAACCTTATTCGAGAAGATGCAGGTATCGAGAAACCTATTTACTTTATCTGTAAAACTCTTATCCCTGCTAAAAAGAGATATACTACCACGGAGAAGCAATTGCTCGCCTTGGTTTACAGCTCTCAAAAACTCCATCCATACATCCAAACTCACCCCATCAAAGTCATTACAAAATACCCTCTCTAACTCGTACTCTCCAGAAAGGAAAAATCTTGACGAGTTCAACAATGGTCTATTTTCCTTGGGGAATATGACATTTCTTTTGAACATCAAATATCCATCAAGGGACAAGCAGTGGCCGACTTTTTGGCAGATTTTCCCTTTGAAAACCTAGATTGGGAAGAACTTAAAGAAATCTTCACCGACGACTCAATTGTAGAACAAGACGCATGGTCCAAGAGTTCCGGTTGGCGACTTTTTATGGACGGATCGGCAGGATCACAAGAATCCGAAATTGGCATAGCCCTCGTCACGCCTTCCAATCATCGCATAGAGAAAGCTATCAAACTCAAATTCTATGCTACCAATATTAAAATAGAATACGAAGATATCTTACACGGTCTCGATCTTTACACTTACTCTCAGAGCTGAGGTAGCAGTCTATGTCGACTCCTTACTCGTCGCCAATCATTACAACAAAACTTTCAAGACAACAGGCAAAATGGTTGATTACACAGCCCTGGTCAAAGAAAAGATGAAAAAATTTAAGCATGCCACAATTTTGTATTTACCCCGGCAAGAAAATCGCCATGCCGATGCCTAAGCTTACATTTTTACCATGCTAGGAGATAGTAAAAAAATATCTTTAGAAATTGAGATCCTCGAGCATTCTAGCCTCAATATTTTGTCAACACTCCACATAACCGTTACTGAAGATGACGACCCTAAAGACTGGAGAAAACCATTTTATACTTACCTCAACTCCAACATCCTCCCCAATAACAAAGAAGAAGCTCGATCCCTATTAGCCAAGTGCCCTTAATTCACCGTCCAAAAAGGAATATTATATCAACTAACTAGAGGCGGACCACATATCGAATGCATATCCCAGAAACAGGATCAGATCAAAATTTGAATGCTTCACGAAGGTATATGTGGTGCACAGGTTTTTGGAAGATCACTAGCCCAACGTGCATTCACACAAGGACTCTATTGGCCCAAGATGAGACAAGACTGTGAAGACTTTGTTCGTAAATGCTATAAATGCCAAATCTACGCTCAATACATCAAGAGCCCTGCCCTCGACTTACATGTTAGCAATGTTTTTTGGCCATTTAAGCGATGGGGAATCGATATCATTGGCCCCTTCCATCCAACATCAAGAAATAAAAGGTTCATCATAGTTGTCACCGATTACTTCACCAAGTGGGTCAAAACAGTTCCTCTATGCCATACTGATGAGAATGAGGTCATCAAGTTCCTTTAGGAGCACATCATTACCCGGTTTGGTTGTCTACAAATGATATGTTTTGATAATGGTAAACAGTTCATCAGCGTTAAAGTCCTTGCTTTCCTTCATAAATACAAGATTCAGTTAACAACTTCTACACCATATTACCCTCAAGGCAACGGACAAGTTGAAGCCATCAACAAAAGCATCAAATCTGGCTTACGCAAGCGCCTCGACGACAAGAAAGGCAGACGGGTCGACGAACTACTCAATGTATTATGGGCTTACCGTACCACTCCTCGAGTCTCAACAGGGTGCACTCCATTCATGAATCAGATATAACCACGGGTAGTACCGTGGCTATTTCGTGGCTATTAATGTACATTGGATACATATAAACCGTGGCAAATGGCTCCATTGGCTACGAACTTTCCCTCTAAATGTCCCGTGGCTAATATATGTCAATCACCACTATAATATTTGTGGCTAATTCTTGTTAATTACCACTGTTTCATCTTTGGCTAATACTCGTTATTAACTACAAAACTAGCCGTGGCTAAAGTCATTTTACAAAAAAATAAAAATTTATATATATATATATATATATTACATTTTTACAATCATTACAATCACTCGAAACCCAAAACCCAAAACAACAAACACCTAAAGAAGACAAATTCATACATTTGACTCTGGTAGCAAAGTCACTTGCGTAAATACTTCATCCGTGTCTGCCTCTGCCTACAATGAAACACTCAATTTTAAAATCAACCAACTGATTGTCATTTTGTTGCCTGAGCATTGGTAGAATAAAAGAACTGTCTAAATGAAAATTATAAACTAAAATAGCTTGAAGGAGATTTTCTTACAAATAGCTAAGCTTGGTCATGTTCCCTAACTCTGTGGGGATCGGCCAGTAAGACTATTACCCTATAAATACCTGGGTGAACATTGACCAAAAAGATGTTGGAATCAAGTAAATGGAGAAAATTTAAAAAAAAAAAAGACTACGCAATAACTTGTATAAATGATTTAAAACTCACAGTTTGCCAATATAAGAAATATTGTCAAGAATTGGTGGAATTGGTCCAACCAACTTGTTTTTACTCAAGTCCCTGAAATAAAGAAAAATTCACTTGATCTACATTTAAGAAAAAGAAAACTCCATAAAAAACACAAGGAGAACACCATAACTGATAATATGAACACTTACAAAACAACAAGTGCTTGCATTAAACCAATAATTTTTGGGATCTTTCCACTATGCTTATTTCCTTGAAGTGACCTAGTCAAATAAACTAGAAGGATTAACAATACAAAATATTAAAGATAAAAAATAAGTACAATATTTTTAAATAAGTATATTTATGCTATAATATGAGAACCCAACCAAAAAGTACAAAAACTATCAACAATATTGCAAACTAAAGATAATAACTTACAGGGTAAGGACTTGTAAAAAACCAATGTTGTAAGGAATTTTTCCAGATATCTAGTTGTACGAGATGTCTCTGAAAGTGAAAAGACAATTCTAAATTTTTATAAGAAAATTTGAAATATGCAAAGGAATAGACCATTAATAAGGGCAAAGTGAATACTAGCAAGATTTCAAACTAGTGTAATTTCCCATATTGTCGAAGATCCCGCCAGTCATTATTTCCTCGTACATCACTGTCAATTACAAATGTAAAGTTGGACAAATAGAATATTATAGTCCTATAGATGAGATGTAGCATAGGCTGAAAGTGGAATTTATTTATTTACATAAACACTTACAAGTACCCAAAACCAGTCAATTAGCACATATCAAGGGATAAATTTCCAGTAAGTGAATCGCCACGCAAACCCCTATTAAATAAAGCGCATAACCTCCTCAATCAGAGAGACTTACGAGTAAAATAGAAATTAACATTAACACCGTGTCTGTAAAAGTACTCACAGGTATTGCAACATTAATGCTGTATCTATAGTAATTAATATTTAAATAAAAGTACTCACATGTATTGCAGTACTTCATTCTAGTAAATAAGCCTTAAAATTTCACCTACGAGCTGATTTTGTGCAAGATCCCTGGTTTCGATAAATACAAACAAATCATTACAATCGTGATGGAAACCACACCTAAAAAGGTTATCTGACTATTATCAAACTAAGTAATGTGGTTTTATTTTTAACTTTTGCACTTTTTAAGTGTAGGCAGTAGGCTGTGAATCAAGCAATAGATTTGTGGGGGAAAGAAAACCAAAACGTATAAATATATGATGACCCTTTAAGAAATGGCAGTGAAAGAAAAAACATCTTCGTGTATCTTTTCTTCGTTGAAGCCTATTTTTTATGTTTATTATTTTGCTTACAAATATTTTAGTTATACAAATAAAAGCTAGAAAAGTGAATATGTCTTTTTTCAGAGCCAATATGGACTGTGGTTGTTGGTCTATTTTCTAGTAGTGAACGTTCAAGTGTAAAATATAATGGGTTAAGATCTTACTATGTGATATCAAGCTTTTTGAACTGGCTTGCATAGAATCCTGCAAGCATTAGAAACGCAAATTTGTTAGGCATAATATCCTATTACACCGGCAAAGGGAAAATTAAAGTGTATAAGCATGTAAAAAATGAAAGTTGTTATGCAATACTTAGTTATACCTTACAGTTCTCTTCGAGTCTCGACACCATTTAGCAACTATTTAACACTTATATTGCGTAACAAAAACACACGAGTTTTTCGTGCCTTTGTTTTCTTCTATTAAAAAGAAAGGGAAATAGTAAGAAGGTGCATGATGATAGGAGGGGAGACAAAGAAAATATAAACATACTAGCATTAACGATAAAAGAAAAAACATAAATCTATGGAAATTAACTCTTGCGAATAGTAAAACATCTAGCTCCTACAGTGACGATCTATGGATTACCACTGTTTTCTCTATATTCGATATGCAGCAATCTTTGAAAAGCTAGAAACACATAGAGAATGGAATCTAGACATTCAACTTTTCAAATGTTCAGCAAATCAATGTTGAAAGACATTCAAGACTCCTCTAACTTATCTAATAAAACAATGAAGAATACAGTACAAGATCAGCAGGTTATCAAAGCACTGAAAGTCAAATGGAGACATAGGAGATCACCTAATATTCATAGCTGGAGATATGAGCTTCCAGATATCAATAAAGTCAAAGTTTGTTGTGATGGATCAGTCACAGAAAACCCTGGAGTTGCATGCATTGGGATTGTATACAGAGATCATAATGGGATAGTTTTAGGAACTTATAGTATATCAGATGGTATTACAACCAGTTATTTGGTTGACGTTCAAGCGGTCATCTTTGGAGTTCAAAAAGTTATTGGCAAAGGATGGAAGCAACTATGGATATTTTCAGACTCAACAGCTGTTATTCAAGGATCGAGTAATAACCACACTACCATGAAAAGCGTTACTAAACACATACCGCGAAAAGTAATACCAGGCACGCAGAAATGAAAAGTAATACCAGGCACACAAAAATGAAAAGGAATAAGAGGCATATGGAAATGAAAAGCAACAACAGACAAGCAGATATTTTGTTGTCGCTAATCTTGCGGTTCTCAAGACAAAGAAGTCCAACGAGAAGGCATTGGAGAAAACTTGCCCATTGGTAGCGTAGGATGCACCACAATGACTCCCTTGAAAATGAGACAAAGGGGTAGAGATTAGGATGTTGCTTGCTATCTGTACACCTATGGGTATTGGGCCCAAATAACTGTAAAGCCTGAAGACCCCCCATATCTTCCAAACATTTTGAGGCAGATACTGTAGCCCCGGGGCAGTCATAGGCTTTATAGTGAGGAGTGCACAAGATTAACAAACTCCTGCCAAGGCAGTCATAAGAGGAGGTATGCTTGCGGTATAGGCTTTCTAGTGAGGATGAGGAGCGCCCGGAGATTGACAAACTCTAATTTCCCAAGGTAGTCATAAGAGGGGGTCTTCTAATGAAAGAGGGAGCCTAAAAGGGCTCACTTTGTCTTCTAGAACTATACCCCGCTTTTTTGCCACTTTTGACTCTAGCTCTAAACTGCCCAAAAAAGCTCTTTCCTTACCTGCTGAACAATCAATCACACACGAAATAGGGAGGATCTCATTTTAAAACATTTAGCAAGCCTTTCTTTAAGTTTAAACAGCCGAACCATTAATCCTACAAATCAGCTAACTACTACCACTTTTATAAAAGGGAACTTTTAAGAACCTACACCTCAACTAATAAAAAATTATGGAAACACCTTTTAAAAAAATGATAAGAAAAAACAAGAAAAAAACACATTTGCCACACTTTGCAAATAGCTCTAAATAGCCACATTCCTTTAGAGTAAATAGCAGGAAAACAACAAGAAAAAACAAGGCTACCTTCCACCACAAGAAAGTGAATTTTTGAGAAAAAGTAAAAAAAAGTAAGAAAAAAATGAAATGAGTTCACACTAATATTTTACCTAAAAATGCACATTTTCGATTCCCGCATTTACCTACTATCATACCCTAGCAAGCACTTCGCAAAAACACATACCCCCCCCCCCTGCATTAGCAAATTATTAGGAAACCCTAACTTTATAATCCTTAAGAAACCTAGATTATACAGAATAACCTATGGGCAGACTTTGTAGCTTTTGGGGTACCTAATTTCCAGGATTAACTCGTAGGTTCATATCCTGCATTCTAGGTTCCTAACTTTGGGTAACCTTAAACTTAAGATCCTAATCTTGTGAGCCCCATTAAGTAATTCATAAATTCTTAGAATTTAAGAATTGGAGGTTTCTAAATTAACACTTGATATGAGATAAACCCAACATTTGTTGTCCAAACTAACTCCTTACATCAACAAAATAAAAAAAAAGTACAAAACACCTAAAGCAAAATCAAAAACCTAACTACAACCACCAATTGAGAACCTACATCAAACACATGATCAGGAATAATTTGAGAGAAACATGATAAAAAATTAATGAACACCGAAAGAAGAATCATACAACATTACAACCATAACAAATTTGAAAGAACCCAAATCAGGAATAAATACCCAAATATAAATACCTAGAACTTGAAGGATTCAATTCTTGGCCTCAATCAACCCTGTGAGTTCACCCAAGCAAATTGATTTAGAGAAAAGAGGGATGCTTTCAATAGCTAGCTGTAGCAAATTGTACGATGTGTTTACTCGTTTAGAGATAAGGAACCAACTTGTTCTGCAGCGCCTGATTCCATCATAGCTAGCTGTAGCACATCCATTGCCTTGCCTACATTCGTCTTCAGAGCATCAGTGGATTCGAGAAGATGGAGAACCTCTATTTGGTCCATCTCCAGAAGTATCCCAGTCACCTTACTAGCAACCTCCGGCTCGAGACAAACCTTTTATGTAGACAAACCTTTTAGAAGCTAGTTATGTTACAGTTTTTAACTATCCAATTTTGAGACGCATGTGTATTTTACTTTTAATTCTTCTATAAGTATTTGAATAAGAAATATCATGTCCTCAGTTCTATGCTCTGTATTGTGTGCAACCCCTATGCGGATTAAAGCCGAAACTGCAAAGTAAGTCCTGAATCATGCACTGTCTATGCCAATTATTGTCACGGATTTTTGAGGTTTCCATCTGACATTGAAATTGATCCCAAATTTATTTTAAGATTGATTGAATGGTTTGTGATACTCTCAAGTTTAGTGTATTCCTTTCCGAGTGCTCTTCTTTTGGGCAAACAAGGGTTGTGCTGCATGCAGGATGAAGAATGATCATGTCTGGGTGTTGGAAATTTTACTTACATATATTATGTTGGTATGTGATTTCACAGTCCTACACATTGCACTAACCGTTGTTCTTGATGGCCTATATTTTACCACTAAACAAAATCATTCCAACAATAGGAAGCTTAAGTTCATTGTGCTTCATTGTCATAAGTTAGTGTTGGGTGCCTTTCATTTCCAAAATACGTCCTTTTGCAGGTACCATCTCCCACCTTGAAGTCTAATGGTGCTACACCCAACTACTCACATGGAATATGAATCACAAGTTTATGGTTGTCATTGATCATACGCCAGTTGCATACCGCTTACATTATGGAGTCTATTCCGCCATTTACATGTACATATCCTCACATACAATTTATGGACCGCGAGATTTGTACATTGACACTTGTTCCTGTCTCATTGTAATGAGGAATATTTTATGAATCATTTTTACTATATTACATACTAGAGCGTAGAGCATTGAACTTATATGTCATCGCAACTAGCCATTCAAGGATTTTAATTGCTTGAGAATTACAAGTAACTTTCATTGCTATTAGAATGTCCTTCAAAGGTTGTTTTCTTGAGGATTCTTGCTCAGGATGACTTCATCTTATTCATTTCTTCAAAGTTCAAAGTTCACCCCATGAAAGAAGGATTGCCTCCAGTCCTCTCAGCCCTTGGGCTACTACATGCAATGCTATTAGAATGTCTAGGTTTGTTTGAAAGGATACCTATTGAAGACGACTTCATCTGAGATTTGCATCCAATCCTTGAGTCATGAGGCTAAAACGCAATGAAGAGTGCATCCAATTCCTACACGTCTTGGGTTAATAGCTACATTGTTATTAGAATTTCTTTTGAAGGTTATTTCTCAAAGGACTCTCATTCGAAATGATTCTATCTTCAGGGCCCATCACTAGATTCGCTACCGTGAGTCTGAGGCTTTCATCCAATCCATTAGTCATGGGATTTCAGGAAAAATAAGAAGAGCATTTGAGGGTACTTGTGATGGTGAGAAAGCGCGGTGAACATCGTTTTCCATAGACTTTCTTGAACGTTGGCGGCCTCATGCATAATGGTTCATAATGTCATTGGCATTCTTCAAGCTTTTTTGAATTCTTTAATACAGCTCTTATCTCAGGTTTTCTGGAGTCAATTGAAAACCCCAATCTCCTATTCCTAGCTCTTTTCTTTAATCCGCTTCTTAGGATCAAATATTCGCCTTTTCTTTAGACAAATTCGGCGCCATTCTTTTCACTGTATGCAAGTTTTAACAAAAAGTACTCAAGTCTGCCTATAGTTTCTTTAGCTTGGATTTCCTTATAATTATAGACCAGATCTACAACCAAAAACCCAAGGAGACATGGTTTTTTTTAAGCCTGACTTTTCCATAAATTCAGAAGAGGAACGCAAAAGCTTCAACCCTCCATCTTGAACAGTGGCTCATCAGGGCCTAAAGGGTCCAAAACACACTAGTTGAAACAAAGAAAGATCGACCTCTAAACTACAGCTGTTGGGCCTCCCCACCCCCAATTATAAGACCTGACTGTCAAGTATATACAAAGACAAGGTTATATGCAACCGGTAAGCAAAGCAGTCGGTGATGGCGAACCCTACCCTTTTTTTCTCCTTTAAACCTCTACGCACACCTTTCTATTTGTACAAGGAAAAAAAGAATCCTTCACTATTTTTCCTTCTCGTCGTCATTCACATAACTTTTGGCTTTTTACTCTCCCTATTGAACTATTGAAGACTCGAGGTCTTGGCCTTTTAACCAACTAACCTGGCTTAAATCCCTAACCCCTTTTACCACGCTTCCGGTAGTAGACTAAAATATACATTACGGCTACAACTCCTCGACGATGCTTTATGAAAAGCATCATATGTCCTTGATATAAATTTAGCTGATAAATTCTCATGAGCATCATCTGTCCAAATTTGTTTATTTTCTATTTAAGGGGTTATAAGGAATATTGGCTATTTAAATGCCAAGAGCACAAAGCTTTAGCCATTTATCTGATTGTGTCACCCACTTTAGTAGTAAATTTAGCTTTCAAAAAGCTTGCCAAGTCTTCTTTACCTTCCTTGAATGTCCAAAAGGTGTATGTTGTGTCTTAAATATATTTATAGTCTACTTAAATAATTAGTCTCTAGAGCATTAATTAAAGTATTTTTTGGAAAGTAATCTAGGGGACTAACCCCATGGCAAATAAAAAGATCAAGTTGTTGTTTGGGAAAAGTTTGTTGGATATTAGTAGAAGTACTATGACCAATAATATAGGCAAAATCATAGGTAAATACCTTTAGGTAATTAGTAAAACATGTAATGTTTTTAGGGTCATAGTATATTAAATGATATATAGTGATTTTGAATTTTAGTATAATATTATCTCATACTGTGGTAAGGAAATTGGTTTTTTTAAGTGAAATTGTTTTTATCTTATTTTATAACTACTATTTTGTATTAACACGGCTCAAATTGAGGGGAAAAAAGTGATTAGTTTTGATGAAAATGCGCAACCAATTGGAGAAAATTGTGCCAAGTTTATCTATAATATTGGTGTCTTGATTAGGGCACACTGTCCTATTTTTTATGAGTTCTAGAGATTTGCGCCTGACCATCATAAAAAAACAATTTAGAAAAAAGTGATGGTAAATTTTTGGTTTTATAATAAGAATTTCTCAATATTTTATGTTTTAACAATATCAATTAATCTTATGATAGGATGAGTACGATGTCCCCACATACATGAAAGGAAAAGTTCTCGTAAGGGCTCAGCGGTTGTGGTGTGATCGCAATTCAAAATATCAGAAGTATAACTATGACCCATATCCCAATGGCGAGATAAGAAGAACAAAATGTACAAAAAGAGTTAGTCCTGAAGATTGGGAAAGATTTCTTGAGTTGCAAAGAGAACCCAAAGTAATAGCTCGTCAATTTGGAATCTTATATAAGAAATATTTATGTTATGCAAATTGATGTATATGCATTTTTTTCTTTCAGGTGATGGTACTTGTGCTTCTCTTGGATTTGATCATAATAAGAGCACTTTTTTTATATCTCATTTTGTTTACTCGCGCAGACTTGTGTTATGGTGATTTTGAGAATGGTTAAGTACATTCTAGATTTTATCTTAGTTTAGGTTTCTAATTTTAAGATTTAATTATGCTACTATTTTTTGGTATAAGCATGTGTTATTAGAGCATGTGCAAATATATATTGAAGGAGCAGTGTGACTATATTGTGCTCTTTTTGGTCCCTGTACTCTCTGAAAGATTCAAAAGGGTTTAATTGGAGCTTTGAGCATAAGATAATCTTTAAATTTTATTTTTTCCTAACACAAACCACTAATATGACTCATGATTTGTTTTGATGCTACTATAGTAGAAAGGATATGAAGTTACAATTATTTCTTTCTCATTAACTAATGACCACAACTCAAATTGAGAAGCACAAGGTAATTCATATCCTCGTTTTTCATTTCTGATATCCAAGTAATTCATATTTCAAGCTTTAATCTAAAATGTGAAGTACTATTTGTCATACTCAAGAGAACACGGTCTTGATAATACCATAAAGTTCAAATGGAAAAGCTTAAAAGACGTGGGGCAAGTATGAACATTAGAAATCAAGTTGGATTTTATATTCCCATTAGTTTGTTCGTTTACTAATTTAAACTTTGCAATTCAGTAAGCAGGAAAGTTGTATAGCAAAATTTTGGTTTGAAGTGCTCTCTGTACTATACATGATGGCAATCATGTTATTCTCGGAAGCCAACTCATTTTTGTTAGTAAGAATCTCATGGATGCAATTGAAAGAAATGTATTAGAGGGTTTGATCTTAAATCTATAGCAGATAATTAGTTATTCTATAGTAGATCCGGCCTTAATATGTGCAATATAACGGATTCTTTTTGATCATCATTACCAGATTGCAAAAAGGATTATATTGATCTATTGCTGAAGGTATCTGGGTACTTCGAATTCTGTGTGAATCATATAGTGGGTCACCTGCCAAAAGAGATTAAGTAAGTTATATTGATAAGTCTATTTTTTTCTTTTGGCTGTATTCAATGTCACTGTAAGTTTATTTGTAAACAATTTGTGCAGGACTAAGTTGCCGAGAGATCTGTAGGAGGGTGTTTTGGACGCTATTTCCATCCAAGCTCTTGGTCAAGTATGTCTTCTTAAATTCCAATATATTTGTTGTAATGTGGGTTAATATTATGATTCAACTTATTGGTCATACCAATGTAGGGGGAAGAACTGCAGCTAGGTTTGGCTATTAAAAGTTAAACTGCCACTTTGTCCATCAAAAGGAGGTTGGCCTGTGAACAACTAAGTTATTTTGCTCAGGCTAGTCTTAAAGCATTGTTTGGACTCAAGTTCCATATGGCCATTTTTCCCAGGTAGCCTGACCAACACAAAAAATTACCCTTGCAGGGCTTCACTATAAACAGATGCATTTCCCGTTGTGGCTTGGATAGGGCAATTGTCTCTCATCTTTAAGTCGAGTTTTGATCAGACTTTAACTGTTTAACAGGGTTAGACACACCTAAACTAAGCCCAACCTAATTTAATGCAGCGGCATTATTTTTTTCTAAAATTTGGTGAGTTTCTATATTTTGAAGGCCAGTTAAACGATATTATGCACCTAAAACTCTCAGATGCGCCTCATAAATTAAAAGAGATGCACTTGAGTCTTATGCACACACACCTTCTCTTTTCTTTTAGAAATACCTATCAGGCTGTGCTAGAGCCTGAAGATACCCTTAGAGTTGAAATACTTTAGCTGGTTCAAATGTTAGAATGAACCAAGATTTTAAATCTAGAGCCACTGTTTAAACCCCCACTAGGTTTATTTAAAAGTAGACTTTTAAGTTAAGCTGAAACAAACAAACAAAAATCAAGATTTGCCAAACACACACATATCTCTCTCTCAACCCCATGATCATCGCTTAACGGTGCTTTGATTCGGGTTCTATTCCTACGTTAATGCCATGTGAGATATCCCTTGCTCCTTGTGCTCAAATCTCACTTTTCTATCTCATTTCTACATCTCTAATGGGTAATGACACCACTAACCTTCTCACTTCTCTCCCACAACCAGTAAGAGAAGCCTCTTTTCTTTCTTTCTTTCTATAATAGTTTTTCTCTAATGAATTTGCTTTTGCCGCTTATTATAGGATGCTGAAAGATGGGATGCACATCATCATCCATTTCCAGGAATACTTAAGACAATGCCATATTCAAGAAGAAGAAGAACAAACTCAATATTGTAGAAACTGGTTTTCGTTCCAGCAATGCGAATTCCAGTAGAATCTGATGTTCAAAGAGTTCTTACAGGTTTAGTGCCTCAAGATATCGTTAATAAGCTATCGTCGCTTCATAATCATCTCAATCTCTGATGATACAGGTAAGTTCCCCAATAGAAGATACGTTTTTTAGATTACCTGTTAATTGTTTTTTTCTCTGAATCTAGTTGGCATAGTTACTTCGTCTTTTGAAAATTTTCAGCAATATTATGCTCAAGTTAGAATAAAGAAGACTTCGAAGAGTCCTAAACTTATATCCATGAAAATCATACAATTTTGATCTGCAACTCTGTTGGCAAAATATGACACTCACCGGCTTTCCTCTATACTTTGCTCCGCTTTTGACTATGCGAGAGCTAGTAGTCGCAGTATTGGTGCTTGCTTGTGAAGTATTTGTTTTTTTTTAAAATATGTTTCCTACAAATTATTAGTTTCTGAAAATAAATCTCATCTTACAGGTGGATTTGCCTTGTCCGAACTACAGCGTGCTCTTCAGGAATACTTACCTATTGTGTTTGGACTAACTAAGAAAGGTTTTGGACCTCGTTTTTCATTTCTGATATCCAAGTAATTCATATTTTGAGCTCTAAAATGTGAAGTACTATTTGTCATACTAAACATAACACGGTCTTGACAATACCATAGAGCTCAAATGGAAAAGCTTACAAGACATGGGGAAAGCAAGAACATTAGAAATCAAGTTGGATTTTACATTCCCATTAGTTTGTTCATTTACTAATTTAAACTTTGCAATTCGGTAAACAGGAAATCTGTATAGCAAATTCTTGGTTTGAAGTACTCTCTGTACTACACATGATAACAATCCTATTATTCTTGGAAGCCAACTCATTGCTTGTTCGTAAGAATCCCATGGATGCAAGTGAAAGAAATGTATCAGAGGGTTTTTTCTTAAATCTATATCAGAGTCTTAGTTATTCTATAGTGGATCCGGCCTAATATGTGCGATATAGCAGAATCTTTATGATCATCATTACCAGATTGCAAGAAGGATTCTATTGATCTAGAACTGAAGACATCTGGGTACTTTAAATTTTGTGTGAATCATATAGTGGGTCACCTTCCAAAAGTAAGTTATATTGTTGAGTCTATTTTTTTTTCTTTTGGCTGTATTTAATGTCATTGTAAGTTTATTTGTAAATGATTTTTGTAGGACTAAGCTGCCGAGAGATCTGTAAGATGGTGTTTTGGATGTTATTTCCATCCAAGCTCTTGGTCAAGTATGTTTTCTTAAATTCCAATATATTTGTTGCAGCTAGGTTTGGCTATTGAAAGTCAAACTACCACTTTGTCCGTCAAGAGGAGGTTGGCATGTAAACAAGTAAATTATTTTGCTCAGGTTAGTTGGTCTGTTGAACTGTAAAACCTAAGTAATGCTGGAAGAAACCTAAGTAATTGGTATGTTGAACTGTAAAACCAAACACGAAAGACAATTATGGAAGTGGTATGCCCTTAAGACTAGAGTGAAATCCCCACTGGTAATGATGATCAAGCTTTCATTATAAGCAAAAGCAAAGACTAATTGATAATTTATCTATAAATATAAATAAGACATTAAGAGAACTGCCATCTGCAATTACAGAAATTATAAGTATAGGTACTGTGTAAATTTGAGTAAAATGGGTTGAATTTAATTTTATGGTGCCTGTTTAAGTGTAGGTACCAGAGTTATAGGATCTCTACTCCAGGCTCTACATGTGAGTTCCTTGTTGCCATTTATCTGATTCTTGAAACATATTACATATTTGATTCCTTGTTACCATTGATTTACTTGTTGATTTGAATCTGATTAGTGCTTTGACCCGGGATTATGAGCTTTGCAATCACGATATGTCTGAAGCGTTCACTTTCTTTGGCTTGGCTTACATGTCTCAGCTTGCATATGATAATCTCTTGAACTCTAAAGTTAGTCTTCATTCTTCAGCTCCAAATTGAAAGTTCTACTTCTGATAGTATTTTGTATTTGCATATTCCAAATTGTCTTTCACATTATTCACATTTTATGTTTAAGGTTTCTCATATTTTGTTTGTACTTATCCTAGGTTCTCTATTGATAGCGAAGGTGATTGATATGTTAATATTCCAAGGGTAGATAATATTCTAAGAGTTGTTAGGCATTTCAAAGTTTGAGCATTCAAATACAAAATGTCTATTTTCCATGAGAAACAAGTTGTTCAAAGAAGACTTAGCCTCCGAGATTGTGGTGATGGATGGAGAAATTTGTTTTATTGCTAATTCCAATCTTTTGTATTGTTAACAATTTTTAATTAATGAAATTTTTTATTTTAGGATAATATTGCATTTTTATAATGAATCAAAATAGGGAAAAAATTGAAATTATTTCTGATATATACAACAGCTTTGGCCGTCGTTTCTCTCTATTAATGTTAGCCGTAAAGCGACGAGTTCGCTTAGTCATATTTTGGCGACTGTTGGGGCTGACGTTGTTAGATAATCGAGGGTGGTACTCTGTCGCTAATTGTGAAAGTAACATGATTTTGGAGGGGGGGAAATGATAGCATACTATAGTCGTATTTAAGCGACAAACTTGTTTAGTCGTTAACGCTTTGTTTGACTAGGTATAAAATGATGGTTCGTGTTGTCGCAATTTAACGATGGGTGTGAGCAGTCGTATTGTCCAAAAAAAATGATGGCCAATAGTGACGCAAATAAATGCGGCTAACAAACGGCGACGGATAAAACGACGACAATTCCCCTCGTTTTTAAGTAAAAACGACAGACTATTGCCCTCGTTTTTAACCTTTTTGTTGCAGTGTTATACCAGATTGAAACTGAGCTTCTCATGTCCTTGGTTGCTGAAACATATCAGATAATATTATATTAACAAATGACTATGCTAAACTGAGATAAACATACCCAAGAAATCACAAAACTAGTATTTCTTAAGTGAAGATTTATAAACTCACAGTATCTCTAGTATTATGCCATGTAGACAAGAAGTTGATTTCTTGCTCACTAGGATCCTTGTGTATCCACTTATAACTGTGGTCTACAGCTATTTTTCCAACCAAACTGCATGCCAAAAACCATTACACTTAACATGTTTTCAATTGAAATCACTTGGAATTTGTTTAAACTTACCCTTCTCCATAATTGTAGATTTCATGTGACATCTTGAAGAAGGTGTTGGGATTCAAGCCTTTGAAGTTTTGGTACTCATAATCACCAGAATCTATATCAGCCATTGAAGCTGAAAAGTTGCAGAATCCATCTTCCTAGACGAATATCCTAACACATGAAACATGAAGTTATCAGGAAAAAAACACTTCATTATAATGGAGAATTCTAATAACATAACCATGAGAAATGTAAAGCATAAAACAATATGTACTAGTTCCTCTTGTTTCCTCTTGACCTATCATAAGCTCCTCCTTGTATATCCCATCTGATAAACATAAAATAAGATGCATCGGGTTCTGTAAATCTTTATGATTTAGTGGGAAAAAAATCAGTTTCTTAAGGTTGAATTCTAGTACTTACTTTGGTGGTGGATAGAGTCTAGGCAAGATCCTCCAGAAGACTGCGTAAGCCCATTGGGAGTCTTCATGAACACACACGCTTCTCTAGGTGTGCTGAAGGAGATGAGATACTGCGAATGGGTTATAATGTTCTTCCATTTCTTAAGGTTACAACTTACTCTCTCTCTCTCTCTCTCTCTCTCTCTCTCAATAAGAAGGAAAACTTAGCATCCAATCCTTATGATATAAGACCAACCAACAAGGAAAACTCACATTTATATCTCTCACTCTCGCACTGTAACTTAATAATTATTTCATGGTTTAAATTTGTTGAAGAAAGTTTCCTGCAGCTTCACCCAGAAACTCTCACTACAGTGCAGTGTTTATGTCACAGATGGAAAGATGGCATTGGCAGGATCCATCTCATAGGCATATTTCATTTATTGCATATGTGGAGATTGCTCTTCTCCACCTCAAAAGATAACAAATACTGGAAATTATCAGGATGACCTCTTAATAATTTTTGAATATTTCCAAGCGTTACAAAGTGTTATATACAAGGAGGCATACAGTAGAGGGTGCCAAATAATATAATTTGATGATCCCTTTAAAAAGACTCACATTTGCTGACAGGGTGTAACTCCATTGCAGCTTGAGAGAGCTACAAATAGACACAACTGAAAGAGGTGCAACCTTCTCACCTGGCAAGAAATCTGAAGAGAAACTCCAAATATCTTATTCCAAATTATGAATTATTACGAGTTAAGACAAACCAAACCTTATAATTCTCCATCATCATCATGAGTGAATCCTTCACTTAGAAAAAACCATACCTCTTCAAACCACAAAGTAGTCTATCTACCCTCCTTTACCTTCTCCTTACCTATTCTGACACTCTTATAAGCAACTTCTTATCATTTGATTCCATGAAAATCTTCAACATAATGTTCATTTTTATTCCTTCTTGACTTTCTCCTAATTAAGAGACTCGTAATCATTTTTTTCTTCTTTCATTTACAGTACTAATCTTGTGATCATTTAAAATGTGTCATCTTTTAATTGTGGCTATATAGTAAAAACTCCCTGTGGGAACATGCTTACTTAAAAGACCTTAATCTGGCTCAACCTACATTCTCCTTCAGGAGCTCCTGCATTGGAAGCCATATGTACTACTTCAAGCATACCCGCATATAGAATAGTATTAGTACTTAAGGATTTGAGCTATGCCCTGACATTGTTATGGAAAGTTAAAGACTTTGATGAGGGTTAAGTGTGTTTTATCATGGGTTTATGGTTAAAAAATAATCAAAATAGTAGATGCTGTTTGGGGTCCACAAATCTTATATTACCACAAGGTGTCACCAAGAGAAGCCAAAAAATATTGAGAGCTTAGTAAAACGTGGTAGAGAAAATGATAGGTTCCAGTGAAATAAAGACACTAAAATGACTAGAGAGTACCCAATTTTCTCTTCTCCTTATGATGATCAAAAGAAGTTACTTATGATGAGCAAAAGAAATTACAGAACACCTAAAGAAAAATCATAAAACCCCTAACTACAGCCACCAATTGATAACCCACATCAAACACATGATCAGGAATAATTTGAGAGAAATATGATAAAAAAAATTAAGGAACACCGAAAGAAAAATCATACAATATTACAACCATAACAAATTTGAAAGAACCCAAATATAAATACCTAGAACTTGAAGGATTCAATTCTTGGCCTCAATCAACCCTGTGAGTTCACCCAAGCAAATCCATTTAGAGAAAAGAGAGATGCTTTCAGAATTTTGACAAAGAGAGGGGGAGAGAGAGAGATGCCTTTGCTCTCATCAATCAATAAAAAAATTGAGACCTACCACCGTAAGATTTGAGATTTGGAGAGGGTGAGATATTGTAGAAGATTTGTGGAAAATTTGCACTACTCTTTAGAAATTTGAAACCCTTGAAACTCGAAGACAAAAAATCTGAGCTTCTATAAATGAGGGAGAAATGTTTTGAATCTCGCGTTTCTAAACAATTTGGTCACGGTTTTGGCCATGAACGTAACAAATAGTTACGAACTTGTTAAAGGATTATCTCTTTTGCCACGTATTCTAGGGTTTGGCCACAGTCTTGGTTGTGGCATTTAACCACTGTTGTCACTGTGGCTAAAACTAATATAGACCGTGGCCGTTGGTCCATTTTCTAGTAGTGGCCATTGCCGATTATCTCATGGATTTTCCAGTGGAGGATACCGAGTGGGAAGAGCACGACCCTGACCTTATAGAAGAAACACTCAAGGATCCACCCCCCAAGCCATTCGACGAACGCGCTGAATGGATTACTACATCAGGGTGGAAACTTCTCACATATAGATCTGCAGGACCCGCAGGGTCAGGAATCAAGATCGTTTTGATTACCCCTTCCAATGACAGAATTGAAAAATCAATCCGCTTGAATTTTGAGGTCTCAAATAATGCCACCGAGTATGAAGCTCTCATTCATGGACTCGACCTCGCTATTGAGCTCGATGTCCCCGAACTCTAAGTTTATATAGATTAACTACTCATCATCCACCACTGCTCAGAGCAATACAAGAAGAATAGGTAGATGATCAAATACGCAGCCCTCGTTACAGATAGGATGAGCAAATTTGCAAAAGCAACTCTCGATTATCTTCCTCGGGGTGAAAATAGACATGCCAATTCTTTGGCATATCTAGTCGGGGTCTTGAGAACAGAAGCTCGATATCTCCAGATCGAAATCATTTCAACCCCCAGCATTAATCGCATTTATTTATACACCATCAATACTGGGGGCAATAAAGGGGGAGACGACAATTGGCGAAAGCTTATCTTAGCCTACCTCAGTGTCAACAACAATTGCGACGGAACACTCCCATTAGATTCAAAAGAGTTCTGGCAGCTGATCAACAACTCAAAGCGCTATACTAATCAAAACGGTATGCTATACCGCCTTTCTGTCATAGGGCCTTACCTCAAGTGCCTCTCCAAATCAAAAGCAGATGAATTGCTCTATGAATTATATGAAGGAACTTGTGGCTCCCATACCGCAGGTCGATCATTAGCAAACAAAGCAATCATTCAAGGAGTATTCTGGCCCGGCATGCGCAAGCAGGCAGATGAGTACTCCCGCAGATGCGACACCTGCCAAAGACATGAACATATGATACGCGCTCCTGCGCTCGAACTCCATGCAAGCATGGTTTTCTGGCCATTCAAAAGATAGGCACCAGATCTCGTCGGCGAATTCCCGAACTCTCCAGGTAACCGCCATTACCTACTCGTAGCTATTGATTATTTTACAAAATGGGTAAAAAAAGTTCCATTATGTCAAACCAGAGAAGAAGAAGTCATCTCTTTTATCTGGAATCACATAATCACTCAATTTAGGTGCCCCCACCTAATTCGTATTGATAACATGCCCAAATTTGTTGGAGAGAAAGTCGTAAGCTTCCTAAACTAACACAATATCATCCACTCACCATCCAATCCTTATTATCCTCAAGGAAATTGCCAAGCCAAAATCACCAACAAAACCATCGTGGATAGACTAAAAAATAGCTTCACTCACAGAAAAAAGAGAATTAGGTTCGTGAGCTGCCTCATCTCCAATGGGCATATCGTACCACTCCCCGATAATGAACTGGGTGTACCCCATTCTTCCTTGCTTATGGTACTGAGGCAGTCATTCCTTCTGAATATCATCATCCAGTTTGTGACCACGAGCTAACTAACGAGGAAAATGAGTTCGAGTTGGCTTGTAACCTCAATATAATAGATGAAACCAGGGAACACGACATCGCTAACCTAGGTCCATATCATCATATGTTTGCCAGATCGTACAATAACCGAGTCAAAAGTCGTACCTTCAAAATCATGGATCTCGTCCTCAGAGAAATTGCTCAACATCATAAAGAGTCTCACACAGGAAAATTAGCTGACAATTGGGAGGGTCCATTCATTATTACAGGTATCTCAGGCCTGGGATCATAGTATCTCATGACAGAAGAGGGAATCCTCATTTCAAATCCTTGGAACACTAGGAAATTAAAATGGTGTTACCGTTAAGCGTCTTACTACTCCATTTCCTTTCCTCATTTTTGTTATGTTGTTTTTCAATTACAAAAGTGAGATTTTCATCTCCATCAAATGTAAATTTTGAACTTATCAATAAAATTCTAAGTTTTTTACAACATCTCTCTACTTACGTAGATTCAACCACATTCTATAGATTAAAGCATAGATAATACTAGCTTTCAATCAATCTTATTCCAGTTAGATCAAGGATAACACTTGGTTTGGCTGACTCTACTAAATCTCTGTGATTGTAGTAAGTTTAAAAACTTGTTTCATATCAAAGACTCTACCGAACATCAGATAGGGCAAAAATAATACTAGCCTTTATCTACTTTAACTTGTTTGGGTCATTTATATCGGCTAGATCAAGGGTAACACTTGGTTTGGCTGACTCTACTAAATCTCTACGATTGTAGCAAGTGTAGAAACTTGTTTCATATCAAAGACTATTCCAAACATCAGATAGGGTAAAGATAATACTAGCCTTCATCTACTTCAACTTGTTTGGGTTATTTATACCGGCTAGATCATGGATAATACTTGGTTTGGCTGACTCTAGTAAATCTCTGCGATTGTAGCAAGTGTAGAAACTTGTTTCATATGAAAGATTCTACCAAACATCAGATAGGGCAAAGATAATACTAGCCTTCATCTACTTCAACTTGTTTGGGTCATTTATACTGGCTAGATTAAGGATAACACTTAGTTTGACTGACTCTACTAAATCTCGGCGATTGTAGCAAGTGTAGAAACTTGTTTCATATCATCGAATCTATCAGGCATAAGATAAGGTAAAGGTAATACTAGCTTTCATCTTTTTTAATATGTCTGCAACATTTCCATAGTTCAATCAAGTTTTAACTTGGTTTAACTCAACCCATTTCTGCGATTAAAACAAATGTAAAAACTTTTTTTTATATCAAAGACCCCACCAGACACAAGATAAGGCAAAGGTCATACTAGCTTTCATACATTTTAATGTGTCTGCGACAGATACTATTTATTTTTCAGGTCAAATTTACATTACAAGGGATTTTTTTCTGCTGATGGAATGTCAGTCGTGCTTCCCCCTACAGTAAGAGGTCGAACATTCAGTTCATGAATTACAATAACTCTACTCCTCTCTATCAGATCAGTAGGTCGAAGGCCTAAATTGGTTTCCATGGAGGCCATACAGTTCCCTCGATCTATGTTAACTCCGCAAATGCATCCCTTATCCGATAGATTTTTGAAAAATGTATCTCGTTCTAACTCAAGTCTTTTTACTTCCTCTACAAAATATGTAACAATTGACTTTAGCAGGTCTGAGCGTAACGCATCAGGTATGACCATCGTTGCAAATTTCATTCTCACCTTCTCGAGGCGTGACTTTTATCTAGCATACAAATTCTTCTGATAAGTCATTTCCATATCGACCCGAGCATCATGAGGTACATTCTTTTCCAAAATTTTTATATAGTTAGCTGATTCAGCCAGGTTCATGGCCTTTAGGTCCACTACCTGGGCACGAAGTCTCTTGATTTTTGCGTTCAATTCTTCCCTAGCTGGAATATCCTTTAATAATTCTTCTTTCCTCTTTATCAACATTTACTTTGCCCTAATTTCCCCTTCCAGGACCATCTCCTTGATAAGAGTAGCATCCAACTTCTGTTGGCATTCCCTTAAGTTCGCATTTCCTTTCTGAACATACCCCTGAATGCAAGACACATCACTCTTCAGCTCTCTAATTTGACCTGAGAGATTAACTACATCCCCTTGGACTAGAGGATCCTTAGCCTTATTTCAACTTTCCCTTGAGCACTCTCTAGCCTCGGCTTTCTAGGCACGCGCGATGGCTTGTGCCAGTTTGGTCTTCAATCGTACTACCCTCTTATTTAAATTGTTACACCTTCTTTGTATTTCCTGAAACTTCATATCCTTAGAAGGTAGGGCTATATGCAAGTGTTCAGCCACGGCTTCCGAAGCTGATAAATTTTCTCTAATTATTCTCAGCTCATTGTCATTTTCAACCATTTTTTGTTTCAGTCACTCTTGGTCGTATCTACAATTCTAAAGATCCGATTGAAATTGTCCCTCCGATCTTTCTAGAGCATGAATACAGTATTGGCTCATTTCAGCCTACTTACCCTTAACCATTAATGTGTCAACCCTACTTTGAAGCTTCGCAGAGTGTTCTGTTATCTCTGCTAGCTCTTTTAGCCCCTTGTCTATTTTGGCGTCTTTCTCTTCGACCTTATGAGTGAGGTCGGAAACAGCCTGTGTTGCCTCCACAAGTTTAAAATGCACCTTTACGTGTTGATCTTATATGTTCTCATTCACCTCCCTCATTCTATCAAACTCCTCTGCTAATTCTAGGTTACATTGGAGTACATCGTCCTCACGCGAGCGAGCTGAATCCAATTCGACCTGTACGGTATAAAAATATTAATACAGTTTGATTCAGAACACCATCAATATGCATATATATATATCATATATCATTTCTAAAATTATATATGATTTCTAACATCTGCACTGTGCAAAGACTTTTAGACTAAAAGGTCGGGGTACATTATCAGATAAATGCTCCATGAGGTATATTGCGAAGTCTAAGGTACATACTTTCGATATGCTACTTTATATAAAGAACGTTGAATTTTTCTATGCACTATATTAATGTTATTTCCCTAAAGCTAATAGGAAAAATTTCAATCTGCATTTCCATCACTTGGTAGTTTTATGTCGATATAACATACAAGTTGAAAGACCTATTCCGATCTAACCTGCAGCTCTGCTTGCTAAGACAACAAGGCTATAGAGATCTCTCTTTCCATGGCAAGCCCGGTCTCTAGATCTTTTATTCTGAGACTCATTTCTCTAAATGCTTACAAGAGGTTTATAACAAAAAGAAATGAAAAGTCAACCTACAGAAGTCTCCTCCATACACACAATCCAATAGTTTACAAATATTTATACAAAAGCACATTTCTACCTTACCTTCTCATTATCACCCTCTGGGAGGTCGGTATCATCCTCTTGATTGTCAAGCACCGTCTGACGGGAGACACCGTCTGGACCATCAACGACCCCCACATCTACTTCTTCCACTTCTTTGTCATCTTCCTCCTCGACATAAGTGTCTGCCTTAATGGCATCCACCTCGTCCTCGGAATACCCCTTCGACATCAGGTGGCGCCCCAACCTTTCACGCTCCGCCGCCTCCTCCTCAAGAGTCACCCAGGCCTCCGATTGATGATGGCCAATCTTTACTACATGAGAAGACTTCAGGGCCTCCAGCTTCTTCGTTTCCTTAAGAACATCCGCCTTCGATCGGGTTAGCTTCTTTTCAAGCTTGATTTTTTCCTTCTTTAGCTCTGATTTCTCTTCTTTAATTCTGAGCCAACTCCCCTCATCAAGGGACCAATCTGTAAAACACAATTTGACCTCAGCGTGAGCTCAGAACGTGAGACATAAACATATTTCACATGATAAAGCATAACGACTTACCATCTTGCTCACGTCCTATTCACCTTGATGAGCAGCCAGCCTAGCCCTTTCCTCCACTACTTTGAGGTCGTCCTCAGTAGAAGTTCATTCTTCAGCGACCTTTTCCCCTGACCTCCCTGAAGGTTTGATCCTTCTCCTTTTCTCTTTTACGACCTCATCACTCCCAGTGGTACCAGAGGCCAGCAGAGTCTTTAACATTTATTTTTTGGGTATTTTTGAGCTATTTTTCTTGACGTAATGGATTCCGACTGAACCGAGTTATCTATCCCAAGGGTCTTGGCCAAGTTGGTTTGAACTTTACTACCAGATATTTTCTTCTTCCCTTCGTCAGTACCCGCCATCAACCTGGTTGACTGAGTTTTTTAAACTTTCTTCGACCTTCTATCAACCCTATTTTTTCTACTAAGGCCAAGTCCTTCCAGTACAAATTCGAGCTCAGCCTCTACTTCCGTAACTTCATCCAATAATGACTATTTCCTCTCCACAGGGGACTTCACACCTACCATGCACAACATTTTTATTATCAACTACATGCATCAGTTCAAATATAGCAATAATATTATCTATGCATGGCTATACTTTGATTTTTACAGTTCAAAACTGAAGGTCCAAAAGTTCTTTGTCATCTCTCTGAAGGCAATTACCCTTCACCCATATGACATTGTCATTCTAGGATCGACCAGCTTAATTCAGATCGAAGAAGCAACGCCGAGATGCGCTCGCACAGAGATTTGCCTCACCACTGGCCTTATAATTCTTCACCCCATAAAACTGTAAACGTCCTCATGGGTTATCCTCCTCACTTTCCCCTTATTTTCCCATTTTTTATTCAGATGATCGCAAACAGTTATTACCTCCCACATATTCCAGTTCAATTGACCATGACATGCCCCAACCTTAATCATAATCCCCTTCACCAAATCGGTAAGGGGAAGACTTAACCCGTACTCTAATTGAGACAGGTAGCACAAAAAACCCTCTGGGAGGCCACTCTGAAAATCCCCATCAAAGTATTCTAACGAGATCAATTCATCTATACCCATATCTTGTTTTTCCACTTTCAAGTAAGCCAACAGATAAAAATACTCTTCCCCCGCCGCTACCGTACAACCCCTAAACTACCTATAGGCTTATTCTATACAGTTGCCCCACGTCCCTCCTACAGCCGCCTTGGCCTTACAAAATTCTATAAAGGCATCAGAACCAGGAGGATAGGATATCAATTGGCCAGGAAAGCCTGAAAATTATTCCAATCCTACTTCAACATCACTATCAGACTCAATTGTCCGACCAGAGGTCGACACCTTGTTAACAGGTGAACTATCCATTTTAACAACAATTTCTACTGGCAAGTTTTCGACCCTGCACAATTGCCTCTCATACTCGACCTACATACAGATTCAGGTATCTATCATTATTTCGTATGCTTCGATCATTTACGTACAACATTAACTTTAGTATATTCTATGTATATGTCAAAATTACATAGATTGTCATAAATAGTTATTCTTAAGATTTACTTAAAAAATAATTACAATTTACACAAACACATATATACTTGCTACGTGTCTACTAATCTTTAGTGTCTGAATAAAAATCCACAGTAGCGTCGAATCCTTCTCTCACGACGCTGCTGTATAGCCACCTGCGTAATCCAGTGTCATTTACTCTCTTCGACCGTTGATCACCTTCAGATAACTCCTTATCAAATCCCCTGCAATCTTTTTGCGTCGCTCTCTCTGTGATCTCCAATTTTCCAAAAGTTGAAAAACGTTTGAATGATAAGGAAAAAGTACTATTTATTCTTTCTCTCTCTAGCGGCTGGCAATTATTGTGCGCCTCGCATGACCTATCCTCAGTTTTAGAACCGAGGCGTCCTTTCCACTCTCCATGTCAGACGTCTTGTACCATTTTAATAAAGTTGTCTTTCCATCATTACCCCTCCCCTCATATTTTAAACTATTTTTCTCTCTTGTTTTCGTATCTTTTTCTGACCTTCCCACACTCATGATGACTCACCCTATACAATATCAAATTTTTGTAGCTTTACATATAAAACAAAACTAGAAGGTTCTGCATTTCCTCATTTTGGTTTCTCTGTCCTTATTTATCATATTTATAGTGATAATGACGTCATTTTCAAAGCTGAATTTTTTTTCAAAATTATTCAAAATTATTTGCCACAACAGCCTCAAAACGACATTTGCAACTATAAAGGATCCAATTGAATTACATCTTTTTTGTTACATTCAACAAACTTATCTTTACTTATGATAAACACTTTACACAACATCTAGAACAACCTTAAATAATATGGGCGACAACATCCGATCACATTATTCGCCAGTCCTCCGATCTTCAAATTCGATCTCAACCTTGGCAATCAAACCAACCATCTCTTCTCAATTTACCGGATCCCTCACCAATTCACGAAAGTATACCTCATAGAAATAATGGGCATACTCAAGTTCCCAACTCCTTACATCCAATCCTTCGAGCTGATACTCCCTCATTGATAACTCAGCATTATAGCCACGCACACCAAAAATCCTCTCCCGCACTTAAGTAGTCTTTATAGCCAACCGTCCCTCTGTGGCATGGCGAATCCTCTGAGATTGAGTCCGTACCATCCTAATCTCTTCTCCATTTTCACAAATCATCCTACCCTTATTTGTACGTTTTTCACACACTTTCCCCTTAAAACGTAATTTTCACCATATTCTCATAACAGAATGCCCTAGAATCTTGGAATAGACTATTTGAATTTATCCCTTCACTCCAGTACCTACATTATATTATTTATCCTAGTCGAGCTTATTCTACCAGGAGTTATACTTCTATCGACTTGTAGTAGCTCGAATTTCCACGTTATATATTTCCTACAATTTTTCTCCCCCACATGTTTAAACACACAGGAAAATCATATTTACATCACAACGTCAATGCCAGCACGTATTTATCTCAGTTCGAACATTACAACAGCAGTATTTTTAATACTTATAAATTCATATTCATTTTATACATCCTACATAATTCATTTTGATTCTAAGAAACATTTTCTATCTACATGACACAAGTGATTGAATGGTAACTTTTTAATCACATCAAAAACATTACATACGATTTTACAGATAACAAGTTTTTCAGTATATCAATCTCATGCATACAACAGAAACATTATCCGTCCAGCACCAAACTCCAGGTACTTTACAGATAACAAGTTATTTGATATTTTTAGAAGTCACAGGTCATTCAGGCGCGCCGACGCCTCAACTCTTCCAGTTCTTCTTGCTTCAGTGATCTTTTACCCTGATACAAAGAAGAAATTGGAACCAACAGAGAGCTTCACTCGTATGAGTTTGGTTGAAGTCTAATCAAACTTTAAATAGAAACTATGCAAGCAGTAGACTCAGTGCTAGAGAAAAATTCTTGAACTAAAGGTCTTCTAAGGGCCAAAACGTGATGGAAATACAGAAGCAAACTCTCACTGGTTGTTTCCCTCCTCCACTACCATCACCCCCTCCTCTGAAATCACCACCACCGATGAGTTGGTAGAGAAAAAGAGGGATCGACCTTAGAATCCATGATGATACCAAGAATCAGCATAACTGCCCCGCAGTTCTGCCTATCCTTGCAAATGAAACCATAACCCTATCTTCTGCAAGAGTACGGAAACAGGCCCACCGTTCCTCGCCTGTCAAGATGATGACATGAAACCTCCACTTGTAGTAGAGTTCTTCCTCAACTTTAATCGCTTCGTCTTCCGACATGCCTTGATACATCGGAGGAACAGGAGAGGGTATCGACATCTCCAAGGATTGATCACCAAAGTAGTTCAACTTCAACCTCTGGATTTTAGATGCAATCCTCTCTTCAAGGACCATACTACGAGTCTTTACCATTGTTAAAATTTTTCAGGGAATTTCACAAAGGACAAGCGTACTTTGTTTTCAAAATTTGATGCAGGTATTATTTATATAACCCTACATTTATTGTACAGGTACGTTTAACCAAGCGTCATCATTCATTACAGACGCAACTTTTCGAATCGTAACTGCCACATACATCAGTATCCACACCCTCATTAAATACACATCATTTCCATATCATGCGTAAGTTCCACATAGTCAATACCATCATTATTCCATTTCAATTATTAAAAATTTCAGCCGAGATTACAAGTTGATCCTTTCTCAACCAAAGGCACTCGTGATTTTGGCTGCGAGGGGGCGATTATAGGGACCTATCCCTTGATCTCACCCAAAGTCGAGTTCACCTAGTTTAAACTACATCTATCCCAGACTCACGCATTTTTAGCACATTCCCCCTGTCAGCATTCCATCCTACCCCACGAACTTGTCAAGAATGTGGACTGAACTTAAATCGAAAAACCTTATCCAGTCAAGGGCACTTATCTTCCATGAACTCATCAATTACTCAGTCAACCGCCACTAGCCATTTTGTTCGAAGAACGTGCTCCAGCTAGATGAAGAGCTATGGAGAAAGCCTATATAAAGAAAAAGTTCCAAAAGAGACAAAGACCAAAAAAATTACACAAGAGATCACTTAAAAACTACTTGTTCTAGATTCTCGATAATCATTAAAACTTCTTAGTTACAAGATTCAAGCATTTTTATTTTTAGAGAGCACTTGTAATAAGATATCCGCCTCAAGCAATAAAGATACTTTCAACAAATATCCTCCACACGAGGTCATGGTTTTTTACCTATTTAGTGGGTTTCCACATTAAAATTACATGTTTCATTTCTTACTTTCCATTAGAATATTGTTATAGGTTCATTGGTATGATAGTGAATTCCGAACAATTTTGAGCTTACGGAATTTGGCCATTACAGATATGGCATCGAGCCATGTCCACCTCCTTACTCTTCACCATTAACATATCATTCCGGCTTTTGAGCTTCGATGTCTCCTCCTTCACCTCCACGAGCTCTGTTTACCATCTTCTAATTTTGGCATCTTTTCCCTCGATCTTCCGAGTCAGGTCATCAACAATTTGTATTGCCTCGGCAAACTTGAAATATACTTTGACATGTTGATCATCCTTATCTTCTGTTGCCTCTCTTATCCTATCAAACTCCTCCACATACTCTTGATTATATTGGAGTATCTCCTGTTCACTCAAGTGAGCTGCCTCCAGTTTGACCTACATCATAGATACAATACATCAAGTTTGATTCAATAACACTCAACATTCAATCATAATACAGGAGTCTGATTTCTAATAAATTTCTATTTTTTTTTAACATTCTACTATTGTGAGACTGTTTCTAAACTTGAGGTCGAAGTATGATCCTAGTTCGATGGCAATAACATATATGTTTAATTTCAAGGTACACATTCTATATATTCTAACTTTTTAAACACTTTGGTATTATATGGGCACATTTGATTACCATTTCCCCTAAACTGCTAACACGTTTCTGGTCTATCTCTATACTCTAATTTTTACTTTGTAGCTCTAAAGTAATGTAACATACAAATAAAATATTTCATGCTCTTCCCTAACTTGCTGCTTAACTTGCAAAGTCAGTAAGGACGTTGAGGCGTCTTTCTCCTTAGCAAGCTTATTCTCTAATTTTTTTAATTATGAGGCGCTATCCTTAAGTTCTTACAAACAAGGTATACAAACATCTCTAAGCCTACAAAATTTAATCCTATAAAATAATATTCCATACAATTACAGTTCTCAAACCCCACAAAAACTACAACCAAAAATTCAACAACTTTACTCTACCTTCTCATTATCATCATCTTGGTTCTCTAGCTCAGTTTGGGGAGATACAACATCAAACCCTCCTACCACACCAGCCACCTCCTCTTCTACCACGTCCTCTTCAAGGTAGGGACCTTCCATAATAGCTTTAACCTCAGGTTTGGAGTACCCCACCAAAAGAAGTTAGCGCCCAAGTCTATCTCGCTGAACTACCACCTCATCCCAGTTCTACTTCGTTTCTTCTGCCAGCTCGTTAATCTACACCTCTTGCACAACCACCACAACAACCAGTCACTTCCCATCCAGAATAAGGTAAGAATTTAATCTAGCCACCTTCTTCTCGAGCTCCACCTTCCTATTCTGAGCTCGGCATTTTCCTCCTTGATCCTGAGGCAGATCTTCTTCAGCAAACGAGCAGCCTATAATAAATCAAACATATTTTTAGCTCAAATTAGAATAAAAAGTTCATAAACAAGTAAGTCATCAAAACTTATCATTTTGCTCATCTCCTCAGTACCCTTGCGAGCTGTAAGCCTAACTCTATCCTCCATAGCTCTCAGTTCGTCTTCCTCTACAGGTCAATTCTCCACGACCTTCACCCCAATTACTTTTAACAGGAGGATCTACCCTTCTCTTTTCCGTACCCCCTTCGACTTCACCACTCTCTGTGGTTCCAGAGACTGAACCACGCTTCACAACCCTTTTCTTTGGAAACTTTTGAGCTAACTTGCTCAAAGTAGTAGATTCTGGCATATCCGTAAAATCTAACTCAATAGCCCTCTGCAAGGCTACTCACTTCCCTCTGTCAGCCCCTCTCTTCTTACTAGCTTTAAACCCTGCCATTAGTCTCTTCGCTTAAGATTTTTGAACCTTCTCAGACCTGTTATTAGCTCGTTTAATTCAACTAATGCGGAGGTCCTTCAGAACTACCTCAAACTCAACCCCTTCTTGAGCAACAGTATCTAACATGGACTCCTTTGTCACCTTTAAATGAGAACCTGTAAAGAAAACACAACACATTACCAACAATAGAACAACCTTCAATAAGAGTAGTTCGATATTATACATTATTACTTACTTTTCATCACAGTTCTACACGGAAGTTCCATGGGTTCTTCATCTTCTCACTGAAGGCAATCACCTTTCCGCCATATCACATTATCATTCCATATTTGACCTGCTAAATTCAGATCAAAGAAAAGCAGTCGAGACGAGCTCGAATAGAAAAATGTCCCTTCAGTTGCAGAATAATTTTTCACACCATAAAATTGCAAAACATCTTCAGGTTATATTCTCCTCTCCACTTCATTCTCCTCCCACAACCTATTTAAACTCTCACAGTCATTGATCACCTCCCACATGTTCTCATTCAGTTTGGCAGGACGAGCTCCTATGATATTCATTATACCTTTAGCAAGATTGCTAAGGGGGAAACTCAATCCATACTTTAACTGAGACAAATAATACAGAAAGCCCTCATCTAGGTTGCCCTGAACATTTCCATCAAAATACTCCAAAGAGATCAATTCGTCCACTCCCCTATCCGATTTATCCTTCTCTAAATCAGGCAATAAAAAGAAATACTCCTCCCCAGATGCTATAGTACAACCTCTAAACTGCCTAGAAGCATATTCTATGATGTTGCCCCATATTCTACCTACAAGAGCCTTTGATTTACAAAACTCTCTAAACACATTAGAGTTCGGAGTGTATAATACCAATGATCCATGGAAATCAAGAAATTGAACAACTACTACTTCGTCTTCCCTATCAGATTCTACATTATCAAATTCAACCGAACGACCAGAGGTCGATGCCTCCATATCAGGGAAAGTCTCTATCTCAATTATAGGTCTAAAGATGTGGATGATTCTACACAGATATTTCACACGCTCAACCTACATACAGGTTCAGGTATACTATCATTATCTTTTACAAATCCATGCACACATTTACCATAAATCCATCACACATATACATATATCATATCGTATATCTTTTTCATACATATATCAAACAGATTTTTATAGGATACTATAAATAGTAATTTTTTTAAATTTGAAAACCACAAAAATCTTTCAAACACCCATTCACAATATCATATATCGTCTACTAACTTTCAACGTCAGAATACGAATCTGAAGCAGCGCTAAATCATTCCTTCACAACGCTGTTGTACAACCACCATCATGACTCTGTCTTCCTAATATTTTCTTACCTTGATTGATGATAACTCTTGTCAAATCTCTCATGTGAATCTCTGTTATTTTTTCTCCTCTCTCTCCCACTGTATTTCAATTTTTTAGAAGTTGATAAACATTTGAATAAGGAAGATAAAGCATTATTTATAGTTTCTCTCTCTAACTGCTAGCAGTTATTGGGCCTCGCACGAGCTGCCCCTAGTTTTGAAACTAAAGCATCCCTTCCATAATTAATGTCAGACATTTTGTACCCTTTCGTTGAAACTACCTTCACATCACTACTCCTGATCCTATAATTTAATATATTCTCATCTCTCCTACCCAAATCTCCCTCTAACCTCCCCACACTCATGATGACTCAACACTCACACATAATTGAACTTTCCTTGTAATTACACAAAAGACAAAAATCAAAGCCACTTGCTTTTTCAATTCCTACTTCTACTACTTATAGAACTGCTAACGTCATTTTTAAAGCAATCACATTTCAAATTTAAATTCTTTATTCACAACAACCACAAACAACATTTACAACAAAAGAGGACATATTCAAAACATCATTCTAACTATATTTCAATTACAGTTATTCGACCTCATACAATTCATTCCCTCACATATAATTACACATAAAACATCTCAGATGTCCTGAAAGGCCAAACCTAATCAGTTCACCCTCAGCAATCCTTACATTATCTTCTTCAATCTCTTTCTTAGCAATTTTCCTCACAGCCTCTTTTTGAGCCACAAGCTCCAGAATAACTTCACATAATATTTCTGAGTAAAAATGATGCCCAATCTCAAGTTCCCTCACCCTTAAATCTAAGCCTTCAAACAGCAGTTCAAATTCAAGCAAATCAGAATCATAGTCTAACAACCCAAAAATCCTCTCTAGCACTTCAGTAATCTTTATCACCAAACGTCCTTCAGCAGCATGATGAACTCTCTCGAAATGAGTCCTTACCATGGTTTCTTGCTTCCTCCTCTTCACATCACTTTTCCTCTATATTTATACAATTTTCTAGATCACTTTAAATTCCCCACATTCTGAATATATTTACATCAATTTTTTTCATAACAGAAAACCCTAAGATCTTGATAAAAAATTATTTGCACTTATCTGTCCGCATCGACCTCCTTGGTTTCGTCCTACCTCATTTCGACCTATTCATCAAAATTTGTCCCCCAATCCAACATTTTATGCAAGATCTCCTTGAGCTTCAACTTTCAATTCCTGTAAATTTTATATCATATATAATATTTTTCCCCCATAATTCTATAACTTATTCAGTTCAAAACAGAGTTTTACACATCTGCTATTTCACAGACATATTTTTTACAGTTCGATTACTAAAATATATTTTCTAGTTCAATCTCAAATATTACATTTTGTCCTTTAATCATACATATCCGTATTTCTTATAGCTCGATTTTAATCATAAGAGTTAATTCTATCTATCAACACAGAGTTTGAATAAAACTTTCTTATTAAAGCTCAAAATATCAATTACAGATACTTTACATATAACAAGTCTTTTAAGTACTTTACATATAATAAGTCTTTCAGGTGCTTTTCCGATAACAAGTCCTTCAAGCACTTTACAGATAACAAGTCTTTCAGTGATGTTTCACTTCGAGAATCTTCAGAAGTAAAGTTGGAACTGGAAATCACTGAGCATCCATCTTTCTTCACACCATTTATTTCGACGAGAAATGGAGTTTGGTCGAAGTCTAGATATGGAAGTAAGGGTGTCAGTGCTTTAACCAACACTTCAAACAGAAGGCATTCTTAGTGCTAAAAGACAATAATTATGCATGAGCAAGACTTCCTTCTCCATCTCCCACCTATACCACCATTTCCTCCTCCTCCATAACCCCCAGAAACAAAGAGTTGATGGAGATGAAATGGAGTCCTACCTTCAAATCTAGTCCTTCGTAGGATACCAGCGATACTACTTCGCAGACACGCCTGTCCCTACATCTGTATCCTCAACCTTGTCCTCTGGAAGGATGTAGAGACACCTCCAACGTTGCTTGTCTGTCAAGACAACATAATAAAATCTCCACATATAGTAAAAATCCTCCTCAACTTCAGCCACTTCATGTTCCGACATGCCGTGATACATCAGTAGTACAGGAATTGGGGTAGGCATCTCTAAAGATTGTTCCCCAAAATACCTCAACTTGAATATCTACATTTTAGCAAAGACTCTCCCTTTATACACCATTTGTCTGGTCTTCACCTTCAACCTAGTCTAAAATAGAACTACCTCCAATCTCGTGCCTTGAGTTGCGAGGAGGCGATTGGAAGGGCCTACCCTTCAACCTAGTCTAAAATAGAACTACCTCAATAATAGACTCATGCATTTCACACATGACATGAACAGTAAGTATTGACATCTACACCACGAGCTGGTGAAGAATGAGGATCGAGCGCAATATAAGAACATTAACAAGTCAAAGACACCTGTCTCCCACGAACAAAAACGTTATACAGTTAACTTACATTTACCTCATTATTCGGAGAATGTGCTTCATCACGATAACGAGCTGCGGGAAAGGTTTATATAAAGCAAAAGTTTCAGAAGGGACAGGGACCAAGAAAAACTAGATTTTCTATACTCTAAACACAAAACTTTTTATTTACAAGATCAAGTATTTGTAGTTTGAGAGATCACTTGTAATAAGATATCAGCCTCAAGTAATAAAAGTTACTATTACTAAAACCCTCAACTCGAGGTTGTGGTTTTTTACCTATTCAAAGGTTTTCCATACTAAATCACCTGTGTTATTTATTGTTTTATACTAGTTTTTATCATAGGTACATTTGGTGTGAGGGATAATTCTAAGCCATTTCGATCTATAAAATTAAGCCATTACAGTACCGGGTCACGATGCTCGAACTCGGAGAGGAAGTGTAGAAAAATATCATGGAAGTTTCAGTTGCTTGCGATAACCTTGGCCAGATGCTCCTAGATGTTGGATACTTTATGTACGATATTAAAGTGATTATAGAGGGGCGGTATGTCGAAGAGGCTGATGCTGAAGAGGAGTGGGAAATTGAAGGAAAATCTCTGCAAGGTATTATGAAAGGGTGGGATGTGGTCTCTACGAGAACTAATTTAGAGAACCGGGAAGGAGAGAGTGAGAAGGTAGACTAAACAATGAAGTTTATGTTTTTGTCAATTGAAAACATTGATTGTATGGAATGCATGTAAAGGATATTTACGGGATAGTCTAAGAGATGTTGTAAATATTGATTTGCAGGAACTAAAAGGTTTGTGCCTCAAAATTAAGGATTTAAAGAAAGAGCTCGCTAAGGTGTTAAACTCTTCAACAACACTGTTGACTTCGCAGCCTTCTACCTCAATCAGACACTCGAAGGCTACTTCGAAGCCTACTCGAATATATCGAAGCCCATTCAATCCTTAAACAAGCCTTCCAAAGATCACCTAAAGATGAAGCTTCGACTCTGAACAAGCCTCAAGGACCACTCCACGCAACGCAGGAGAAACACTTCAACCATATCTGTACATGGTCGAAGCATGACGGGACAAGCAGCCAGCTCACCAGATAAGACGGTATAGTGGTTGGTCCTTACAGCTGCAGTGGCAGGCCCAACCACTGCCGCAGTGAAAAATTATAGAGACAAACCCAACAATTGTTACAGTGACAGTACCGACAAGTCCGGCGCCCATACCACTGCCGAAATATCCGAACGGTACCCTTGTAATCTGACCTAATCTTGGTGATTTAGCCCTTCCTATGTTTTATAAGTAGGAGAGATGGGGAACCAAGGGAGAGTTAGAAAAATTCCCCCCTCATCCCCTTTGCAGTTTACCTTCAACCGCCCTGCAAAAACCCAGTACTCGAACCTTCGATTACTCATCAGTAATAAAAACACTCTTAAAAATACTCATCAGAGGTCGTAGAGCGTCATTCGAGCCTCTACAGAAGTATTTTTTCTATAGATTATTCATGCTTTAGATTATTTACTTGCATTCCTTTGGATGAGGATTAACCCTGAGTTGTAAAAGCCGACTTCCCTTCCGAAAGAAGTTAGGCCCCTACAATTGGCGCTGTTTGTGCTTCCCAACCTACCAATCTTGATGGAGTGGCCGCCCAAATAGCCCTACTTTATCAACAACTAGCTTAAGCGGAGGAGCGCCATAATGCACAACTCTATCAAGAGTGTGAAAAGTACCGGCTGGAGTTTGAAGCCGATCGAAATCATCACCTGAAAGATACCGACAGACAGAGTAGAGCAATTGATGAGTTGCGAAATACCGCATGAGAATTGCAGAGATTACAGCCTCTGGAACCTGCTCGAGCATCCCAAACACCAGATCCATCGCGCGTGTCTGCCCGTACCCGACTGGGTCCCCTACCAACTCTTCAAGTGCCCCAGTCCACTTCCAGACTGAGGCTTCTCCCCACACTATTCCCCCTACCGGCTCCATCCATCTCGGCATTCACCCCATATAAAACTTCTCTGATTCCACTCTCCGATCATCCTGACACCCTAAGCCCCGTCGTGCTCGAGACCGTCTCGGGGAGTGCAGCGTCGAACATGTTCCGCCCACTCGACCTCACCACCCTTGAAACCCTCGACCTCCCCCTCATCCTGCCTATGCTGTACAGCAGGACTTTGACCTCAAAATACAGTCTGTTGCTCGCGTTAGCGCAAGCCCAACCCCTAGTTCCTGGAGTGGCCTGAACAGCCCCTAATGCCCCAAAATTCTCACCATCGAGATATCGCCCAATTTTCGTGCCCCCAAACTCAGCAAATACCGCAATACAGACCATAAATCACACATTATCGAATTCCAAAATGCTTTGAGCCTCTATTCCATGGCCGACTACCTATTATGTCACTATTTCCCACCTGCCTTACTGACAATCCCATTCGATGGTATCATAATCTTCCAAATGGTTCGATACGAAGCTTCGAGAAACTATCACAGCTTTTCATCGCCCAGTTTGCCTTCAATATGGATAGAGAAGTCAGAGTCAACGCCCTATTCAATTTTAGAAAATCAGCAATGAGACACTCGAAGCCTTCACCAAAAGGTTCCTCGATGAATCATAGAAAATAGAGAACCTTGACTGTGCAAATGCTATACTCGCATACTCGAACGCCCTACCTGATCACAGTCGACTCAAAGAACACCTAGCTCTCCACAAACCACAAACCCTCGAAGAGATTTTCTAAAATGTCAACGGTTATACTTACCTCAAACACCTCCGCGAGTCACATAAACCTAGCCAACCTTTGACCTCAGCTATCAATAAACCTTGGCAAAACTTTCCTTCCACTCCAATACCCCTGATCATTCCTGTCTCACAGGAGACTGAGAACCTCAAATGCCCTAACATCAATAACAATGTTGAAGCTCGCAAGAAGCGACCAAAGCCAGTCTTACCCACACTCACTGCCCCTTTCAGTACCCTTCTACCACAAATACAGGTAGACCCTATCTGGCGTATCCCTTTCCCTATCAAAGTCAGACCAGGAGAACCTTACTACGCCAATCGCAAATGTAACTATTACCATACCATCAAATGCTTTGCCCTCTAGCGCTCTCTCAAACTCATCCTCAAAGCAAGCCGTCTACACCAGTATATTACCGACCACCCCAGGTATCTTGACGGGTCTTACCTCAAACCTCAATCCACCCCTACTGCTGACCCGGCCAAGGTACATATCTAAATAATAGGTTTTATCAAAGTCAACAACATAGACAGCGGCCGTTCCAAAAGAAAATGTAAGCGCGTCGAAGAATGTTTCAAACTCACCTACCAGGAGAAACTTCCTACCCTTCTGCCATAATCAAGCCATCGCCCTCGACTCGAAGGCATTTCTTTCATCGACTGTGATACATCTCACGTTCGTTTCCCCCATTCCGATCCACTAGTTATTATGATCAAGATCGAAAACCTCGTCCTCCACACAATACTTATAGATACAGGGAGTACAGCTGATGTCCTTTTTCTCCAAACTGTCCAAACCATGAAGAAAACATACCTCATAACTGCTGTAAATGTCAAATTGATGGGACTCAATGGGGCCACAGAAGTTGCCATTGGTCGAATCAGCCTACCAGTCACTACAGGCCCTGTTACACTTCAAACTAGCTTTTTTTGTCATTAATAAGAAGCCAAAATACATCGGTATCCTCGGGTGTGACTGGCTTTACGCCATGCATGCCATACCTTTGACCTACCATTAGACCCTTTGTTTCACCACCCCCAAAGGTACTCAGAACTTAAAAGGCTCTCAGCGTCTCACTCGTTCATGCGAGCACCTGGAGATCAATCAGACCCAAAAACTCGTCAGCCGCTCATAAAAATCATTGTTTCTTTCTATCCCCACACCTTCGACAGATATCACCTCACCCATCGAACCCACTGTTTATATCGAACTCGACGGTTCTGGTCGAGGTACATTTATTGGAACTTCACTAGACGAAGTAGAATGCCTCTAACTTACAGATTTCCACTGAGCAAATAGAGATGTATTTGCATGGACGTTCGAGGAGATGCCCGGTGTAGACCACAGCCTGGCGTGCCATCGCCTCGACCTCATCCCCTATTCCTCAGCAACAAAATATAAGAAGCGTAACCTGGCACCACGACTTTGAGATGCCGTGAACCTTGAAGTAGACAAGCTCATAGCCGCAGGGTTTATCAGAGAAGTAAAGTACGTCGACAGGATATCAAACATTGTGGTAATTCCAAAGAAGAACGGCAAGATCAGAATCTGTGTCGACTTCACAGACTTGAACAAGCACACACCGAAGGACAGCTTCCCCCTCCCGATCATTTTAGCACTCCTCGACGCCACTGCTGGACATGAGCGACTATCAATGATGAATGCATTTTCAAGATAAAATTAGGTACCCCTCCTCCTTGAAGATCAACTTAAAACTTCATTTATCATTGAGCAAGGCCTTTACTATTTTAACGTCATGTCCTTCGGCTTTAAAAATGTGGGGGCCACTTACCAACACCTTGTCAGAACCATGTTTAAACCCTTGCTCGGCAAGTCGATCGAAGTTTACATCGACGACATGTTATGCAAAAGCCTCCAAAAATAGACCCATATCCATAACCTAACTGAAGTCTTTTTAATACTTTGAACATACAACATGAAACTCAACCAGAGAAATGCTAATTTGGTGTCTCATCTGGTAAATTTTTGGGCCACCTTATCAGTAAACGAGGTATCGAGATCGACCCCACCCATATCCGAGCCCTCATCGATATGCCTTTGCCCCGAACTAAAAAAGATATCCAAAAAGTGGCTGGTAAGATAGCAGCCCTCAACCATTTCATTTCCAAATCCTCAGACATATGTGCTTAGCTCTTTTCCCTCTTACGTGACCAAGGTGCCCACAAAGCAAAAAAGCAAAATAGCCCCAAGATCAACTGGACACCCGAATGTGAACAGGCCTTCCTTGAACTCAAAACTTATCTTGGCCGACCACCCATTATCAGTACCCCTCTCGAAGGTGAAACACTCTCTTTATACCTCGCTGTTATAGACACCTCTATCAGTTCAATACTTATTCGACTTGATTCAAACGTTGAGAAACCTGTATATTTCATCAGTAAAACTTTAACACCCGCAGAAACCTGTATATTTCATCAGCTTAAGCATTTTCACCTCACCCTTGTCTAATCAGGCCGCAAACTCAAACCATATTTTCAAGCTCACCCCAACCATGTTACCCCTTCGAGAAGTACTCTGAAAAAATGAAAAATCCAGATGAGTACGACAGTGGTCTGTGTAACTTGGCGAACATGATATTACATTCGAAAATCAAATATCACAGAAAGGCCAAGCAGTAGAACACTTTCTTGCCGACTTCCCGGTCGAAGATGTCGATTGGGAAGAACACGAAGATGACTTAGCAGAAGTCCAACCCGAAGTAACAGATCCCTGGAACCCTAACACTGGCTTACATTTATTCACAGATGGATCCGCTGGACCTAATGGCTCAGAAATTAGTATTGTCTTGGTCACACCTATTAATGATCGAATAAAGAAAGCCGTCAAACTTACCTTCGAATGTTCCAATAAAGAAGCAGAGTTCGAAGCCTTGATCTACGGCCTTGACCTTTCTTTCGATCTCAGTATTCCCAAACTTGCCATTTTCATAGATTCCGAACTTGTTCAGAGGCATTACACAGGAGAAAATCAAGCGAATGGTCGCATGGCTGACTATGCTCTTTTCGTTCTATAGTGCATGGACCGTTTTCCTGAAAAATCTACTATCACTGATTACTCTCGAGGAGAAAACTAACATGCAGATGCCCTCGCCTACATAGAAGCTATGCTCGGACAATCAGAATCCCGAACCCTCCATATCGAAGTACTTGAACGCCCAAGTATCGACCAGATGGAAGTCAATGCCATCAATACTGGGGGCGAGAATCTCGATCCAGACGATTAGGGAATACGATTCCACAATTACCTCGACAATGCCACCTGCCCAGATAATCCTATAGTCAGACGATCGTTGTTAGAAAATTGTTGCAGATACACTGTCCATAATCATGAATTACATCGTAAATCTCCAAATGGCATCCTCCTTCGATGCATATCCCAAGCTGAAGCCTCTACAATTTTAACCAAACTCCATGAAGGAACCTGCGGTGCCCACACTGCTGGTAATTCCATGGCCCTTCGGGCCGTCTCTCAAGGATTATTCTGGCCAAATATGAAAAAATAGGCCGAAGAGTACGCCAAACACTGTGACAAATGTCAACGCCATTCCCACGATATACATTTCCCTATACAAGACCTTCATTTCAGTTAAGTCTCCTAGTCATTCAAAATATGGGCCATCGATCTCATCGTCCCTTTCCCTAAAGCCTTGGGTAGCAGAGAAAACATCCTTGTTGTAACCGAATACTTCACCAAATGGGTTGAAGCTGTACCTTTATGCCGAACTAGAGAAGAAGAAGTTATCAAATTTCTATAGGAAAACATTACCACACGCTTTAGATACCCCTATATGATTTGATGTGACAATGGTCCCCAGTTTGTCGACAGCAAAGTCAAAAACTTTATCAAAAAACACAACATCAACCTCTCCCCCTCAACACCTTATAATCCCCAGGGCAACGGTCAAGTCGAAGCAATCAACAAAACCATTGTCGATGGTCTCAAAAAATGGGTCGATGCAAAGAAAGGTCGATGGGTTCAAGAGTTACAGCATGTTCTCTGGGCCTATCGAATAGCACCAAGAAAATCTACAGGTTGAGCCCCTTTCCTTCTAGTATACGGTACCGAAGCTGTGCTCCTCACTCAATTCAAAGTACCTATACAAGATCCTAACCTCCCAAATGAAGACAATGAGTTTGAGCTCTCATACAACACGTTATGGATCGACAAAACAAGAGACTGAGCCATCGCCAACCTTGGCCGCTACCACACATCACTTTAGAAATCCTATAACAAGAGAGTTCGACCACGAAGTTTCAACATCGGAGATCTAGTACTTCGACATGTCAAACAATTCTTGAAACCTCAAAACGCCGGAAAGCCAGCCGAATCCTAGGAAGGACCTTATGTCGTATATGATAAAACTGACAAGGATTCTTACTATTTGATGACAGAAGATGAAGAGCCTTTACCAAACCCGTGGAATACAATGCAGCTGGTCTCCTATAGCAGGTCACGGCCTCAACCTTGTACAACTGATGTAACACAAAATAATCAATAAACAATTTTTCTACCCATACTTTATCTCCTCTTTTCATTGAATTTCCTGATTTAACTTAGGTATCATGTCAACCCTTCGACCCGACTGATACTTAGGAGCGACCTTGAGATTTTCCAAGCTTCCAATTTCAAGCAAACTCGAGGGGCAAGGATGGTCGAAAGACCAGACCCTCGAGAATGCATTGGGGGCAAACAGTTATGCTTCGCTGTGGCTAAGGCCTTCGAAGTCCAGTCGATTTCTTAGTTTCTTCTAAGTATTATGTCAACCCTTCGACCCAACTGATACTTGGGGGCGACCTTGAAATTTCCAAGCTTCCAATTTCGAGCAAACTTGAAAGGCAAGGATGGTCGAAAGACCAAACCCTCAAGAATGTATTAGGGATGAACATTTATGCTTCGATCAAGCTCCAAAACTGTTAAAGTCCAGTCGATTCCTTGGTTCACTCTGGGTATCATGTCCACCCTCACCCCAACTGATACTTGGGAGCGACCTTAAAATTTTCAATTTTCCAGCATTCGAGCAAACTCGAGGGGAACGAATGGTCGAAAGGCCGGACCCTCAGGAATGCATTGGAGGTGAACATGTCTTGCTTCACTGTGGCTTAGGCCTTTGAAGTCTAGTGAATTTCCAGGTTTCCCATAGATATTACGTCCCCTCGGCCCGACTGATACTTGTGGGCAACCTTGAAAATTTTCAAACTTCCAACATTCAAGCGGACTCGAGGGGTACAAATGGTCGACTGACCGGACCCTCGGGAATGCGTTGGGGGTGACCACGTCCTACATTATTGTGGCTTAGGCCTTCGATGTTCAGCAGATTCCTTAATTACAAAAGGAATATCACAACACCCTCAAAGCTCTTCAGGGATTCGGCCACTCTACAGTCATTCGGCAGAAATAGTACCTGCAGATACTATTATACAGGAATATCAACAAATGCAAGAAGATTTCAATATTATACATCAGAGAAGCAGTTTTAACACAACTCAAGTTAAGCCATGCATCAAGAGTTAGTACAAGTTAAGCCAACAGAATAAGCCTCAATATTTCAACAATCCAGAATGAAGACAGCCAAAATAAGACAGCAAGTTCAGTTCAGAACATTAGGCATAAATTTAAAAGCAGTTCAGACTCAAATTCCAAATTTTAACAAATAAGCAGCATCAGTACAATACAACAGCTTACAGAAATACCAAGTTCAAAGTCCAGCTCCACAGAAAAATAAACATGGTTCAAAATATTATAACTCTACAACAAATAAGAAAAAGTAGGAATGAAACTCCAATACAAATACCTTATATCGGCACGGTTACAACCTCTTCCTCAACAGGCCCTCCAGTGCCAACACCTTCAGCACCTTCAGTTGAAAGCTTTGACCCTACACCATCCATAGTTCCAACACTAGTCGCTTCAATCAGAGGAACCTCCACACCACCTCCAATACCTCCATTTGCTCCATCTACAACATCTGCATGTTCTCCTTCCGTCTCCAAAACATCTTTAGTAACCAGTTCTAGGGTAACAGGGAAAGGTTCCAATGTATCGAGATTATACCCCTTATCCTCTATAAACTCTTTCAGCTTGACAGTTACTATACATTTACCATCAAACTGTGCTTGGTACAGCACCTTCTATTCTGCCATTTCCTTCTCTTTCGCAGTAAGCTTCGTCGCCCACACCCGCTCCTGATTATACCGTTGACTCTCGAGACTCTTATCGAAGGAGTCTGTGATTGCCTCCAAATCTCGCTTCAAAACTTTGACCTCAGATAATAACGAAGCCTCAGTCCCTCGAGCAAGATCCAAACTTTCAACCGCCTGCTGTAGTTTCCCCTTTACTGACTTCATTGCCTTTTTGTAAGATCGTGCCCAAGCATCCGTCTGCTAGAATATTCGAGCAGTCAGTACCCCTCAAAATTCAAAGAACTTAAAAGAAATCTCATAATCTCACAGAAGAAATTAATAGACAGTTACCTGAAACATACTTCTCTTCATTTCCTTCGAAGCCTCGTCTGGGTCATCTTCGCAGAGTTTAACCATCGAAGCGTGCTTGGCTACCGCTTTCTCTTGTCGTTTTGCCTCGGTCATCTCTTCATCCTCATCCACTGCATCATCCTCCCCCAGTGTCGTACACCTAATGCACTGAATAACCTTCGTCTGTTGTACCTTCAAGACTTCGGGAACAACCTAGCCCTTCCCCTTCTTAGCCTGTGTTGGCACCTGCCTCGGCCTCTGTCCCAAAGCATAGCCAGCCACTTTGGGCACTGGAACTCCTTGCTTTGATCACCTCCTCGGTTTCGGTACATACTGAATAATTCTTGGCAACTCATTCCCACCTATTTCTTCTGGACCCTTCGAACCACCTTCGCCTTTCCTCCTCTTCGATGGTTTTATCGTAACGGGTACGTTTCGACACAGGGAATCTTCCTTCTTCCTTCTCTGCCTCTTGATACCAAGACTGTCAAAAATAGAATTTACCCAATCCTCACTAGCTTCGAGCAGAGTATCAATATAGTTCCTCGGATTGTTCCAAGTAAGATTCTTCAGACCTGCAGAACAAACAAAATATAATCACCACGTATTCAAGAGATATATCAGCAACAATTCTTCGACAACAAACTTACTATGATTATACACCCTATGATGCAACTTATAAAGGTCTTCCCCCTCAACATTCTTGTAGTTGCCCCGTACTATAACTAAGTCTTTACTCTACCCACTACCCGTCGAACACAGATCAAAAAACTAGGGCTTCTCACGGGTGATAATGGATGTGGTAGGTACCTGTGTTCTGGCCTGCCTTCTTTGAGTAGAAGGTCACAATATCAAGCCACTTAATTAAACCCCTCCCCTCACTGCTCAACTTTGCATTTATCCCCTCTATAACCCTTATCATCTAGTAAAAATTTCCATTCATTCAAACCGAGGGCCACCTCCTAAAAGTTTAACACCTCTTTTACCAGTCTCCAAAGATAAAGTTCCATTCCTAATCGAATATGGCCTCTATAAGCCATTATTCCGTCCCCAGGGTTCGATTTGAAAGTTAACCCTACTCCCGCCACACTCAATAACACCCCCACTTTCGACAGCTTCAGCTTGGCAATAAATCAATCTACTTTAGCTTTATCTTTAGCCGAAACGGCACCTTCGACCCTATTACCCTCGCCTCTCTGCCCCCCTTCTCCCTTTCTACCTCCAGAAGGCCCCATATTACCCTCGCCTCTCTCCCCACACATTATCTCCTCCTACTCACTATCCTCAGTCACTAACGTCCTACGACATCTCATAATCGGAACATCACCAGCCGGCAACAGCATAGACAAAGGGGCATCAGTTACAACATCTAACACATCTAAGTCGCTGCCCTCATCTACAGGGGCACGACCAGAAATACAAGCTTTGAATGCTTCTATCTCCTCAACTATCAACCTCTATCTCAAACCTTGATGGGTATGCATCTTACCCAACAAAAGAAGAGGCACGCAATTAGATTGATACATTTGATAATTATGCGTCAATAAGTCATATCCCATCTATCCTCTTCAAAAGACTTATACACATTCTAAATATCGATCCTAAGCCCAATGCCTCCTTCAAAAACCCCCAAATTCCCCGAGTGGATTGGAACCCAGACACATGAATTTTCTTATCCTCGAGGATAACCTCCAAACCCCAAAATCATAATATTTTACTCATAGATGCAGAAGAGAAAACAAAACAAAAATTGGCAGAGATCAAGTAACGTACCACTGTTAATAGTACTATACTCGAAATAGCAAGATCAATGCAAGAACTTTAGCAACTCCTCACAAGTACCGGCACTAATGGCGTACGTCCTCCTTCTCTCACTCTCTTTGGGTTTTTTAATGTACAGTACAGTGGTTACTTCTCTCATATTTATATACATTCTTGAAAAACAAAACCGCCTCGGTTTTCAAACCACTATCATTACCACGACCCAACGACCCCGGCTTTTCGGCTACAATGTGTTTTGACCAATTTACCCCGCATATCTCTCACGTGCGAGCTGCACGTTCACTACAAATTACATACAAAACTAAAGCCTCTCGAACCTTTTTACCCTCACTCGAAGCTAAACAGTCAAATCCAAGCATCAAATCACAAATTTTCCATAAAACAAGGACAACAATAATGATTACATGTCTGGCACAGAGCCCCAAATGCACGTACCGTTCTGACAATCTAGCTGTCCGAGCTCCCAGTGCGACCAATCAAATCTACTAAAACCTTCGACAAACTTCTCACATTCGAGTAATCGACTACACCGCGTCTTGAAGACTCATCAACAGATAGCCTCAAATTCGATTCTCAAATATATCAACATTCGCTCTACCGTACATACTTCAATTCAAAACCTCATACCTTTATTATTTCAATATATTACCCTTTCCTTTGACAGTTCAGAATTTTATTTATACACGAAGCTTAACATTTCTTCGACAGATAACAAGTTTTACTTCAACAGTCCTGACTTACACTTATACATAAACACATATTTTCCTTCGATAGATCACATTCATCCTTCGATAGATTATAATCATACACGTCGACAGCTTAAAGATTTATGCCAACACAGATTAAACCTCTTACAGCAATAGATCAAACCTTTATTTTTGACAGATTAGACCTCCTACTTCGACAATTCAGGCCTATTACTTCGAGAGATCAAAGTTGTACTTCGAACATTCAAAATTACAAAAAACAGTATTAAAAAATAATTCGACAGATTATACCACCAATACCAAATTTCATTAACCTCAAAAACAATACAACATAATTCAACCAGTTCTTACAAATACCCTACATGCAAATACCATATCAAAAATAGTTACCAAAAATGAAAGAGGACCCTAATTATTAGCGGGATGCTCTTCTTCGACCACAGGCACAGCACTAGCATCCTCCTCGTCCACGATTTCTTCTGTGAAGGACTCCAGCAGAGACAACCGATGACCCAGAAATGGACCCATCATCTGAAGAATCCCCCACTTGTATGCAAAAGACATTCCAGCAATGGGTTCCCCGTTTGCACTTCAAAGAGATTCGGCATTTTTGCATCAATATTCTGATCAATACCAAACCACTGTTGTAGCTCCAACGTCCTCTCCTGTATGCGCCTAGCTCTCACTGCCATCTGGTTCCCTTGTGCGGGTACATTTGCAGCCATTCTGATCTGAGAAAATAAAAAGAAAGATGAAAAAAGAATACAGAACGATGAAAAATCCTCTCCACAACAATTCCTTTTAAATGTGACGAACAATTTAATTTTCCCTCTTCCCAAGCCAAATTAATTGCTACCTTCAATTCCCACCTTGAAAAATCAACAGTCCAACCTCTATAAATTCCTAAACGTAAAAGTTTCCTCTGCATGCGCCCGGGCACACCACTTGCGAGGACTTGCAGTTGAAACTCCCATATCAAACCATCAACCGTTTTCATAGTTCGACCCCAATTCCTTGCACCGAGTTAATTACATTCGACCACATCATTATACTTTGAGAGCATCTTTCACAGTACTAATCAGTATTACCCGTTAGCATTCGATGAGATAAATTTGCTATAGTGCCTACAAGTCTATTCGTTTTAAATGCCTAGCAGTTACAAAAACTCCAATATGCAGCAAAATATTATTCTCATTCCATTCCACCACATACAGCAACAAAATAACAAAATTTCACACCCAAATATATTCATACAAATAGCTAAAACAAAAACCTCTACATAAAATCTCACAATACAAAGAGACTTATCATCATCACCTCAAGCAGCAGGCCTACTTCCAGAAGGCCCAGCACTACTTACCATGCTATGTTCCCCCATCTCCTCCTCTTCACAAATGAGTCATTCGGCCAAAGCCGACAGAAAGAGATAACGCTTCTCCATAATAGTAAAGTTGTACTTCAGTTGGACCCAAAGATAGGCGTAAGGCTCCCCATTGACGAGCTCTTCAGCCTCTACCTCCACCAGTTCGGGCATATCCCAGTCCAGATCATGATGCCCGAAGAACTTCATATGCAGTTCAGCAGTCTTTCGCCCTACACGACGATCCCGGGCAAGCCCCATCCTCTTCTGATATCCCGTATTGGGCATGGTACCCATAGAACTTTCAAAAATTTATAAAAGAAAGAGAGAAGAATGAAAAAGAAGAAGATTACACAATGTCCCTACTCAATAACCCGTACTTATAGCCTCATTTCATTTATTACCCCATAACTACTAGCATCTTTTTATTACCCTCTTTAATTACCTACTCGAAAACCAACAGTCAAACTGCTCAACTTCCAAGGCCAAACAGTTTTCTCAGCCAATGCCTCTAAACCTATTTTCGAGACCTTTGCTGAGAGCGGGCGAATGGAGTAGCCTACTCGCAGCCTTCTACCCCAATCAGACACTCGAAGGCTACTCGAATATATCAAAGCCCATTCAATCCTTAAACAAGCCTTCCAAAGATTACCTGAAGATGAAGCTTTGACTCTGAACAAGCCTCGAGGACGGACTCCACACAACACAGCATAAACATTTCGACCATATCTGTACATGGTCGAAACATGACGGGACAGGCAGCCAACCAGCTCGCCAGAAAAGATGGCGCAGTGGTTGGTCCTTACAGCTACAGTGACAGGCTTAACCACTGCCACAGTGAAAAAATACAGAGACAGACCCAACAACTGTTACAGTGACAGTACCGACATGTCCGGCGCCCATACCACCACTAGAATATCCGGACGGTACCTTTGTAATCTGACCTAACCTTGGTGAATTAGCCCTTTCTATGTTCTATAAATAGAAGAGATGGGGAACCAAGGGAGGGTTAGAAAAATTCATCCCCATCCCCTTTGCAGTTTACATTCGACCGCCCTGTAAAAAACCAGTACTCGAACCTTCGATTACTCATCAGTAATAAAAACACTCTTAAAAATTCTCATCAGAGGTCGCAGAGTATTATATTCGGGCCTCTACGCAAGTATTTTATCAATAGATTATTCATGTTTTAGATTATTTACTTGCATTCCTTTGGTCGAGGATTAACCCAGAGTTGTAAGAGCCGACTTCCCTTCTAAAAGAAGTTTGGCCCCTGCAAAGGGTGATATAGTCAATACATCAGCTCAGATTAAAGAGTTAAAGGCAGATTTGGTTTCCATTTGAGCTGCCATAAGGAAAACGAATAAATAATCGAGAGAGAGTGGTGATAAGTTAGAGGGTGCTCTCCTTAAATAGAAAGAGCTAAATAAAGCTATCAAGAGAAATGACTATTAAAGAAAGCAAGTGTCGGGGGACGTGATATAAATGAGTTTGAGTTGGGGGAACTACATGGTGAATTGGAGGAGCTAAAAATTAAAAATCTAGATGAGCAAGAGAAGTCGACTAGATTGATATCGAGTTTGAATGAGGTCATATCGAGCTTAGAGCGGGCAGACTCCCATTACGCAAAGTTGGATAAACATCATAAGATACTAAATACATAATTTACTAAGTTAGCCAAGCCATACCGAAATAGAATTTCCCTGGATGAGGTGTACTCGAGGGAAATAATGGCAGTCATTGCCTATTTTGTGGAAAAGTAAAAGAGGCTTGAGCTCGAAAGGGATACCTTACATGACTGTTTGGTATTCAAAGGCTGTATTTGTAATGCTAAAATAGATCAAGGAAATTGCATGAACTCCATGGAGACCGAGCTAGTCCCCATTACTGCGGAACAAGTAGAGCGAGAAAGGGATACTGTAAATGCTCGAGCTCCAGAATTTATGGCTTCGCGACCTCCAACGTAAGGGATAGCACAGCTGACATCCCAAAAAAACCTACAAAAGTGAACTATATATTCTATATTATAGACATGTAGAGAGATGAAAGCTAGCTTTACCTTTGCTTTATCTTGTAACTTAGAGATAGTAGAGATCATTATTTGAAAACTAGTATTACTTTTGTTTTAATCACTGATATATGTATAGATGGATCGATTGAAAGCTAGTGTTACCTTTATTTTAATCTTTGAGATTTAGTAGAGTCTACATGTATGAAGAGAGTAATGTGGAAAATATATAGATCGATTGAAAGAAAGTATAACATTTTCTTTAATCTTTAAGATTTAGTAGAGTCTACGTGTATGTAGAGAGTAATGTGGGAAAAAACTTAAGAGTTTTCATATAGTAGAAAAGAATATACATAGTGTTGGAGATTAAAATCTCACTTTTGGAATGTAAAGAACGAGAATAGAGTAATCTATAATAGAAAACTAGGGATTAGCGATAATATCGCTTTAATATTTTAGTGTTCCAGAGATTTGGTATTCGGATGCCTTTCTTTGCTATGAGGTAGTATGATCCAAGGCCAATGCGGCCAACGATACGGCCAACGATTAGGATATGACCTTCCCAATTTTTTGCAAGCTTTTCAGCATTTAACTATTTTCTATTTTTGAGGATTTCTCTAAGGACTAGATTATCGATTTGGAACTCATAACTTCAGACTCTTCTGTTGTATGAGATGGCTAGTATATGATGATATCGATCCAGGTTGGCAATTGCTCAAACTCAGGTTTCATCGATCCAGTTCATATTAGAGGCTAGCTCAAACTCATTTTCTTCGTCATTTAGCTTGTGATCTTTGATAGGATGGTGGTATTCTGTTGGAATGATGGTTTCTGTACTGTAAGGCAGGATGAAGGGAGAACATCCAGTAGGCTGTCTTGGTATCGTATGGTATGCCCATAAGACATGAAGAAGTTCTCGTATCTAATTTCCTTTCTTTTACGATTAAAGCCTCTTCTTGAGTCTATCTACTATTCTTTTGGTGGTGATTTTGGCCTATCCGTTTCCTTGAGGGTAGTATGGATTGGATGGGGAATGAATGATGTTGTGCTTATTGAGAAAAGCCACAATCTTTGTTATAACGAACTGTAGCCCCTTATCAATCTGAATCAGATGGGGGCATCCAAACTATATGATAATATGCTCCCAGATAAAAGAGATGACCTCTTTTTCTCTAGCTCAACAAAGAGGAACTATTTCCACCCATTTTGTAAAGTAATTTATCACCAAGAGTAAGAAACGTTGGTTACCCGGTGTATTGGGAAATTTTCCTACTAGATCGAGCGCCCACCGTTTGAAAGACCAGAATACTTTGCTTGTATAGAGCTTGAGTATAGAAGCTCGTATCATGTGTCTATGTCATTAAAATATGTCATATCTTTATGAGTACTCTTCTGGTTGCTTGCGTATTCCTGACCAAAATATTCCTTGTGTAATTGCTTTATTTGCAAGTGACCGACCTGCGGCATGGGAGCCATAAGTTCCTTCATATAAGCCTTTGAGCATTTTATTGGCTTATTTCTTGGAGAGGCACTTTAGATAAGGCATTATTACTGATCTTCAATATAAATGACCTTCCTGAACTGTATAACGCTTCAAATTTTTTATCAACTAACGGCGTTCTTTTGGATTTGCTAGAAGGGGTCCGTCACATTCATTTTTCGGGAGGTAGGCGATAAAATGATTCCTCCAATCATCATCCTCATCTTCATCGCCCCCAGTGTTGATTACACATACAGAGTGGAAATCAATATTGGGGGCTGATATCACTTCGATTTGGAGGCATCGTACTTCTGTACTTAAGGTTTCGGCTAAGTAAGCCAAGGAATTGGCATGTCTAATCTCCCCTCAAGGTAAATAGTTGAGAGTAGCTTTCGTAAATCTATTCATCTTATCAACAATGGGGGCTGTATAGTTAACCATTTTACCATTCTTCTTATACAATTCAGAGTAATGGTGGATGATTAGCAATGATCCTGAATAGACTGATAGCTCAAAAATGTCAAACTCGAGCGTTAAATTAATCTCATGAATCAAAGCTTCATACTCTGTGACATTATTTGAGCTTCTAAATCTAAGCAGATTGATTTCTTAATTCTGTTGTTTGATGGGGTAATCAGTATAATTCTTATTCCTGATCTTGCGGGTCCTGCTGAGCCATCTGTAAGCAGTCACCATCCATTCCTTGTAATCTATTTAGCTTGTTCGTCAAATGGTTTGGTAGGTGGATCATCTGTTATTTCTATTGTGAGGTCAGGGTCATGATCTTCCCAATCTGGATCTTTAATAGGAAAATCTATTAGAAAATCGACAACTGCTTGTCTTTTTTTGGAATAGCGTTCTTCGAATTCGAAATAATATTCTCCCAAACTGACAAACCATTGTTGTACTCTTTGTGACTTTTCTTTCTTAGTTAAAACTTCCCATAGTGAATAGTTTGTCATAACCTTGACTGAATGATCTTGGAAATAGTATTTGAGCTTCTGTGAAGTATAAACGAGAGTTAGAAGGAGTCGCTCAATCTTAGAATATCGTGTTTCTATCGGAGTAAGGGTTTTACTGATAAAATATACCGACTTTTCAACCTTTTTATCCAATTGAATGAGGACCAAGCTAAGAGAGTTTTCTGTAACTGTGAGGTAGATGATCAATTCCACATTGTCTACTGGGGTACTCATGATGGGAGACTTTCCCAAATAGGTTTTAAGTTCTTTAAAAGCTATTTTGTATTCTTCTATCTAGTAGATCTCCTTATTGGGTTGAACCTTTCCTCGCTTGGTACATCCTTGAAGTAATAAGATCAGCCACCAGCATCAATCTGAAGGTTCAGAGATGAATCAATTGATAGCGATGATCTTGCCAACCAGATTTTAAACGTCTTTATTTATTTTTGGAGATAGCATGCTGAGGAGAGCCTTAATTTGATCTAGGCCAGCTTCAATCCCCTTCTTGCTGATGAGATGTTCCAGGAACTTGCCTGAGTATACTCCAAATTGACATTTATCAGGGTTGAGCCTCATAGTGTATGGGTATGAAATATGGAAGATCGTAGCAAGATCGGTGATATGGTCCTTTGACTGTAAGCTTTTGTAGAGTAGATCATCGATGTATACTTCAACAATTTTCCCCAAGTATGTTTTGAACATTGTAGTCATTAACCTTTGATAAGTTGCTCCTGTATTTTTCAGTCTGAAAGGCATAACTCTATAACAGTATAGTCCTATTTTTAGTGATGAAAGTGGTCTTTTCCCGATCATCGTCTAAGAGAGCTATTTGATTGTATTCTGAAGCAGCATCCATCATAGATAGGTGCTCGTGTCCTGTCGTTAAATCAAGAATTTAATGAATGATTGGAAGAGGAATACTATCCTTAGGAATGTGCTTATTTAGATCTGTGAAATCTATGCAAACTCGAACCTTCTCATTCTTCTTTGGAACTGCGACTATGTTGGAGATCCAATCCGGGTACTTGGATTTTTGAATGAACCCGACTTTGATCAATTTATCAATTTAATTATTGACCCCATCTCAAAGATAAGGTGATAGTCTTCTCTGTTTCTGTTTGACTACTGTTGCGTTGTTGTTGATGCTCAATCGGTGACATGCCTTAACTGGGTCAACTTCTGGCATTTCTTCCAACATCCAAGCAAAAATGTCTTGGTTTATTCGTAAAAAGTAAATGTGGGCCTCCTTGTCATGTTGGACCATCTTGGTACTAATATAAGTGCCTCTATTAAGTCTATCAATGTCGATATACTCTATAGGTTCTTTTGTGGAAGGCTGATCATCAATGTGACCAACTTTCTATAATTGCTATGCAGTAAATCTATTGAATGTGTCAAGACTGACAGAGACAGTATTTTTGCAAGCTCGTGAAAGCTTTTGACTGCCTTTAATTTCATAGAAGTCATTGTTATGTTTAAAGAGAAGTGTTTGATGGTATATGGAAGCGATTGCTTCCATGTTGTGAATTCAGCAACGGCCCATAATCCCTAAGTAAAGAGATTTGGCGTTGATAATGTAGAATACGACATCAATTGTGGCAGGTTCAGCGGTGATGGGTAGGATGATCATGTCTATACGTTCATCCTTAAAGCCATTAAAGCCAATGATGTCGATGTCGCTTGGAATAACTTGATCGGCCAATCCCATTTGTTCGATTGTGCTTTAAAAGAAAATTTCAATTCTGCTATCAGTATCAATCATCATGGTATGCATTACGAATTTCTTCATCCTTAGCATAATAACCAGAGTGTCATGATGAGGAAACTTGACGTGACTGATATCGCAATCTTTGAATGAAATCTCAAGTCATATGTTGGTCGATTCAGGAAGGAGTTCAACTTTTTTATATTGAACGGTGAGATCGCACCTCCTTCGTTTGAATCTGGTAGAGTTGTTGATTTGATGGATCTTGATTATGTTGTTGTGATACATTTGATATAAGTATTTTTCCTCAACTTGATCTTTTTCTTGAACTATTTCAACCTACGTCATATAGCTCCTATTTTTGTAACTTTCTAGGTCAACAATATACTCGTGCATTCTCCCGTCTTTAAAAATGTATTTTAGCAACCTCTATAAATCATAGCAGTTGTCATATTCATGATGTTTTACCTTATGATGCATGCAATACGGTTTACCTTCAATCGGTTCCAGCGGTTGAGATGCACGATAGAACTTATCTTTTGTTAGTACAGGAAAAAATGATGAGATTTGAACATTCATCTTGGGGAGGACCGGCTTGGGTAATAAATTACATTTTCAAGAATTTCCGGTGTTCGCTTTGGTACACTTTTGATTGCCCTAATCCTCCTTCGGTTCACTATTGCACTCTATGTTTTGACCTTTCGTGGTTAGGATGGATTTAGTAGATTTATGTCTATTGGTTATCATTCCTTCTAGGTCAACATACCCATTGACCTTAGTAATCATGTCTTCCAAGGAAGAGGGCTTGTTTAAGAAGAGATGCTCCTTTGCTTTGCAATCGATCTGTAATGCATTTGTAAATGCAGAAACAGTTGTTTTCTGATCAAGATTGTTAACTTTGCATGCGAGCTCCAAAAATTTCTTTACAAAGACCTCGAGCTTCTCTCCTTGAGATTGTTTGAGACTAATAAGAGAGTATAAAAAAAATTCCATGTCTTTATTGTGAGCATGTCTTGACGAAAATCTTTTGTAGTTGGTCGAATGTGAGAATGGAACCATCGTAGTGGTTTTCCCTGCAGACTTGTGGCAAACAGATGGTATAGAATATGGTTTAGATTTGAATACAATCCCAGTGAATCACATAATTACTGAATTTATTCCTTCGGATCAGTACCTTTGTATTTATGTATCTTGGGAGTATGGAAACCTAGTGGTACTTCCATATCAAATAACTCTTTGGTAATCGGACTACCATTTTTTGTTTTTTTGTTATGGAACAATAGTTTTATTTATGATTCATGAAAACAGTACAATGGGGAGGACATAAACCTGATCCCCTTACAACGCAATCATCTTCTTAAATAAGCTACTCCTTTAATATTGTTGTTATAAGTAGCAGCAACTCTAGGAGATAAACTGCGAACATGCCAATGTTTTTTGCTAATTTGTTGGCTGCCTTCCTTGAATAGCCCATCAGGGGTATGATTACCTTCCCTAAAAATATGTTGGAGCTGTATTTGATGTTCTCTGCCAATGTTTTCAATTCTTTTCCAAACTCTGCACAGTTTACTAGGTACTTTATTTTGCTTATTATACCAATTGGAAACTACTTCAAAGTCCACTTCAACCAGTTATGGAAACCATCTGTTATGTTGGCGGTGCTGCAAGCCTAGTAATAAAGCATATAGTTTTGCAGTTGTATTAGTTTCAGATCCTAATACTGCTGAGAAAGAAAACACCATAACTCCCCTATTGTTTCTCTCAATACGACCTGCTCCACAAAGGTTATTTGCAGTAGAACCATCTGTGTTTAGTTTGAAGAACCCAACTGGAGGTTTGCACCATCTCACCACTATGGTTTTCCTAACTAACACTTTAACAGTATGTAGTTGTAGAAGCTGAATGGAAATAGTGTCAGAGAAGTTGTTGTCTACATTAAGAGCGATATATCTCAAGCAATCTTGCACGCATGATGTAATCTCCCTTATCAGTAAGTGGTGTCAAATTTTAGTTTCTTCATATCTGAATTTACATCTTGCCTTCCAGATTTCCCAGCAAATGAGGCTAGGTAGTATTCCTCTAGCCACACCCATTTGGGTACTCTTGTTTAGAGCTTTGAACCAAGTACCTTGTCTAGCCCAGAAAGTTTGATTTGCAACCATTTTTACCCTGTAAAACCTGCTAAAATGACTCCATATATGGGTAGCCAGTTCCCCTCTTACAAACAGATGATCATTGTCTTCACATTTTCTATCGATACAACAACTGCATTTGGAAGGTAGGCAAACCATTTTAGACACAACACCATCTACATGAATAATATTTTTCCACATTTTCCAGCTAAAGAATTGGATTTTGGTAGGCACCACCTTATGCCATATCCATTGTAATCTCTCAGTTTCTTGGTCAGCAGCTCTCCAAAACTCCCAAGCAAATTTAATAGAGAAATCTCCATTTCTAGCAGGATCCCATATAGCTTTATCCAGTTCTTCTCTGAGCTGAAACTTATTTTGTAGAATTATTTTCCAAGGAGCAGGTACCTCATAATGCAGTTTCTCCCAGTACCAAGTACCATAATTATTGATGACCTCATTTATCTTGATGTTCTGCTCAATATCCTCAGGATATAAATCTTGTAATGGTCCTTCGCATGTCCAGGTTTCATGCCAGAAGCTTAAGTCTCCTTTTCCAACAACCCATGAAGTGTTTGCCTCCACAGTTTTTAGCAGATATTGCATCTGTTTCTATTGTCAATCGGACTTCCTTGCAACTTGGTAAAATCGTCCTTATTGCCTAGAGCTTGAGCTTTAATCAACTCCTTGATACGTTGATCCATGTGTTCTTGTGTGACGTACTGATGCGGTACTTGAGTGACTTAGCGAGCTGGTTATGGATTATGAGTATTGGTGCCCTCTCTCAAGTGTTCACATGATGGTATCCTGGGTTGAGGTCGTTGCTCCTCCTCTTGACGCCCAAAAAGTCTGGGACCTCTACTAATTTTGGATTGATCTTCTCTTCCCAAATGAATTGAAGCTTGTAGTTTGTTATGAAGAGCTCTGGAAATGGCTTTGCTAGTAGCTCCTCGAGGTCATAATCTTTATCGTGCAGAAACTAGGGAGTTCATTAAAATCTGAGCACGATCTCTAGCAAGATAAGCTTGTATAGTATCCTACAAAGCTTGTAAAGCGGTCTACATTGTCTTCATCTGTTCTTCATGTCGCCTGAATGTTGTTTGATGAACTTCACGTTCATCCTCAAGTTCCCATTCGCGGAGCTCGCGGTTAAGAACTAACTGACGCTTGAGCTCATTATGTTTCTCTGTTTAAGTGTGAAGGTTTCCCCATAATTCGGCGAGCTGATCTAGTTTGCCTAAAATATTGAGCTAGACTCTTGCTATTCGTCTCTTAGAAGGGACCATGATTGGAGATGGATAGTTGAGTAAATGTATACCTTAGGATATCATGTAAAATGTCTTCTTTCTCACAGATGGTGCCAAATATAATGGCCAAATTTTGTAGTAGCCCAAAATAGCTTGAAATTAGCTTTTACACCAAATGTACATGTGACAAGAATTAGTATAAAAGAATGACACATGTAATTAGCGTGGAAACCTTTGAATAGGTGAAAACCATGACCTTTATTTGAGGATTTAATAACTGTAACTTTATTGATTAAGGATGATATTTGATTACAAGTTTTGATCTCATGTGTTAGAAAGTCTAGGTCTTGTAATCTAAAATTCTAGATCATTTCTCCCCTGGAACTCATCCTTTTTATTGACCTCACTCTCAGTTTGCTATCATTTAGAGGTATGTTTACCTGAAAATGGTGGAGGTGGTAGTTGAATGTGGAACTGCTAGTTTGTAGAAGACAAGTATCTTTTGACTTTTTCATATTTTTTGCAGTGTTTGATCCACATTTTTTATCAATTCGTAGTCCAAGTGTCATTGTTGATTGTATATGTCATGTGTATAATGCGTGAGTCTAGTTTTGAGGTAGTTTAAGTTTAGAATAGGTCGAGGGATAGGTCCCTATAATCAGTTCATGCTTAGAGTAGGTTGAGGGGCAGGTCCCTACGCATAACTCATAAAACTAATTTTTGCATTTTAGGTCACATAGAGCTCATTTACCAAATATGTGTAAATACCGGGATATATAGCACAAAAGATGAACTGCTGGAGAAGGATGTAGAGTTGTCAAGCACATGGGTCCAACATGGGGAGGTTATATTTTAGAGCATAATTCTCAAAGGTTACATTTTTATGTACATTCATGGCATAAGTTACAATCTCATACTAAATGTAAGAAACCTCTCCTTCATCTATTAAATAAGAGGTGGTGAGCTCAAAAAAATCATCTAATTTTGAGAGTATTATTTGAAATAGAGTGTAAGAGAGCATTGTTGGAGAAGTTGGAGCAAAGTTGTAGCACTTGGAATATTCTGTATGTCTTATTCTTGTAGTAATAAAATTTACATTTTTAGTTCTTAATTATGCTTTTCTCATTCTCATCATATTATTTATATTGTATGATTGTTACAATGGCCAGCTAAATCCTCAATAAGGGTAAGGATGGAGCCACTATTAGCGTATAATATCATGTAGTAGAGTATATTTTTATCCAATTCGATTTGAGCATATTATCACAAATCCCAAAACTATATTGTTGGAGAAATCCATTATCATCCTATGATCTCTTTAAGTAGAGATATATGAAAAGTTTTGTTATTCTCAAATGACATAGAAAAATTGTACTAATATTGCATTTTTTTCTAAGGTATGGTCCTAACTAACATTTCATAGTTTCATTGAATGTGTTTTTAGCACATACTTAGTTCATATGATATATTCCACTTGATTTATAATTAATCATGGGATTACATCAACAAAAGGTCGAAGTTTGTTATTACAATTAAGTGAAAAAATTAATATGCGATACTATGTTGATATTGTATGTAAATGGCGGCAAAATCCGAATCCCCTAGACCTTTATTTTGATTAAATCCAAATCTTTTATTTTTGCGATTTTGCAACATTAGATTACTAAACACAAGCCAAAACCATTTTTTAGTCTCATTCGAAAGTGAACGACACTCGATCTCTACCTTTACTAAATACTGGATTTTGACCGTTATCAATTCTCAATTCGCTCTGCAGTTCCTTCTACACTCGCCTACTTTCTTTGTTTATGTAAAAAAATAGAATTCTTAAAGATCGACAGCCCTAGAGACAGATCGCATACATTAAACATTTAAATATTCATAATCAAGCATCATTAATATATATTATAGATACACTAGCCCGAGCGGAACACTCTTTAGCTTCTAGGCAATGACGATTCCTAGCCACTGTTGGTAAGGCTTGTACTCGAGCTACATCAGGTGTTACTCCCCTCTCGTCTAATATTTGCATATACGCATCTTTCAGACCCCTTTCGATATCAACCTCTGCCACAAGATAGAGTGTCAACATTACTAACGCCCTAGTGCACTCATCTTTCTGAAGGAGCTTTTTCAACATTTTTTGGGTCTGGTGAAACCTATCGTTGTCCTTCCTAACAGCTTCGTTCTTCTCTATTTTGGCTTTGGAAAATTTAAGTTGTGTATTACATAACTTTTGCCAATGTTTTTCTAATAGAGATGTATGATACCCTATTTGATATTTAGATCAGGCTATTACCTGATGAGCATGACACAAGGCATTTCTAGCTCGGTTCAATGCTCTCTACAAACTATCTACTCTCGCCCACAACTCCTCAATGTCCTACAAAAATTACAAACTTTACATTATTCACTTCCTCTGAATTTAAAGATAGTCATTTATTTCAAAAATCTCTCGCATTCAAAAATCCATAATTTCCCAAAACATTCAATATCAACATCACAAAAAATAATTACACACTTTCAAGCAGTTTAAACTAACAAAAGTTACAAGCCTAATGGTTCTTGATGGTCTCTGCCTCTCTAAGTAATCCTGTTCTAGCTGCGGCTTCTAGAGTTATGCTAACATTACCAATAAAATTCATGAGCTGAGTATTTGCAGTACTATCAAGCAAAGTGTGAAGAGCTGGTTGTTGAGCATCATCTTTGCCTCTTTGTCCTCGACCTCGGGCAGGAAGACAATTTCTTGATAATTACCAGCCAGGCCTAGAGCGATATCATTTTTGAAAAGCCCAAAGTAGCCATAAGATTGGATTAAACTGTTTCATCCAACCTTAATCGCCTTCACCGTTCTATCCACATCTTTCTGGTGCTCGGTCACCTGACTCTACAGCTCCAATCTCACCACCGCCTTTGCTACTTTTACTTCTTTTTCTTTCTCCTTCTTGGCCTCCATCAGCAGACCATCAGGCCAAGACTTTAGTGCATCGTTTACCTTCTTTAAAGCACACTCCATAACGAATTGAGCCTCGACCGTCTGTGATAGATCGTGATGATCATTCTTCCTTTTCAGCAAGATCCTAGAAGAGCCCTTTATCACCATGGTCGGCTACCAAACTGCAGAATTTAGAAGTTATACAAGAGGAAGATGAAAAGTTAAAGTTCATAAAGAAAATATGTACCTTCGCAACTTGCTCTTGGAAGATCTCTTCAGGCTTTTCAAGATCAGACAAAGCTAGCTGATAGCACTATTTTTTAACATCCCTATACTCGATTACAGCAGTCGATCGAGTTCGGTCACTCCCTTCAATTTGATGGGCCTTGCATCTAACAAGAGAAGCCTGATCCTCATCGTCTGCCTCGTCATCATCTATTTTATGCTTTTTGTTCTTCACAAGGATAGTAGCTTTAATAAGTGCAGTGGCTGGCAGGGTCATATTGTCATTAATTGGCGTAACTATCTACTTGTGTACAAGAACTTCTTGATTAGCCTTCTTGAGCCGGCAAAGCTTTCGTGCCATGCCAGAGGATTCAGGGGAGGGGAACTCAGTAGAGATGGTCGTAGCAAGAAGCTCGAGTCCACCAGGGGTCATGGAAGAAGAGCTCTTTATGTTTTGGTTATCTTCCTTAATAGCAATAGCTCGCATTTGGTTTGCTCATTGAATTTTTATGATTTCAGAATGGACCCTCTTATCCCTTTAGATCTTCAAGTCAGTAAGAATCTTTATCAGTTTGTTCTTCTATTAACCAGCATGATCGAAGAGACTCGTAGCGTCGGGAGTAGCAGTCGTTTGAGAACTGTAATAGCATATTCCCCAGATTTGACAAGGAAAAGCTAAAAGAACTTAGTCTAAGATACCGAGAAGATGCCAAGTCCGCACCTATAGATCTCGAACTACTATAGTAACCACTATGTTTGGTCAAATAGAGCCGTTACAAGAAGATCCACAAATTTTGCACACTGCCCACCAAAATAAGAAACCATTTATTTTTGTAACTGCCTGCATCCATTATAAATGCAGGCGGAGCATATGCTAATCCGATCCGTAACTCTAATATTTTTTTACATTCTTACATCCTTTCTTTTCATCAATTATAATAACTAGCACCTATTGATTTTCTAAACCTAAATCCTCCCTGAGGTTGTGGTTTTTCTCAGATCTTACTAAGTTTTAATGTAAAATCTAGTGTGTTTAATTTTATAATTACAATTTTCTTACAAAAGTATTGGCAAAGTTTACCTTCCAGAAAACACTCCATTACAATTGGCGTCGTCTGTAAGAATTATACCCTACTTTTTCTTTAGCAACTGCGATTCTTGACAGTCCCATGACAAATATGAACCTCATAAGTGCCTCTAGTAATTAGAGCAACCATGAGATCAGCCATGTACCCATCTTTCCAGAAGTCATCGATTTGCATAATACAGTGTTCAAATTTCAAAAGCAGATAGAATTAAACAGGGTCTAGTGGGTTGAAGATCAATAAATTCATGCCCAAGCTCCTCAAGTCGAAAGAGACGAAGGGAGGAAAGCCCTAGAATAGCAGAGCAGAACCCATCAGATGGAAATGGAAAATTTATGAAGACATCAAGATTGATTCACTATCCGCCAAGCGTCGCCTCCCCAAGTCCGAAGTGATCATCAATCCAGAGCTACCAAAAGAGAGAACTTACCAAGGGAATAACGAATTCAAACTTCTAGATCTAGATCAAGGAACCCAGATAGATTTTCTCAATATTTTAGTCTTACTTTATCGGCATCGACCACCCAAGGAAGTTGACGCACACGTCACCAGTCCCCACCACTTTCTGTGAGGTGACCAGTGAGAGATAGGTTGGGACACAAAGGATAAGACAACTTTAATCCTCAAGTTGTAGCCGCACCAAATACTCTTCAGTAATTTACCACCTTGGATGATCTGAGCAGTAGGATTCAAGCTATATATACTGATAATCCTAGCTGAAGATCTATTCTCGATAAGATTGAAGCAAACCCTATTTCCCATCATCTCGAAGTCATGCCAATTCTAGATAATTTTCGCATGCCAAAATTTCATTAATATGCAGGACTCACTGATCCTCTCACCCACGTCCATCACTTCAAAGCAGTCGCTGGATTATACTCAAAACTCGATTACATGATATGCAGGTTGTTTAACATGAGCCTTACGGAAGAACCTCTTCGGTGGTTTCATACTATTCCCAAAGGTTCGATCACCAGCTTTAACCAGTTACAGCGTCTTTTCGAGTCAAACTATGTGTATGATAAGGAGCGAGAAATAACAGCCAATTTATTATTCTTTTTTGAGCAAGGTGTGAAAGAAACCTTAGATAGCTTTTACGTCTCTTACAATAAACAAGGAAAATTAGGAATTCAAATCCAAAAATTGTCGTTCCAACATTTACCTCCGCACTTCACGTCGATTCTAATACTCGAGAAGAGCTTACCTTGTACATACCCAAAGCAATAACAAAATGATCGATATTGTCAATAACTACATCAAACTCGAGCGGTCCAAGAAAGATAAAATGAAAAACTTCTTAATCATTCATGCCAACGATGAGTTCTCATCGCCACATCCAAAGCCAGCGAGTAATATTGCTCCTACACAGCGTGGACGGACCACCAAGATCATCAAGATGAGAGGCAAGAAAATAGATAGACCCATCCTAGTCTTGCCTCCTATGAAAACTACATTCTCCACCATTTTACCAACAATAAAGGGTGATGACTTGTTTAGAGAAGCACAAGCAATTCTTGATGTACCAAACAATTATGCCCGTATCATAATGTACATAGCCATGGGACTGAAAAACTTCTACTCTCTGATATGAATCTTTTACCGTATTCTACTCGCAAGAAGCCTCTACGAGTACGTAGTCGATGTCCAGAAGTTTTTTGAAGAAAAGACGAAAAGAAAAGAGGTTGAAAAAGAGCAAAGACGAGGTCAAGCTCACCATCTTTATATGATTGAAATTGAGAAGGGAAAGAAGATAAAGAAAGGCGGCAGAATCACATCCTACTACAAGATGACATCATCAAAAAAATTTGCAAAACTTCTACCCAGCATCAGCAAAGCCAAATGTCCATATCATATTTCCTTCAAAGATTGTGACACCAGCCATGTCAAATACCCTCATGACGATCCACTGGTCATAATGCTCAAAGTAGGACAGGACTACTTACACACACTTCTTGTAGATACGGGAAATGTAGTAGACGTATTATTCAAAAAAGCAATTGATGTTCTAGACCTCAAGGATTTGGTCAAAGCTTCGATAACAACTATCACAGGGTTTAACGGTTCCAAAGAAAGAACCTTGGGAGAAATCATACTGCCTGTTCAAGCAGGACTAGAAACCACCTTTGTTAAATTTATTGTCATTGATGCTAAATTAAAATATTTGGGGATCCTAGGAAGAAGTTGGCTCCATTCCATTAAGACAGTACCATCAACATATCATATGGCCTTACAATTTCTAACGGATCATGGAGTTTATGAAATCAAAGGAAGTCAGGCTGTAGCACGAATGTTTAAAAATACCACTACAAACTCTCACATAGTAAAAAAATTTAATGTATATCAATTACAGTAGGGGCCACCTCCAATATTCGAGCAACGCGACACTGAGGCGGTTGAATCCATAGAAATCGTTGGACCAGGAAGAAATACCTTTATTGGCTCAAAACTATCATTCAAAGAAAGAGAACCCTATTACAACTTTTAAAGAAAAACGTTTTCATCTTTGCATGGCCTTTAAAAGAGATGCCCGACATTGATCCATTGCATACCACAAGCTCAACCTCCTTCCAGACAGTAAAGTAGTTGTATAGAAGTATTACAATTTAGCCCCCCATTTCGAGAAGCAGCTAATAAAAAAATAGATAAACTCCTTCAAGTCGGATTCATTCGAGAAAACAAATATCCAAAATGGGTCTCAAATATTGTGGCTATCCTAAAGAAGAACGGTAAAATTAGGGTCTGTGTAGATTTTACTGAGCCAAACAAATTTATACCAAAAGATAACTTTCCCTTCCCTCAGATTCCTCATCTCCTCGACTCCATAGCAAGGCACGAACTTCTTTCAATGATGGATGCAGCTTTCGGTTACAATCAGATTCCTCTTACCAAAGAAGACCAAGAGAAAACAACATTTATTACAAAACAAGGTCTCTACTGTTACACAATTATGCCCTTTCGATTAAAAAATGCAGGAGCTACTTCTCAGTAACTTGTTACTCAAATGTTTAAAGATCACTTAGGAAAAATCATGGAGGTATACATCAACGATATAATCTATAAAAGGATAAAATAGGAGGATCATTGCAATAATCAGCAAACCATCTTCAACATCCTTCGTACTTACCAAATAAATCTAAACCCAAAAATATGCCAATTTAGTGTTGCATCGGGGAAGTTTTCGGGACATCTGGTTAGTAAAAAGGGCATAGAAATAAATCTAGCACAAATTAAAGTACTCATGGCAATGCCATCACCACAAACCAAAAGAAATGTACAGAAGCTTGCTGGCAAGATTGCGGCTTTTCACAGATTTATCTCCAAATACTCTGATCGATGCAAACTTTTTTACCTTCTTCTTCGTGGGAACCTTGCTTTAATGTCCATGAAACAGCCCAAAGAAATCATATAGACCCCAGACTGTGAATTGGCTTTCCAAGATCTCAAAAGATACTTAGAGCACTCTCCCATAATGAGTACTCCTGTTGATGGCGAAGTACTAACGATGTAGTTGTCGACAACAGATGACTCTATTAGTTTTGTTCTTATTCGTGAAGACAATGGGGTGGAAAAACCAATCTACTTCATCAGTAAAACTCTTATACCAGCTGAAAAGAGATATACAACAACTAAAAAGAAGCTACTCGCCTTGGTATACAGCCCTCAAAAACTTTTACCCTATTTTTAATCCCACCCCATCAAAGTTATTACCAAATTCCCCCTCAAACTCGTAATCTCTAAAAAAGAAAAGACCTTGATGGTTCAGCAATGATTTGTGTCTCTAGGCGAATATGATATCTCCTTCGAGCCTCAGATATCGGTCAAAGGACAAGAAGAAGCCATTTTTTGGCAAATTTTTTGGTCGAAGACCCTGAATGGGTGGAACTCAAAGAAGTACTGGCTGATGATTCAATCGCAGAACCAGATACATGGTCACGAAGCATAGGTTGGAGACTTTTTACATATAGATTTGTTAGACCACCAGGATCAGGGATCGGTAACGTCCTCGTTACACCATCTAATCATAGAGTTGAAAAAGCTATCAAGCTTAAGTTCTATACCACCAATAATGAAACAGAGTATAAAGTTATGATGTATGGACTGGATCTCACCATAGCACTTGGAGCAAAAGAAATAGGTGTCTATGTAGATTTCCTACTCTTAGCCAACCATTAAAACATGACATTCAAAACATCCATTAAAATGGTCGATTATGCAGCTCTGGTCGAAGAAAAAATAAAGATAATCAGAACAGTAACAATCTCTTATCTACCTAGAGCTGAAAACTGCCACACCGACGCACTAGTATACATCACTGTAATGCTCGAAGAAAGTAAAAAAAAGAACTTTATACATCGAGGTAATCGAACATTCCAGTCTCGATACAAGCTACACCATGCAGATCCAAAGATGAAGATCCTAAAGATTATAGAAGACCGTTCTTTGCATACCTCACTTCTTATACCCTCCCAGATAACAAAGAAGAAGCTCGATCACTCTTAGCTAAATGTCCACGGTTCAAAGTCCAAGATGGGGTCCTATATCAAATTAGCGGGGGAGGACCTCTTATCGAATGCATCTCACAAAAACAAGTACAAGTAAAAATTAAAGAACTTCATGAAAGAATTTGCGCAACTCACGTCACAGGAAGATCACTGGCACAAATGGTATTTACACAAGGATTATACTGGCCAAAAATGAGACAAGACTACGAAGAAATTGCCAAAAAATGTTACAAGTGTCAAATCCATGCTCAAGACATCAAGAGCCCTGCACTCGACTTGTACGTTAGTAATGTCCTCTAGCCAATCAAAAGATGGCCAATTCACATCATTGGTCAATTCCACCCAGTATAGCGTAACAGAAAGTTTGTTCTTGCCGTGACCGACTACTTCATCAAGTGGGTCGAAGCAGTACCACTATGTCATTCCGACAAGAACGAAATAATCAAATTTCTTTGGAAATACGTCATAACTAGATTTGGCTATCCACTAATAATATAATCCGATAGCGGCAAGCAATTCATCAGCAGCAAATCCTCAATTTCCTCCACAAATATAAGATTCAACTGTCTACTTCGATACCATACTATCCTCGGGGAAATGGACAAGCTGAAGCTATCAACAAAAGCATTAAGTCAGGATTATGCAAGCACCTTGAGGAAAAGAAAGGTAGTTGGGTCGACAAACTACTTAGTATGCTATGGGCATATAAAACAACTCCTCAAACGTCCAATGGCTACATACCATTCATGATGGCATTTAGTACTAAAGCAATGATCCCTTCAGATCTTGATCTCCCAAGTACCAGACGAAAAGTCATAAATGAAGAAAATGAACTTGGACTTCTCTGTAACCTCAATTGGATCGAAAAAACTCAAGACCACGCCATTAAAACTTAGGGTGATACCATAACACTCTAAGAAAGGCATACAACATGAAGGTGAGGAAGCATACATTCGATATTGATGACCTTGTCCTTCGACGAATCCAAGACAGTACTCAACCCAAAAACTCTGGCAAATTATCTGAAAATTGGGAAGTGCCTTATATTATCAGCAAAAAGAATGATAGTGGAACATATTGGTTAATGACTAAAAATGAAGTACAACTCAAGTATCCATGGAATACAACCCATCTAAAGTTGTTCTACCGATAACAGTTGTACTCTCTTTCAATTACTTCAAATAAAGACATATTTACTATCATTACATCGTCAATTTACACTTATTCATATAGAAAACTACTTGTCAAGTATTTATCAACACTAAGTTCATTTCTTTGACAAACCAGTATCCAATTACAGGACATACTGTTTCCCAATCATTACTACTTTGACAATTGCATAACCAGCTTGTCTTTTCCATCAAGCCTAATATCCTATCGAGGAAAAACATCTGGCCACATTTCTCCAATAACAAAGCCATTACATGGCTATCTGTCTGTCTCTACAAATCAATTTGCAAAAGCAATGATCTAACACACATTTACAAGATAGTATGTCCTACTATTACTTATATCGAATCTAATACTTAGCATATTTTTTCAAAATCAAATATGTGTTACTATCGAGTACTTCGTTGTTAAACATTTATACTTCAAACAACACATCACTCAATAATGTTACTTCAAGCATAAATAAAAAAATTAATTATCAAATATCCAAAAAAACAAATTGTTACGGTCTCATCGACAACTTGTAAAAAAACTCCATTCAGGAAAATAAATTAACTTTTTAACTTCTCGGGAAGAGGAGTTACGGTAGTATCCCTCACTACAAGACCAGGAGTAAGGTCATTCAGCATTTCTTTGGGAATAGTACCTTCGGACAACACAGGCGCAGATACCGACATATCATTTTTTGAATCTGAATCATAGAAGATGGCCCCAGCAGCCACAGCCAATCTCTTGTAAAAATCTTTCCTCTCCTCCATCTTACAGAATTCCTCTCCAAAATGGGCCTTCATACACCTAAGATCATCCATATTAACTCGCTCAACTTCTGTTCATTATTCATCGAGCACCTAGGCGTGCTCCTTCTTCATTGACCTCTATTCAACAAAAACCAGTTTAGGGACATCATTCTCAAAGTTGGCCTTTTGCAGAGCCTGGTCCTCTTCCCTCTCCATCGCCAAATCGACCTTGAGCTAGGTGGCCTCTTTCTTCTTTTCTCTAAGATACATCTTTTTTGTGTTTACAATTGCCGCATCCTTCGACTTGGCCGCTCCCCACTTCATCTTCTAGAGCATTTCCTCCAGCTCCACCGTCTCAGCTGTGGGCTCCTTCTTAATGTTTTTCGAGACCAAGATCTCATTGGCAGGACTCTACCCAATAAGCATCTTAGGCATAGCATTGAAAAGTAGTTTCTTAATCTGTATCAGAATATAGCAGTAAGACCTCGATTAAGGCACCAAAGTCATTAAATGAGACAGAGTACGAAAGTTTTTAACCTGGTTCATCGTGTGGTGACCTTCAATGAAGAAGGTCGACAAGCTCTTAACCCCAATTATGCAGTTGAAAAAGTTCTCCATCAAAGAACACTTCCCAGCAGTTAAGGCTTTGATGGTCTGATGAGTCTCCTCATGAGACCCACCCAACCCCGTACCAACCTTCGCCTTGGTCGACTCTTGGGAGTCCTTTTTCATAGCTAAAGCAGTCTTCACCTTGGCCGACTTAGGTGGCAGACCTTGCGTGCCAACAGCATCAGCTTTCTCACCCTCCTTGACAGGAGATCGTCGAGATGATCTCTTCGTCAGGAGAGCAGAGGCACTAGGAGGGTTGGCAGCCATCTTTCTCTTATTCTTAGCAAAGGACCCACTCGGCAAGGCTTCCTTCTCTATCGCAGTATTAGATATGAGTTGTGTACCTACTCAGCGCAGGGTTCTCGAGGGGAATACTAGCTTCAGTCGCCCTCTTCTTTTATGCAGACATTTTACCATCGATGAGGGGGATGTCTGAACCTTTTGATCGAGATCTTTTTATTCCAGCCACTTGGAACAGACCTTCGACCTTCTCTTGATCAGCAACCAAAGAGTCGATCCGACCGAAGTAATTCGTCCTGATGTTGTATAACTTTTCCTGGACCGTAGACTTTCTAATGACCTCCTTCAACGCTGCACGAAGACAAAACAATATATAGTTACACACCAATTTTAAACAAACAAGCAAGACAAAAACTTCAATAAACATGTTACCTTGAAACACACCTAAGTGAAAGTACATCCTTTTCAGAGGCTCCCCTGGATCTTTCAGATCAAATTCGTAATTACTACAAGGAGACAATCAGAAAAGTATTGCCCCCCTGTAGACACCATCTCATAGAACAGAGGTCTCTACAAGAACCTTACTATGTACCTGTACCCCAGCTTCTGTGGATTCTGTTTGAGTGTGTAATACACATACATGTCATCCACAGTGATCTATTCCTCCCCCCTCTTCTTTAATCGACCGTTTATCACTCCTACCACCCTAAAGAGGTCATAGACGGTCGGATTAAACTGACCAGGGGAAATATCGAAGAAGTTTAAAAACTTCTTTTGATGAGCTCATAAAGGTAACTTTAACCCCTTCCTTATCTATTCTCGATGGACGAGAATACCATCCAAGGAGACCTCTTGATCTGTCATTTCATAATGGTACACCTCCAACCAAATGTCGTTAGGGATACCGTACTTTGACTTAAAATTCAAATTTTCACTTGTTTCTGGAACCTCCCCATAGCACTCCACCTCTTCCTCCTCCATGAGTTCTACCTCCTCTACTTCACAACCATTACCATCGTACCCTTCTCGATTACTTGCTTATGGCTCATGACCAACATCAGTATCTATCTTCTCCCTACCCGAGACTTTGATAACTCTAGCCTCAAAATCAGCACGATTCATATTAACAACCTGCACACTATTTTGCCCTACCTTATATCTACGACCAAATTCTTGAACGCAAGTGGTCAAATCGATTAATAATGGTTATACATCAAAAAGATTCTCAAAGATCCCTTCTTTATCAGCATAATGACAGTTAACATTTTGGACTGGTTCCGCCATTTTTTAACATGAAAATCATATCCCTTTTTTTCAGTTAGTATAATATCATATCTTCTACATTATATATGTTTGTATGTTAGTCTCGATACTGTTGTCCAGTATTATTCTCCAACCCATCATTCTTTCTATTACTATCTAGTTGGACATTATTACATTAAATGTTGATGCAAGTTTTACATCAAATTTTTCTCAAGCCCTAACATTGAAAACTATTTTATGTCCCTAACATATTTTGCTCGAGTGTACAAGAACTACGACGCTTCTTGAAGGCATTTCATCTGCCACGTGGTTTACCACCAAAAAGGACCCAAATCCAAAAAAATATTAATTTTGCATTTTCTCCAGCACAAAATCCAGCCCAAATCCACAGGAACTTCGAAACTATAACTGCAAATATCCTGCGATACCAGATACAACCAGAGAAAACCCTAAATCCCGCCGTAACACCGACGGTGACCAAACCACACTCTTTTACCACATCACCTTCACTTACTTTACACCCTTCTATCCCAACACTCTAATGTCATTTATGACACCTTCCACACATCAAACACATCCCCATGTCATCATACAATAACAGAGTTACAAAAAAACCCTAGAAGTGTATTTATAAATTTCTTCCATAAATCCTAACCATTAATCAAATTCCTTCATACATACCATTCTTACAATTCATATCTACAATGGGTTTACACAGAATCATGATACATAAAAACAAGCATTAAATCCCAAACCAATTCTCAAAATAGAAAACTAACCTCGAATTTGCGACGCATCAAAATCCCTCTCTATTACAAGCTTGGCCCTCTTGATCAAAATGTCAATCTCCTCATTACCAATGGAGGACAAAGACACAAGAGAGGAACGCAATGAATTAGAGCTCAAAGAAAGAAAAAGAATCAGTTGAGTGTGAACAGACACAGACCACGAGGCTATTTATGGGCCCCACACAGCTGTTCATCGCACCCCTTCGCGACCATTCGTGTACCCGAGTGTAATGCCTCGCACGTCTCTTCTTGAAGTCTACAACCCTTCGCCTCCTGAACGCCAACAAGTCTATGCATTGCTGCTCCAAGCCGTAAATATACTCCTAAATCTCCTCTTTTATATCCATCTTCACCAAGGTAGCTCTTATGTTGTTAAAAGGCGATTGTACCTCCAATTTCTTATACCACCTAGCCATTATTCTACATGCACCTACAATACATCTTTCCTATTTTTATTCCCCTCCTATTTTCCAGGAATAGTTGTAACCACAATTCAAATTCCAAAAAAAAAATATTCAATCAACACAACTACCAACATCAACCAGATATCAAATTCCAACTTCAAAGATAACTTGTTTTTATTATTTATCGAGAAAGATTACATTACATCCTCCTCGGTAGTTACATTTAAAACAAAGAACATGATTCACTTACCCATATGGGATAAACAGTCCTCCAGCAGTAGAAATGTCCACCTGCCTAATTTTGTCCTCCACCATAAGCCTCAAGAGATCACGATGGTCATCAGCTTCATGAACTTCACCTGTAAAGATACCTACCAAGCATATATCCTATAGCTATATTTACGCCATAAATCAAGGGATTTCGCTCTCTCAATATTCGGGGACAACTCATTCTACAAATTTCTTACCTACAGCAAATGAGTAATTTTAGAACTATACTGTTCGAGAAGATAAAGGAAGTGTAACAAACACAGTACTTCGACAACCAAAATCAGACAAATAGATAAAGCAATTTATTTCAAAACAAAGCACCAATGTACAGGATTATTCATTTTTTATAGCCACGACATCCAATAGGATAGCCTTCACAATCGTCCTAGGCAGCAAGAGTGTATTCCTCCCTCACCAATGCCTTGGCACGGTTCCTTAGATTACCAACATAATCCAGAGGACTCAAAATGATGGATTGCAACTGACGATAGTACAGATAGTCCCCTTCAGCCACCTTCGCCTCCACCTCGCTCATCCCCTCCTAGTTTGGCTCTACCGGTACCAACATCCGACCATTAATACATAATTTGCCAAAATGCCAACTCATCAGCTCCCAATACTTGAACTCAACACGGTTACGAAATGCTTCTTCACATAGTTGGGCTCTTGTCTTCACCATCTTACCAAAGGGAGAAAATGACCTCCTCCAACACAAACAAAGAGTATTTATACATTCAGCCCAATGACTCACAACTCCTAAGAGTTAAAGAAAAAATTACTATCCCAACCACCCTCTTAGGGAACCGCACAAGGGCTCTACACAGTCTGCACATATCAATTTAAGATCTTATTCTAATTTACAACAGCAGCATTCGACGTTTTCTTCTCAACACAACAACAAGTAATTGTATTGAGAATGGGGCAATCGCAGTAGCATATTCCCCAAATTTGACAAGGAGAAGCTAAGAGAAATTAGTCAAAGATATTCTATCATTCGAGAAGATGCCAAATTCGTACCTACAAATCTTAACCTACTTAAGTAGCCATTGTGCTTGGTTAAATAGAGCTGTTACAAGAAAATCATTGAAGTTTGCCAACTACCCACCAAAATAGGAAACCATTTATTTCTGCAACTGCCTGTATCCTTTATAAATACAGGCAGAGTATATGTTAATCCGATCTGCAACTCTAATATTCTTCCACATTCTCACATCTTTACTTTTCATCAATTGTAATAACTAGCACCTATTAATTTTCTAAACCTAACCTCCTTGAGGTCGTGGTTTTTCTTAGGTTTTGCTGAGTTTTTACGTAAAATCTAACGTGTTCAAGTTTATAATTGTAATTTCCTTGCAGAAGTATTGGCGTAGTTTACCTTCCAAAACACACGCCATTACAAGGACCTACAAAGATAAGCAACAAGAAAATAAAAGAAAAATAAAGAGCGTGAACGTATACAATATTCATTTACCAAGCTCTTGTGATAAGCACTTACTCGGATTTAAATATATAAATTCCAGCTCGAAAGTTGGCTTATTTGGAACTTGCATACAGTTCCCTCTAACCCGTACTAGATGATCGTTCCAAGGTCGACCAGCAGAATTAAATTTTTTTTTTTTTTCCTAAAGTGTCACTATACAAATAATAGCTTTGACTAGCTTTCATGTATTTCATCTTATAATATTTTAGGACATCTAAAGCCAAAAAATTTCTCTCAACCCCATTAGCACTCCACCTTCTGTTCATGGTTTAACACACCTTTATCATCTCGTACACATTACCATTTAAATGTATTGGGCAGTACTTTAACAAATTTATAACTCCCTTTTGAAAGTTTAACAAAGGGGTCCTAAGATCATATGCAAGTTGGTCAATATAGAATAGGAATCCATCTCGTGAATAAAACAACAATAGTTTGGTGTAGTACTCTAAAAACACATCATATGGTAATTTCCTATCCTTTTAAACTTGTTCGAGGTCGGGAACTTGATAAAATTTCCTCATACCCCTCTTCGGAGTGAACTCCACAAAACATAAACCCTCATCCTCAACATACTCTCCCCACGTTCCTTTTAACCATTTTTTATACTTAAGAAATTTTTTCGCAATATCTAGTACTTCTCGATATACACACATTTCTATCACCGACCCCACATTTTTTTCCTACATTAGCCTCTAAAACCACAGACTCGACCTCCAAAGGAGCGACTTCCATTGGTCCCTTCCGACTATCTACAACTTCCTCTTCTGCATTCTCAAATTCGTCTTCTCAATTAGATGTAGACATCTCTTCTGAACTCGAATAAAAAAAAGAATTTACTACTAGGAACTAGACACTACGTAAAAAAGAGTATAAAAATGACTTGGCAAATCAATCATATTTTTCTGAAAGCGACTTTATTTTTGGTCGAAAAAGTGTCACAAATTTTGCAGTAGTTTTTTGTTTGCGACTTTTACCAGAGTTGCACTATTAGGACTGCAAAAAAGTCATAAAATCTGTCGTTTTTCATAAAATTTGCGACACAAAAGTTAGTCACTTTTTTCATCGCAAAAAAATGACATACGTAGGAGTCATAATTTTTGTCGCATTTTTTACATATTACAACTCATTTATCCGTTGTTTTATGCGTCATAATCTAACAACTTCAAAATAACTACAATTTTCGACAGAGATGTAAGTCGTTTCATACTAATTTAACAAAATAATGTAATTTACAAAACAAAAAAAAACTTATTTATGAAATTAGAACTAGATGGATTTGAACCATCATCATCTCAAGTTAATGAGCGTTCTTTCTTTTTTGAGCTTATAGTTCTATTAAGGCATAAAAATGCTAAAAGTTATAAAATTAGAAACGCTTATGGCAAACAACGTTCTTAGACTGAACTAGACCTTTTATTTCTTATTCTAAACTCTCCTTGAGCTCTGAAACGTATATTATATATATTAATTAATAAATATTTATAATGATATCTCACTTTCATCGTTATTTCAAAAGAAAAAGTCAAACTTGATTAAGTAACCTATTTTGCAGATCGATATCTATGACATGAGCAAACTCATAGTTTACCAATGTCTTTATGTCAAAATCAGATACTAAATTATATGCATCTATACTTAAGACATAGTATCAAATATGTAATAGGCAATTCAAAATATACCTTCCTGCTGAGGCATGGTGCTATCTAGGAAGTTAGATAACTTCTGGAATTCCCTTGGCTATATCATCACGAATTATTCCCCTTGCACATAGTTTTGTAAATTTGTTATCAAGCGTTTGAAACACACTAACTACAAATGGAAACAATCTAATAAACCAATGAGAATATAAATATTAAAGTGAGCAAGTCATCATAATATATCGGAGAAAGAGCCACTTACTTAAACCACACTGCAGCTGCTAGTAGTCACAATCCCCTACAATGCAGTGACCTAGCAATCCATTAGTGTATAATCTTACAATGAAAAAAGATAGGAATGATTGAAAAAAACCAAATGTGTGCAAGTACAATACCCTTGTAGTATCCTACTAGCAGCCTTCTAGCTCCAGTCGAACACTCGAAGGCTACTTCGAAGCCTACATGAATACCTCGAAGACCATTCGACCCGCAAACAAGCCTTCCAAGACTACACCAAGATAAAGCTTTGAAGATGAAGCCTCGACTATAAACAAGCCTCGAGGAAAAAGACAGATCCGTCAGCACACAAACTCTACATCAGCATCAGAAACACTTCGACCATATTCGTACGTGGTCGAAGGCAGACATGTCAGATAACCCAGCTCACCAGACAAAAATGGCAGCACTGTTGGTCCTGACGACTATAGTGACAGAACCAACAATGGCTACAATGTCAGAACACAGTGTCAGACCTGACATTTATGGCATCAACACCAACTCTGGGATACCCGCCTGATACCTGGAGGATACCCAGAGGACAAACCTGTAATTTGACTTTCCTTGGTGACTCAGCCCTTCCTATGTTCTATAAATAGGAGAGAACGGTAACCAAAGAGGGGTGACAAAATCTTTCCCCAGAATCCTTGCAGTTTACCTTCGATCTCCCTATAAATTACCCATCAAAGGTCATGGAGTATCCCATTCTAGGCCTTCACGCAAGTATATTATCAATAGGTTTTTAGTATTATTGATTATATACTTGAACCCTTTGATAGAAGATAAACCCCGTGGTGTAAGAGCCAACTTTCCCTCCTCGCGAAGTTAGACCCCTACATTTGGTGTCGTCTGTGCTTTCCCACCCTACCAGTCTCCCCTTTGTACCTTCTTTTTCCAGTTCCTACAAACTACTTTCAATGGCCCCTACCCACCGCTCAACCTCCACACATACCGGTAACTTCGCCGATGGAGTGGCTGCCCAGTTAGCCCTCCTAACTCGGAAAATCGCTCAGGCTGAGGAACGACACCAAACGCAACTGCGTGAGGAACGCGAAGAACACCGGCAAGAGTTTGAAGCCGAACGGCATCGCCGTTTGGATGATGCCGACAGATAACACTGTGTCATAGACAATCTATGTAACACAGTTCGTGAGCTGCAATAACTATAGCCTTTAGAAGATCCCCCACCGTCCTAAGCACCCGCCTCATCACGCATCTCTGCTCGCGGCCAATTGGGGCCCTACAGCATCTCCAAGTACCCCTGGTCCATCTTGGTGCCGAGGGTACTCCCCCTACTGTCCCCCCTACTGGCTCCATCCATATTGGAATCCATCCCACGGAAGATTCCTCGGAATCCACCCTTCGTACCACCAGAAGCCCTAAACGCTGCCCTACTTGAAACGTATCGGGGAGCGCAGTGCCGAACATACGCCGAATACTCAGCCTCGTTACCCTCAAACTCATCAATCCCCCCCCCCCTCATCCTGCCTACAGTGTACAACAGGACCTCGACTACAAAATCTACCCTACTATCTGCATCAGTGCGAGCCCCACACCAAACTCATGAAGTCAGTTAAACAACCATCTCTGCCCCAAGCTCCTCACCATTGAGGTCCCTCCAAATTTTCAAGCCCCCAAAATTAGTAAATATCGCAACACCGATCCTCAATCCTACATCCTCAAATTCCAAAATGCTCTAAGCCTTTATTCTATGGCTGACCACCTGATGTGTCGACTTTTTCCCACCAGTCTTAAAGATAGCCCTCTTCGTTGGTATTATAACCTTCCTAATTGCTCGATTTAAAGCTTCGAGCAGTTATCCAGTCTTTTCATCTCCCAATTCGCCTTCAACAAAGATCGAGAGGTCAGAGTCGATGCCTTCAATTTTAGAAAATCCGACAGTAAAACCCTCGAAGCCTTCACTAAGAGGTTCCTCGACGAATTACACAAAGTCAAAAACCTCGACTGCGCGAATGTCGTACTCGCATATTTGAATGCTTTGCCGGATAACAGCCGTGTCAAAGAGTACCTGGTCCTCCACAAACCACGAACACTCGAGGAGATGCTCCCAAAAGTCAATGGGTATATCGACCTTGAGCTCCTCTACGAATCAAATAAACAGGGGCAGCCTTCGACCACTAACCCAAATAAACCTCGACAAGGCCCACCCTCTACTCCTACACCCTTGATCGTTCCCATCTCACAGGAGACTAAGAGCCACAAACGTCCCCACACTGATAACACTGCAAAAGGTCGTAAAAATGACCAAAACCAGTCCTACCCAAACTTATTGCCCCTCTCAAGACCCTTCTACCACAGATTTAGGTAGACCCCATATGGCGTACCCCTTTCCCCATCGAAGTCAAACAAGGCAAACCTTACTGCACCAACCATAAGTACAATTTCCATCATACCAATAAATGCTTCACCCTGGAACCTTTTCTAGAGATAATCCTCAAGGCGGGTCGTTTACATCAGTATGTCGCTGACCTCCCTGGTTACCTCAACAGGTCATACCTTAAACCCTAACCTGCCGCCGCCGACCCAGCCAAAGTTCACATCTACCAAGTTCAGTTCATCGAAGTAAAAAATATCGGCAGTGGCCATTCCAAGAGCAAGTACAAGCATGTCGAAGAATACTACAAACTTACTTACAAGGAGAAGCCGTCAGCCCTCCTGCCAGAATCAAGTCATTGCCCTCGACGTGAGAGCATCTCATTCATCGACTGTGATACATCGCATGTTCATTTTCCCCATTCTGACCCTTTAGTCATTATGATAAAGGTCGAACACCTCGTCCTTCACACCATGCTCATCGATACTGGAAGTACAGCCGATGTACTTTTGCTTCAAACCATCCAAGAAATGAATAAAATAGACCTCATCACAGCTGCCAATGTTGAACTGAAAGGATTTAATGGGGTTACCAAAGTTGTCGTTGGTCGAATTAGCCATCCAGTCACTACTGACCCAGTTACACTTCAAACCAACTTTCTTGTCATCAATAAGAAATCTGAGTACCTCGAAATCCTTGGGCGCGACTAGCTCAACTTATCATCAGACCTTTCATTTCACTACCTCCTGTGGTACGTGGAACTTGAAAGGCTACCAACGCCTCACCCGTTCATATGAGCATCCAGAGATCGATTAGACCCGGAAACTCGTCAGACTACCATAGTAATTATTGTCTCCCTCTATCCCCATACCTTCGACATCTATCATCTCACCCATCGAACCCACTGTTTATATTAAACTCGACGGTCCTGGTCAAGGTACACTCATTGGAACCCTTTTAAATGAGGCCGAACGCCTCGAACTCACAGACTTTCTTCGAACAAACAAAGATGTATTCGCAGAAACGTTTTAGGCGATGCCCGGTGTCGATCCTAGTTTAGCCTGTCACCTCGACCTCATCGCTCACTCCAAAGTAGTAAAATTAAAGAAGCATACCTCGGTACCAAAACTTTAAAAGGCTGTAAACCTCGAGGTCGACAAACGTATAGCCGCAGGTTTCATTAGAAAAGTCAAGTATGCAGATTGGATATCCAACATTATTGCAGTTCCTAAAAATAATGGCAAGATCAGAATCTGCGTTGACTTCACATACCTCAACAATCACACACCGAAGGACAGCTTTCCCCTCCTGATCATTTTAGTACTCCTCGATGCCATTGTTAGACATGAACGCCTATCGATGATGGATGCGGCTTCGGGTTACAATCAGGTACCCCTCCTCCCCGAGGATCAACTTAAAACTTCTTTTATCATTGAACAAGGCCTTTACTATTTTAACGTCATGCCCTTTGGCCTTAAAAATGTCGGTGCCACCTACCAATGCCTTGTTACAACCAAGTTTAAACCATTACTTGGCAAGTCGGTCAAAGTTTACATCGACGACATGTTATGCAAGAGCCTCCAAAAATATACCCACATCTAGGACCTAACCAAAGTCTTTTGGATACTTCGAACATACAACATGAATCTTAACCCAGACAAATGCCAGTTTGGTGTTTCATTTGGAAGATTTTTAGGCCACCTTATCAGTAAACGAGGCATCGAGATAGACCCTACCCATATTTGAGCCCTCATCGACATGCCTTCGCCCCGAACCAAAAAAGATGTCCATAAAGTGGCTGGCAAGATAACAGCCCTTAACCATTTCATTTCCAAATCCTCATACCGCTGAGCTTGGCTCTTTTCCCTCTTACGCAACCAAGGCATCCATAAGGCTAAAAAGAAAAACAACCCTGAGATTAACTGGACACCCAACTATGAACAGGCCTTTCATAAACTTAAAACATACCGTGGTCGACCACCCATCATCAGCACCGCTGTCGAAGGTAAAACACTTTATTTATACCTTGCAGTCACTAACACGTCTATCAGCTCAGTCCTCATTTAACTCGAATCTAACATTGATAAACCAGTATATTTTATCAGTAAAACTCTGACACCTGCAGAAACTTGATACACGAAACTTAAGCATTTGCTCCTCACCCTCGTTTGCACTTCCTGAAAACTCAAACCATATTTTCAAGCTCACCCTATCCGCGTTATAACAAGTTATCCCCTTCGAAAAGTTCTTAGCAAGAAAGAAAAATTTAGACCAATAAAATAGTGGTCCATTTATCTGGGGGAACACGATATCACATTTGAGAAGCAAGTATCCCAAAAAGGCCAAGCAGTCGCCGATTTACTTGCTGACTTCCCGGTCAAATATGACGACTGGGAGGAACATGAACACGAACTGCCAGAAGACCAGCCTGAACCTAGAGACCCATGGAACCCCAACACAGGCTGGCATCTCTTCACAGATAGATCTGCTGAACCTAACAGTTTAGGGATCAGTATCTCTCTGATCACACCCACCAATGATTAAATTGAAAAGGCAGTTAAGTTAATATTTGAATGCTCCAACAACGAGGCTGAGTATGAAGCCTTGATCTATGGCCTTGACCTCGTACTCGATCTCGGTGTCTCTAAACTTGTATTTTTCACAGATTCCTAACTCGTCCAGAGATAATACTCAGGTAAAAATCAAGTCAACGGTCGTATGGCCGAATATGTTGCTCTCACCCGCCGGCGCATGGACCGTTTCCCTAAAAAATCTTTAATTACTCACTATCCCAGAAGAGAAAATAGACACACAGATGCCCTCGCCTACATAGAAGCTATGTTATGCCAGTCTGAATCCCGAACTCATCCTATCGAAGTACACGAACGCCCAAGTATCGACCAGATGGAAGTCAATGCCATCAATACTAGGGGCAAGAGTCTTGATCCAAACAACTGGAGAACACCATTCCTCGACTACTTCAACAATGTTATCCTCCCAGACAATCCCAATGCTATCCTCTGAGACAATCCTAATGCTAAAATGTCATTATTTGAAAACTGCCGCAAATACACCATCCTCAAACACGAGTTATATCACAAATACCCAAATGGCTTCCTCCTTCAATGTATTTCTCAAAATGAAGCTTCTTCAATTCTAGCCGAACTCCATGAAGGTACACGCGGTACTCATACCACCGGTCGATCTATGGCCCTTCGAGCCGTCTCCCAAGGTTTATTCTGGCCCAATATGAAGAAGTAAGCTGAAGAGTATGTCAAACACTGTGACAAATGTCAGCGCCACGCCCATGACATCCATAGCCCCTCACAAGACCACCACTTTAGCCAAGTCTCTTGGCCATTCTAACGATGGGCCATCGATCTTGTGGGCCCTTTTCCCAAAGCCTCGGGTAGCCGAGAAAACATCCTTGTTGCAACAGATTATTTTACCAAATGGGTCGAAGTCGTACCATTGTGTCGAACCAGAGAAGAAGAAGTCATCAAATTTTTATGGGAAAATATCATCACACGTTTCAACTATCCTCATATGATTCGATGTGACAATGGTCCACAGTTCATTGGGAACAAAGTCAGAAATTTCCTCAAGAAGTACAACATCATCCTCTCACCCTCAACACCTTACTACTCCCAAGGGAATGGTCAGGTTGAAGCAATCAACAAAACCATAGTCGACAGTCTCAAGAAGCGCGTAGATGTAAAGAAAGGATGATGGGTTCAGGAATTACAGCATGTTCTCTAGGCCTATAGAGCAGCACCAAGAAAAGCAACGGACTGTACCCCTTTTCTTCTTGCTTATGGTATTGAAGCAATGCTCCCTACTCAATTTGAAGCACCCACATGAGATCCCAACCTCCTAGACGAAGATAACGAGTTTAAACTCGGCTGTAATATATTATGGATCGATGAAACCAGAGACCGAGCCATCGCCAACCTCGGTCATTACCACCTATCCCTACAGAAATCATATAACAAGCGAGTTTGGCCATGAAGTTTTAACAGTAGAGATCTTGTACTTTGACGTATCACACAGTCCTCGAAATGCCGGTAAGCTAGCTTAATCCTGGAAAGGACCTTATATCGTTTACGATAAAACTTACAAGGCTTCATATTACCTGATGACAGAAGATGAAGAGCCTCTACCAAATCCTTGGAATACAATACAGTTAATATCATACAACAGGCCACGGCCTTCACCTTGTTCCACTGATATAAATACAGCATAATCAATGAACATATTTTCCTCTGAACTTTGTCTCCTATTTTCCAGTAAATTTATTGGTTTAACCTAAGTGTCATGTCAACCCTTCGACCCGACTGATACTTGGGGGTGACCCTAAAATTTTTCAAGTCTCCAATTTCGAGCAAACTCAAGGGGCACAAATGGTCGATAGACTGGACCCTCAAGAATGTATTGGGGACGACCACGTTCTACTTCGATCAGGCTCAGGCCTTCAAAATTTAGTAAATTTCTTAGTTTAACAAAAGTGTCATGTCAACCCTTCGACCCGACTGATACTTGGGGGTGACCCTAAAATTTTTAAAGTCTCCAATTTCGAGCAAACTCGAGGGGCACGAATGGTCGACAGACTGAACCTTTGAGAATGTATTGGGGGCGACTATATTCTACTTCGAACAGGCTCAGGCTTTTGAAGTCCAGTAAATTTCTTGGTTTACCCTAAGTATCATGTCAACCCTTCGACCCGACTGATACTTGGAGGCGACCTTAAAATTTATCAAGTCTCCAATATTTGAGTAAACTTGAGGGGCATAAATGGTCAAGAGACCGGACCCTCAAGAATGTATTGGGGGCGACCACGTTCTACTTTGACCAGGCTCAAGCCTTTGAAGTCCATCTCGAAGACAGGTACTCAAGGAACCATCTCGAAGCTTTTCAAGGTTCGATAATTCTACAAACATTCTACACTTACAGCACACGCAGATACAGGTAGACAAGAATATCAACAACTCTACTGTATACAAGAAGTTTCAGTACAGCATATATCAGATAGTCAACTTTGACACAAATCAATTCAAATCAAGTTCAGAGCATATATCAGGATTCTAGCACAGCAATTCAGTACAAATCAAGCTCAACACAAACCAGTTTCTGTATAACCTACATCAGCAATTCAAAAAAATCACAAGTTCACAAACCAAATGCAAAGCAAGCTCGACATTGTTCACATATTACAATCCAACAAAAAAAGCATAAAAAGACAACAAGATTCCAGTACAACACCTCAAAACAAAGTAGCTACATCATCCCCTCCTTTCAGTTCCTCAGCACCAATACCCCCAGTACCTTCAGTAGAAGGGTTCGACCCAACAACACCCACAACCCTTTCGATCGCAGTATCAGCAGCAACTATGTCTACCAGAGGAGTCTCCGCGCCATCTCCTACTCTTACACCCATACTAGCAACGATAGCATTATCAGCAACAGGATCATTGGCTCTGAGCAAGCATTTTAAAGTCTCAGGATCATACCCCAAATCTTTGATAAACTCCTTGAGCCTGACATTTGTCTCACATTCATCATCAAACTTCCCTTGGAAGGTCTCCTTCTATTCTTGAATAACCTTATCCTTCTCAGCCAGTTTCACCTTCAGAACATGTATATGGGTGTACCGTTAAGCTTTGAGCCTCCTCTCACATTTATCTCTGATAGTCCCTGGATCTCGCTTCAAAACTCTAATTTTAGAATCCAGGGATGTTTTGGTACCTCGAGCAAGCTCCAGATTGTCAATCACCTACTTTAGCTGCTTTATTATTACCTTCTACACCTTGTCGAAAGCATGCGCCCAAGCATCTGTCTGCTGGAATATTTGGGCCATCAGTATCTCTCGAAGCATAGTGCACTTAAGAAAATTTTAGAATTTCACAAAATATAAACAGTTACCTGATACATACTCTTCTTCATCTGCCTCACAGCTTTATCTGGATCAGTGCCACAGAGTGTCGCCATTGAAGCAGCCGTAGCTCAAGCATGCTCCTCCAGTTCGGACGCGGTTAGGTCTTCATCCATATCCTCTAGATTATCCTCCCCCAATGATCTATACCTCTTCCGCTGAGGTCCTTTGGACTATTGTACCCTTAGAGATTCAGGAAAGACCTTCCCCTTCCCTTTGTCTGCCTGCGTCGACGCCTGCTTCGATGCCTGTCTCAAAAAATCATGAGCTACTTCATACATTAGACCTACCTGCTTCGGCACCTATTGCCCCCTGGGAACATAACTTACCTTCCTCGCTAACTTCACCTTCTCCATTCCTTCACCTCCCCTCTTTTTTGATGGCTTCAGCGTAACGGGTACATTTCGAAGCAGGGAATCTGTCATCTTCTGCCTCATCCTCCTAATACCCAGTTTCCTAACAACAGAGTTCAGCCACTCCTCGTCCGAGTTGATCAATACGTCAATATAATCCCTCAGATTTATCCAAGTCTGGCTATTAGGACCTGCAGAACAAACATAAATACATTTATCAGTCTACTCGATCAGTACGCCAAAAACCTTCAACATACAACTTACTTGGATTATAGACCTTATGCTATAACTTATAAGGATCCTCTCCTTCGATATTCTCATAGTTACCCCGTACTATAACCAAGACTTAATCTGCGTGACACTGGATGTGATAAGTGCCCGCCTTCTGATTGGCTTTCTTGGAGTAGAACGAGACAATATTGTACCACTAAATTAAGCTCCTCCCCTCACCTCACAGCTTTACATTCATACCCTCAATTTCCTTCATCATTTCATAAAAATTCCCATTCATCTCGCACGGGGCCACTTCCCAAAAGTTCAGCACCTCCTTCACCAGCCTTCGGAAGGGTAGCTGCATTCCTAGCCAAATTTGGCCACTATATGCCATAGTAACCTCTCGAGGCTTCAAATGGAAGGTGTACCCTGACCACGCAGCATATTATATCACCCTACCTTCGACAGCTCAAATTTGGCCACAAATCAATCTAGTCTCAGCTTCTCTCTAGCCGAGACAGAACCAACGACCCTCTCCAAATCAGTCGATTCCTCACATTAATCACTTTTCTCCCCCTCTCCCCTTTTATCACCCGAAGGCTCAGCACTACCTTCGTGTCCCTCTCTCTCTCCTCCCTCCATATCTTCCTCATCCCTCTCCTTGGCTACTCATATCTTACGATGTTTACTACTTGAAGCCCCAGTTTTAGGAATCACCATCGCTAATGGGATGTCTTTTGCAATTTCTAATTCTTTTACATTGCTGCTCTCACCCATCGGAGTACGACCAAATACACTAGCCTCATTTTCTTTGATCTCCTCATCTATTAGCCTCAGTCTCAAAGATTGACGGGTACGTATTTTATCCTACATAAGAAGAGGCACGCAATCAGATCGATATATTTAACTATTACGTGTCAATAACTTATTTTTACCTACCCTCTCCAACTCAGACTATCATAGTCAAATGTTCGACCATAATCCCTGCTACACCGTTAATACCCTCAAAACCCCAAAAGACTTGACCCATAGATACATGTTTTCTCTCAGTCCTCGGTCATATCATCACAACTATAAACCCTAGCAGCCTATACCCTAATATGTACTCCACATACAAAAATAGAAGACGAAGTAACAAGACAAAAGTAATACAACATACCTGTTTGAGTAGAGTATCTTTCCTTCCTTTCAGCAATTCAGACGATCCCACAACAACTACCGAACTCTATGGAACAATGGTGTATGTTATCTTTCTCTCACTATTTGGTTTTTCTATAAGTGGGTAACCGGGAACAGTAACTATGTTCTTATATACCTCCTCGGAATACCAAAAAACCGCCTCGATTTCCAAAACCGCTATCATTACTACTACCCCTACTTTTCAGCTGAGATATGATTTGTCAAATTTACCCTCTATTACCCACGTGCGCGTCTCACGCGCAGTTTACACATTTTTATATTCATAAACCAACTCGAATCTTCTAATCCCCACTCGAAGCTGTCAAATCATACCCTTACATCAAATCAGCCTTTTTCCGTAATCCAAGGAAACATCATGATGTCAAATCTACGCTAACTCTTGTGTGTTAGTAATTATTTGTTATCATTTGTATTCTGATCATTCTTGGTCGAAGAAACTAAGTTCGAATCCCAAATTTAGGCTCTTACAGGAAAGGTAAACAAGCAAAAATAGCGTGATCATAAATTGGGTAAGTTTAGTCTTATACGGGTTTATTTTAGCTATGCACCGATCTATATAGGTATCCCATTCTGTTGTCGATTTTGTAAGAGCGAATGTATGTATCAACATATTTATGATAAAGTTGTTTCTTCGGATGAATATTTTGTTCAAATAGAAAATATCGCTAAGACAATGGGCCTATCGGCACACCAAAATATAACATGTGTACTCCGCATGTTATCTTATGGTACGAGCGTGGACGCCCAAGAAGAGTGCCTTCAAATTGGAGAGTCTACTACAATTTTAAGTTTGATTTTTTTTACAAAGAAATTATCAAGGAATTCAAATCTCAATACCTTAGATGTCCAAATAAAAATGATACAAACAAGTTATTACAAGTGAATGCTTCGTGAGGCTTTCTCGGGTTGTTAGATAGCTTAGATTGTATGCATTGGAAATTGAAAGTTTGTCCTACTAGCTGGGCCAGGCAATATATCAAGTATAAGAAGTATCCATTGGTGATTTTATAAGTAGTTGTATCGCAAGATCTTTGGATATGGTACGCCTTTTTTGGAGTGCCCGACTCCAACAATAACGTCTACATCTTGTATTAAATATGGCTTTCGAATAACTTATCTAATAGATTTGCGCCACCGTACAATTACAATTTAGGCATGGTACCACACACTATGGATAACTTAGTAGATAGAGTTTATTCGAAATAGAAAACTATTGTTCAAACCATAAGAAAGCCGTTGAACGATGTCTAACAACATTTTGCAAATATGCAAGAAGGATGTCGAATAGACGTAGAGCGTACTTTTGGGGTATTACAAGCTAAGTTTAAAATTTTGGCACACGGTGCACAGTTTTGGAAGATAAGTGATCTAGCTAAGGTTATGTAAGCATGTATTATCATGCATAACATGATCGTCAAAGAGAAACGTCATACTTACATCCGACAAGTGGATATCGATCCAAATTTTAGAATATTTATGAATATGGTCAATGAAAATTTAAATCCTACTCATGCTATTAACACTATGACGGAGCATAATACAAATATTAATGAAATTATAAATGAAGTCGGTCATCTCCAATTGCGGCATGAACTTGTCGCGCATTTGTGGTCACTAAAGGAGGCGGAGTAATATGAGTATGTCTTTTTTATTGATCGAGGGGGATTTAAAGATCAAACCCCTTCAAAAGATGCCAACTCGTTCGAACGAGCCTTGGAGTCGTTCAAACGAGATATGAGAGGAAACAAGCCAAATTCGAGCTGAGTCTATTTTAGGCAAAAATAGTAAAGTCGTTCGAATGACATTTAGAGTTATTCGAACGACCTAGAGATCCCAGAAAACCAATTCACGATGAGGCTATTTTTAGGCAAAAATAAGCAAGTCGTTCGAATGATATTTGGAGTCGTTCGAACAACCTGGAGATCCCATAAGGCCAATTCACGCTGAGGCTATTTTTAGGAAAAATTTGGCCAGTCGTTCGAACGAACCCACCCATGGGTTCGTTCAAACGACTATCGTCTTCCGTCATTGTATTAGGCATTTTAAAGGTATAATTGTCATATTTTGTAACTAGAAAACTCGTAAACCACATAAAGGGACAAGGCTAGGCAAGATAACGATTAGATTTTAGACCAATCCAAGTTTTTGTAAGAAAGACTTAGGATTTAAGAGGACTTCAATTGAAATTATATAATTGAGCAATTAAAGCTCTAAAAGGGAAAAAATTGTTAATTTGTTTGTTCTTCCTATTATTCTTCAAATTAGGTTACTCTCGATTCGATTATGGATTAAGTGGTATCAGTTTTTCAGTAACAATTCTCAAGGGGATTGTAGTTTATGGTCACTATACGCGATCGACTCAAGCAAATGAAGAAGAACCTAGTGAGTCCGTTGAAGATTCATTGGAAACCTAACTCGAAGAAGAAGACAAATTTGAAGATGGGCGATTCTGAAGATCGACTCACAAAGTAGGAAATAAATGTTTCTAACATAACTACTACTCTAGGGGAATTGATAGAGAAATTACATCTCGCGAACCTCGCGAAAGCTTCCTCATCGATGAAATGGCAAGAGCGTACGAAAAAGAAAGAAGTTGCGAAGGAAGATTGAAACGGGGGTACCGAGGAGGTAGATAGTAATTCTAGTGAAGCCAAATTTGACGGTGAGCGATCGGCTATTGGTAAGCCAATAAATTTTATGCATAATCTTCATATCAATTTTAAAATTGAAATTTTGGTATTCGACGGTTGAATCGATGCTGAGAAATTGGATAATTGGTTAGATAGGTTAGAGACCTATTTTTCTATTTACGAATATTCTAATACTCAAAAAATATGCTCTTCTACATTAAAATTCACAACTCATGCACTCACGTGGTGGAAGACCTATCGGAAACGTCACAAAGTAAGAAGCTTGAGTTGGAAGAAGTTTAAGGTGTTAGTGAATAAGCAATTTTATCCGATTGGGTATGAGCAAGAGTGATGGCTCAAATGGTATAATTTATGCCAAAAGTCTGAGCAATCTGTATAATTGTATACTACGGCGTTTCATAACCAAACTTTGGTTTTAGATATCTATGTGAACGAGTATGAGATGTTCATAAAGTGCACGGGGGGGTTTGTCATAGTTCATTAAAAGAGAATTGAAGCTATTTACTCTGGCCAATATCGAAGACACTGTCGTGAAGGCAATTGCTATTGAAGGTAAGTACTTGAAGAGTGACAAAGAAGATGACAAGAACAAGTCGGGGTACAAGTCTAGTTAGAAAAATGAGCATAAGGGAGAGTCCAAAGAAGATGGGTCTTCGTCCAAGGAGAATTATTACAGTCATTGCAAGGCGAGTGGGCAAATTTTAGATAAATGTTGGAAACTTCACCCAAAACTTAGGTCAAATGAGGAAAAGAACAAGAAAGAAAGATATACACTAGCCGCAGCAGTTGTTGACCTCCCGAATTTAGATAAACCGAATCCTAAGCATACTCTTATGTTTTAACAGACTAAGGCTACAGAAGAGGCGAGTCAGGAAGAACTTTTTCATGTTAGTATCCAGGTGAAGCAGAGCTTAGTAGAGGCCATTGTTGATCCAGATAGTCAAAAAAACTTAATTTCTGAAAAGTTGGTGAAGAAAATTGGTTTGGATACTACAACTTATCCTAAGCTATATGGTTTGGGGTGGAATCAGAAAGATGCAGAGTTAATGATCATGAGGCAGTGTACATTCAAGTTTATAATCACTGAAAGGTTTATTGACGAGGTAACATGTGAGGCGGTTCCTTTATATGTGTGTCAGGTCATCTTGGGTAGCCCTTACCTTTAGAACCGAGATGTGATTCATTACCATAGAGCTCGTAAGTATCGTCTTGTGAAGGAGAGAAAGAAGTTCCATATCAATGCTTGTAAAGAGCATGTCACCACGAATAATTTAGTAATGATAACTCAGGTGAAGAGGCTGGTTAATAGGAGCGGCAAGTATGTGTTATTGATATGACCGGTTCAACAGGGTGCATTGGCTAAAGTGTTGTCTACAATGACAATGTCTCTAAAGTAACAAATCGAAATGGGATTGGGCAACAAAATTGCTAACAGATTATCTCGACCCCATTACCAACTATTTTTGTTATGTTGGTAGCTACGTAGATACAGCCTATTATTCCTTCGGAGTATGTTGCAGGATATGATGATCACAAAGGGCGTAGTGTGATTCACCAGAAGTTGTTATAAGGTAAGACATATAAGTATGAATTGCAGGATGGTTTATTTTCCACGGACACTCTTCTATGTAATCCTGGGGGTGGAGACCGTTTGCATTGGATTAGGGAGGCTCATTATTCTTGGGTTGCAGGTCATTTCAGGGTTGAGCAGACTTTTTTGGATTTGCGATGTTATATCTTTTGGCCAAAGATGCAGGAGGATGATGCTATTGTGGTTTGTGGTTGCTTTTTATGCAACACATCTCAAGTGAAGTATAAGGCTCAACACGATAAGCATCGGGTTGAGTGTATTTTTTAAGAGGGCGACCTAGTTTGGCTACATTTGGGTAAGGAATGACTTAAGGGGGAAGGTAAGAAACTCAAACCTATTTGTTATGGTCCATTTACTATACTCAAGAAGATTGGTGACAACGCATTCCAATTGGACTTGCCACCTTTTATGAAAATATATTCGGTGATTAATACCGAGTATTTGAAGCTATTTGAGCCATCTCTTTTAGATAAAGACTCTACAATCGACACTCGCCTACCGTCAGTTAATGACTTATGGATGGAAAGAGAAGATCCATTGTAGGAGGATAGTATTCTAGAGAGGAAAGTGCATGCTATAGTACGGTATAGTATCAGGTCGTTCTGAATTGGGAAGAAATGACTACCTAGAAAATTGAAGTGGTACAACAGGGAAATGGGCACTGTCACATTCCCACATCTCCAGTTTTAACTTGAGCAGAAGCTCAAAGCTCCTAACGGGGGGAGCCATAATCCAGGAGGATCTGAAGATTGAACCCCTTCAAAAGATGTTAATTCGTTCGAACGAGCCTTAAAGTCGTTCAAATGAGTTATGAGAGGAAACAAGACAAATTCAAGCTGAGTCTATTTTTACGTAAAAATAGTCAAGTCGTTCGAACAACATTTAGAGTCGTTCGAACGACCTGGAGATCCCATAAGACCAATTCACGTTGAGGTTATTTTTAAGCAAATATAAGCAAGTTGTTCGAACAATATTTGGAGTCGTCCGAGTGACCTAGAGATCCCAGAAGGCCAATTGACGCTGAGGCTATTTTTAGGCAAAATATGGCCAGTCGTTCGGGCAACCCATGGGTTTGTTCGAATGAATATCGTATTCCTTCATTATTTTAGGCATTTCAAGGGAATAATTGTCCTATTTTGTAACTAGGAAACTTGTAACCCTCATAAAGGGGCAAGGTTGGGCAAGATAAATATTAGATCTTAGATCAATCCAAGTTTTTGTAAGAAAGACTTAGGGTTTGAGAGAAATTTAATTGAAAAAAAGTAATTGAGCAATTGAAGCTCTAAAAGGGAAATTCTCCCACAAATTTGTTTGTTCTTCCTATTATTCTTTAAATTAGGTTACTCTCGATTCGATTGTGGATTATTTATGTTCAAATTATAAGGTTTAATTCAATTTCAATTTGTGGTTGTGTTTGCCAAACACATTGATTACCATTTCAAATAAACGAAACAAGATTAGATCACACAAAACAAGATTACATCACTTGGGCATCAAAATAAAATAAACGAAATATGTCAATTTTCATCATTTGAGACATTGTACTCGCTTTGAAAAAGTTCCTTTAACTTCTTCGATTTACGCTTAATTTGTTTCTTTATCCAACGTTGTTATATAGATAGTAGATTTGAAGTGTCAGTTGACATCATTGTGACTAAATTTTGTTCTTCAAGCATTTTTTTGTCTAGCTATCTCCGCTTTACGTTACTTTTGAACCTCCGCCTCACTAGCCATCTTTTGCTCTTCTTGTTCTCTAGCCTCTTTTTCCTTTTGTTTCTTCTCGTCCCTCTCATTATACATCTTCGTCAAGTTCATCGCATTTCGTACATCTTCTTGCCCCAATATAGTGCACCAAACTTTGCATTCTCTTTAGCCTTGTGTTTCTTTTACCCGTCCAGGTGAACTTCCCCACAAGCATATATTGGTACATCAAAGTCGGGCGAGTCTTTCGGAATCGAGGACGTAGTAGGCGTGGTCAAAGTAGGTGTTAGGGGATCAGTATTAGCAGAGTTCCCCAGACTATCACTAAAATTAGACTTCCTCGCAACATTGGGGCTAGGTTGCCCGATTGCGTGAATTTGTAACCATTTGGGGTAACGTTCCAATACTTTGAAAGCCTCCCAAAATTGGAATATTTTTCTTTCTATCTCTTTGTAAGTCTTGTGAACCAAATTCGTTTAAAAATCAAGTTCGGATGTTATGAGTATGTTTAAGTAAAAACATGTTTCGTAAATTAAAATAAGAGTAAATAAAATACTTACTATGTCGCCCGTTGCAACACCAGTAAAAAAATTGATTTTTACGATCTTGAATGATGCCTCTAAAGATTGCACAGTCCTTATTGAGATGCCCCTTGTACGTTCTATTGACACCGTTAAATGGTCGATAATTCGATTTATCCTCGTAGAACGAGTTGAATTGGTCGCGAACCTTAAACCAAAATGTTTTGCTTTTTTGGGCGTTTGTGGTATCGAGCTTTTAGGAAACTTGAAACCATACACATGCTAGATTGACAAAATCCTTCCCTGTCTTTTTTTTTTAATTCTTATATTGGTTTTTGTCGAGATGGACTCCGTCTTCCTCACCCTCAACCTCTACTCCATCCTCAACCACAATAGGTACTGTTGTCGGTGTCTTTTTTTTAGCTTTGGCCTTTCATTTTATATGCGCATTACTTCTCACGATAACCAGATTGAGAACCAGAGCCGGTGATACATTGAGAGTTAAATTGCTTAAATCCCATGCATAACTACTCGAACTTACACCGGCAAAATCATATGAAGATGAAAAGTATGGGGATGCCGATTGAGAGTACAATGACGATTGAGCTTTGAATTGAGGGTAGTACCCTTGGGATTGGTAGTAAAGGTTAGGCATTTGTGAAGGATTAGACATTTGTGATTGCAAAAGAGTTTCTATTGGCAAGAACAATTGTCGAATGGGGTGGTCGCGATATTGTGAAGGATTAGGCATTTATAACGAACCAAATACGGTGAATTGAAAGGGATATAAGTTCAACTGTTGGTTAGGAGGTTGAGATTAGCGTTGAAAATTGCATTGGGAGCTTGCTTGAAAGCTTGAAGAAGGCATGGTGTACTTTGTTTTGTGAAGGTTAAAGGTGCTTGAAGGAGGTTGAACGAGGAAGGAGAAATGATTATTGGGGTGATATTTATCAAGGGGAGAAAATCTCACAGACTGAATTACGCCCTTTTGAATGGTATTGTATGACTGTATCAAGTAGCCATTGAGCACCGTTGGCAGTGTTTAAACATGAACCGTACATGTGGCCTCTTCCAAGGCGTTAGTTTGTCATGCCATTCTGAAGGGCGCAACTCTACTAACCAATAAAGCGCTGCCATGTATTGGTATGTGGTTGGCTGCAGTAAGCCGCATCCTTCTGACAGAAGGGCGAGGCATCAAAAAAATAAAAATCCACCCTGATGGTCTTTGCACCCACCCTCAGAGTGAATTTTTGGATAGTTTTTTGAGAATCCACTTAGCTGATGTGAGCCAAAACCACCCTACCCTATGTGAATTTAGGTTTTTGGATGGTTTTGGATAAATCCACCTAGTTGATGGTTATGCTCTTAGAGCATCATAACATCTCCACTGGTTGCCTCAAAGCTTGAAAATACACTTGCCACGTATGATTAATTGAGTTTGGGGCTTCTAGTAGTTGCCTCAATATTTGAATTTCATACTTGAATTTCAAACATGTTGCTTGAGTTTTGAGTTCACCATTGGGCGCATAAGCTTTATGCGCCCGAAAAAGTCAAGCTCTTAAGCTTTATGTATTTTTCAAGAAAAAAGAACTCGTATGGCGCATAAGTTTCATATGCCTCATTCTTTCTTTTAATTAGAACCATGGGGCCCAATAAAAGCTTGTGCACACATGTTTAAAATACAATTCAAGCGTTGAGCCTTGTTGGAAGAGATCTCTCAAATGCCTGCAAAAATCAAGCATTGGGCAAAAAATAATCAAGCCTTCTTGGAGATGCTCTTAGGATTATTTTCCTTCATACGTGTTGTGCACACTATTAAAATATGGGATGGTGAATTGTAATGGACTAGGAGAGAGAGATGAAGAAGAATAACTAATAAGAAAGAGATGGGTAGAGATTGGGGAAAGGATAGAGAAAAAGAGATGAGAAGAAATTGCATAGAAAAAAGAAGGGTTAATTAGCTTTTGGAACTAGAATAATGTCCACCTATTGCAAAATGAGAAGTTTTAAATATACCCAAAACTCTAAAAGCTCGCCCCATCCCACTATTTTTTCAAGTTTATTACACCTCTTAATATTTAAAGACAAATATACCCCCAAAATATAAACATAAATATTTTTAATCTAAATGATCACCCCCTCCCTTATTCATACTCTCTAACTTAACAATGAGTGAACAACAAAAAAAATTAAAAATTAAAAATTAAAAATGCATTTTCAAAGTTATATAATTTCGATTAGTCTCGTTATCTCTATATCTAATTAAACAATGCAAGCAAAAAATTTAAGGAATGAAAATGAAGAAAAATCTATCTCTAAAGCCATGTGATATGATTCGATGATGTTTAATTTTTCAAAGGTGGTTCAACTTGTATACATTTAACACCAACAATTTTCATATTTGAATCTATGGGGATTTAGTAGTATTTTCGATGTTCATTAATACTTAATTTTGTATTTATAAAAAAAGGTAGGATGAGCTAATTAACCTAGAGAAATAAAAATGGGGTGAGATAAATATGGGGTGAGCTAATTAAAGAATGGGGTGTATTTAAAATTAAAATTGTTAAATTACTCCCCATTTGGCAAAATTAGCTTTTGGACCACAAATTTGGCATACCTTCTCAAAATACCTAAAAAGTCATCTCATAATATACCCCACTTAGAATTAGAGTTGCAAAAACACTAGAATAAACCAACATGGCTCATCTTCCTGCGCATCAATGGCGATGCTCGTCTTCCCCTCCTTAACTCTCTCTCTCTCATAAAACCTCACATAACACACTTCTCTCTCCTCCGCTCTTCCACCAGATCCAACTTCTACATCTCTATTCATCGTCGTCGTTCTTTGATTCAAATAAGGGTTCTAATTCTCAACCTTGAGTTTCAATTCCGACATTTCAACAAGCGATTCATCGGCTACATGTATGCGTTAAATTTAATTTGATATAAAGACCTAGTTAGAAGAATTAGAAAAGATTAGGTTTTCGATGGTGATTTGCAAAAAAAATGAAGTTTAGCTGCAATTGGAAATAATCGTATAATGGCTATGAAGGGGGTAATTTGGAGTTAACTATTTTGACAAAGTTTTTGGGTTTTTATTTGTTGGTTCAATTTTGATTCTCATAGAAATAAAAAATAACATAACTTTGATATTTTATTTTATTTTTTTATTAGAACTTTTTGGATATTTTGAAAAAATTAGTCTAAAATAGGGTTTTTTTTTCAAAAGGCAATTTCGCTAACTATGGTCTTTATATGGGTTCAAAAGCTAATTTGCCCAAAAAAAATTGAGAAAGATTGGGAGAGATGAAGATGAAGAAGATGACGGACGGATGAATATTTTTCAAGCATAAACTGAGCTTCTAGATTAACACATATTTGTAACGAGAGAATACATTCATTATGGTGATCAGGTAACTGCTGAAATGCTTAGCAATTGCCAATGGAAAGGTTTTCTACCAATCAGAGCCATTTGTATCTAAAAGCTCGAAGTGAATGTGTTACTTCAAGGAAATAGATTGTATTGGAAATCAAATGAAGCCTCTTGAGTTAGCTGTCAAACATTTTATTTTATTTTATTTTAGGTGGTGTTTGTGTTTCCACTTGAAATAGCCGACTACTGAGCTACCCTAGGTTCGTTTAGTAGTTTACTGGTGTTTATTTTATTGCTGCCAGATCCATCCAACACTTTCAGTCGGCAGTTTTCAGTAAGCAAAATGAATTTGTTTACTGACTTCTCTTTCGGTAATCATCACCTCAGTCAGCATTCAGCACTTTTAAAATTGAAAAAAATAACCGTAAGTGTTCTTGATGTTGTTTATGGATGAGTCCTCAAACAAGAGAAAAAGACATCTTTTTAATTTGATTCCTCACTGGAAAAATGGCAGGCAATAAAATAGAGTAGTTTTTCATCAGCTCAACTGAAAAATACTTTTTCCTCAGTTGATTATCTCTAATGCCAAAAATTAATAATTAGTCTTTCAGAAAGAAAAAAAAAAGATGGGCAATAGGCAACCGGGGAGAGTTGATGAAAATCAGTTGAACAATGATCTTTCTCTTCCTCACAGTACTTCAAATTACCATGAATCTCAGTGCCCGCGAGAGAGTCAAGAATCAAGATCCAGGAAAATCACTGCATACAAAAAAAAAAGAAAAAAAAAAGGGGGAAAATTCTAAGACAATCTGTCTATGCCACCAAAAGCAAATAAACATTATTGACTATTATTACAACATTTTATCACAAACCCAGAACCAAAAAATATATATTAATTAATTAAAATCTCAAATCTGAATCATACAGTATCAAGTAGCACATCTACTACAGTAATCACAACACAAGAATTAAGAAACCCCAATCAACCGATCCATCATCTGATTTCTAAATTCTAAATAACATAATAACAATAAGAGTCAACAACAGAAATCTCTAACAAGGGATCTTAGAAGTGAACCACTCCATAACATGAAGAGGAGCCTTTATCAAACACAGAGCCAACTCCACTATGATTGTCACACACAAACAACATGGGCATATGCAAGTCAACGCCAATCTACAACAAAAAAAATAATATCAGATAAACACCAAAACAAATTTATAGGATGGAGAGAGAGGGAAAAAGAAGGCTCACCCAACAATCCAGATGATAACACCAACAATGGAGATAAGAAGAGCAACAAAAGCAAAGGGTAGTCCCAAAAGAAACCCTAGAGGCCTACAATCACCATCTCCACAACAACCCATCTTTCTTGCTTCACTTTCTTTCTCTCTTTTAAAATTTTGAGAATAGGGTAAATAATGATGACCAAAGAGAAGTTGCGGGGAAGAAAAGCTACCAATTTCCTCTAGTTATTGGTTTTTTTCAAGTTTAATATTGAGCTGTGCACAGCGCACCTTTCCAATGATATTATGGTACCAACAACAGTTGAACATAACTACACCCCTTTGACGTGTCAAATGATCGTATAGAGGAGATTATTGTCGTCAAAATTTCTCAATTTTGATCCAACCACATTTCATCAAGTGATCCAAAGATCCAAACACATTTGTAATCCAAGAAATAAGCGTATATTATCAAAGATATTGATATTCATAATTTCAAAACCTCATGATTTACAAAATAAACTTTGTTAGGGAGTTAAACTACAATGGCTGGGCGAACAGTAACTTGTGTCAACTCCTCAAGACGCCATACCCGTCATTCCTAAATAAATGAGCAGTACTCGCATTCCATATGCATGGTTTTATAGAAATCATTTGATCGCGGTGCTCTTGCCAATAGAGATGTGGATTGGCTAAGACGTGTGGATGTCAAGGATGATGACCACATGCGAAGACTAGGACTGTACTGATTTTATTGTTGTTTATCTGGATTATGCACTGAAGAATGTAGTTATTTTGTTGTTGTGGAGTTACAGGAAGACGCCTTCTGCAGATCACAGTTCAAACTGGAATTATCTTTCTCTATAGAAATAACGTAAGCAAGCCTCTCATAGACCTGCAACAATAAAATTTCAAATAAATTTGGGCACAAACATGACATATTCAATGTTTAGTAATATGAATAAATATTGAGCTCTGATATCCTCAATTGATACTTCGGAAAGCTGCTCAGTCTTATCTGGCTTATCCGTAAATGTTGGGTCATACCTACATTAGAGAGGATGTTAGGTCTTATAGAGTGGCATTGCCTTCTTTTGAAAATGCAGATAAAAAGGGAATGAAATGTTACTTACCAATCACGAGGGATTCCAGCAATGTCTCGAGCTGAATAATTGAAGGGCCCCTTTAATTCAACATCGTATTCCTTCAGCAAGTCTATGAAATAATTCCAGACATTTAAGATACGAATAATCTATGCCTGTTTTATCAGAATCCACGGAAAAGGTAATTCCATTTCAAGATGAGGGCTACCTTTAAAAGTGTCGCAAGGTACACAACCTAATTTTTGGCAGACTGTATAGAACCAAAAAACACCAACAGCTACGTGTGCAACTTCCTCATCAGCAATCTGAGCCACAATTTTTGATGTCCTACGATCTCCAAAGCCAATTAACTTTTGAACTAATCGCGGCCCAGCATCAAGCCCTCTAGCCTCCTGAAAAAGATGACAAATAAATGATGTTGATCAACATTATAAATTAAATACAAATATAACATATATAATGAATGCAATACTGGCTCAAATTCCAACAATAAGAGTAGTTGCTGCTTCCTTATTGATTTGGAGAAAATACTCAAATTGCCTAGAGAAGTGAAAACCAAAACACGTCCAGTCTCACTTTAGAGTAGAGGGACCAAAACTCACTCAAAAAGAGTCTCTTAAAAACTATTGCTTTTCTCCATATGAGCGGATGCAGAAGTTTTAGAGGAAGGGGCCCAAAACACCCAATAAGCTATGCGAGCCACCAAAAAGAGACTAATAATAAGAGAGGATGCGCTGTAAGATAAAATCTCTTTAAACATAACAAGTATTGTCTTTCCTACATATGATTTGCCATAAAAGTATAAATATCACCTGAACAAGCGGGATCACAGCCAACCGTGCTGCAACATCTCCAGATGATTTCTCACACTCCCTCCAAAGTAAATTATGAGCAGGCATGTCTCCATAGCTATATTATATTCAAAACAATTATTTTAAGGAGAAAGATTCAATAGGCCCTTTACATGACTGATTTAACCCATAATAGATGTCAGTAAGAAAAGAATGCATATTCATTAAGCTATAAACGCATTACCTAAATCCAAGTTCAGATAGTCTCTGAGAGCACCAACTAAAATGACGGCTCTCATCATCTGCAACATGCGCAAAATCAGCAAAGAAACCCTCTCCTAGGACATCACTGTAAGGAGAAAATCGAACTACAGTATCCCACGCCAGATCAATCGCATTCAGCTCTACATGGGCAAGATTATGGAGCATATAAGCATTAAGTGGCAAACCCGAGTTTTTGGGAGCTGGAATCTCCTTTGGCGAAACCTAAATTTCCAAAGAGAATTCTCCAATTAACTACCAGAAAACAAATATACCCCCATGGTTCAAAATGTAGCCTATATATGGATGTTTACTGACAATTCAGCTCACACTTACCATACATCATTTTAACAAATGATATTGAAATATTAAATGGTAATGATAACAATATTATTCAATATACAGCAACACTGTATCGTATACCTGATTTAATCATTTTATAAAAAAATTTACTTCTCAGTTTTTGTAAGTACACAAATCGCTAATATGAAAATAGTATAAATTATAATATACAAGAGCCTAAAACTACCATTTTTATTGAGAGTGGAACCAAGCTGTGATGCCCTTCGTGCTAACCAGTTCATTTATTAAGGACCATGGTTTTGAAAAACACACTGAGGCTTACGCCCACTGCCGCATAAACATTTTTGTACGCCTTTGATTTTGTAACCCTTTTTAGAATTTTATTTTTCTAGAAAACACTCCTTGGGGTTGGATTTAATAATAACATCTACGAAATAATTCTACAAGAGTTATCGTTTCTTTGAAGATATTTACGAAAATAATTATTAGTTTTATGAAAGAAAAGTATGCCTTACGCCTCACTAAGCATTTACCATCTTTGCATTTACCTTTTCAAACCTTGTTAAGGAGAATCCAAATCCTCAAATCGATAGCCTTATGGTACACATTTAATTGGAAGTGGCAATAAAGTTTCAGGTTCGTGAGTATCAAGTTTGGACTTTCTCGTCCGTACTTGGTCCTTCTGTAGTAACTTTATTTCAAAAGCAGAATATCTATTGCCCTGAGAACTATCACACTGTAATAATCTGTTCCCTATTCCTTCTCCAAATACTTCGTACAAATGCTTAAGAACTCGTCTTGTTTGGTCCTTTTATAGTTCTATTTCAAATGTTGAACATCAAGATTGCCACCATAATTGTTCAATATTTTTTCTCCAAATACCTATTCATCTGGATGCCTAAGTATACCTAGACCCCCAGAAAAAAATATTAACTTGGTGTTATTACCACAACTGATCTCACATGGATACACACATTAAGTGTCACTTGTTATGTAACTGTTAATATGACCAAGGTTATGGGAGGGAGATTGCAGAATTCAGAAAGAAAAAAAAAAAAGAGTGGACTTGCAGAGTTCACCAAAATCATGAAAATGATATAGGCTTTTGCTTTATCACTTCAAGGAAGCATGGAGTCCAAGGTGAGGGTACAAACTCTCTCAATTACCCTAACAAGTATGGCTCTCTCAACCAGCGTTGCTTTTAATGATTATTTGCATTTGGAACATTAGAAGCTTCAATTGCCATTTGAAGGAAGCTGAGGTTAAAAACTGGAAAATTAAACATAACCTATGTGTGTTTGGCATTGTTGAACATAATAAGGTCATGGAACACAATTTGAGCAGAATTACCAACAATTTATGCTAGGGTTGGGAGGTGCTAACAAACTATAATTGTCATCATAAAGGCAGGATTTAAGTTTTTGGAACCTCGGTGAGGTTAAACTCACCCACACTTTATGTATAGACCAAATAATTTATGTTGATGTCATACACAATAATAACACATTGCCGCATGCTTCTTTTATGTATGGGAGTAATAACTACATCCGCAAGAGACTTTAATGGAGTAGATTGATCAAAATCTCTAACAACATGACCTTGCCATGTATACTTGGGAATTTTAATGTTATTCAAAACTCTTAAGAGAGAGTGAAATGGGAGCCTGTGAGACCATTTCACATTATTAAAGCTAGAGGTTGTTTTTTGACAGGAAACAACAAGAGTATTAAGGGCAAAAGAGTGGCCAGATTAACAGGGTGATGGTCGATTCTCAGTGGGTTAATACCTTTAATAATTCAGAAGTTGAGTTTCTTAAACAAGGTGTGTCTGACCATTGTTGCCAAGAGTGCCAAGAGTGAACCCAAACCTTTTAAATTCTTTAATGCTTGGGTGGAAAACCCATAATTTGAAAAAAAAACCGTTTAAGAAGCTTGGCACTGCAGTGGAGAAGGGAATGACACTTACAAGTTTATGGCTAAGTTGAAGCTTGTGAAAGAAGCTTTAAAGAACAAGCTCCACAGAGGTACACCAACATGGATGACAAGGTTGAGAATGCTAGGGCTGCCTTAGATGTTAAACAAGAGAACCTTCAATTAGACCCCCTGAATGACAGCCTTGCTCTTTAGGAAAAGGCTGCCTTGACAAGTTTGTGGAGCTGGCTAAATATGAAGAAAGCATAAGGAGACAAAAGTCAAGGGTTCAATGGATTGAATTCAAATATAATAATGCCAATTTCCTCCATAACTCAATGTTTTCTAGGAGAGCGAGAAATAGGATTGCTTCCATCAAAGATGAAGCTAGAAGAACCTATGAGAAGCCTGAGGACATTGCTAAGGAGGGGGTTAGTTATTTTAAGAGCATCATGGGGACTTTCCCTCCTGATGCCACTAGGCAAACATATATCTTATCTGGGCCTTGAAAAAATCAGTGAGAATAGTAAGGAGGTGCTGGAGCAGGATGCTAGTAGAGAGAAGATTATGGAAGCCCTTGGAGCTATAGATGGGAACAAATCCCCTAGACCTGATGGGTTAACACCCAAGCTCTTTAAGGCTGCTTGGTCTGTGGTGGATGAGGACTTCATGAAGTTGTGATCAACTTTTTCAAGTCTTCTAGACTGCTAGGTCAAGTTAACTCAACTCTTGTTGCTCTTATTCCTAAAGTTGACCAACCCTGACAGTTTTAAAGACTTTAGACCCATTTCTTGCCGTAATGTGTTATATAAATGTATTTCTAAGATCATTGGTAATAGAATAAAGTCAGTTATTAGCTCCCTACCAAAACCAATCTGCCTTCATCCTTGGGAGAAATATAACTGATAATATTCTGCTAACTCATGAAATAGTGAGAAACTGTCATAGGAATAAAGGAGTGACAAGGTGCACCATTGAGGTTATGCAAGCTTTTAACTTCCTTAGGAGATTAATAATGTCGGTGTGGGAGTGCATCTCCACAGCTAAATTCTCTATTAGTATCAAAGGTTATCCTAAGGGATATTTTAGAGGAAAGAAAAGATTAGAAAAGAGGACCCCACGTCCCCTTATCTATTTGTGATGATTATCAATAAAATGTTAGAAAAAAGGGTGATGGATGGCGAATTTTCCCTACACCCTAAATGCATAAATCCTCCTATTTCTAAACTTTTTTTTGCAGATGATTTGATTGATTTTATGAAAGGGGTGCAGTCAAATGCCATTGTCTTAACCAACTCTCTTAATGAATTCAACTCCTTCGCTGGCCTACAAATCAACCACAACAAGAGTAAGCTTTATTGCACAGGTATGAGTAGTGTGAACACTGATTTCTTTTGACAGGCCTTGGACATTGAGATTGGAACTTTGCCTGCTAAATACCATGGTATGCCTTTTATCACAACTAGACTCTGAGCAGTGGATTGCATGCCCTTTATTGAAAGGGTGAGACTTAGGATTGTGTGTTGGAAGAGTAGATGGCTTTCATAAGTTGGAAGACTTGTGTTATGGAAAACAGTGCTCGTAGCTATGCATTGCTATTGGTCATCTTGCTATATCTTACCCAAGTTAATAATTAACATGCTAAGCTATAAGTGTAACAACTTTCTTTGGACTGGTACAAACCTACATAACAAGTCTACCAAGATTAATTGGGCTAGGTGTTGCTACCCTTTTGAAGAAGGAGGCGTTGACATTAGAAACATAGCTACAAAGAATAGAGCTTATACCATGAGGTACATCTGAAACACTATTACTAACAAGGATACAATCTAGTTTCAGTCGGTTAAGACTAACTTGTTCCACAAAACCCCTTCAGATTGTTCATGGATTTGGAGAAATATTTTCAATTGCAGGGATGAAACTGCTAATATTGTTCCTAGCAAAATAGGAGATGGTAAGGATACACTGCTTTGGTTAGACCACTGGCATCCCAATGGGGTGCTAGCAAGTCAATTTCAAGAACACATCAAGTTGTGTTGTCAAAAACGATCGCTTAACTCGCTTTTAGCGAAGTGAAGCGATCGAAAACGCATTGCATGCTTAAAGCGAGTAGTAGATGAAAAAGCGAAGCTAAGCGGTCGCATAGTTGAAAAATTATAATCTTCAAAGCGAAGAAAAGCGACCGCTTAAAAGATGATAGAACCAACAGTTAAATTTAAAGGGTAATTTTGGAATTTAACTGAGATCTCTCTCTTTCACATTAAATAAAAACCCTTATAAAAAGCAAGTCCTATTAGGACTAGGAACTTGTAACCCTTATAAAAGGGGGCAAGGCTAGGCAAGTCCTATTAGAACTAGGAACTTGTAACCCAGTCCTATTGTAACTAGGAACTTATAACCCTTATAAAAGGGGCAAAGCTAGGAGTGAGACTTAGGGTTTGAGAGGAATTCGATTGTAATTGATTTCGATTAAGCAATTGAAGCTCTAAATGGAATTCTCCCACCCATTGTGTGTTCTTCGTACTATTTATTCTAATTAGGGTTTCTCAATCGTATTGTGGATTATTTATGACATTTAAATGTTTTCTCTTTCTTTCTTATTAAACAAGACTCTCCTCTATAACCCCGAAGGCCAAAACACAAACTCTCCGGCTTTCGACCTAGAATCACTAAGCTTAAAAAAAATCAATGAGTATCACCATGACTATTAGCAATTTACAATAGAAGTCCACTTCGAATGGTCGCTAACAAAGCTAGGGTTCATCGAAAAAGGTATGTCATCTTATCTCTCTGCTCCTTTTATTTCTTGTGAGTCTTTCTTCTTCTTTCATCTTTTACTTCTCCTATGATATCACAACACTTTTATCTTCTCCCCAAGGTTTGTTTATCCCATCATTACTCTGCTTTTGCTTAGCCTACCCTTGTTTTTGCTTCTCTTGATGATCCAGGAAGATATAGGGAGTTTTTATGAAAAATTGACAAAGTCGTTCGAACGACTTGAGTTCTATTCGAACAGACTTTTAAGTCTATTCGAATAAACATGCGTCTGAGTTGTTTTATTCGAATACACTTTTTCTGTTCAAACAGAGACTTATTATGTTCGAACAGAGGTGCAATTCAGCCTATTGTTTAGGCGTTTAAGAGCATAATTGTCCTATTTTGTAACTAGGAACTTGTAACCCTTATAAAGGGGCAAGGCTAGGCAAAATTAGAGGAGGTTAGATCAATATAAATTATAAGAAAGAGACTTAGGGTTTGAGAGGAATTCGATTGTAATTGATTTCGATTAAGCAATTGAAGCTCGAAAAAAGAATTCTCCCACCAATTGTGTGTTCTTCGTACTATTTCATCTATTTAGGGTTTCTCAATTCGTATTGTAGATTAAGTGGTATCAGAGCTTCAATTACGATTTTCGGGGGTGATTGTGGTTTATGGTCTCTACACGTGACCGTCTCAAGCAAAGAAAGGAGAAGCTAGTGAGTCCGTTGAAGATTCAACGGAAACCTAACTCGAAGAAGGACAATTTGGAGATGGGCGATTCCGAAGATCGACTCACGACTTTGGAAACGAAAGTTTCCGACATAACTACAACTCTAGGGGAGTTGGTAGAACAATTGCGTCTCACGAACCTCGCGAAGGCTTCCGCTTCGGTGAAACGGTGAGGCCGCTCAAAGAAGAAAAGGGTTATGGAAGGGGATGAAGACGAGGGTACTGAGGAGATAGATAGTGATTCTAGTGATGCTGAATCCGTCAATGAGCGATCGGGTATTGGTAAGTCATCGAATCCTATAAGTAATCTTCGTATCAATTTTAAAATTGAAATTTCGGTATTCGACGCTTCAATCGATGCCGAGATATTGGATAATTGGTTAGATAGGCTAGAAACTTATTTTTCCGTTTACGAATACTCCAATGCTCAAAAAATATGATTTTCTACGTTGAAATTCGCAAGTCATGCACTCACGTGGTGAAAATCTTATCGGAAACGCCACGATATAGGAAGTTTGAGTGGGAAAGAATTCAAGGTATTAGTGCAAAAGCAATTTTATCCGATTGGGTATGAGCAAGAGAGATGGTACAAATGGCACAGTTTGCGCCAAAAGTCTGAGCAATCCGTGCAAGAGTACACTACGGCGTTTCATAACCAAGCTTTGGTTTTGGACATCGATGTGAACGAGTATGAGGTCTTCATGAAATACACGGGGGGTTTGTCGGAGTCCATTAGAAGAAAGTTGAAGCTCTTTACTGTGGTCAATATCGAAGACGCTACCGTGAAGGCAATTGCTACTGAAGGCAAGTACTTGAAGAGTGACAAAGAAGACGACAAGAACAAGTCGGGGTACAAGTCTAGTTGAAAAAATGAGCATAAGGGAGAGTCCAAAGGAGAGGGGTCTTCGTCCAAGGCGAATTATTGCAATCATTGTAAGGGGAGTAGGCGTATTTCAGATAAATATTGGAAACTTCACCCGGAGCTTAGGCCGAAGGAGGAGAAGAGCAAGAAAGAACGATATGTACTAGCCGCAGAGGTTGACAACCTGGATTTAGATAAACCAAATCCTAAGCTTACACTTATGTTTCAGCTGGCTATCGAGGAGGAAAGTCGGAAAGAATTTTTTCATGTCAGTATTCAGGTAAAACAGAGCTTAGTCGAGGCCATTGTTGATCCAGGTAGTCAAAAAATTTTAATTTCTGAGGCGTTGGTGAAGATGGGTTTGATTACTACAGCTCATCCTAAGCCGTATGGTTTGGGGTGGATTAAGAAAGATGCGGATTTGATGATCACGAAGCAGTGTACATTCAAGTTTGCGATCACTGAAAGGTTTATTGACGAGGTGACGTGTGAGGTGGTTCCTTTAGATGTGTGTCAGGTCATCTTGGGTAGCCCTTATCTTTGGGACCGAGATGCAATTTATTACCGTAGAGCTCGCAAGTATCGTCTTGTGAAGGAGGGAAAAGAGTTCCATATCAATGCTTGTAAGGAGCATGTCACTACGAATAATTTAGTAACGGCGACTCAGGTGAATGCGAGTGGCAAGTTTATGTTATTAGTACGACCGGTTCAAGAGGGTACGTCGGCTAGAGTGTTGTCTACAATGACGACGTCTCACAAGCAACAAACTGAAATGGGGAAGTTGCAAGAGGAGGTTGTGGTACATTCTGATCACAAACCGTTCCAGTTTTTAGCTACACAGTCCACGCTACAGCAAGCTCGCCAGATGAAGGGGATGTCGTATCTCCAACAATTCCCCTCGATTATCAAGTATAAGAAGGGAGTGGACAATAAAATGGCTGATAGGTTATCTCGACCCCCATTACCAACTACTTTTGCTATGTTGGTAGCCATGGAGATACAGCCTATTGTTCCGTCAGAGTAAGTTGCAGGATATGGTGATTCCAAGGGGCGCAGTGTGTTTCGCCAGAAGTTGTTGCAAGGCAAGACATATGAGTATGAATTGGATTTGCCACCTTATATGCAGATGTATTCGGTAATTAATGTCGAGCATTTGAAGCTGTTTGAGCCGTCTCTTTTAGAAGAAGACTCCACAATCGATACTCGCCTACCGTCAGTTGATGACTTATGGATGGAAAGAGAAGTTCCGTTGCAGGAGGATGGTATTCTAGAAAGGAAAGTTCATGCTACAAGACGGGGTCGTATTGAGTCGTTCCGAGTAGGGAAGAAGGGTCAGCTACCTAGTCAGTCGAAATGGTACAACATGGAAATGAGCATAGCCGCATTCTCACATCTTCAGTTCTAGCTTGAGCAGAAGCTCAAGGCTCCTAAAGGAGGGAGCCATGATCCAGGAGGATCTAGGGAGTTTTTATGAAAAATTAACCAAGTCGTTCGAACGAGATTTGGAGTCGCTTGAATGACTTGAGTTCTATTCGAACAGACTTTTAAGTCTATTCGAATAAACATGCGTCTGAGTTGTTTTATTCGAATACACTAATGTTTGTTCGAATACACTTTTTCTGTTCGAACAGAGACTTGTTCTGTTCGAACAGAGGCATAATTCAGCCTATTGTTTAGGCGTTTTAAGGGCATAATTGTCATATTTTGTAACTAGGAACTTGTAACCCTTATAAAGGGGCAAGGCTTGGCAAGATTAGAGGAGGTTAGATCAAAGCAAATTCTAAGAGAGAGACTTAGGGTTTGAAAGGAATTCGATTGTAATTGATTTTGATTAAGCAATTGAAGCTCGAAAAGGGAATTCTCCCACCAATTGTGTGTTCTTGGTACTATTTCTTTTATTTAGGGTTTCTCAATTCGTATTGTGGATTACTTGATCTCTGTTTTTGTTAACCCCTTTTGTTTGTTTTTTTCTATAATTTTTTTGCATGTGTTTACTTCTTCCCATATTTTTTGTTTATCCCTTTTTTGCTTCTCATATAGCTTCTCTTTAGCCCTATTTTTTAGTCTGAGAAACTGTCATTGCTTTGGTTAGCCCTGTCACAGTCTCATTCATTGTCCGTACTCCCTTTTTTGCTCCACCATTGCTTTGTTTTTGCTCCTTCGAATGTTCTATTTAATAACTATGAAGTTTAATGTGGTAGTAGTGCATTATAGATTAGCATAAATGTTTATGTTTCAACTATTTGATGTTTTCAATATTAAAAAAAAAATGATCATTAAGCGGTCGCTTCGCTTTTCGCTTTCCACATTAAGCGATTTGAAAGAAAACACTTAGGGTATCGCATTCGCCTGTGACAGCACTGAGATCAAGTATGATTCAAATTAGGGCTAAATGCCAAAGTTAGTAATATCAATGTTGAGCATAATTGGAATTTTCATGTTAATTCAATCCACCAATTATCTGAGATGTGGAAGGATATTGATGATGTTGAGATAGGGCAAAACACTGATGACAAAGATGAGTATGTTTGGTCTGTGACTACAACTGGCAAATTTTAATGTAAAAAGCACTTACGGTTTTATGAAAAAGAAACAAAGCGAACCCTTATGGACCCATACTGTGTGGTAGAACAAATTCCAAAGCAAAGCTTCATAGCCTGGTTAGCTATGAACAAAGCTCTCAGAACTCAAAGCAGACTGATGAAGTGGGGAATGCTGACCAATTCAAAATGTTTCTTGTGCTGGAATCATAGTAAAGATGAGGACCACCTTTTTTGCAACTGCCCTTACACCAAGTATATTTAAAATCCTTGATGCAGAATATTAATTACAACAGATAGTACAGACTGGGATAGTGAGATCACTTGATGCAGTACCCATTTTACAAGAAGCTCTATGAAAACTAAAATCAAAAGGCTTACATTCTGTGCTTTTATCTAACACATCAGGAGAGAGAGAAATGACAGAATTTTTGAAAACAAAGAAAAAACTGCCGACGCAGTAATAAACAACACTGTACAAGAAATTAGAATGAAGATTTCAAGCTTCAAGATTGAGGACAATGTAGGGGTCTAATCTCGTAGAAGGGAGATTGCACTCTTACACCACAGGATTAATACTCGACTAGGGATCTAGCAAGCGTAATTAATAGAAATATAGAGATTCTAGTAGACACACTTGCGTGGAGTCCTAGAATAGGATTCCTCCACGACCTCTAGTAATGATTTTAAGATGAGATTGTATAAATGGATGAGATTACAAGTAAAAGACTCGAGTAGACTGAGTCTCCAAGCTTTTAGAGTGTGCTCGAAGGTTGTCAGAGCTTCTCAAGGGTGTTTGAGGGGAAAAATCTCCACCCCTCTATGGTGGTTCTCCTCTCCTATTTATAGAGGATAGGAAAGGTGATGTCATCATAGAGAAGTTAAATTACAAATGTATCCTTCTTTACAGCTGTCTTGTACCAGAGTTGTCTGCTAAGTTGTTTGCCTTCGACCTGGTACTGAGCTGGACTGAAGCGGCGGTCGAAGGCAGAGGTGGACTCGAGGGTATACTTTCTATGGTTTTGATAGATTTGCAAGTATGGTAGGCCTAGTATGTTCTCGAAGGTTGCGAGTAGGCTACTACAGACAACAGTGTGAACAAAGACTTCATACAAAATTGAAGAGTGTCAGTGACATAGAAGGTTAGGTCCCTTTATAAAGCATCATGGAAGGTTAGCCACCTCTTGGGAAGCTATGGTTGTTTAATCAGAGACTGGAATGGGGACCTTATCAAAGCTTGTGCAGGGACTTATAAACCCTGCTCCAACTTCTTACCATCAAGCATGAGTTAATGCTTGCTAGAGAGCAGAACTGTAATAATGTGTGTGCGTGTATGTACACTGACTCTACGGCAGTTGATCACAACTGATACTAAGCCACCATGGGGTGCTAGGAGATTGGTTTTACAAATTAAGAGGACGAGGGAGGACTTTGACTACAGTTTAATGTAACAAAAATACAAGGAAACAAATAGGGACTCAGATCTGCAAACTAAATTGAGACCAGTTCAGGGATATATGACTTTTGATCATGATGAGTTCAGTCCTGATCTTCAGAGCATCATAGATGATGATAAAAGAGGGTGCATTTACTACAGATCCTGAACTTTATGATTTCTTGCATGTAGTTTAACAATTTTCCTTTGGTTTTCTAGGCTCTCTTGCCCCAGTCTGTTGGGGAAGGAGTTGTTTCAATCTTGTAATTAGTTCTTTTTTCCTTTTATTTCATGGGGGTTAGTCACCCAACTTGTTTTGCAAAAACCAACAAGGCGGGCGAGACGTAAGCTTTGATATATATGTTTTTCAATGTTGCTAAAAGCTTAACATAAAAATACTGATATAAAGGGTAGACCCTCTAATAAATGCACCTCTGATTCACTGGTACTTTTTTTTTCTTGCTTTCTTTTGCAGAAAGAGGCGTATGCCTCGTGTAGCTTCGAAGCCTATGCCTTGTCCTAAAGAGCCATATCTCACAGTTGCTTTATCTAAGTGTAAGCTTCAATGCATTTCTTAACTACCTCACTTGAAGACATTCCTTATCACACTTTCAAAACCTTAATTGTCACAATGCTACTCGAATTGGATTTATGGTTAAACTTTTACTTCTTTATGGCTTTCTCTGGGTCTTTTAGCGGTTAGAAGATGTCGGCAAACATTATTTCTCTGCAATGCCACTAAATGCCATCAAATACATATTAACTACAATCATCTAAAATCACTGAAAATGCAAACTAGTTAGTAATAAGCATAGAAGTAACCAGTTGGGGTTTCGGAGGCCGGGCGGGCCGATCAGGCGGTTTAAAAACTCCAAGTGGAAGATTCTCGCGGCGCCATCTTGAGTAGGCAAGATGAGAGAGTTTGGCTTTAGTTAAGGGGTCACTGGTGGAGAGAACTAGAGCTCCAAGCTCAGATAGAGAAGAAGCGAAGGCCGTTGGATCATCTTGGGGTGCAATTGATGATGAGGGAAGTGGTTGTGGAGCGTTGGATCCCCAAGTGCGGTTTTCATTGAGAGAGGCTTCTCTCCATCCTTGAAGACCTGACCAGGGAGAACATGAAGTAGAAGTAGAAGTAGAGAAGGTGTTTGGTTTGAGGAGGGAGAGAGAAGAGGATTTTAGTAGGGATGAGGGGAGGAAGAGTTTGAGCGGCATTTCAATTTTTTATTATTCTTTTTTTTTTTTTTTCGGTAAACCGTATATAATATATATTACTTAATCAAAAGGTAGTACAAAAGTGGTGTTATAGGGCCGCCTGAGTCATCACGGGTAGAACCGCTCTAGATCATACAAAAATTGTCATCCACGGGCCTAAAGGCAATCGCATGGGCGATGGGCGACTGAGTTCGCACTACGCGGCACATAAGATATACAAATATCAACAAAATAACTGAACAGATCCATACAATCCTGGAGAATGGCTTTGGTTGTCCAGGAGACGTCAGCAACACCATTTCCACAAAACAAACTAATCGCTTCGACGTCAGTTTCAACATTCACACGCGGAATGCCCCGTGTCCTGGCCCAGAGAATGTCTTTCATAACTGCTAACGCTTCGCCCTCTTTAGCAAACGCAAATCTGCAGGTAGAACCTCGGGATGCACCAAACATATTAAGGTTATCATGAATAACAATTCCAAGACCATTGAAGACTTTATCTTTACTAAAGGATGCATCAACATTTATTTTCCCCCAGCCAACAATCGGGGGACGCTAGGGGAACCTTGATAGCCGACCGTACTAGCCGACTGGAAAATGCATTGAGAATCATTTTATTGATGGCAAAAAAGATTTGAAGAGGTTGTGGGATTGTATTCTTAAAAACAAGGTCACAACGCGCCTTCCAAACCATCCAAATCAGGGAAAAGGTCACAAGGGCCCATAGCTCGGTATTAACAGGCCAGCCCGCAGGGGAGATCCACAAAGAGATCTATTCCTGTACTGGGAGCTGGGAAAAGAAATGGAGCAAACCCCCATAGGGCGTGTCATACCAAACCGCCCGCGTAAAGAGGCAGCCAAGGAGAAGATGGTGCAAAGTTTCTGAAGGGGCCTCACACAATGGACACGAGGAATCTGATAGGATCATGCGGTCTGCCAGTTTGGCTCTACATGGGACCATATCCCGTAGGCATTTCCAAGCAAACATTTGCACCCTGGGATTGGCTCTATTATGCCAAAGTTGTGGGGGTCATTCCAACATTTCTATGGGAGAGCCAGACATAAGAATCTGATAAGCTAATTTAATCAAAAAATTCCCATCTTTAGAAGGACCCCACTTGAGAGAATCACTCCCCCCCCCCCCCCAAATTGGGAAAAAATATACGGGAGATAAGGTCGACCGAGATATCATCACACCACTTGTATAGTTCCCCAAATCGTCAGGAATGATGAAGAGCGTCAATAAAATGACTCACCAGTTAGGGCCGACCAGCAGTTATCCAAAATCTATCCAGAATTGAGTTGTTGACCGGTCGTGGTACAGAAGCTATCCAGAATAGATTTTAGCTTATAAGTTCCATCGAGGTTGGCGTGCCCTAAAAGGAGGCAGTCATCCGCAAACAATAAATGGGAAACAGGGGGTCCTCACCGAGATGCTTTAATTCTATGGATCTGATTAACCACCTCCTTCGCCCCCATCGCTCTTGATAGGCCATTCATCAAGATAATAAAGAGAAAAGGGGAGAGGGGGTCCCCCTATCGGAGGCCCCGGGTGGGAGTGAGAAATCCATGGGAGGATCCATTAAGAACGACTGAGTAGCGCACCGTAGAAATACATTGTTCGGCACCACTTCGGGTCAAAACCTTGTGTCATCATGGTTTGGATCAGCGTTCTCCATTCTATCCGGTCATAGGCTTTAGACATATCAAGTTTTATTCCCATCAGGCCAGATCGACATTTCTTCATCTTCATCGTATGTATGAGTTCATGTGCCACGAGCACATTATTAGAAATTTGGTGTCCACTAACGAAAACTCCCTGGAAAGGAGAAATGATCTTTGCCAAGAGAGGTTTAAGATGCGTAAAAAGAATCTTGGATATAATCTTGTAAGTCACATTATACAAACTAATCGGACAAAAATCACTGGGTCGTGCCTTAGATAAGTTCTTTGGTATCATGACCACTTGCATAACATTAAGAAATTTGGGCATAAACCCCGAAGCAAAGAAGCTAGAACAAGTTACAAATATCAGGTCCCATCATGTCCCATGATTTCTAAAAGAAAATCGCAGGGAATCCATCTGGACCTGGAGCTTTATGAGGCCCAATACTATTGAGGGCTGCAAGAATCTCCTCTAGGGTAACCTCCACCAAAAGTGCCTGATGATCATCTGCCGTAATGTACGGGCTGAAATGGGCAAGGAACTCCAAGATGCCAGTCAGGTCAGAAGTTTTGAAATTACTGGCCATGTCCCGCAGGAAAAGATGCCCAATTTTCATCGGCTCTGATGTCCACTCACCATTTTCCCGTTTAAGCCAATCGATAGAATTTTTTTTCGTTGAGAGAGGGTTTGCATATGTAAAAATTTAGTATTCCGATCGCCTTCCATCAGTTAGTTGACACGAGATTTCTAACGCCATAACATTTCCTCCCGGGCTTGTAACTCGTCTAGATACCTTAACAGCTCCACCTCCCGCTGCGAAGACTCCTCATAAAGAGGGAGGGCCTGAATTGTATTAATCTCATCTTTGATCTCCAAAATTCGGCTGGGCACATGTCTAAAAAATTTCCTGTTCCAGGATCGGAGCCCCGCTTTAGTATTAGATAATTTGCCTTTAACCCGTTGGGCTAGGGAACCGTGTTCTAAAGTTTGCCAGAGATTCTTAATCATATAAGGGAACTGGGGTTCTTGAGTCCACATGGTTTGGAACCGAAAGCATTTGGTGAGAGTCGACAATAGAGGAGTAGTATCAAAGCATAGAGGAATGTGGTCCAAACCCAGGGCAGGTAGGTGAACCACCTTAGCCTTAGGGAAAGTAGTTGTCCACTCTGCGTTAGCAAGACTACGATCAAGTCTTTCCCTAATATTAGCCCAACCCCGACGTTTGTTATTCCAAGTGAAAGGGTGACCCGAGAAACCAAGGTCGATAAGACCCGCTTGATGGATAACCGCCTTGGCAAAGGCACTTCTAGCTGCTTTATAAGGTTTACCCCCCGTTTTATTGGCCCGGTCTAACACAGTATTAAAATCCCCCATAATCATCCAGGGACCGGTATACCCATGGGAAGTGGTTTCCACAAGCCTCCAACTTTCATTTCGATCCCTCAGGTAAGGACTACCGTAAAAAAAAGATCATCCAGGGAAAATCAGCTGGATCCGAGTACACCATAACATTAATAATATATTTATTACAGAAGACTACATCAATATTAATATTAGCCTTCCACATTACACAAATACCGTCGGCGTGACCATGAACGCCAGAGGCTGGGACATCTACCCAATGGGGTAGTTCAGAGTATGAACCAAAACCTGCATTTCTGCGGAGGATCGTTTGGTTTCGGCCATAAAGATAATATCTCCTTACGAAGATCGGATAAGCTCACGAAGATGATGAATTGTCGCCGGTCGACCCAAACCCCGAAAATTCTAAGCAATTAGTCTCATAATGGCCCAGGTGGGCTCCTCGGAGCCACCCGAACCCTGTCAAAATGTTCAAACAAGCGATATGTGCGATGAATGTGTGAAATAGAGAAAGAAGAGGGAGTGCGCACCTAAGAGTGAGAAAGTCTGCGGAAGCTGGCCTGGTGAGACTGGGATGGTATAGATCCTTCTGCAACTCTCGATTCGGCCCGTATCTGTCTATGGGCCACTCGTGATGCCGACTGAGGATATCGCAGAGATGGAGGGAAAACCTGATGGGGATGGCTCGGCTCTTGGGATTCCGAATCCCTAGTAGAAGAACTCATAGTACCACCTGAGCTAGCAGCGTGACGCAATGCCTGAGAAAAGGGTGGTACAATCTGTAACTCCCCAGAGCTGCTGAGAAGATGTAATAACTGATCCCCCCTAGAGTCAGGCCCTTGCCCATCTCCCTGAACTGGGTCACCCCCACTCCTGCCCACTGAATTGTGAAGACCCCAGAGCTGATCATCCCCTCCATGACCCTGATATCCATAAGTATCAACGACTGCCTGAAATATTAGCAACTCCTCCTCAACAACCAGATGAGCCATTCGCCCCCCCCCCCATCGATCAGGCCCTCTAAAGTGTCATGATCCACCTCTCCCCCCCCACCACAGTGAAGGTTGTCCACTACCGGGGAAACCCAAATCCACATCTGGGATTCCCCCAGAAACCCCAAAACCAAGACCTTCCCAATTACCCCCCCCCCTGTGATATTGCTCTCCGGACCGCCATCCTGATCGGTCAAACCCCAAGACGTACCTGGAAACTCGGGGTACCAGCGCCCTAATCCAACCGAGCATTTCCCGTTGTCCCTGCGTCTGTGTAAGGATACGTCAGGAAGAGGAAGGGATGGACACCGTCGACCCTGATCCCCATCCGCCCCGCCCTCCTCCGGGACTAAAGGTCGATCCTTCCCAGAAGCAAGTGCAATTGCCTCTATCTTCCCACTCAGATTCTGAATTGCCATATTTTCTGAAGACTGACTACGACCCGCTTCCCCTGCTTCTCCCGGACTATCCTCCTCAAGTATCACAGAACAGGACACGACGAGATGTCCCATCTTAAAACAGAGAGTGCAGAAGTTAACTGAGGCTCTTTCATATTTGGTCGCAATCAACAGCGACCCACTGACCAGGTCCGCCCAAACCGCCGGCAGAAACACCCCATAAATGTCCATTGCTACCCGTGCGCGATAACCATTCTTCGTAACTCACCTATTGCCCATATTGGATTCAGTAGCCAGAACCTGACCAAGACTTTGCCCAAAATCATACAGGAAATCCGGTGTGCCAAAAAGAGGGTCGGATATCTCAAATTTTACCCAGAAGGGCACAAGTTTGGAAATCAGCAGTTCAATCGGTGCACGCGCTTTATACGGTAAAAGAATCATGGAATGGCCAAAAGGGTTACAAGGCTGATGAATCAAAACATTGTTGAGATCATAAGCATTTCTGAATTTAAACAGAAAAAACATCTTACCCGCCACTTTGCGTTCAAATACTTGAAGAGTCTCGGATGTCTCCATATTCCAAAAACTTCGGAGGGCAGACATAATTTTTGTAAAGCTTCTTCCCGTTTCAAAAGACATAGTACCAATCAACGCATGGCGCCAATGTGGTTCCTCTGCCGCAATCCTTTCCGGGGTCAAAAGAACCACCGCGGCTCCTCGTGGTTTAGTAACTGTCATTCGTTCCATACTCTGAACGAATTCCTGAGTGACATAAAAGGAGGTCATGGAAAATACGATTCACCCCCAAAAACCACCACACTCGGCTCCCCCAACCAGACAACCAAAGCCAGACCAAACCCCTCCTTCCAATCAAACACCACAAGCCCAAAACCCACCTTCAAAAGAAAGAACACTCGCAGGTAAAATGAAATTAGACAGAGGAGGAGGGAGATAACAAAGCAAACCAGGCCATATGCACAATGAAAACAAAAACTAGGGAGACAAGAGGGAGATAAATATCAACTTGTCCAACTTCCACTATAAACAACCAACCATACTCCCACTGTATTACTATTGGAAATAGTTGCCGCAGTAAAAAAATGAGACGTGGCCCCGCACAATGTGTGACAGAGCACAAGAGAGAAGTAACACCAAGACTAACTAAAAGTTATACGCCCATGTATTAAGGCCCACAAATGCAAAGGATCAAAAACCAAACAAGAAATAATCCAAAACCAATCCACAACAAATCCCTTAGTCCCACTTCAAAAAAGATCTGGTCTACCCACGAAGCCCAACTGGATCAGCCCAACCATATTTACACATGTGCCCCTTAAACCCTCGAATCGTCGTTCCAATCCTATCGCCTAAACCGACCTTCCTCTATACCATCCCACTTACCAATGCACGGCCAGGAGCCCCTGACTATCTCACCTGCAATCGCACAAACATACGACAAAAGCAACCCGAAAACGGGAATCAAGGGATCAAAACAATCAAAAGGAAATAAAGGAAGCAAATATAAACCAGGGGAAGGAAACGAGAGCTCTCCAACCAGATTACCCCAGCCCCAACAACCATCACACAATCACAGACATGCCCGGCCGAATAAGGAAGGACGATCGCCCGAGGAAGTTACTAACTGTCCACTCAAACCAAGGAAGCCCACTCCAAAGAGAGGGATAGAAAGGAACCCACAGAACCAGTGGAGATGGAGATATATCGAAGACACCACTAAGAAGAAATCCAAACAAAAAAGTCACCCTCGTCGCTTTCCTCTCCATACCAGACCTTCTCTCTCTAGAAGTCTTTTTTTTACCTTGGGATGTAAATTGTTCCTTCTTTCTTAGTTTTTTTTACTTTGAGCGGCTTTTCATCACCCCCTCAGCTCTTTGCCTAGACTAAAGGAGTTCTCAGCCTTGATTAAGGGGGAAAATAAAGACAGAGAGGTATGACCATCTCCAGTATTTTCAGCTCTATAGTGCATTAGGGTGTGTTTTTTTCGAATCGAAAGTGTTAAAATGGGGATTAAGGTGTACTGCTTAATGAAAATCGGCAAGAGCAAGTCCTGTAGCAAGTTGGGGTTTGGGTATGGCCTCTGAAAGGGGACTCACAAAAAACCCACCCACACCCAGCCTCTCCCAGCAGCAAGTTTGGGTTTGTGACGTGGCTTTTTAAAAAAATTAAACTAAGAGGAGTTCTGATTACCACCGCTTCAACTGTTATGATTTTTGCAACCCAACTCGACTCATTCTTCACATTTTACTTCTTCCTCTCTCTCAATTCGAAGGAATTTTTTTTTCAATTCCAGCAAAATTAAAATAGAGATGCCAGCGGGAGACCCACACGCTAGTACATTACCTGGGTTTAGAGTGACAAAAAATCCAGAGTGAGCCATAACTCGGTCGAGATCCGGAAGGAAGAAAAAACGAGTAAAATTTGAAGATATCCAGCAAACCCAACCTATACCACACCCACTCCAAGAAAACTACCCGCAGAGGTTTATTACCCAACTACCAGATGTCATCAGTCATATCTATTACACTGGTAAGGAACTCACGGTAAGTTTTTGTTTAATTGTAAATTTGTAATTTTCATAAATCAAGTATTTGAAAAAATGCTCCAATGAACAGAATCAGAATTCGATGCTTCCGTACGGTACATTCACTACTGTGATCAAAGTGTGGAAGGATATTTCCATAATTCTGACAATTAGGGATGTCGTGCTGAAGATATTCGGTAGCTTTATGGATTTACGCTTGGGTAATTCCGATAGTCGATTCTTTCAGGCGCTAGCAGAGCGTTGGCGGCCGACAACGCATATTTTTTTGTTCCCATGTGTAAAGATAGGGGTTACTCCATTAGATTTCTAGATGTTGGCATCATTGTCAATCGGCCGATATTTGACACAGGTGCCGTATGACGACGCATGGAGTATTTTATCCAATGCGAGACAATTGCTCCCTAACATTGAATCCAATAATATAAAGAGTGGGAGCGTCATCATTTCACACTTGAGGACGTACTTGACCATCACAGGTGATCGGGAGAATGACATTACCATTACTCATACTTTTATCCTCTTCATGATGGGACATTTGTGGTTCCAAACGGCCAACGATACTGTCCCGCTTGGATATCTCGCTGCCGAATATGACTAGGGTTATGCTATTCTTGCTTCCCTGTACTATGGCTTGGATACCGCAGTCACGACCGAGGGTGCCATTACTGAATTTTCCCAACTTCTTGAGGTATACTAACACTTTTTCCTTATAAGCTACAAATCAAATATCTATCAATAAATGTCTTAAATATAATTTTTAATTATTTTTTATGTTGTTCCAAAATGCAGTATTGGTTCTACGAGTATTGTGGGGCTAGTCACCCTATGCAGTAGAGGATCCAGGAGTTGACTGATAAAAATGCTACTCTGAGGACACATGGACAGTGTAGACGACCAACTATATTCGTATGTAAGTAATTTATTTATGTATTTTTTTTTCTTAATGTCATATTTATTTTGTCAAAATCTAAATAAATTTTCTTTGTCCTGTTAACGACCTACATCTGATGAGGGGGCGTGACGTACGAGTGGTATCGCTACCACCTGAAGGTGGCGCGAGGACGAGGCAGGGGAACCGTGGACCTGGTTCGTGAACCAGGGGAGGCGGTACTAGCCATAGGGGGCAGGGTACTGGAGATGATTTTGGCCAGTCTTAGTAGATATAGCTGTTTTTGATGTTTTTGTAGACGTAATCTTTTATTGTAAACATCAGTGTTGAACAATTTTTATTAAAGTTTGGGTTTGTTTCTCTATATAAGTACTTGTACGACGTGATGTTACATTTCTTTATATAAATCAATATTAATCAATTTATTTTGAGTCTTGAATTTAAATAGAAATACAATTACAATTCTTTAATAGTAGTTCTACGCACGAAATGAAACTCAAAACATATACAATTACACTTAATTCATCGTTCACGACTGATGTAGGGATTAAACCAAGATCATTCAGTAAGGGGGAGCAGATCCCGTCCATAGTTAGAAAGTTGGTAATTTGTTGGAAACTCGTCAGGCGGGACGAAGTTCCGGTAAAAAAAATTGTATGGAGTCTCGAACGGGAACAGCTGGTTGTATTTCTCATACCATTCATCTCTAGCTTCGCAAAGAATATAGGCTAATGGAACACCTCTGACCCGTCTATCAATACTTATCCGTATCTCATGAAACTCATCACATTTAACCTTAATAACATTTTACCTGTTGTATAAATCTCCAAAAAGGTATTGAAGTTCTGTATGCACCCTGAATTGGACATGAACTCTATTTCATAACTGATTGAAGTTAAGTTGTCGGAGAGGTGGATTATCAACAAAATATTGCCAAGACGCGGCCAGGGCGCAGTCTTCATTCTAACCAAATACCCCTAAAGAATCTTATGCTAGAGCAGAAAAACTCGGCATTGTTGAGTTCAAGTATAGGAGTGTTGTTAGAGCATCTCCAGCCAATATATATATAAAGCAAAAAGTAGCCGTTGTGATCTAAAACTAGCCGCTGTGAATGACCCACCAGAGGAAGTAGCCGTTGTTGTTGGAAATAATTATAATTGGGGGTGAAAAGAACACCGCGCGGTGTTCCTTTTACCGTCAATTAACCTGATTTCCAATACCCACTTCTTCTTTTTTCCCCTTTTACACTTCCCTCTTCTATTAGAAATGTACTCCCCTTCACCGTCAATACCCTTCTCTCAACTCCATAGCCTTAAATATCTTCTTCATCATCATATTCATCCATTGATGATCCTCCACGTGTATCGCTATCCACCTCTGACGATCTTATGTTTGATTGTGCGGCGGCAATTTACGTTCTACACCAAAATGCAACAAACCTAGTAGTACATGATGCAACTTCGAGTCAGGACGGGAGTGTCATAGGCCGTAAGGATAAGAGAAAGAAGCGAGATCACCGATTGGGGCATTACAGCATTATACGGAACTACTTCAAGCCAGAGTGCACATATGAGCCGAAAGAATTTTGGCGACATTTTTGTATGAGTAGACACATGTTTATGAGTATATTCGATGCAGTCGTTGTACATGATCATTACTTTTTCCAAAAGCCTAACAACGCTAGTACTATGGGGTTATCACCGTACTAAAAGGTAGTCGCGACACTATGTTTCCTAGGCTACGGTGTTGCGGCAGATCATTTTGACGAGTATATCTGAATAGAAGAAAGTACAACCTTGTTAAGTATGGAAATGTTTTGTGTTACAGTTATAACAATTTTTTGCGAGGAATATCTTCGAGTACCAAACACGGCCGACGTCGAAAGGTTAAAAGTGATCGAAGAGTCACGGGGATTTCTCGGCATGTTAGGAAGCCTTGATTGCATGCATTGGATATGGAAACATTATCATATAGCTTGGCATGGTCAATTTACCGGTCATTACCCCAAGGCGACATTAATTCTTGAAGCAATAGCTTCACGCGACCTTTGGATTTGGCATGTTTTTTTTGGGTTCCCAGGGTCTAACAATAATATCAATGTCCTACAAAAATTACATCTTTTCACCGACCTGGCTGATGGTATCGCCCCGCCTTGCAATTATACAATTGCCATAAAAGCTTATGATATGGGGTATTACCTAGCGGATGGCATATACCCCAAATGGGAAATACTTGTCCAAACCATATCCAATCCGGTTACAGCGAAACAAAAAATCTTTGCTCAACAGCAATAAAGTTGCTTAAAAGACGTAGAACAGGCATTGGGGATTTTACAATCTCAGTTCAATATTATAAAAAAAATGTGGTTAAATTGTGGAAACCCAAGGTTTTGAACAATGTCATGAAGGCGTGCGTGATTATGCACAAAATGATCCTCGAAGAGGAACGAGGTTCATTCCTATCATACTTAGACTACAATCTGGCTGATACCTCAACTATCGAAGGCAGTCGTTCAATATTTTATGCGAATGCAGAATAATAGAATATTTTATATCAAAAATAAACCGTATTCAAAGTCAAGAATTGTACTTTGATCTAAAGGATGATCTAATCGAGCATTTGTGGACCGTGAGGGAAATCTTCAAACCTTGTACTCCATTTCTTGTATTATCTGAGTGTTCTTGATGTAATTTAATGCTTCTTGTCGTATAAGTTTATTAACCAAGTTTTTGATATTGCATTAATAGCCGTATTTGTTTTAACGCAATATTCTCGGAAAGAAACATTTTAAAAACAAGATTACATTCTTTAATAGCAAAGTACATTATTCAAACGATTACATTATTGAAAGGTAAACAACATTCTTGGAAAGAAAACTTCTATATAGAGTAAAGATAAATTATATTTCATCACCACTTCAAGTACCCGGTTCGCCCCTCTTGGCTAGACGTTCCTTGACCTCAGCTTGCCTTTGTAGATAGTATTGCAATTGATGTCTAGAAATATTACTCAGGTATTTCTCCATGATTTTGCGATCTTCCCTTGCTTGTTTAAAATCTATTTTGGCTTGACATTATTGATTTGCATCCGCTCTTCTTCTTTCTTTTTCTTCTTTCGCTTGTCTCTTCTCCAACCGTAGTTCATCCAACATTGTTTCGATACTGATACCAGATGCAATAACACCATCCACGGCCTTTTGTGTTGCAAGGTTCTTTCTAAAGAGTTTTTGGTCGATGGGCCTGCTTCCACCATCATACAATGAACCATCTAATTTAAAATTTTAGCCCGCCGATTGAGGTATAGGTAGGCCATTGGGGTCATCCGATAAATTATTTGATCCGACCGAGTTTCCCAGAGAAGAATTGTTCGATGTTCTCCTGACTACATTTCTTGGTACATTCCCCGCATGGTTCAACCCATCATCTCTTAGGTAGACCCATCGCGGTTCTCACGCCATAATTTTATATGCTTCACGGAGTTTGAAGTCATTGCCGCCAATCAAGCCTTGATAGATCTTGTGTGCATCGTTTTCCTACAATTTATAAAATTACCAAATACAAATAAATAACGTGCATATTCAAGATAAATAAATGACAATTGAGTTAAAGGAAATTAGAACGTACCCGATCTTTTTCGGTTTTCCCGCTGTCATTCGTAAATTGTTCTTGAACAACTATTCCCTTGTGCGCCACATATTGTGCATTAATGGGATACCACTGAGATTTGGTTGACCTACTTGATCGTTGTGTGGGGCACTCGGGGTCTCTGTTAAAGGTAATGTTGACCTTTTGATAGAAAGTAAAACCATTTGTGCGACCCACTATCTGGACAGAAGTTGTTACCCATGCCCTACGAGACACGTAAAGTCTACATCCGTCGAATACAGTCCAGTATCATCCGTTTCATCCAAAAACTTAGCATCTTCTGGCACTAGCACGCTTTGTCTTTATTTTATGGGTGTTCTTTTCTTTCTTCTTTTCCTTTTTCTTTCTCGGGCGCCGCCACTTTGGCATTGATGCATTTGCGTCACTTTGACTGTGCTGAGTAGATTCACCATGGAATGGGTAATTCTAAAACTAATTTGGAGGTTGAAAACCTTAAGGTTGAGTGAGCAGATAGGGTTGATAGTACGGGATAAATGTCTGAAGTTATGGTTGAGAGAGTGTAAATTGATTTTGATATTATCCTCTGAAGGTATTCCCTTGCGACATGGTAAACGGAGTTGGGGTCTATGATTGGAATTGAGCGTGGTTATGATAGAGGTATAGAGTAAATTGTGATGATGTGTGTTGAGAGAATAGTGCTGAAGGTGGGTTATGGGTAGATGGGGTTGAAGGTGTGGAGTTATTACTGTTGGTGTCAGAGTTTGCCATTTGGGGAGAGCGTAGAGGTTTGCCTTTATGCTCTATAATTGGGTTTGGGAGAGACGAAGTAGCCAGGGAGTGCTCAGGAAAAATAATTGAGATTGGAGGTGTTCCTTTTACCACCTGGAAAATTCGAGCGGTAAAAGGAACACCGCCAAATTTTATTTTATTTAGTTTGAGCTCCTCAAACTCGGTTGAGTTCTAACAGTGCCAGCTGGCAAAGTCAAACTGAAAATGGAACTACTAGGAGGCAAATAGTTTGGGTTTGGGTTTGAGTTGACATACCCAGCCCAAACCCAAACCCTGCTGGAGATGCTCTAAGCAAGCTTTGGTTTGGATATGAAAAACTGCTGAATGAAAGTGTCAAATGGAAGGCATTATGTGTATCTCTTTATATCTTTAGAGGTACAGAACACTTTAATATGTCTTGTATTTTAAACCAACTACCTTGTGGTCTAGTGGTGATGGTCTGTTTACCAAAATAATAATAATAATAATAATAATGTATAAACCACCATCGGGAGGTCAAAGTTTAATTCTCGCCTCCGGGTGGGCTTTGAGGTTGGTATGAGCCCGTCTGCCTATATATATATAGGGAGAGGATCTGTGGCCACCCCCCATATGGTACCCTTTAATCTACCTTATTAGAACATCTCCAACAGATAGTGTGAGTTCGAGTGTAGGCATTGACAGGGGGACCACAAAAATCCCAACCCAAACTTCACCTCTCCCAGCAGCAAATGAAAAAATCTGACGTGATTTTTTTTAATTTTTTTTATATACAATCAAAACGCCGCACAATGTTCTGTTTACTACGCAGTAAAACGATTATCGTCGCGAGTTTTGTTAAAATTAAAAGACCTAACTCAACTCCCTCCCACACTGTTTGTTCATCTCTATCTCTCAATTCGAACCAAAACCTTGAAAAAAAATTCAATTCTTTGCAAATTCAAATAAAGATGCCAGAGGGAGACCCACACCCCAGTACATTCCCTGGGTTTAGAGGGACAAAAAATCTAGAGGAAGCCATAACTCGGTCGAGGTCCAGAATGAAGAAAAAAAGAGTTGTATTTGAAGAGGTCGGACAAAATGAAGACATACCACACCCAACCCAAGGCAATGTTCCAACTAGGTTAATTACCATGCTCCGAGATAGCGAAACTCATATATATCACATTGGCAAGGATCTCACGGTAAGTTTTTCGTACATTATAACTTTGTTATTTCCGTTAATCAAGCGTATGATAAAATGCTCCAATGAATAAAATCGAGATTTAATGCGTCGCACGACACATTCACTACGGTGATAAAAGTTTGGATGGAGATTTCCACAATTCTAACAATAAGGGATCCCGTGGTGAAGATATTCGGGAGGTTTATGGATATACGCTTGGGTAATTTTGATAATCGGCTAATTCATACACTAACAATGCGTTGGTGGCCGACAACTCATACTTTTCTGTTCCCATGTTTGGAGATAGGGATTACTCTAATGGATTTTTCAATACTGACATCACTATTAATCGGCAAATATCCAACACAGATACCGTATGATAACCGATAGAGTATTTTATCCGAGGCGAGGCAATTACTCCCCCGCATCGAATCCAGCAATACAAAGAGTGGGAACGTCAGCATTGCACATCTGAGGACATACTTGACCATCACAAATGATCGGGCGGATGACATTGCGGTGGTTCGTACTTTTATCCTTTTCATGATGGGATATTTATGGTTCCAAACGGCCAACGACACCATCCTGCTTGGATATCTCGAGGCTATGGCTAATTTGGACGAAGCTCCCGAATATGACTGGGGTTATGCTATTCTTGCTTCTCTGTACCATGGCTTGGATATCGCCGTCATGACTAGGGGTACCATCACTGAATTTTCACAACTACTTGAGGTACACTAACATTTTTTCCTTACAAGCTACAAATCAAATATCTTCCAATAAACGTCTTAAATAGAATTTTTAATTGTTTTTTATATAATTCTGAAATGCAGTATTGGTTCTACAAGTATTGTGGGGTTTGTCACCCTATTGTCAAGGAAGCGCTGAAGATCACGTCGTATCTGTGCCTTAAAGCATGAGATAAGGGGAGCAGAAAGAAAACAAATGACCAGGCAGAGAATTTGGTTACTATAGCTAGATATCTCATTGGCCACTAGACTATTGAGTCAATCAATTGGCAACCTTGGGATACATCTACAGTGTTACAGGTAAATGACGTACTTACCGCGTCGTTCCTATTCCTTAAGAGGATGTCACTTCAAGTCCCAAATGGAAACTGCGAGTATTACTTGAGGGATAGATGTTGGAGGCAGTTGACTGGTACTACGGGTATTCCTTTGGATCCTCCGTCCAATATGTTGCCACATCTTAGTCCAGTTGATTTATATGTGATAATATAGGCTGGCTTTGTTGACTATGCTCAGTTTATGATAGGGGAGGAGGGAGAGACTTACGCCTCATACAGGGCTAGCCATACTTTTGAGGTAGGCTACCTATTGATAGATTCACAGAGGATGAGGAATATAGATCTGTTCGGACCCAGTACACTCAAGGCTGGTATTTACACCCATGGTGGTCACGTCAGCAGAGGTTCATAGCTTGTCCCAGGACTTCACTCTGCCCGACTTGGAGATGGGGCCAGACATGGGGTTGCACATGGAATGGACAGGGAGGCATGAGGCGGTCCTCATCCACCACTTGAAGGAGCCGCCACCCATGTCTGCCTCCTACGGCTTAGAGGAGCTAAGATACCTTACTCATGGTATGCGGCGAGTCACCTTTGCAGAGTCTGTGCGGGACGCCCAGACTATCCAACACTTAACTGATGAAAATGCTGCTCTGAGGAGGAATATAAATAGTATAGACGGCCAACTATATTAGCATGTAAGTAATTTATTTATGTATTTATTTATTTATATCTTAAGATCATATTTATTTTGTCAAAATCTAAATAAATTGTCTTTGTCCTATTAAGAACCTACATCTGAGGAGGGGAGCAACGGTACAGTTGGTACCACTACCACCTGGATGTGGCGCAAGGACGAAGCAGGGGACTCGTGGACATGGTCTGCAAACCATGGGAGCCTGATATTGGCCCGTCTTAGTATATATAGGTTTGAGATGAGTGTTTTTGTAGACGTAAATTTTTATTGTGTATATCAGTGTTAAATTATTTATATTGTAGACTTTTGTTTCTCTATATAAGTACTTGTACGACCTGATGTCCCATTTATTTATATAAATCAATATTAATCAATTTTTGTTTGAGTCTTGAATTTAGATAAAAATGTAATTACAATTCTTAAAATAGTAGTTCTACGCACAAAATGAAACTCAAAACAGATACAACTAAACTTAATTCATCATTCATGACTGATGTAGAGATTAAACTCAGACCATTTTATAAAGGGGATCGGATCCCGTTTATAGTTGGAAAGTTGGTAATTTACAGGAAACTCATCAGGTGGGATGTAATTCTGGTAAACAATATCATATGGAGTCTCGAACAGAAATGGCTGGTTGTATTTTTCATACCATTCATCTCTGGCTCTGCGCAGAAAATAAGACAGTGGAACACCTTTGACCCGTCTATCAATACTCTTTCGTATCTCATGAAACTCATCACATTTAACTTTAAGAACATTCTACCTGCTGTATAAATCACCAAGAGGGTATTAAAGTTCCATGTGCTCCCTAAATTGGACATGAACTTGGTCTCATAACCGATAGAAGTTGAGTTGTCCGAGAGGTGGATTATCAACAAAATAATGCCAGGACGCGGCCAAGATGCAGTCTTCATTCCAGCCAAATACCACTGAAGAATCCTGTATTGAGTTAAAGTAGAGACCTGTTGTTAGAGCATCTCTAGCCAACATTTATATAAAGCAAAACTAGCCGTTGGGATGCCAAAACTAGCCGTTAGGATGCCAAAAATATCCATTGTGAAAGACCTACAGGAGGTACTAGTGGTTGTGGGGGATCAGTACGGTAAAATTCTTTTTACCGCGTGGTAAAAAGAATACCGTCGCTAGCACTGATCTCCCATAACCACTACTTCTTCCCTTTATCCTTTTACACTTATCTCTTCTTTATGTTTGTTCCCCATTTACCTTCAACACCATTCTCTCAACTTCATAGCCTCAAATGTTTTCCTTGTCATCTTTTTCATCCATTGATGATCCTCCACGTGTATCGTCCTTCCCTGGTGATCTTATGTTTGATTGTATGACGGCAATGGCTGTTATGCATCAAAATGCAATGAACCTAGTTGTACATGATGCAACTTTGAGTCACCGCGGAAGTGCTATGAGCCGTAAGGATAAGAGAAAAAAGTAAGATCATGAATTGGGCATTACAGCATTATGCAGGATTACTTTAACTCAGGGTGCATATATGAGCCAGACAAATTTTGGCAGCGCTTTCGTATGAGTAGACAAATGTTTATGCGTATATTTGATGCAGTAGTTGCACATGATCATTACTTTGTCCAAAAACCCAACAACGCAAAAACTATGGGGTTATCACCATTCCAATAGGTAATCGCAGCACTACGTTTCCTAAACTGCGGTGTCGGGGCAGATCTTTTTGACGAGTATTTGAGAATAGGAGAAAGCACAACCTTGTTAAGTATGGAAATTTTTTGTGTTGCGGTTATACAAATTTTTGGCGAGTAATATCTTCAAGCACCAAACGCGGCCATCCTCGAAAGGTTAAAAGCGATAGGGGAGTCACGAGGATTTCTCGGCATGTTAAGAAGCCTTGATTGCATGCATTGGATATGGAAAAGTTATCCCATAGCTTGGCACAGTCAATTTACTGGTTATTACCCCAAGGCGATACTGATTCTTGAAGCAGTAGCTTCACATAACCTTTGGTTTTTGCATACTTTTTTTTTGGTTACCAGGGTCTAACAATGATATCAATGTCCTGCAACAATCACATCTTTTCACTGACCTGGCTGATGGTATCGCCCTGCCTTACAATTATACAATTGCCGGAAAAGCTTATGATATGGGTTATTATCTAGCGGATGACATATACCCCAAATGGGGAATACTTGTCCAAACCATATCCAATCCGGCTGTAGTGAAATAAAAATTATTAACTCAACAACAAGAAAATTGTCAAAAAAATGTAGAATGGGCATTTGGGATTTTACAATCACGGTTCAATACTGTAAAAAATCTGGTTAAATTGGGGAAACCTAAGGTTTTGAACAATATCATGAAGGCATGCGTGATAATGCATAATATGATCGTCGAAGAGGAATGAGGTTCATTCCCATCATACTTAGGCTACGATCCGGATGATACCTCAACTATTGAAGGCGAACGGTTCAATATTTTATGCGAACGTGGAACAATAGAATCTTTTATAAATAAAAAGAACCACATTCGAAGTCGAGAACTACATTTTGATCTAAAGGATGATCTAATCGAGCATTTGTGGGTCGTGAAGGGAAATCTTTGCTCCTAGTATTGCAATCAAGTATTATTTAAGTATTCTTGATGTAATTTAATGGCTCTTGTCGTATAAACTTATTGAACAAGTTTTTAATATTACATTAATCTTGTATTTATTTTAACGCAATATTCTCGAAAATAAACATTTCAAAAAAAAAGATTACATTATTCAATAGCAAAATACATTATTCAAACGAATACATTATTGGAAGGTAAACTACATTGTTAGAAAGAAAACTTCTCTCTTCAGTAAAGTTAAATTATATTTAATCACCACTTCAAGTACCTGGTCCGCCCCTCTTGGCCAAATATTCCATGATCTCAACTTGCCTTTGCAGATATTATTATAATTGTCGTCCAGAAAGATTACTCAGGTCTTTATCCATGATTTTGCAATCTTCCCTTGCTTGTTCCAAATCCATTTTGGCTTGCCAATGTTAATTTTCTTCTGCTCTTCTTCTTTCGCTTGTCTCTTCTATAATCTCATATTCGTAAGCATTGTTTGGATACTGCTACCAGATGCAATAACCTCATCCAAGGCCTTTTGTGTTGTAAGGTTTTTTCTAAAGAGTTTTTGGCCGAAGGGTCTGGTTCTACCCTTATACAATGAACCATCTAATTTAAAATTTTGGCCCGCGGATTGAGGTGTAGGTGGGTCGTCGGGGTCCTCTAATAGAATGTTTGATCCAGCTGAGTTCCCTAGAAAAAAATTATGCAATGTTCTCATGGCTACATTTCTTGGTACATTCCCCGCATAGTTCAACCAATCATCCTTTAGGTTGGGCCATCGCGGCTCTCACGCAAAAATCTTATACGCTTCATGATTTTTGAAGTTATTGCCACCATTTAAGCCTTGATTGATCTTGTGTGCATCTTTTTCCTACAATTCACAAAATTACCAAATACAAATAAATAACGTGTATATCCAAGAAAAATAAATAAAATTGAGTTAAAATGAAATTAAAACGTATCCGATCTTTACCTGTTTTCCGCTGTCATGCCAAAATTGTACTTGAACAACTATCACTTTGCATGCCACACATTATGCATTAAGGGGATACCACTAAGCTTTGGTCGACCCACATGATCATCATGTGGGGAACTTGGGGTCTCTGTTAAAGGTAATGTTAATATTTTGGTAGAAAGTGAAACATTTTGTGTGGCCCATGGTCTGGACATAAGCCGTTACCCAAGCCCTTGCAATACACGTGAAGTCCACATCCGTCCAATGAAGTCCAACATCATCCGTCTCGTCCAAAAACTCAGCATCTTCCAGTACTTGTATGCTTTATCTTTGTTTTGCGGGTACTCTTTTCTTTCTTCCTTTTCCTTTTTCTTTCTTGGGCGCCGCCGCTTTAACAGGTATTGGCATATTTGTACCGCATTGATTGTGCTAAGTAGATTCACCATAAAATAGGTAGTTCTGAAAGTAATTTGAAGGTTGAAAACCTTGAGGTTGAGTGAATGGATAGGGTTCATAGTATGTGTTAAACGCCTGAGGTTGCGGTTGAGAGAGTGTAAAGGGATTTTGATACTGTTCTACGAAGGTATCCCCTTGCGATATGATAAATAGAGGTGGGGTCTGTGGTTAGAATTGAGATTGGTTGTAGTAAAGATATGGAGTTAATTGTGATGATGGATGTTGAGAGAATGGTGTTGAAGGTGGGTTCTGGGAGAATGTGGTCGATGGTGTAGAGTTATTACTACTGTTGCCGGAATTTGCCATTTGGGGACTACATAGAGGTTCTCTTATCTGCTCTGTAGCTAGGTTAGGGAAAGAAGAAGTAGCCAGGGAGAGCTCAGCTAAGCAAAATGAATAAGTAGTCTTTTGAATACCGCGTGGTGTTCTTTTAACCTCCCAAAAAATTTGAGCAGTAAAAAGAACACAGCGCGGTATTCAAAAGACTGTTAAACTCTTTTTTTTTTAGTTCGAGGAGCTCAAACCCAATTTGGTTCTGGCATTTCCACGTATACAAACTCAAACTCAAAATTTAACTACTAGGAGTGCCAAAGTTTGGGTTTGGGTGTAAGTTGACAAACCCAACCCAAACCCAAACCTTGCTAGAGATGCTCTTAGAACCACTTATGTTTAGAGATTAGTGGTTAAGAAGAAAGATGAGGTGCAATTTTTAAATATTAGAAATTACCCTCTCTCCTCAATCTGATGAGGTGTAGGTCTCTAGGATTTAACTATCTCTCTCTTTCATCAATTATTTACTTTTGGTTCCCTCTTTCCTCTTTATATATATCTCACTCTTACCATGGGAACCAAATTAAAAACCAAGTCCTTCAAACCCTAGCTAGCAATGGCAAACTTGTAGAGTACTTAGGTGGTGATCGAAAGCCTCAAATATTCACCGTAGTTCTCTCTTCCTATAATTGGAACTCGCTCTCTCGATTGATTTTCTTTCGGGCGTTTATTGTGTCCCCTCTTAAAATATTTTGTTTGCGGACTCTGACCCAAATTTGTAAGGTTTGTTGCTCGTTGTATCTCTAATAAGGTTGCTGAAATCTTTTGGGATTTGTTGTATGTGAAATTGTTTGGTTTTTTTGGATGAAACGATGATGAATAGTAGATCTGAAGATGATACTAGCGAAATATTTAGTTACGAAAAAATCTATTTTTGTTACCATCTATGATTTATGATATCAGGTGTCGAAAATTATGAATTCTGATAGTAATTTTTTTTTTTGTGAGTGTTGTATATTTCTATTTTTTGGGGGAAATTTTCATATATTTTTTTGAAATTGTTATGCGTAAAGGAAGAAGGAAGAAAGGAAAACCCATGGATGTTTTGTTTGGAAGTGTACCCACTAGATTTTTTAAAGGTTGTAGTTTGCTGGGGGGGAATTACTTTTGGGGATGGGTTTCAATTTGCAACCAATACAAAAAGTCCTAAAAAAATTGGTATTATATCTGTGTTACAAGTAGTGTCGGAAAGTTAATAATTTCGTTAGTGAGTTAAAGCTGATTTTAGTTTTGATACAGTATGTTTTTTGAAACTGTTTATGTAGTGGCTTATTTACATCTCGGACTCAAGCTCCATCTTCGACCATCATATGACCACTCGACCTCGTCAACATACACGTGGCATAATTTATGACACATAGATCATATTCAGGTTCATCTCCCAAACACCATTACACTTTCAAACATAGATCATTTTCTTCTATAAAAGGTACAATTATTATAGCCCCTAGGGCTTCATCAAACGATTCTTGGTCGACAGATAGGAATGAAGGTTGCAGTAACATTAAAAGGGATTCTTGGTCGACGAAAATGCGCCAAAATCACTCCAACTCCTCTCTTTCTAGACGATCCTAAACCTCAAATCTCTGATTTACAAACTGATTCTAGTTCATCCTCATGTTTCCCTGACGAAATTACAAGTGAACCGTGCTCAATTCCTTACTCCAAGAGGCAAATCGACACGAATTCAGAGTCGATTCCGGTCTAAAACGGTTGCAGAATCGTGAGATCGTACTATAAGAGGGAGTTTTTTAAACTTATGTCTTGATATTTCTATGCATATTTGACTTAAGTCCTGCCATTTAGCAAAAAAGCAACTATAGTCCTTTATTTGCAGTTTGACTTTGGTCAACTGCAATTGACCGCAATTGACCCAGTTGACCCACATTTGACTGAATCAACAAATTTTAAAGATAAGTTTGCCCTTTTACAATTTAAAAACAAAAAACAAAAACAAAACAAAAATTACAGCCTCGAGATACTTACCTGTAGTATCCGACGATGCACAACTGTCGACCGTTGCTCATCCGCCAAAACCATTTCTCCCCTCTTTCCCTCTCTCCAATCTGAGCTTCCCTCTCTCCGATCTTCCTCTATAATCTGAGTATCCTGCTTCCTCTCCAAGTTTCAACCAAGTTTCCTATTTTGAAACAAAAAATACAAAAAATAAACAAAGCTAATTTAGCCATGGGAGGTGGTTCTGAATAACAAACAAAGGTAATTTAGCATTACTGTAAACTTAGTTATAGTCTTAATTGAAAAAAATAAAGTTTTTAGTCCATGAATTAAATTTCAGAGAGAAATGACTAAAGCTTATCTCCTTTACAAACAGAGGGGGTTAAGTATAATATATTGCTATTCCAAATTGCAAACAGATGTTGTTATTCCAAATTTTAAATTCCAAACAGAGGGGCTTAAGACTAAAGCTTATGCTCTTTGTACTTTATACTGTGTAATATATGTCTCTTATGTAAGACTGTTGTTGTTATTCCAAATTGTAGTGTGTAATGTGTTATCTTCAAGGCCACTCCCCTGATTGTTGCCCTTGGATATATACCAAATGTAGGTTTCCTCATTGTGATGGCATTAGGATGCTTATGACTTCATACACAACAAAGAACTACAGCAGAAAATATCTCAAGTGTTAACACTCAAAATACACTGAATTTCAATGGTTATCTGATGCAAATGTTCAATCTGGAAGTTTTGTTGGGACCTCCTCTGGAAGTGGGTGCTTTGGGTGTGGTGGTTCATCTCATTGGATTAGAGATTGCCCTTGGAAAGAATCCAAATGTGAAGTACAAAGTTGTGTTGGGACAAGGATGTTTCTTACCTCTAGGCAAGATCATAGTTATGGACATAAGTATTTGAAATGTTTTACTTGTGGCAATTTCCAATGGTTGAAGGCTGCTTTAGAAGATTTTAAGGAAGGCAAGAATGGAAAGCTTAATGTGAAGGTCACTGTGGAGATGGGGCTAGATGAATTCATTAAGGAGTTTAAAACAAAAATAACTATGTAAAAGAGATATATGTTTAAAAGCATGAATGTAATGGAAATTTGAAAAGAGTAACAAGAATGTATGGTTTTAATTGAATAAATTAGATTATTTAGTATACCTCATTCTCTTGCCTTCTTTTTATGTCCTCATAAGCATTTCACCATTCCAAAATCTGTAACAACACATTGACAAACTGCAACACATTGGCAACATTAACAGTTAAACTGCAACATTAGAATGTTTTATGTAGTATATAGAAATTCAACATTATAATCTACAACAACATTACAAACTGCAACACAATATATTCATATAGACAGTGACATTGTATCAATATTGGATCATCATTCATGTAGACAGTGACACAAACTTATATTGGATCAATATTCAAATATATTGGATCAACATTCATATAGACAGTGACACAATATATTCATATAAACTGCTTCACATTCAAACTTATATTCTCATTCATAAACAGTGGCATTGGATCAACATTCAAACTGCAACACAACATTAGCAGTCAAACTGCTACACAATATATCATTCATAAATAGTCAAACTGCAATACAACACAACATACTCCATTATATTCATAAACAGTCAAACTGCAACACAGTGACATTATTTCACATTCATAAACTGTAAAAAAAAAAAAAAAATACTATAACACATTGTATCAACATACCCCAAAAAACTACAACAACAACACATTGGATCAAACATTCAAATATATTGGATCAACATTCATGTAGACAGTGACACAATATATTCATATAAACTGCTTCACTTTCAAACTTATATTCTCATTCATAAACAGTGACATTGGATCAACATTCAAACTGCAACACAACATTAACAACCAAACTGCAATACAATATATCATTCATAAACAATCAAACTGTAATACAACACAACATACTCCATTAAATTCATAAATAGTCAAACTGCAACACAGTGACATTGTTTCACATTCATAAGCTGCAAAAAGAAACACTATAACACATTGTATCAACATACCCCAAACCACATTATATCAATATACCCCAAAAAACTACAATAGCAACACATTGTATCGACATACCCCAAAACAAACTCCATTGTTAACAGAAAGTTCAAAGCCTCCAGTTTTGCCTAGGTGGCTTGAAGATTTTCTTATAAGGATTCGTTGGAGCATCTGTCCTTGGAGGCATGGGTGATATCACCAGTAGTGGCCTCTTTTGGGATTGTGGAGCTTCTACAGGGACTGAGTTACTCAACCATTCATCTACAAACCTTTGGTGATTTGTTTGCATAGCTCTTCCCCTCCCTCTTCCAGCATTGGATGAACTTGAAGCACCTTCACTTCTTCCCCTCCCTCTGCCAGAATTTGATGAACTTGAAGCACCTTAACTTCTTCCCCTCCCTCTGCCAGAATTTGATGAACTTGAAGCACCTTAACTTCTTCCCCTCCCTCTGCCGGAATTTGATGAACTTGAAGCACCGTCACTTCTTCCCCTCCCTCTGCCAGTATTGGATACCTTCCCACTTGAAGCACCTTCACTTCCTCCCCTCCCTCTGCCAGCATTGGATGCCCTCCCACTGCTACCCCTTCATTCAGCTATGGGTGTTATTTGTACTCCTCCAACTATGGGTGTTGTCTGTACTTGAGTAACATCTGATTGTTGTGAATGATTGAAGTATACTCTGGTTGATTTTTCTTTTGGTCTTCCCCTTGCCTTAGGTGTAGGTGCACTCTGAATTTGGATAGGTTCACCTTTAGGAGTTTTTTTATTGTGGCCAAAGCACCACATTTCCCACATTTTTTTTGTGCTTTATGTATTTCATCATCATCCTGTCTTCTCTCTTTCTAGGTCTTCCCCTCCCTCTCTGCAATGGTGGTGGATCAACCACATGAGATGGCTACATAAGAAGCAACAAATTAGCATAATACAATTACAAATGAGGCATAAGTAGCAACAAAAAGAATAGTGTGTGTGTATACATTAAAAGAACAAAGTGAATACATAAAAAAAGCATATAAGCTCATCAGAAAATGTATAATACCACTAAAAAAATTTTACTTACAAAGGCCTAGTGTGTATCATCAGATACTGGATGTATAATACCAATGTGTATCATCAGTGTTTATACATTAAAAGAATAGTGTTTATGCATTAAAAGAACAATATTTATACATTAAAAGAACAAAGTAAATACACAGATACTGGATGTATAATACCACTAAAGAATAATGCCAGATACTGGATGCATAATGCCAGTGTGTAACATCAGACAATACAATGTACTGGATGTATACTATATGTATAATACTGGATGTATAATTCTACTAAAGAATAATTTTAACTTACAGAGGCCCAGTGTGTATCATCAGATACTGGATGTAAATACCACTATACGTGGCCACATATGAAGCAACAAAGTGATATGGTGTAAAAAAACTGTAATAAAATCAAATAAAAATACATGAGACAGTGAAATCAAATGAAAAAAGTAATAAATAAATAAATTAGGAAAATATATTTCTTAACTCTTCAATGATTGCCTCCTTGGGATTAATACACTTGCAGCATGGATACAAGGCATTCTTGTCAATTTCTACTCAATGCATTGGCAAGTTCTCTCTTCCAGGTTTAGTACCCACCTTGCCCCAATACTAGAGATTGAAACCCATTTATTCTTGTCACCTTCTTCCATATCATACTCCCCATAATGTTCCATTAAATACTCAAGATGTTGAACTGCTCTTGGTACCAAATAACCTTGATTCCATGACTCTGCTTTGGTTCTTCTCTCAAACATTAGTTTCATAAACATCAAACTTAGTCTCTCAAATGCTTTGGTTAGTGGTTTATCTCTGATCTTCAGGATCCACCAATTGAAGGACTCACTAAAATTATTGGTTATATGTTCACATTTTGCAGTACAATCAAAATAAGATCTACACCAATGCTCATGTGGTTCTTTCTCCAAGTAGTCCTTTGCCCCAGGGACGTCAATACCAAGCTGATTTAGAAACTCTTGTTTTTCATTTTGCCTAAAAGATCTTGCAGCTCCCCATGACAGTCTTTCTAAGTGTGCTTCCATGTGGTATTTTTTCATGTTCTTAAACATATGTCTGAAAAAAAACCTATGATTTGCATGTGGAAAAATCTCTGCCACTAAATCAATAAGCTCCTTCTGCCTATCAGAGATAAAGGTCAATTTTTCTAGGTGAGCAGATAAGTAATGTTCTATCTTAGCAAGAAAATTAAGCCAATTCTTTTTACATTCAGTTCTGTACATGTACACTTCAATTGGAAAAAAGTCATTATTGACATCAAGACTAAGTACAGATAAGCAAACCCCTCCATACTTCCATTTTAAAAAATAACCATCTAACCCCAATATATGTCTACAACCCTTAACAAAGTCATTCAAAGATGCCTTAAAAACCACAAGAGTACCAGTCCATTGCAGTGTTTCATCTTGTCTCTAAGTTCTAACTATGCTCCCAGGATTGGATTTCAAAATCTCCACACACAATGAAGGCAAGTCATGGTAACACTGATCATAAGACCCTACTATACTCTCCATGCAGATTTGCCTTGCATTCCAAGCAGTCCAGTAACTAATCTCAACATCATATTGTATCTTCATTCTGGTCATATTTTCCTTGGGAGTCATTACCCTAACATCTTTAACCAATGCTTCAACTTCTCTAGCAACCCATGGTGCATTACATAAGGTATTGCCTACCCCTAGCTTTCCTTCACAAGAATGTTGAAAGTTACCATATCTTAAAACTATTGTGTACCCATTATTGTTTCTTTATTTAAATACCAGCCACTCACACTCTTCCTCTGAACACTTTAGCCTCAGCCTAGTACTGTCATTCTTGATATATATATATATGGTTTAAAATTCCAAACCTTCTCATATGTTCTCTAGCGTCATGTGCAGTTTCCCATTGCATCCCTACCTCAAGTTCTTTGAAACCAATAGTCAATGGTGTTTTGGCTTTGTCATCCTCCTCTTAACTGTAAATATCATCCAATTCAGCATCAACATTTTTAAATTCATTACATCTTTCAAGATCTTTAGCAGTAGGAATATAATCCTCATCATCAGATGAGTGGGTGCTGTAATAACCATCCTCAGCCCCCAAACAATCAATCCCAACTTGGGCATACCTAACCCATCTCTCTTGTTTTTCATTTATATCATCACATTCATTTTCACTTTTTGGCACAATATTCACTGAAGTTTCTATCTCATAAGCATCTATTTCCTCTGGGTCAATCTCTTTGTCACTATGATAAACTTTAGGTAAATCATCAAAGTCTTCTCCTTCTTCTTCTGAGAGTACAATAGTCTTCTTCTTCTTCATCTTCTTCTTCTGTCTCTTGGCTGGTTTATTGGCAGCTTTGTTAGGTTTAGATGGACTTATTACCATTACTTTTCCCTTTCTTTTAACATTGGTCTTAACTTGGAAGGCCTTAACTGAGGTGGTATTATTCTTTTTTGTCTCTCTTGGGGATATGATATAATCATTATCATCTTCATCTTCATCTAGAAGAATATACTCTCCAGCTTCAGCCCCAGGGATCTCTCTTACTACATTTGTTGGCTTGATGTAAAACTGTACTCTTATTGGATAACTTTCATCACCCTTTGCCGACATATCCCTCAAATCATCTGTACATATGATAACAAAAGGCAACCCATTGTACAAACACAACCTCTATCACATTCCCCTCTGAAATTTAACTCCCCACCCCATGGTGGTCATTAACCTTGCTGCAATATCTCTTACATATTTCTCATAAATTATCCCTTCCCCATATAATATCCCATACTTAAAAATCTTCCCCCCTTTATAATCACTATCAACCCAACATGTAGGACTCATTCTACCCCACTTTCCCCCATAGTTAATAAAAACATGCCTCAAATCGTATGAATGCCTGCAAAAAACCCCAATACAACATATAGGAATTGAACATTGTCTTACAGAATAATTGAACACCAATACAACATATAGGAATTGAACATTGTACAGTGGTACTATCCTACAAAAAACCCCAATTGAGTAACAAATACCCTAAATTATGAACCCCCAATGTAGTTACAAACACAAAAGGGGCTTATTGTTGGACCACTCGTACATTACTTTGTAATGCCTATTATTGTTTCTATTTGTTGATTCAGTAAAAAATCTCAATTTCTAAGTATAGATAGGCAAACTTCCCTCAAATCTCAATTTCTAATAAACCCTAAAAAAAATTCTAATTGGGCAATGTATTATATAAATTACATTGGAAGGGAATATGGCTCAACATTGGTTCTTGGATTTTAGGTAGAGGGCAATCATCTAGTGCATTATCAGGGATGGTGATGGGATTTGAATCATCATCACCAACCTCATCTCTCAATACCATCTTCCTGGCATGATTCTTCGAGTTCTTCTTCACCATTATCAGAGAGAAGTGATAGAAGTAAGAGAGAAGTGTTCTTGTCTGTAAGAGAAGTAAGAGAGAAGCAATTTGGTCTAGAAATTTTTTAGTCTGAGAGCAGCTGGTTAACACGTGATTTCTAAGGGTATTTCAGTTATTTTACTTGTACGCCCTGATTTACTGAGTCAATGCGGTCAATTGCAGTTGACCAAGGTCAAACTGCAAATAAAGGACTATAACTGCCTTTTTGCTAAATGGAAGGACTTAAGTCAAATATGCATATAAATATCAGGATATAAGTCTAAAAAACTCCTATAAGAGGTGATAACTAGAGAAATCACGAGATTGGACTATAAGATCAAAACCCTTTCTGTGTTGGTGTCAACAGAACCCCTCCAACAAGTTTCAGACTACATCGTTGGGGAGTCTGAACTGGAAGTTGCTAAGGAGGGTCACAATTTTACAAACTTCTGCTGGCGCTTGATATCCATGTTCCTCCACCATCTTATGAGATAAAATCACAACCACGAAGCAGTTCATTTCACAGTCACAAAGCAGTTCATTTCATAATTTGAAAAATTGCTTTAAATCAAGCTTGGGAGGTCTGGAATTTCGTAAACGAGTTCAAAAATGAGCTCTAGATAATTGCTCACTCGAGCTCAACAACAAACCTCATTACTGGAGGCCGAAAATCATCACGAAATCGTCGATTCTCGTATTTTTGAGGCAAAAATTGGAAAGGCGAGTGCATCAGTTTCGATCAGAGCTCCAAAGTCCATCACTATCATAAATCTCTCATAATTGCAGCAATGAATCAATGAAGGAAGTCGAGTCCAATTACTACGACCTCAATTGCTCTGAACATCTCTCGTATGAAGTCACAGTTTCAAGCGAAGAAACGATGCTTTCTAATATTGAATCCGATGATTTCCCCAATAACATACAAAGATGATGATTCGATGGAGTGCAATCCGTCTGATTACAGTTACTCTGATCTCATCGAGTCACCGAGTGACTTCACTCAAGCGTTCAACGATGTCTCCAGTGGCTATAAAACATTCCCCAATATGAGAAAAATTATGTTTGATTGCATTAGTGGTTTTTACCTACGGGGGAAGAAACCTTACCTCAACAAAGCCTCTCCTATGGTCACATCTTGCTCATGCTCATCCCAGACTACTTCCTACTCTCTGGATGTAATACTCGTATTAATGGCCAGGACAATATTGCTACGAACTCTACAATCGAAATGGCATTAATCAGATTTTGGGTCCTAAAGCTTCGTGTATTTTGTTTAAAGATTTTGCGCGTAGGTGTTTTGGGTACATGGTGTTCTGGTTGATCAGACGACTCTTGGGCACCAGTTTATTAAACAAAAGTTTAATGAGACTCCAAAATTTGGTTAGTAGATCGATCCCTTTGGACACTCAGTAGTGCAAGCTTCTTTGCATGCTTAAATCAACATACAAACCCCAAATACTGGATTCAGTCAATCGACTTGAATCATACTTGGGGGCGAGCTCGACCTCAGCTTCAGACTCAATGCTCGACCTTATATTTTCAATAATTTCAACCGCATTATTAATGTGCTCGAGGTCAAGGTACTCGAAGCTATTTCAACTTATTATCAAGCTCATATCCAAAAGTATTCAAGGTTGGGGTATTTCAAGCTCATACTTGGGGACGAGCTCGACCACAGCTTTAAACATAATGCTCGACCTCATTATTAAATTTACTTAAATCATACTTGGGGGTGAGCTCCATCATCATATTATAGGTCGATAAATTGGTTCGTCCAAATTCGATCAACAGATAACATAATCTAATACATTACAGGTTGATAATTGGTTCGTCCAATTTCGACCAAACAGATTACATATTACAGTTCCACAATTGGTTCATCCCAATTCGTCTAACCCATCTAATACATTACAGGTTGATTATTGGTTTGTTCAATTTGACCAAAAAAATTACATATCACAATTTACATTTTTCTTTTGTACGTCGCTCTTATACCAATGAAATGCTTGTGTTTGACCGACCTACATCAGAGTACTCTTCTACTATCTTATAGAGTACTCTTCTACTATCTCTATCATTTTTGTACGCCAATCTTACACCAATGAAATACTTGTGTTTGGTTTCCCTACATTGCAATACTTTTCTACTATCTTATACAAGTACTTCTATATACATAGCACGTCTACAATAACAGGTCATTTATTACTTAAGACAATTCAATCTTCTATTACAGATCGATTATTGGTTCATCCACTTCGATCTTCTCATATATTATAGATCGTTTATTGCTTCATATAATTCGGTCTTCTAAATACATTACAGGTTGATAATTGGTTCATCCAATTCAACCAAACAGATTACATACTATAGGTCCACAATTGGTTTATCCAATGCGGCCAACACATCTACTATATTATAACACATTTTATGTCGACAATAGGTTCATCCAAATTGGCCAACAAATTACAAGTCAATCGACTTCAATTGTACTCAAGGGGACCACTAAGCCTCAAATTCCCAAAAGTAAGCATCGACGACATCAGTAATAAACTTCTTCAGAATCAAGACAGTAATGTCAGGTAACAGATATAGAACGAACTCAGCTCGCACATCAGCTATTTCTGCCTCAAGCGTATTTATTTAAAATTGTAAATCTTTAACATTATCTTCTTCTTTCTTCAACACCGCCAACAACTCTGTCACTTTAAGTCGCCCTGGTATTGGCTCTGCCTCTTGTTGGGTTCTTCATTCTGAAATGTCCAACTCTTTTTTTCTTATAACTTCTTTTAGCCCCTCCATTTTTCTTAGCTCAATGGCTAGTTCAGCCTCCTTATCTTCCAGTTGTTTGGTTAAATGAGCCACTGTGCTTCGCCCTTCCGTTACTATCACCTCCATTTTCTCCTTTAAATTATTAACACTTTTCAGTGCTTCTTACTAACGACTCAGATCATCGTTCAGTTTTTCATTTAAAACGTGTAATACTTCACACTGGTTCAGAACCTCTGCCAGTTTACCCTACAGCAACAGTCAACTTTCACATACATACTAGTTCGTGTATTCAAACAGATTTCATGTCATAGTTAACAAGTTTACTCAAGAACATAATATTTGAGTAATATCGATATATCGCTCTATCCATATGATCATCACAGAAAATAGATTGCATTTATCATCAAAACAGTGAACAAAGATCTAATTCATATGCAGGTTTGGTGAGAAACTGGACTACTCTACTTTTGCTTCTTCGAGCTACGAAAGGACTGCCCTCTGTCTCTCAAACTCTTTGATTTATCGACTTGAACGTCTAAATGAGTTATAAAGGTTACCACTTCCTGCTGGCGCTGCTTTCATCGTGACTGAGGTATCAGGCTCTCGACCTCCTCCTCCTCCTCTTCCGACATAATTTCTTTTGATTTAGGAATGGGATTTTAACAATATTTTCCTCCTCATCATTTGTAAACCACATATTTTTCAGCCTTTGCGTTCTCCACATCATAATCCTTCCCACAATCCATTACATACTTCCTAAATTCGTTTTCCACCCTTGCTAGCTCCCCTCCATAAAACTTAATCACACTTTCTATATGAGGTTCATGGTCCTATCGAGCTGCAACATTTGCTCGCGATGGATACAGATGCTCCTTCAACTGTATATGCGCCTTGTGCAAACGTTTGTGCATTTTTTTTACAACATACCCATGCCCCCCTTTCCTCTTCTTTTCTTAAAACTTCATCCCTTTCTCTTTTTATATTAGCATATCTACACTGAAGATCATATAATTTTTTAAAGCTTTTCTCTGAATTTGACTTAAACTGCCTTTTCTCATATTCAGTTTTATTAAGTACATGTTGAATACGAGCCACATAATCCCTCACTCTACCCAACGATCTCTCCAGGTCAGAAACAGTTTTCTCAACCGCTCTACCTCCTACACATATTATAAATATCTTGTTATCATACAAATATTCAAACAGAGCACAATAAAAAGTGCGTCATTCAAACTTAATAGTTTAAGACCACACAGAGTACAATCTCATCCAAGTCAACAACAGAATAACATAATTCGAAACAGAATACCACAGACTGATTAAAGATTCTTGCCAGTCTCTACCTCAAAAGGAGGATCCACATCACCAACAGCTCAAACTTGTTTAGATTGAGAAGCAGGTACATTGGCTGGAATTGCAGCATCTCAAACCACACCATCCTTTGCATCTGAAGCAAAGACTATTTCCTCTATTTGCCAGTTCAGCCCAACTCTATACCAGCAGCAAACAGCCCAAAAAAATGATAAGATTGGACGAAATAGTTTCTTTTCGCCTGTAACTTGGTGCATGCCTGTGAGATAATCTCCTCACGCTCGGACAGCTCTACATACCGCTTTCCAATAGCCTTTTAAGTCTTTAACCCTACTATTTTTCTCTATCTCAAGCTCTCCTTCGAGCTGTTTGAGCACCTAGCCTGCGAGTAAGCTCTCTGAACTCCTAGCTCCTCTTCTCAATAAACTTTGTAGCCCCCTTCATCAACATCGAGAACTGCCAATACAAACACACAAGTTCAGTACAACATATATCACATCACACTGCAGCAAGTAAAGGATATCAATACATACCCCAAGAGTCTGCTCTTGAAACATATCATAAAGCTGATGCGGATTAGCCCCCGCCATTGTATTGCTCCATTTCTCTCATCTTGGCCATAACCTTGGTATTAGTGCAATCACTGCCTTCACTCTCATGTCATTTTCTTTTCAGCAAACCCCTGTCCACATCTAAAGGAGTGACCTCACTCACCACTTGCTCCTCACTACATCTTCAGCAGCAGGTTTACCGACCTCTTTCTTTGGGGCTACCACCACGGCAAAAGGCAAAGTTTTCAACGCTGGCTTTTTCAACCTTTGAATCGACCACTTCACATTCGTACTCTCCGCCTCAGGCAGAGGAAGACTAGTGAAATTACTTACAGAAAGACGGGCCTTCTTCTTCTTAGTCATAACTTGATTCTCGTAATCAACTCGTTGAACTTTGGGCACTCTAGAGTATACTCTCTTATCCCTGTGAATTCCCAATTCACCTAGTACTTGCTTTAGTTCGACCTGCTCAAGAGCTACACAATCGAATAAGCAAATGTTATTAGGCGGAGATTTGGATTAGACAAACAGGAAATAAGAATATGGTTAGCAACTCAAAGACAAACTGATGGTTGGTCGAAGTTGACAAATATTACTTACTCGGATTATAATACTTATGATTCACGACGAGCACTGATTCATCTGGAGCTTGCATACAGTTGCCCCCTACCCATACGAGGTGGTGATTCCATGGTCTACCAGCAGACTCAAAGTCAAAGAACTTCAGCCTAGAAGAATCATTATATAGGTAACCACTATTATGACCTTTGACGAACGTGAGTTTATAAAATTTTAGAACGTCATCCGCTTTGAACTGCTTGGCAGCCCCTTCCCTTTTCCACTTATCATTAAGTGCCTCACACACCCTCATCATTTCATATACATTCCCATTTGGGCAGGGCAGCACTGGAATACATTCATGACCCCATTTTGAAAGAAGGTAAGAGGAATCCTCATACCATAAACGACCTAGTTTAGATAGCACAAAAACCCATCATTCGGGCCTGCCATCCCCCCACCATTATAGTATGAAATTTCTACATTCTTACTAATACTTTTCTCTCTTTTTCACTTATCCAGGCAGGGGACTAGGTAGTATACCGCTTTCTCCCCTTTCTCTGGTACATAGGTCCTAAACTGTCGACCTACTTCCATCACATAGTTTCCCCACTTTCCTTTTGACTTCTTCTTAAACTTCAAAAATTCTTTACCTACATCTACTCATTTAGGGTATACGAAAAATAATTGATCTTTCACCTATGTATCATCTTCCTCTATAAATCTATTTACTTCATTGGATCCACCAACTTCTATACCTACATTCACTTCAACCTTATCTACAATCTCCTCCATACCACTACAATCGTCCTCCCTCCCCGACGATGATGTTTCTTCTGAACTAGATGATACTAATTTTTTTCTCATGGGCTTTATATTTTTTAAATGCATATTGAACCTACATATACATATAATATTTCATCATTTTCTCTAAATCTATGATTAAACATCTACACAGATACATGTTATACCATACATACATCAGAAATAACCCCACCCATACTTTTTACCCAGTCAAAGCATTTATTTTCAAACTTTCCAAAACAACAGAAAATCATTTTCAACCTTCCCTCTTCTTCTCCAAAAATGTATTTTTCTCTCTCTACAGTCTGTTCCCATACCCAAAGCTTGTGTAAAATAGAAAAATACAAATAATTACTCAGTCCTTAACCCCTATATTCTCAACTTTGATATCCCTAAATCAATCTCATACAATGGCGATGACCATACAACATCATATACATATTACAAGAAAATAAAATCAAAAATAGAAGAATTCTAACCTGTTCTAGAAGAACCACAATCTTCTACTTTACCCTAACGTTTCACAGATATTGATTGCTACTGTTATTTCTCCAACAATTTTCTATTACCAGATGAAGCCTTCCCTACCAACTCACACTCAGAACTCAAACGTTTCTTCTCTCTAGAGATATGGGTTACACCACTTTTTTTCTCTCTATCACTGTAGATAATTTATGAAGGAGAGAGAGACGAGTTTTTATACTCTCCCTCAGTTTATGACATGATGGCTCTTTTCGACACGTGTCAGTCACCCCTCCTATCTCTACAGGCACGTCATTTCGTCTCATATCATCATCATAAATTCTGTTATAATGTCTACCGTCATCACGTCTGTCCATACTTTCTGCCATTAATAAATTTTATACCTCTTTCCCAAAGCAACTTACACGATCAATCACCTTGTTTTTATAATCACCACGATCGTACCATAATATACATCATTCCTAAAATAGCTCAATATTTAAATTCGAAATTATCTACACAGTTGGTAGAATCAGACAGCTGTAATCCACAATATCTGCCATGCAAACAGTTAACAAACACATTGATCTTATTTATTTCAATTTGCAGATTCAATCTGCCTCATTCTACATTCAAGAGATAACAAAAATTGAATACTGCAAACAAATTACTTATTTATTTTGAGCTCTCAAAGTTTGAGTTTATAGTCACATATAGTTATATTTAAAGCAGCCCAGATGATCGACCATACCACATGGTATTATCTTCCCTCCTGCTGCTCTTTCATCTTCTTCAGCAAGCTTGTCCCGTGCGATCTCTTGAATAGCTTCTTCGTACAAAGTTGCATCCAATAAAAATTCATGAAAAACATTACACCAAAAAAGGCGATCATACTCTGCACGCCTGCCCTCGTCATCTAAGTCGCACAGCTTTAGCGGCCATTCCGGTAATATGGCATCGTAAGGAAACTGACAAAAATATCGCTCACGAAGTTCAACAACTTTGATATGGAACCTACCTTTCACTGCATGACGAATACGCTGAGAACGCGTCCTTACCATAGCCACTTACAAACATTCAGCAACAAATTTTCCCTGCAAAAGATACAAGACATAACAGCTAAGGATTACTACTTTATATAGACAATATGAAGATCCTTAAAAATCTAAATCCCCCCCCCCCCAACAGATTTTGAGGAAGGATATATTTTGCAAGAACAAATTTTCAGAAGCAAGAATATCAGTAGAAGCTAGAGAATATTGTGACAAATCATACTTCCCATTTTATGAAATATTTCATCGGATTTCAATCGTGCAGATGGAGTTTACAACAAGCAGTCAAGTTCCTCTTGCAGTAGCTCCAGCAGTAACACCTACAGACATATACCATCCACTTACCTACAGTAAGACATCTTTTGGTCAGTCTGAAACAACAGCTCGCCAAAATAAAGATACCCTTCAAACCATCCAATCATCCTAGCCACTCGTTTACTTACACCAAACGACCTCATTACATTTTCGGACTCCTCTTTTTTCAACCTCAGTTTCCACTACCTTTACTAATATGCATATTGAATTCACTATAGTTCGATTCATTCAAAATACTCCATCACAATTCGATGTTTCTCACACCAACATATTTCCAGACTTCTATTCCTTTTCACATTTTGCTTCATCCGCAGTTCGAATTATTATTTCTCAATACCTAACAAATCAGTTCGCACAAAAAACTATACATATAAATTTGAAAGTTCGAGACACAACATAAAGATGGCAAAATGAAGATATTTCATTAGCTCGAATATTTCTTACAACTCATAGTACTTTACAGATAACAAGTTCTCCAGACAATTTCACAGATCACTTTATAGATTACATTACATCAGTTCATAGCATCCACCGAGGAAAAAGATGCAAAATTGAAGCAGGCTTCTAAACTCTGATCCCCTGCACGAATGGGCCAGGAAATCCAAGAGCTGGAAATTACTGAAGGAGTTAAGGTACCAGCAGAAAGATCTTCTTCACGGCCAAAGGTGATGATTGTGTGGAAGAAAAACCTCCCCCATCACCGTCTCTTCCACCATAACCACCACCACCCAACGTGACAAAGAAAATAAGAAGGGTCCTATATTTTATAGAACTCACTCACCAGCAGGGTACCGACGGGACTCCCTCGGACAAACGCCTGCTACTTCATCTTCAGTTATAACAGCTTCTTCCGCCAACAGACGCAGCCCATTTTGACACTCCTCCTCTGATGTCAGCAGATAATGGAAGCGCACCATTTGATAATAGTCATTTCCTACCTCCATCACCTCTTCATATGTCATACCATGGTAGGTAGGACTCACCGGAATTGGTGTCGGAAGACTCAAAGCCTGATGCCCAAAATATCGGAGCCAAAATTCTTCAACTTTCGCAAGAATCCTAGCTTCCCGAGATTGCCGTCTCGTAGTTACTATCCTCTCAATAGACGAAAGTTTACAAGTTACAGAAAGACAGTTAAAGAAAGAAAGATACAGAAGAAAAGTTCAGGATAAATAGTTGGTTAATCACAGCTGTAACCAACAAGTCAGAGTGCTCTTTATACGACAACCAGCATTAAAGGCGACTTTCCAAATTTCCAACTTCAGAAGAAATTCTCATGCAACAATATTGACCATAACCATTGGTTCTAGGAAATCCAACATCCACAAACAGATATTCATAAAGACGCATTGAAAATGATTCCCAGGTATTAATTATAGTGTTAATGAAGCTTCTCATCTAACACCACTCGCCCACAATGTTTCTCGTACTATTGGCTGAGAGGGGGTGAGAGGGGCGGTTATAGTGACTTATTCCACATCTCGGACTCAAGCTCCATCTTCGACCATCATACGACCACTCGACCTCATCAACATATACGTGACACAATTTATGACACATTATAGATACTGAGTTTTATTTATCATTTTCGACCTTTACATCAACAGTTCGAGTCAACAAACGCACCGTCATCAATGAAGCCGTTACAAAACAGCAAAACTAGGCCGTTACACAATCAGTTCAAAGATTATCAAATATATCTATATTGTAATGTTCATCATTAAGAATAATAATGGTCGTCAAACAGTCATATTATAAGACCTATGCAGATGAAGGACGAATGAATGCTCACTCAATACTATATACAAAACTACTCATAACATCTTTTGTAATAGCTAGCAATGATCAATACCATTTCTCTTTCTAAATCCTCGAGAGATGTCGTGGTTTTTAACCTGTTCAAAAGTTTTTCACGCTAAACTTTGTGCTAGTATTCATTCATTATTCATAGACGCTCTGAATATTCTTGGTGTAAAAGTTAAATTCGAGATACGAAAGTAACCTATTAGATGTAATAGTATAATTTTGTATCTCAACTCCGGTTAATGCGCGCGGTAAACTACAAGTTTTTTTTTTTTCCGACTTCTATGCCGTGAATCACCTGCCGACTCATCGGGTTTGATAAACTAGGGTAGGGTTTGGGTTTTGGTTTGTGAGTTGGAGAGAATTTTTTTTTAAAAAGGGTAAAGAAAGAAATAATTCATAAGAGAAAGGGAGAGCAACAACGACACGTCATTAGGTTGAGGAGAGTGTAAAACCAATTTTATAAATTGTGCCACCTCATCTTTGTTTTCAACCATTCCTCTCTATAGATGAGTAGTTTTACTTGGGGTGGTTTAAAGGGTGCATAAGGGGGCGGCCACGGATCCTCTAGGAATATAACTGGAGCGCACAACTTTTTTATAAACCTGACAAGAGTTGCACAACTCTTATATGCTTGGTTTTTTAAGAAAATATATAGTAGCATTACTAAAGCATTCAAGCTAGTGCTCAAAAATCAAGCTCCAGCTTCAAGCACAAGCAACTCCAAAATCCACCTCTTGGGTAAGTTGCAAGTTCTTTGCTTCTGATCAGCTCAAGTGGAAAAATAATTGTTCGCCAAATTTGATGGGATTGGGACAGTTTAGGAGCTTAAGAAGTATGCACTAATTATCTCTTTGAGTTGGTGACGCATTGACATTTTTCAACTTCCTTCTTTTAGCAGACAAGTTGAGTAACAAAATGCAAATAATAACTAAGGATAGCGATAATTCATGCTAAATGTGGACTATCAATCAATGAAAATTTGATAAAGTACATACTTCCATTACCTCTCGAAGTATAGCATTTTATCTAAGGAAGCTTGAGCAACAATATTTGGCATTTTCAGAAAGTTACACATCAATTCAACAACAGTAAATTAAAATTACAACTTAATTGATCAAAGTCGGATTTCATTCCCAGTATTCACATCTCCCTGCCTTTCAGAACAATGTTACGTTAATGTCAAAATATCTAACAAGATAGGTAAATCAAGAGCTCCAAGATTCCAAACTTACAATTCACATCCACTTCTTACTAGTAAGGGATTAGAGACAAACCTTTCTTCTTCAGTAGTTCGATACAAAAGCATGGGCAGACACTGAGATGACTAGCACTACTACAATAAAGTTACCAATGTACATTTGTGCAACACAAACCAAATCCACCATGTTACTACTAATCACACCACTAAGTATACCCTACAAATTATAATACAAATTTCATCGGGTCCAGCAACCTGCAGCTAATAAAGTTAAACGACTTTGAAGCAATGGGTAAAAACATGTATAGTTGAGAGCTGCGGTCTTCCTCTGACATACAAATTAGAATCACATACCAGATACCATTCTACAGGATGAAAATGGGGAACCCCTGGGAGTGATCTACACTATTACTACGTGCTTCCCAAGCAAAACCAGAAGGATCATTTCAAGCATCTTTAACATATGCAGATCCCAAAACAGCTTCCAACTTACACATACAAGATTGTCGAATAAGATTACCATCTGTCAAATTCAGAGACATTTTTCAAAACAAAACATTAGGGAAAGCCAATTACGGCCAGCTAAGACATAACTTCTTGTTTTTGCTTATAATAGATGTACAATATACAAGCAACACTGGAATAACCGTGACCACTTAAAACTTCCCCACTACTCTGATTTAAAACCTTCTACTACAACTATAGTACAGAGAATTTCCTTTTCTTTTTCTTTTCCTTTTGAATTTATGTAATTTCCCTCAACTGTGACACTCGTCTACACTAAAACTAGAAAGAAAGAAAAAGTTAATATACAATATACCATAAAGAACCAAAAATCATTTCTCCCACAAGGAGTGAACCTTTTTCTTCCTCTGAGGATAACAAGAACAATTATTATAAAAATAAAGAGGACCTACAGTAAATTTATCATATGTAGCTATCATCAAACATTAAGTCCTACTGTATACAGACTAGCTTTAGTGATAAAACTTGGGCTAAATGATTAACTTCCAATTTTTGAATCAAGCAAGTAACTTATGTTACCAAGATTACTCCCTTCTACACAATTTTCAAAGGTCTAGAGGAAAAATGATAACAATGCAATGAATGTCAATAAGAGTTGGATTACTCCCTTCTACACAATGCCAGTAAAACTTCGTGGTGCCTAAGCTGCTTCTTGGTCCAGGTTTGCACCCCACTTAACTCCAAGCTTATTGGGTTTAAAAACATTCTTTTGTGGTCCATTAAAAAAGAAAATTATTCTCATGCTGATGGTTTTTTTTCTAATCCTAAAGGAAACATATACATGGTGTTATCCTCCCCAAACATTTATATCCTTCATTCTGTGTTAGTCTACCATTACTTCGAGTTCGAACTCATCTCAATTGAATATGTACAGTTAAGATACGTGTAATATCATCGAGAAGTTCTCCACCTAAATTCATCTCTGCTTAACCAACTGAAACTTTTGTACTATGAACAATAGCAACTTCCAAAATGTTATCCATAGCTGACGAGCTAGCAGAATGTTCTACCTCTACTAATTAGATCAACATGCCAGCCTTATCCTAATAGTAGAAAAAATAAATTAAAACAACTCAACCTCTCTAGCAAGATTCATGTGTGTGTGTGTGGGGGGGGGGGGGGGGGGGGGGGGGGGGCTGAAATCACATTACTTTTCTTGGCAGATTCATGGTTCAAAATTATAGGTGGTTAGTCCTGAAGTCTTTGTTTATCAGGTGGCCTTCTACCATGGGTTGACTCCAAGAGTTCAGATACGAAAACTTCGCTTTTCACTCAAATCAGACATTTATTTCTAATGTTTTAATACTTCTGCATTTCTTTACATTTTCTCTACTCTTAAGGGTATTTACTGGTATCTAAATTCATCTTCATTTTAACTTTTACACATTCGTGACATTCCACTTTGTGACTTCTCAACAGATACATATTGAACATACCAAACACTTTTAGAATAATGTTTCAACACTAAGTAAATAGCTACTGATGATTAGGACATTTTTATATAGGGTTCTTCTATTATCATCCACTTGTAACTACTAATAGCTCCAAGTATTTCAATGTAAGTGTCAAATTTTTGGATTCCCAACATATTTCAACCACTTTATACAGCATTTCTTTGAAGGAAGAAAAATTGGCTGGAACTACCACACTTAACCTAGGCATGGCCACTTCCTGTAACAATTTAACTCCTAATAAAACCTATGTGGTATGCCATAAACCTTGTAAACAAATATCATCTCAAAACCGAAGAGGTTATCATTGGTGACAAAGGAAGATCACAAGTCACATGGCGCAGACCACAGGGAATACATAAAAGCCTAGGAACACCGACAAGGCCAATCCTGAGATTCTCTTACTGAATACAGATTACATAAAAGGGCATGGGGTAAACATCGTCTGAAGTGCACTGTACACAGTTGTAAAATATGGTTCAGTGAGATCAAACGGGGTTGCTGGAAATCCCCATAAGGTGTTTATCACCACATCCTGATGGCGATGTACCCTTCAAAAAATCATACAAGAGAACCAAATCTCACTTAACTCGGAGAAAAGGCAAATATAACACCTTCGCCCAAAGATGATATTTAATTCACAATCGAACTAAGTGACAGCTCGCAGAGTTCTATCAAGCCATATGAATTATAGGATTGTGAACGCTAATATTTCCAGAAAACTCCAGCTCATGTCGGTTTAACAACCTGAGGCAACTTCTCAGATGTACGATTAACATCTTGGTAGAACCAGGGAGCTAAACACATGCAGAAAAAGTATGTCTAAAGATGTCTCGTGCCATGCAGCGATACTAATTAAACTGAAACATTTATGACAGTAAAGTATATGTAGTACCTTTCTAAGAACTAAACGTTTCTTATTCAGGCTTTGGCCAAAATCACAGCCCATGCTAAGAAAGATCCTCAAACCTCTTCCTCCTTAGTAGAGACTAACCTCTCAGACTCCCAAGAAAAGTGAAACAAATTCGTTCAATCATAGGGATTTTATGAACCAAAAGCCTCTGAAACTTTCTACCTCTCACCGACAATCATCATGGACCTTTTAAAGGATCAAATCCTTCATTAACATCGTTGCTCATACAAAAAATTGTCATTCTACCACCACAACTCTAACAGACTTTGGGAAATTTCTTATTTGTTGCTAAGAAAGCTCCGAAGACCTACATTCCGATTATATTCTAGAAAACAGCTCCTCTTACTGCCAGGCATTTCACCAAATTTTCTGCAACCACTTGCCTCACAAAAACATCCCGTATCTTCTCATACATAAATATTTATGAATTTCAAGATCCCAGAACTTCATCCATAACATCCGCACATTTTGACGACAAATATTTTCCAAGTGATATTTGAACTTCTAACTTTAGCTGAAGAATATACTCCCCTTCTTGTCCCACTGTTTGGTCAAATAAAACACTAACAATTCATAATTTATGCTAAAGTCTAATATTCATTTTCCAAAGTAGAGACAAGAGACAATAAATAACACATGACAAAGAAGGGGGGGGGCAATGTGACTTGATCATTGGAAGGCAATGAACCCTAGACTATACTATGCTATGTAGCGGTTTTGAACTACTTCCCAACCAAACATCAGTGACCATGCTATAATCATATATCAAGTGATAGATAGATCCAAGTTACTCTTATAAAATAAAAGATGAATGATGTTCACTAGTGTGCACGTCACATGCAGAGGGGCTAAATACAAAGAAATAAAGTTAGCGAGCATAACCAAGCAAGGAAAATTAATAAAAAAAGATTATGAAAAATGTATCACCAACAAATATAATCCTTACCTTAATTTAGTACATTCAAGACTTTGGTGATTGCGCAGCCTCCGATGCCGATGAGCTATCACTGTCAGAATCTGTCCAATACGTTGGAACAACATGCGTATGAGTAAAAGCAATATTAACATAAGCCATTAATTATTCATCAAATTGTAAAGAATATAAACTACAGCAGATTTTCCTAAATCAATTTAGTTAGAGCATATGATAGTACCACTTGAAGAGGATCCGGAACCACTGCTAGAGCTACTAGAACTACTTGATCTACTTGCGTTATCCCCTTGCCTTTCTCCTTGGAGGAGTGAAGAAGATGACATGTTTCTCTCAGCTGTAACCAGTAGAGCACAGAATTCAAGTATTTATAGTGTAACCATGCCACAATATAATGAACCAGTAAATCGAAAATTGGCCAACTGTAAGAAAGACATTAAGAAAACAATGGACTTTTGCAACAACAAAAGAAAAAAAACCCAATGATAGTTGATATCTAGATATGTAACAGTAAGAGGTGTCAAATGAAGTTTAATACTGTTGTATTAAAATTTTAATACTTAATATATGATCTTGAATGATCAATATGTCAAACAAAACAGATACCTTTCCTAAAACTCAAGTGCTGAACCAGCTGATATATAGGTTGATATACCGACACAATGAATATTGGTTGACTGATACATCAGCTAAATTTTATACTTTCATGCTTGATGTAGCAAATAAGCCTTCCATTTACAAAGAAGAAAAAACACCTGAAACTAATGCATAAAATCTTTCTGTTTTCACAATGCTTACCTGTTTTGGTTTCCTTTGGTGCATCACCCGCAGCCTGGACTGGGTTCTATTAAAATAAAAACAAACTAAGCATTATGGAACTACTTAAGAGATGTAAAAAAAAGATATAAGTATGATTTGAGGTCTCACCATTCGTTGGGCTTTAAGGGCAAGTTCTCTTTCTTGCGCAAGTTCAGCCCTCCTTTTGTATTTACTCAGGCTTTTTTTGAAATTGGTAACAAATCTATCAAGTTCCCACAAAGTCTCAGTATCAACAACATCGATGTCAACCTCGATCTCATCACTCTGTTGGCAAAGTCCTGGGTTTCTCTTGTTAATAATCTGAACAACATTCTCTAACTTTTCCGGCGGTAAACTTTCAAGGTTTGTGCTGAGTTTTTGTTTCTCCTCGTACGTCATTTCTCTTTTATTAAGATCTTTCGCCTTGGGTTTCTTAGGAACGGGAACCCTAACAGGAGGAACAATAATATTTGAGGGTCTTAGTGTAGTAGATTCTGATCTATCAAGTATTCTATGAAAAGGGGGAATCGGGGTTCTCTTAGAAGTAGGGGTGGGGATTCCGTATTCATTTTCTAAGTCGAACCTCCTTGAATCACGACTATACTCTAATTCTCTCTCTATAACTGCCCATCTTTCTTCAAATATACTTGAAAGCTGTTCCGCCATGACGTGCACATCTTGCCCTCTCGGATTATATGTCATTGCATTACGAAAAGTCAATCTCACATCTTCAGCAAAATCCCTAGGAGTTTTATACCAATTTTTACTCAACTTGCCTTTCACAGTTCCGAGGTCCATCGGGTGTTTGATGATGGTGTAATAGTCAAGTAGGCCCAGCGCTTTAACATCCACGGGTGTGTTGAAAACCCACCCGTGCTTGTGTTTCATTAATTTAGAAAGTAAGGATGTGCAATTCTTGAATACCTGACTTGAGCATCTCTCCATCCCGAACCCATAAATACCTTCTCCTCCGCCAACCCAATGGCTGTGCTTCTTTCCACTATGAGATTTTGATTTTTTGCTCTCTGTAGGAAATTTATCTTTTCCTAGAAGGAACTCCGAGTTCGGATAGAACTGGTTCGCCTTCGGCGTCCTCTTCTCCCTCTCCATAAAATCGCTTCCGTTCATTCCGCCATGATTGTTTTCCAACACAGAGACACTGAGCTGACGAAATGGCCTAGGCTCGTGATGCCCCACTAATCCAACCTCGGAATTGGCTCTCTTTGCGCTACTCCCGTTACCAAAAACGGGGTTTAGGTTTACTGTTGGTGAGAGCAGAGAGTGAAACGGCCTAGGCTCATGATGCCCCACTGATCCAACCTCGGAATTGCCTCTCTTTGCGCTCCCGCCGTTACCAAAACCGGGATTCATTGTTGGCGACAATGGTGAGAGCTGCAAGTGAAACGGTCTAGGCTCATGATGCCCCACTGATCCAACCTCAGAATTGCCTCTCTTTGCACTGCTGCCATTACCAAAACCGGGGTTCATTGTTGGCGACAATGGCGAGAGCTGAGAGTGAAACGACCTAGGCTCATGATGCCCCACTGATCCAACCTCAGAATTGCCTCTCTTTGCGCTCCCACCGTTACCAAAACCGGTGTTCATTGTTGGCGAGAGCTGAGAGCGAGCATACCCATTCAGCTCAAGGTCTTTAGCTTCAACCTTCTCAGCCAAATTCCTCACTATGTAAAGTTCGTCAGTGAGCTTCTGCCTAACCTCCCGAATCTCTTGTTTCGAACTTGAGGAAACATCAATCCTAACAAGGTTGTTGTCTATCCTGGGAAAACCTGAAGAGGGCCTCGTTAACCCGTTCTCAAAAGGTGGATCATGGGTGTTTTGCAGCTCGGCAACAAGACTCGAAGAATCGTCCGACACAACATCTATAAAATCCTGTTGTTCTTTCTTCTCCTCCTGTTGTTGCTCTTGCTTTTCCTTCTCCTTCTCCTGTTGTTGTTGTGGTTGCTCTTGCTCTTGCTCTTGCTCTTGGTGTGATTGAGATGAGCTGGGGTTTTCAGAAACTAGGGTTTGAGAGGGAATCGGAGAAGGGTTTTTAGGGTTTTGAGAAGGAATTGGAGATGGGGTTTTAAGATTTTGAGAAACTAGGGTTTCTGGAACAATTTGGGGCGGTGGATTTTTAGGGTTTTTGAAATTTTTTCTTATATAAACCTTGATTTCCGCCAATTTATCCTTCTCAATAGATCCCTCCTCCAAAACCCCAGAAGCCATACATATAAAATCGAATAAAATCGAAGAAATTAGGGTTTCAACTTACCCGGATCTGCTCAAATTTGAAACGATAAAACCCTAGAAATTTAGGGTTTCAATTTCTTCCCCAAAATCAGATCTTTTAGCGATTCGAAATGATCTCTGGGGAGATTGAAATCAACGTAGCAGCGATTACGATTAGGGTTTACCAAATTAAAACCCTATAAATCAGACATGGAGAAGACACGATGTTGCAGGGGAGGAATTTGGGGGAGAAATTAGGGTTTTTCTTATCTTGTAAATGTACGATATCGCGAAATGTTTCGTAATGTTGTGTGACGTATCGGGTTTTTGCCTCCATCTAGAGAGTCAAAAACGATTAGTTTTCATTGGGAACATAATTCTCCCATGTAGAGTATGTCACCACAGTAAAATACCTTGTAGGACAAAGTTGAACCGTTCACAGTAAGAGCATCCACGGCACGGAGTCGCTAATTTACTAGAGAGTTGGCTAAGTTACCTTAACCACGTATGCTAAAAAGCTAGTAAAACCTGGGGCATGTAGCAAGTGACCAGAGAGTGCAACTTTTCCAAGATTGGGAGTTTAGCTTAACACGTCAATTGAGTAGGCGGCCTACTTAATTGTTTAAAGAAATGGATGGAACTACTTGCGGAGCCACGCGATACTTTTGAAAAAAAACAGGGTTAGTTCTCTCTTCTACAATTTGGGTTTCTTCCTATGCAGTTTGGAATTTAAAGTCTAATCTGAGTTGGTAAGTAAATCTCCATCTCACACACATGTGATTTAACTCTTCCATGTCATCAATCAAGCTTGAATTTGTGTTGATTTGGTTGCCCTAATTTTAATTTTGCAATTATTTAAATGGTTAGTGTTTTGTATCATCGAATGAGTTAAATGTTACAAATGTAAACTAATATTAGGGCTTGTTTAGAATTGGGGGGATTCATTGTGGTTACCTTAGTTGATTGCATGGGTATAATGTTGTTTTAAATGAATGATTTAGGGCTTTTAGTATAGTCTGATTATATAGGTTTAATTTACCTGATAATTATCATTTATCATAAAAATTAGGATTTCGATGCGGTAGGCATTTGGGTTTTGATTTTAGTTACTTTATGAACCATGATGATTACTGTTTTTGTTTTTGTTTTTGATTTATTTTTGGGGGTTTTAATGTAGGAATAGTTTTACAATGTTTGAATGTGTAAGGATTAGTGTACTTTACACTCTTACAATGTTTGAATGATTAACAATATACTTGTGTTCATGTAGGATGGCGGTAATAATGGAGAGATTTTTTTGGCAAACTTCATATTGGTGGTTATGTTATTCATTCATATTTGTAGCATCGAGTGATGTTTAATGATCTCGCAATCGGGTATGTTTTTTATATTTGTATCTTTTTTTCATAATATCTATAAATGATATTGTTTACCTTAAATTCCTCAACTTGCTTCCCGTTAGGTTCCTTAGGAATTTTAATGTAAAATGTAATGTACACTAAATAAATTGTATCTTATAAGTGAAATTACAAAAATACCCTTCAATCTCCCCTGACCAATAATCATGGCTCCGCCACTGGATGGAAACATTTAAAAAATAAATTTATGTGCAGATTCAATTGGCACTGTGCCAATTGAAATGGTGCACAACCCATATAACCAATTCAATTGGCGATGATGTAAAAACATCACCATATGCGAAGTGAAATGGCACACAAAAAATAAGTCAGTGGGCCCCTTGATAATTTATGACTTGTAGCTCATCGCCAAATATAACAATTATTTGCATTAATAGCGATACCTAGCATGTTTTGGATGCTCTAAGGGGACTAAACCTATTTTTCAACCGAAATCTAATAAGGGTGCTATCTCAGCAGCACCGAGATTTATCTCAAGCAACCCGATATATTGTAGCAACCGCAACAACACTAAGATCATTAATTTTTAAGGGGTTTGTTCTCCATTGAGTTCCAATAGATTTTCCATCCATCTTCTTCTCATCAAAACAACGTTAATTGGTTTATTACAAACAAAGACACGGAGTTTGAAGCCTTAATCTTGTTTGATCAAATAATTTCTCTAATGAATTAACGCTCTTTCTTAGTGAGGTCAATTGGATCATTGCAATTTCGTGTGAGCTATAAACTCTAACTTAATGCACAAAATAGAGACTTGGCAAAATGACGAGACGATGTTGCTTGGAATAAATGGAAGTAATTTAAGGGTTTTTAATTATTTTTATTCTCGAGATAGGCATCTAGTACGATTAAAGAAAACATTACAAAAATGGGCGACCTCTAACTAATTTTGATGCTGACGAATATAGTTCATCTACACTATTAAGGGAATGAACCTTATAGTGTTCACCGGTCCTTTTTTTAGTGGTCCCTCAAACCAATCTAAAATTGACACGTGTACAACTTTGTTAGACTGCTAAACTTTGTATGCATGAATCCCTAAAATTGAGAAGCTACAACTCGTCAACAATTCTTAAATTGCACCCTTTTGGAAAGGAAGGAACTCTTTTCAAAACCCATTGAAATACCTATTCCCTTAATCCTTCCAAACCTTTAACACCGATGAATTTATTTTCCCTTTCATTCTCAACTCTAGAACGCGGTACACACACACACACACACACACACACACACACACACACACACACACACACACACACACACACACACATTCTCTCTCTCTCTCCCCTGTGTTTTAGGAATTTTGTTTGGATATGTGGTTTGCTCTGAATACGTTGTAAACTGGGTTGATAACTATTTTTACACGTTCAAAACATGCCATATCCATGGGCCTTTAAATTGGTACCGAATTTTAGTCGTAGATCTTCAGGGAACTAATGCGTTCGTGAATGTTATGGTGAATGGTTCAAGGAAGTTTTAGTGATTATGGATTGATTTTTTGTAAAAGATGGGTTATTTGTCTGCCTATTTATTAGCACTCCCGCTACAAAAAGGATGATCTATTATGCCAATTACAAGGCTCATCCAAACATTGCCTTGAAATAGTACAAAAGCTCTAACAAGTATTTTTTTGTATATGCTTTCATATTGTTTTGAATTTTATTTGCCGCACTATTTAATTGGTAAATGACTTCCTCTGCCGGGTTGTTTATATTTATATAATAATGGACATTAATTACTTAAATGATATCCAATTCACTCATGACTCTAAAATTGGTACAAATTTATTATTTGCTTATGTTTTTCTTTCTTTTCTTTAGTGATTTCATGTAACTTTAGTTGTCACTTTTTCGCTTATTCCTTTCACTCACTCCATTCTGGAAAAGCTTTCAATCCGTTAATCTTATAGTTTTTTCTACTCTACCACTCTCTCATGACCACCACTGTACAAAATTTTGATCAATTGGAAACCAAAAAACTAATTTTTAAGATAAGAAAAAATAATAAAATGTTTGAGAAGAAAAGTTATACGTCTAATGGTCTAATTTTGTAATAGCTTGAAATTAGTTTGAAATTAACTTTTATACCAAATAGACTTGTAACTAGAGATAGTATATCTCAATCTAAAATGACAGGCAATTAGCGTGAAAACTCATTAATAGGTAAAAACCACGACCCCGACTTGAGGATTTAGTAATTATAACTTTTATTGCTTGACGCTGATGTTTGATTACAAGTTTATGATTTCTTGAGCTAGTAAAACTTAAGTCTCTTCTCATATGGAATTCATCCTTTGTATAGACCTCACTTCTCAGTTCGTTACTGTGCATAAGCACGTTCTCCTGAAAGTGGGGGCAAATGGTAGTTGGACTTGTAACTGCTAGTTCGTGGGAGACATGTGTCTTTGACTTGTTTTATTTCATCTATAGTGTTCAAGCCACATTCTTCATCGGTTTGTCATACAGGTGTAATTGTTGATAGTGTATGTCACGTATATATCCTTGCCAAATCACGTATATACAGGTGTCATTGTTTTATTTCATCTACAGTACGCGTATCACGCGTGCCACTTTACTAGTATCTATTAATTATGTTTAGTACAAGATGTTGGGTTACGGTCTCGCAAACTTGCAATCGTTAAAGTCCACAGTTAGGACATCTATGGGCTTTTAATCCTTGTATGTTAAGTTTTTTTTGGTTAGTTTTACTACCACGGTGAAGAATCTCCTCATTTGCAGAAGGGAATGGATCCATGGACACACCCTAGACACTTGAGAAAATCATTCCATTTGGTAAGATGAGTGGCTGAGAGAAAATATGTTCAAAACTAACATAATGACTTGGATATTAGTTTCCACCTCGCATTGCTTGGGTGATATAATTTGAATCAAAATACTATTTAGTTCACAAAAATTTATTGTCCTCTCTCTCTCTCTCACACACTCCACCATCGACCAAAACCCCCATTATCATCTTCAACAAAAACTATAGGCACCTCAGAATTCAACAACAACGACTTCACCACCAGTTTATCGCTTCTTCATGGTTTGTTGAATGTGTTTAAGATCACTGGCGTTTCAACACCTTGCGAATTCGAATCGGCTATCATTCACCTTTGTGGTACGATTTACAAGTTTTGAGTTGACCTCAAAACACATGCAACAAGTCTTGTAAGTTGTTATCTTTAGGTTATAACTTGCAGTTTCACTGAAAATAGCTTTGAGATTATTTTGCCATCTTTTTTCCTGGATCTGTATGCCCAAGTTTTGAAACTAGGTTATTCAAAACTCTGGTAGGACATAAAAGTAGGTGATGGGGACATGTAGTAACATATTTTCCAGATTTTGCAAGGATAAGCCGGCATAACATAGTCGAAGACAGCCCTGCATTCGAGAAGATGCCACAAGTCCTCGACCTACTAAAAGTTGCCGTTGTGCTTGGTCAAGAAAAAACCATTAAAGATCTACGAAGTTCGTCCACTACTCCTGAAATAGGAAATTGTTTTTCCTTTTTTGTAAACTGCATGTATATACTATAAATATAGGCAAATAATAGATTATTCAGATCCACAACTTTACTATTCATCCTTCCTTATTTAATTGTTATACCAAAAATTATAATAACTAGCAACCTATTGGATTATACATCAAAATCTTCCTTGAGGTCGTGGTTTTTCTCAGCTTTAACTAAGTTTTTGCCTAAAATCTTATTTGTTTAAACTTGTTATTGCCTCATCCTTACTAAAAGTATTGGAAAAGATTATCCTCCCAGAAAGCACGCCATTACAATTGGCGCCGTCTGTGGGAAAACCACACTGCTCTTTACCCCTTCTGATCTAAGAACAATCCGATGACAAACATGAATCTTCAAAGCCATTCAAGTATGCTGAGGAATCATTAGATCAATCCGATACCAAAACAGTCGATCTGCACAACGCAGTAATCAAATTACAGAAACAAATGGAGTCTGAGCGAGTCTAAAGGCTTAAAGATCATCAAATTCATGCCTAGGCTCTTCAAGTGGAAAGAGACGAAAGGAGAAAAGCCTTGGACCAGCAAAGTCAGACACATCAAAAAGAAATAAAGAATTTATGGAAAACTCATGATCGACTCACTGGCCGTCAAACGCCACCTTTACAAGCCCAAAGTGATCATCGCTCTAGGGTGACCCAAAGAGAAAATCAGTCAAGAGAAGAGCGAGTACGAACTTCTTGATCCAGATCAAGGAATCCAGATAAGGTTTCTCGACATTTTGTATTAACATCCTTAGCATCGACAATTCTCGAAAGTCGACGTACCTGAAACCAAACTCCACCGCCACCGGCAAGATGACCTAAACAATAGGATCCAAACCATAAATTATGATATCCCGAGCCGAAGGTCTGCTCTAGATAGAATTGAGACAAATCCTATCTTTCGTCACCTCGAAGTTATGCCTATTCCAGATAATTTCCCCATGCCAAAATTTATTCAGTATACAGGCTTCACTGACCTTCTCACCCACGTCCAATACTTCAAAGTCGCGGTTGGATTATACTCTGAACTCAACCACATTCTATACAGATTATTCAACATGAGCCTGAAAAAGGAACTGCTCAGATGGTTCCATACTATCCCAGAAGGCTCTATCACCACATTCAGCCAATTATTGCGTCTGTTCGAATCAAATTATGCCCATGTAATAGAGCGAGAGATAACTATAAATTCTTTGTTCTTCTTTAAACAGGGCGTAAAAGAAACCTTGGCAAGCTTTTACAAGCATTTCTTATAGGAAACACAAAGAATTGGGAACTCGGATCCCAAAATTGTCGTTCCAGGATTCACTTCAGCCCTGGATATCAACTCCAAAGTTTGAGAAGAGCTTACCCTGCACAAGCCTAGAATGGTGACAAAGATGATCGATATTGTTAATAACTACATCTAATTAGAATGATCCAAAAATGATAAGATGAAAAGCTCATCTGTCATCCATTCTTGCGAAACATTATCATCTCTACCCTAAAAATTAACTACGACAACACTAGGAAAAGGGACAGAAGGTCAGGCACACCTGTCCTAGTTCTACCTCTAATGACGACAACTTTCTCCGCTATCTTACCAACGATAAAAGGAGGTGAGTTCTATCGGGCAGCATAAACAATTTTTGATATCCCTAATAAACCTTTATGTCAGTATCATAACGTGCATAGTCACAAAACTAACAAATGCTACTCTCTCATTTAATTTTTCATCGCATTCTATTAGCTGGAAGACTTCATAATTATGTAGTCAACATTCAAAAGTTCATCGAAGATAAAATAAAAAACAAAGACAATGATCAAGAGAAAGTCCAAAGGCAAGCCCGTTATCTTTACATGATCGAAATTAAGAACGAAAAGAAAATAAAATAAGACGATCGAATCATGTCTTGTTGCAAAATGACATCCTTAGACAAATCAACAAAACCTTTCCCCAGCTTAAGCAAATCAAAGTGCCCATGCCATATTACCTTTGAGGACTGTGACACCAGCCATGTCAAGTAACTTCATGATGACCCTCTGGTCATTATGCTCAATGTAGGACAAGACTACCTACATACGCTTCTCATCGATATAGGAAGCGCCATAGATGTTCTATTCAGAAGGGCAATTGAAGTTTTGAGACTCAAAGACTCGATAAAAGCTTCGACAATTACCATCACAAGTTTTAACGGTTTAAAAGAATCGGCCACAGGAGAAATTACCCTACTAGTTTAAGCACTTTTGTTAAATTCTTGGTAATCTATGCTGAGTCCAAATATTTGGGAATTTTAGGGCGGAGTTGGCTACATTTGATAAAAATAGTATCTTCGACGTATCACCTGACATTAAGATTTCCATCAGATCACAGGGTCTACGAAATCATAGGTATCCAAGCAGTTGCACGTATGTGCGAGATTACCACCACCAACTCTCACATGGAAAAACTTCTCAAGGCATAACAACTACAATAGGAAACACCCCCCACATTCGAACAACATGGTACTGAAGTAGTATACTCAATTGAACTCGATGGGACCGGGCGTAACACCTTAATTGGCTCCAAGCTGTCATCAGATGAAAAAGAAACCATGATACAGCTCCTGAAGAAAAACATCGACATCTTTGCATGGTCTTTCCAAGAGATGCCTGACATTAATCCTTCTATCGTATGCCACAATCTCAACCTCCTTCCCGATAGTAAAACAGTTGTACAAAAATGTCAAAATCTAGCCCTCCGCCTTTGCAAAGTCGTTAATGAGGAAATTGACAAACCCCTTCATATAGAATTTATCAGGGAAACAAAGTATCCAAAGTGGGTTTCCAACATAGTAGCGGTCCTAAAGAAAAATGAGAAAATTAGAGTTTGTGTTGATTTTACAAAACCCAACAAGTTTACCCCCAAAGATAGCTTCTCTCTTCCACTGATCCCACAACTCCTCGACTTTGTAGCAGGGTACGAACTTCTTTCAATGATGGATGCAGCCTCTGGTTATAATCAGGTTCCTCTCACCGAAGAAAATCAAGAAAAAATGACTTTTAAAACAGAAAGAGGTCTTTACTATTATACAGTAATGCCTTTTGGGTTAAAAAAATACAGGAGCCACTTACCAACGACTGGTCATGAAAATGTTTAAAGATTATTTAGGCAATATCATGGAGGTATACATCGACGATATGATCTGCAAAAGCTTAAAGCGTGAAGATCATTGCAACAGCCTCCAAATAATATTCGATATCCTCCGCACCTACTAGATGAAACTCAACCCAGAAAAATGTCAATTCGGTGTTGTATCTGGTAATTTTCTAGGACATCTGGTAAGTAAGAGGGGAATCAAAATCAGTCTGGCACAAATCAAGGCACTCATGGCAATGCCATCTCCTCAAACTAAAAAAGATGTACACAAATTTGCTGACAAGATTGCAGCTCTTCACAGGTTCACGTCCAAGTCATCTGATCGATGTAAACTTCTTTACCTCTATCTTTGTAAAAATCTAGCTCCACTGTCCAAAAAATAGACCAAAGAAATCGTTTGGACTCCTGACCGTAAATTAACTTTTTAAGATCTTAAACAATACTTGGGGCATCCTCCTATCATAAGTACTCTGGTTGATGGTGAAACACTGATAATGTACTTGCCCCCAACTGATGATTCCATTAGCTAATCCTTAATCAAGAAGATGACAATATTAAAAGACCAACTACTTCATCAACAAAACTCTTATGCTTGATGAGAAATAATATATAACAAACGAAAAATAACTACTTGCCTTGGTCTACAACTCTGCCTTATTTCTAAGCTCATCCCATCAAAATCATTACCAAATATCCTCTCAAACTTGTACTCTCTAAAAAAGAAAAATCTTGAAGAGTTCAGCAATGGTCCGTATTCCTCGGCGAATATGACATCTCCTTCGAGCCTTAGATATCAATCAAGGTGCAAGCCGTAGCTGATTTCTTGGCAGATTTCCCAGTCAAAAGCCTTGATTGGGAAGAACTCGAAGAAGTATTAGTTGATGACTCAATTGCAGAGTGAAACGCCTGGTCACGAAGCACATAATGGAGACTCTTCACGGGTGGATCTGCTGGACTGCGAGGATCAGGAATCGGCATCATTCTTGTTAGACCACCAAATCATTGCATCGAGAAAGCTATTAAACTTTAATTTTATGCCACCAACAATGAAATAGAATATGAAGCTATCCTTTATGGACTGGATCTTGCTATAACACTTGGGGCAGAAGAAATAACTGTATATGTTGACTTCTTACTCGTCGCCAATCATTATAACAAGACATTCAGGACATTAGGCAAGATGGTTGATTATGCAGCCTTGGTTGAAATGAAAATTAGCAAATTCAAGTCAGCAACAATCTCTTACCTACCTCGAATAGAAAACTGCCACGCTGACGCATTAGCTTACATCGCTGCCATACTTGAGGACTGAAAATAGAACTTTGGATATCGAAGTCATAGAACATTCTAGTCTTGATATTCAGTCCATAATGCAAATCACTGTTACTGAAGATGAAGACGATGAAGACTGGAAAAGACCATTCAATGCATACCTCAATTCTAACATCCTCCCAAGTAACAAAGAAGAAGACCAATCACTTTTAGCAAAATGCCCCAGATTCACAGTTCAAGATAAAGTTTTATATCACATCACAGGAGGAGGACCTCTTATTGAATGCATCTCTAAAAAATAAACTCAAATTAAAATCAAAGAACTCCACAAAGGAATCTGTGCGGCCCACGTTTTGGGATGATCATTAGCCCAACGGGCATTCACACAAAGAATATACTGGCCAAAGATGCGGTAAGACTACAAAGATTTTGTACGTAAGTGCTACAAATGCCAAATCCATGCTCAAGACATCAAAAGCCCAACACTTGACTTGCACATTAACAACGTCCTCTGGCCATTCAAAAGATGGGGGATCGATATCATTGGACCTTTCCACCCAGCATTGGCAAACAAAAGATTCATCATTTTGGCCACAAACTACTTCACAAAATGGGTCGAGGCAGTTTCTCTATGTCACGCCGATAAAAATAAAGTTATCAAGTTCCTTTGGGAGTACATAATCAACAGATTTGGTTGCCCACAAATGATACGATTTAGCAACGGCAATCAATTCATCAGCAGTAAAGTTCTCACTTTCTTCCACAAATACAATATTCAACTCTTAACTTTGACACCTTACTACCCACAAGGAAATGGGCAAGCCGAAGCCATTAACAAGAACATAAAGTTAGGATTACGCAAGGGCCTCTACGAGAAAAAAGGCAGATGGGTTGATAAGTTGCTAAGCGTTTTGTGGGCATATCGAACTACTCCTCGAACATCCACAGGTTGTACTCCATTTATGATGGCCTTCGGCTTCGAAGCTGTCATACCTTCAGACCTCGACCTACTGAGTGGTCAAAGAAAAGTCATAGATGAAGAAAATGAACTAGGACTCCTTTGCAACCACAACTAGATTGAGGTAACCCGAGAAAAAGCCATAACAAACTTAGGGCAATACCATGATACCCTAAAGAAAGCTTACAACAAAAAAGTTCAAACTCAAAAGTTTGGCATTGGCGACATTGTCCTTTGACGAATCCAAGACAACACTTGACCTAAAAATTCTAGAAAGTTGTCCAAAAACTAAGAGGGACCATATATTATTAGTGACAAAACCGATAGTGGGACTTACTGGTTGATGACCGAAGATGAAGTTCAACTCAAATTTACATAGAGCACTGCCCAACTAATTTTTTTTACAGATGACAATTGTAACTACTTTCGGCTGATTCCAATAAAGTTATCTTTACTTTCCAATACATCTATCACACAATCATCTTTACCATCTTTACTTCCATTTAGTATCGATGCATACTAACATATATGCATCGCGAACTAACTTTCCTCTCTTCGACAAACACTATCCAATTACAGGATCTCATTTGCAATCATTACTAATCGCACAAAACATATCATGTTTTGTCAATTCCAATCAAAACCTAAATATCCCATCGAGGAATAAAACATCTGGTAATCAAAACCCAGATATCCCATAGAGGAATAACATCTGGTAATCTCAATCGAAACCCAAATATCCCATTGAGGAATAACATCTGGTCATTGTTTCCTTTTTAAGTTATCCTATTAAGGAATAACATCTGGTAATCTCAATTAAAACCCAGATCTCCCATTAAGGAATAACATCTGGTCATCATTTACAAGCCATTACATGACCCTCTTTATATCATTTTAGACGCTTGATTCCAAGCTATCCTAAAACAATCTACATCATATTATATTCTATTCATCTTATTGAATATAAACACTTAGCATAAATTTAACAAACCTATGCATCAATTATTTTCAAACAAAATTCTTCGAAAACAAAAACATCGTCATTCAAAAACATAACAAAATATTGTTTCGGTCCCATCGACCATTTTTACATCTCTGATTAGCAAATACTGTTATAAATGTGATTTACTCTATAGGGGGAGACACTACATCATTAACCTTTACGAATCCACCCGGAGCGAGCTCATCCTATATTTCCTCGAGACGCAAACCCTCAGAATTCATCATCGCACGATCATCGGGCAACCTCCGTCCCACTAGGAACTTCAGGTGTTTCAGAAACCTCGTCTTCTGCCTCTAAATCATCATAATCTAAGTTCCCAGCAATGAAAAATCCTTTGTAATGATCTTTCCTCTGCTCCATCCCCTTAAACTACACAATATAATTGGCATTCACCTTCTTTCAAGCTTCTAAACTCTCTAGAATGAGTTCCACCTTTACCTCCTCTAAAATCTTCCCATGATCCACCTCCATCGCTCTTCGAACAACATTAACTTTCTCTCGCACATCATTCTCAAAGTTTATTTTCTGCATCAACAACTCCTCCTCTCTTTATTTTGTGAGATTGATCTTCTGCAGAGTCAACGCCACCTCTTTTCCTTCGCCAGATCAGCCCTTATCCCCTAAACCTCTGTATCCTATGATTTTTTTGCATCACAAAGAGCAACTTCCTTCACCTTCCTAGCATCCAGCTTGTACTTATTCAACTTCGTATCCAGCTTCTTCTTTTCCTCGATCAGATCTTCTTTTTCCTTCGCCAGATCTTTCTCAATATTCTTATAAGCAACCAGCTGATTTGCCAGAGTACCACCACCAACAATACGACCTTTGGCCTTAGATAACAACTTCTTCATCTACATGACATTCATAATATGAGTATTCGAATGGGGTACCAAATTTTTTAATCGAAGCAAATAATTTTTTTTTCTCACCTTCGACATGTTACGGTGGCTCTCGCTAAGAAAAGTTATCGAACTCTCTGCCCCAACCAAACAGTTGTCCACTTCCGCCTCTAGCACATTCGTCCCAGACACATATGCATCCATAGTCCTTTGGACCTCAGTCTTGAATTCTTTGACATATTTCTTCTTCGACTATTTTGCAGACGTCTTCTTCTTCAGCAGCATACTCGTCGAAGCTAGTGGAGATCGCCCATCAGGTATAGCAATTGATATCTTGACTTTCATCCCTTCTTTGATTGTCGACCTTCGAGACATCCTCTTCGGGGGTAGCAAATGAGCAACAGCTTGACTGGCCGCCCTTTTCTTTTTTCCCTTCCCCAGAGTTTTCGTAAACATCGAATCTCTCTCAAGTGTTACGGAGTCCATTGTAAAGTTAGCTAATGAAGGATTATCAAAAGGCAAACTCGCCTCTACATCTCATTTGTTCCTCGCTGACATCTTTTTGTCAATTACTAGAACCTCTGCCCCTTTAAGCATGCCTCTTGAAATAGAGTGCCCACTTTCTCTTGATCGATGACAAGGCTGTTGATCCTACCGTAGAAACCCCTCTTGATATTATACAGTTGTTCTTATACTTTTGAATTCATGTTCATCTCTTTTAAGGCTATACAAACTCCAAAAAACAGTTACAAACAATTTCCACAAATACATAAAATCTAAAACATTGACATTTACGTTAGCTAACCGCACACCTAAATGAAAACTCTTTTTTCTTTTCAAGGGCTCCCACAGGTCTTTCTTGTCGAACTCGTAGTTCCTATAAATGAGAAGACGTTTATCACTATACCTCCCTCCTGTTGATACCATGTCATAAAACAACGGTCTCTTCAGAAACTTCACCAAGTATTGGTATCCTAACTTCTGAGTATTTTGTTTGAGTGTGTAGTATACACATAGATCATCCACTGTGATCAACTCTTCCCCCCTTGACTTTAATCGACAATTTATCACCCCACATACACGAATGAGATCATACACGTTTGGGTTGAACTGACCAGGTGCAACGTCAAAAAAATTTAACAGCTTCTTTTGATCAGCTCGAAGCAAAAGCTTCAAACCCTTTTTAATTTGTTCTCAATGAATAAGAATCCCATCCAAGGGAATTTCTTGATCAGTCATATCATACTGATATTCCTCTAACCCAATATCTTAATTAATACCGTATTTTTTCTTAAAACTCATTATCCCTTTTGTTTCTGGCCCCTCACCATAACAAGCCTCCTCCCCCTCCTCAACATCTTCCTTCATACTCCCACTACCTTCTCGATCACTAGCTTGTGGCTCATGATCCACATCTATGTCGGTACCCTCCTTGCCAGATACTTTCATAATCCTGGGTGCCACCTTAAATTGGTCGATACTAGCTATGTCTGCACTACTCGACCCCACCCTATATCTACCGCCCAACTGTTGGGCACAAGTTGTTACATCAATCATCAGGGCTTTACATCTTGAAGGTTCTCGAATATATGTTTATCATCAATATGGATAGGTTCAGACATTTTTATGAACCTAAAAATTAGATTCCATTTTTTAACAAAAATTAGTATCTATTATATTTTATACATTAAATATATTCATATGCTCATATTAATATAGTTGTTGAGTTTCATCTCCAACACATTATTCTCTCATTATTATCATTACTATCTACTTGATATCAAGACTACCTGAATGCACAGTTACTATATTCAGTTCTTGATACATTATTTAATTACTATTTATTCTAAGTGCTAACATCGATTACTATACTTATATTATTTCTTGAAATTCAGGAATATTAACCTTCTTGAGTAGACTTTGCCGGTTTCCCGGCAAAACGAATCGAATTCATAAAATATGGGAATCCACCTTCTTTGGCATAAACTCGGCCACATTACACATAATCCGGCAATCTATTACCGAATTCCACAAAAATTTGGCAAATTCTTCCACACTCGGCCGTAAAGACAACGATACCAAGAATTACTCTCTTCAATCATCACAACACATTTCCAATAACCTTTCTCTCTCTCAAGCACCCTTACAAACATTTTTCAATAGCATTGCCACATTAACCATACTATACACCCTCCATATCATGACCAATTTTCTGAAAACCCTATCATAATAATTCTCTAATTACTTCCACTACGCCCTTTCTAATCATAATTCCTTCCAACACTATCATTATCATAACTACAACTTCAAAGGGTCACAACAAAATCTAAACATATCAACGAAATATAACAAAATCACTAACCTTACATTCGCACTTCGATATCCCTCTGCTTAGCATGCTTTGCCTTCTCAATTAAAATACTTATTTCCTCCTTCCCAATTGTTGACAACAATTCTAGTGGCGAACACAAGGAATTTGCACCTGAAGAATTTTTTTTCAGAATTTGTGAAATGTGAACAGTCGCCTACCATTGGGCTATTTATGGACCCCACATGACTGTTCATTGTACCACTTCGCGACCATTCGAGTACACGTGCATAATGCCTTACCCATCTTTTCTTGAAGTCTTTAATTCTATGCCTTCTAAAAACCAACAAACCCAGGCACTGTTACTCCAACCCTTCCATATCTCTTTGGACATCCACTGATATATCCATACTCGATAAAGCACAACCTATTTTATGACAAAGATGTTGCACATCCATTTCTTTATACTTTAAAATATCTCCCACAAGAGTACACCTAGCCATTAAAATTAATTACCCACACACATGTTACCTTATTTACAATTCTCCTAAATTATCGGGAAGATCTTCCACATAAAATTTAAATTTCAAATTTCAAATTTTATTTGATGATTCCGTTACCAACTACCATATTGTGTTCTTCAATTTTATTCAGTCACACAAATCACAACATCTTCGACAAGAAAATTATGACAAACAAAAATCATTTTATTTCATAGTACAACACTTATTCGACCATTACATTGCCCTCCTTAACAAAACAAACTCTCTTCAACAATTCCAAGTAGCAGCAACATTTTCCTCCCTAACCAACAATTTAGCACGAGTATACATACTGCTTACACGTTCCGGTGACTTTAAAATTCAAGCCGATAATGAAACTAAAACTCCTCTTCTGCATCCTTCGCCTCTGCCTCACTTATCCCTTCATAATTCGATTCTACTAGAACTTCCATTCAAAAATTAACACACCAATTTCCAAAGTAACGCTTAACATTTCTGAATACTTAGTTTGAACGCGACTGAACTGTTCTTTAGGTACTTGCACTCTAGTCTTCTCCATTTCCTCTAATACAAAATCTCAAATTTTCTAAGTACATAGGGTACTTATAGTACAACAAAGTCGGAAGTCAATCCAAACCCACATTTATTCTTCATTAGAACTTTACACATCTGAGTCAAATCAATCATCATCGAAATCCATTCCTGGCCCCACACATAATAAACTATACTTCAAGATCTACTAAACTCGAGATTCATATCCATTCAACACAATCTACCTCGACATCAAATAATTCAATTACCTATTTATTTTAAACTTCAGGATCACAAAACTATAGACACAATACTAAAGAAAATAAACTTTATTCATTCACACATTCTGTTATAATTTATATTCGACAATTCACTCCTTCATTTACATTACATCAACTACATTTACATTCCCTTATTCGACATGATGGACTCAGGGCTATGAGCTTCTTTTCACCAGAATCTGACATTTCCTCCAGCAAAAAGGGCAATGATATCCTAAGATGCTCAATGAATCTTAGGTCAGGGAACTTCAAGGGACGCCAAACCAGTATTTGCTTCTTCATCTTCAATATGGGCAGTAACCACTTCTCTTAACACTTGACGAACTTTACAACCTTCTGCAATAGTATGCACTAATTCTAATGGATGCACTGTGTGTAAACGTTATCTACCTCTACCTCTACCTCCCTCAATTATCCCAAACATCATAACTCCCAATTCTAGATTAAACAATAGAAATGATTTCACACCAATTACCTCTATATAGTCGCCATAGTTACCATCTGCACCCTCCAACCAATCGTTACGACATACCTGGGGCGACATCTTTATCATCACAGCTACCAAACCATTCAACCACCGAACAAACCCTTCTCGCTCTGTCTATTTATAACCTTACCTTCCAAGTACAAAGACCAAGGCCCTACATTAAATGTTCCTCAGGAAAAACATGACCAAATTTACTTAACTTTGACCTCGGATATGACAACTTTAAGACTTGTGTACACATTCGACAACCTCTTCAGCTTCCAATCTCTTCTCGATACAACCAGAAGTACTTTTATCAAGAATGAGGCGATTGTAGTAGCATATTTCCTAGATTTGACAAGAATAAACTAGCATAACATAGTCAAAGATAGCCTTCCATTCGAGAAGATGCCTCAAGTCCTCGACCTACTAAAAGTAGTTGTTGTGCTTGGTTAAGAAAGTACCGTTTGAGATCCGCGAAGTTCGCCCACTACCCCCGAAATAGGAAACTATTTTTTCTTTTTTGTAAACTGCATGTATCTTCTATAAATATAGGCAGAGAATAAATTATTCAGATTCACAACTTTAGTATTTATCCTTTCTTAATTTATTGTCATACCAAAAATTGCAATAACTAGTAACCTATTAGATTATACATCAAAATCCTCCACGAGATCGTGGTTTTTCTTAGCTCTTACTGAGTTTCTATGTAAAATCTTATTTATTTAAACTTGTTATTGCCTCATCCTTACTAAAAGTATTGGCAAAGATTATCCTCCTGGAAAACACGATTATAGGACAATTTTGGAAAACATTATTCTAAAACTGATTAAGGTTCTAAATGTGTATTTCAAAACTTGTTGACAATAAACACAAGACCAAGTTTTGGAAAATTGCAAACCGAAATTCATACTGTATCAGAAATATGTGATTCAAAACTTGGTCAGAATATCCATTTTGAAAAAACCGATTCGAAACTGGATGTTATTGATTAGTTTGTGCGATAGTAATGTCCTAACTGCTATTTTATTTCATAATATAATGTCGATTAAATTTTAGAAAAATGGTAGGGTTAATAGATTACGGTGTTGGAGTGGTTGCTTTATTCATGAAGTTCTTTCGTTGGTTCATCTAGGGACAGTGTACTACAATGATTGAATGTACAGAGGCCAAACCAAATGATTCGAAAGATGATCACATTCTTAATCAGTTTGAGGAAGAATGTATGTGGTATTTGAGGCAAAGAATATGCAGAGGGTGCCACATCATGCAATACCATGACAGGCGCAATTGTCCAAGCCTTAACCCGACCAACCCTGAGTCGGCAAGTAAGTTCTATCAATTTAATTGATTGTTCTTAATTTTTTTTGTATATTTCAGAGGCTAAACCAGTACGTAAGTAGTGCACATTTATCATCAAGTACTGCCTTTATTTTGAAAAGATAATTTTGAAACTATGCTATTTTCAAAATTAAATATTCTAAATCTGAGCAAGTTTTTAAATAAAATTTCTCAAAATTGCAACCTTTGTTTAATCTGACTGCCCCCAATGTTTATTTTTTAGGTGAAGAGGAATAAGTTTAAGAGGAGGTGAATGAGAACATTGAGGATGAAAGTGAAGACGACATCTAGAAAGAAATGTATTTGACATTGAGGAAGAAGATAGTAGAAGTGAACTTCATTTTATCATTATAACTTCATATAGTTTATGCTCAAGTAACTTGTGAGGCACTGAGGCTTAGAGAGATATTCATCATAAATGACATTATTGTGACATAAGTTTCGTTTCGAGTGTTGTTTGTTCACAATTCATTTATAATTCCTTTTTGTTATGTTACGTATGACCACCTTCTATTCATAAATGACCATCTTTTAATTCATTGTGATTAATCTGGTAAGATCATTTCAATATGTTTTCTCTAGTTTAAGAAATGTACATGGATACTTAACAAGTTGAATGTATTTTAAATAGTGTTTAAAATCAATTTCGAAAGTAACGTAGTTTCGAAAACTAAGATTTCGTAATCAATCTAATTTTGAAAAGGTTTGTTTTGAAGCTATATAATCTACAATCGAATTGAGATTAACCTAAACGAAGAAATAAAATGAAGAACAAATACAATTGGTGGGAGAATTTCTTTTTTGAAGCTTCAATTGCTTAATTGATTTGATTGCAATCGAATTACTTTCAAGACCCTAAGTCTCTCTTTTAAGAACTTGGATTGATCTAAGATAATTTTACCTTACCTAGCCTTGCCCCTTTATGAGGGTTGCAAGTTTCTACTCACAAAATAGGACCATTATGCCCTTGAAATGCCTAAAATATCAAAGGAAATAATAGTCGATTGAACAAACCCATGGGTCGTTCGAATGACTGGCCAAAATAAGCCTAAAAATAACCTCAACATGAATAGGTATTTTGGGTCTCCAGTTGGTTCGAACGACTCCAAATATTGTTTGAACGACTTGCCTAATTTTTCCTAAAAATTGCCTCAATTTGAAATAGTCTTTTGGGAGCCCAAGTTTGTTCGTTTGAAGGACTACAAATGTCGTTCAAGCGATTTGTCTATTTTTGCTTGAAATAGACTCAACTTGAATAGGCCTTCTGTAAACTCTAACTCGTATAGACTAAGCTTAAATTATCCAGGTCAAATTGGATCAGTTTGACTTGGTCTTATGAGAACTCTAGGTCAAATATACTCAACTCAAATTGGCCCCAGTCGAATAGACTCAGCTCAAGGTATCTTTTGGGAATCCTAGGTTATTTCTTACATATCTCATTCGAACGACTCCAAGGCTCATTCGAACGAGATGGCATCTTTTAAGGGATTTGATCTTCAGATCCTCCTTGATCATGGCTCCCCTTTTTAGGAGCCTTGAGCTCCTGCTCAATCTAGAATTGGAGATAAGGAAATGCGGCGGTACCCATTTCCCTGTTGTACCACTTTGACTTGCTAGGTAGTTGACCCTTCTTCCCAAATCGAAATGACTCGATACCACCCCGTCTTGTAGCATGAACTTTACTCTCTAGAATACTATACTCATGTAATGGATCTTCTCTTTTCATCCATAAGTTATCAACTGATGGTAGGCGGGTGTAAATTGTAGGGCCTTCATCTAATAGATACGACTCAAATAGTTTCAAATGCTCGGCGTTAATCACCGAATACATCTTTATGAAATGTGGCAAATCCAATTGGAATGAGTTATCACCAATCTTCTTGAGTATAGTGAATGGACCATAGTGGATAGGCTTAAGTTTCTTACCTTCTCCCGTTAGTCGCTCCTTACCCAAATACAACCAAACTAGGCCGCCCTCTTAAAAAGTATACTCACCTCGATATTTGTCATGTCGAGCCTTATACTTCACTTGAGTCTTCTTCAATTGTACTTCAACCACTTCATGAACCTTGCTTATCCTCTTAATGAAATGCCGAGCTTTAACTTGTTCCTCTTCCTCCTTTCCTGACACCGTCTTGTCACCAAGACTAAAAGCCAAATCAAAAGGGCTTTGAGGCAAGTAACCTAAACAAACTTGAAATTGAGACTTCAAAGTAGAACCATGAATTGCCCGGTTAAACACAAACTGAAGATACGGTAAACTCTCATCCCAAGTCTTAGGATGCTTAGAATGGAATCTCCTGTTTGTTAGTCAGTCTGCGGATAAAGTGCGGTACTTCTCTTCAACTTAGTGTCCATCATCCCGACCCCATAACGATCTCCAGAAATACCCCACAAAGAAGTTATCCTTATTATAAATAATAGAAAAAATGAGCCCAAAATATCTCCAGAAATACCCCACAAAGAATTTATCCTTATTATAAATAATAGAAAAAATGAGCCCAAAATATCTCCAAACGTCTTTGAAAAATAATCGTGCTGCTCCTTTCCTAATGACCGTCTTTTGGCATGGAATAAGCACAATTATCTTGCTAAATCAAACTACCACCACAAACAAATAGTCATTCTTACACTTGGTTTTGGGATAACCACCCATAAAATCTATTGAAATACTCTTCCAAGGTCGGCTAGAAACTGGTAATGGGAAGTGCAGTCATAACTTATGATTGAAAGGCTTCAATGTGTTGCATAACACACAACCATGAACCACACGAGCAACATCCACCTGCATCTTCGGCCAATAGACATACCACCGTAAATTCAACAGAGTCTTCTCAACCCTGAAATGACCAGCCACCCAGGAATAATGTGCCTGTCTAATCCAATGCAAACGATCTTCACCCTCTAGAATACATAATAGACTGTGCCTGTAAATCAAACCATCCTTCAATACATACTTGCATGTCTTGCTTTACATCAAATTCTGGTGAATCACATGGAGCTCCTTATCATTGTCATACCCTATAACATAATCAAAAAGAACAATCGACTGTATCGGCATAGCTACCAACAAAGCATAAATAGTTGGTAATAGGGGTCGAGATAACATATCAGCCATTTTGTTGTCCACTCCTTTCTTATACTTAATCATAAGGGTGAACTGTTGTAGGTACGACATCCACTTCAAGTGGCAAGCCTATTGTAGCTTAGACTGCGTAGATAAGAACTACAATGGTTTGTGATCAGAATGTACAAAAACCTCCTTCTCCAATAAGTAACTTCGTCTATGCTTTATTGATTGATAAATGTGTAGAGCTCCTTATCGTAGGTAGGATAGTTGCATACTGCTCTTGTAAACATCTCAAAATGGTAAGCAACTGGCTTCCCATCCTGCAATAGAATTTCCCTTAATGCATAGTCAGACATTGTTTTGACCTCAAAGGGCCGCTGCAAATTGGGCAACACTAATACTGATGTACCTGCAATCTTGGGCTTCAGCAGTTAAAAAGTCTTCTCATGGCGATCTTCCCACACAAACTTTTCACTGGCCTTTATCAAGGAATGTAACGGAGTGGCTATCTGTGAAAAATGTCAAATAAACTTCTGTAAATATTGATAAGAACCCGTAAAACTTCTTACTTCCGTCAATATACGGGGTTTAGGCCAATCAGTAATGACCGAGACCTTCTCTAGATCGACCATAAGCTCACCGCCACCAACAATAAATCCCAAGTATACAAGCTCTTTCTTCCCAAACTCGTACTTCTTCCCATTTAGAAAGAGTTGTTGTAATCGTAATGCTTCTAACACTTTACGAATATGCACGAGGTGATCCTCTCATGTTTGACTATATATTAAGATGTCATCTAAATACATAATCACAAAATTTTCAATAAAAGCACGAAGTACCTTATTCATAAGTCGCATAAAAGTTGTTGGAGCGTTGCATAACCCAAACGACATTATAAACCACTCAAAGAGTCCTTGTTTGGTATTGAAAACAATCTTCCAAGTATCTTTTTCCCAGATTCAAATCTGATGGTAACCTGACTTAAGATCCAGCTTGGTGAAAAACTGAGTTTTCTGCAACTCATTTAAAAATTCATCAATCCGTGGAAGCGGATAACGGTTTTTTACAGTAATCTTGTTCAGCACTCGTTAATCTACACACATTCTCCCTGACGCATCCTTCATTGGCACCAATAACACTAGTGAACCACAAGGTGAGTAACTCAGATTAATAATTTCTTGCTCAAGAAGTTCTTGTACCTGATTCTTAATCTCATCAGACTTAGTTACAGAAGTTTGATACAACCCAATGTTGGGTAGTGGCTCACCATTCATCAAGGTGATATCATATCCCTTTTATGCCTAGAAACAAGTCTTTATACTCCTATTATAACTTCCCCATTTCGGTTTGTTGCTTATGAGACATTGATAAAGTAGACAACACCTTAGCCGACGGACCCTCCCAAATCGGTCGTACCAACGACAAAACAAACTTGCCGCTCGCATTAACCAACCTCTTCGCCTGAGTTGTCGCTACTAAATTTTTTGTGGTGACATGTTCTTTACACGCATTTATATGAAACTCCTTCCCTTGATAACAGCGTAATCATGACATTTTTAATATACTTGAACATATATTTTAGTCGTTCATTATATTTAATTTTATGTACTTATACGCATTTGTTTGGGTACAACTATTGGAGATGGGTATTTAAAACTAAGCTCTTAAAGTCAGGTAAAAGTGTCTCCATCAGTTTATAGCACAAAAAAGTTAAATACACAATATATTTTGTCTCAAGATTGAAGAAATATATACACAAATATTCATGAAGATTAAGATCAAAGAAGATATTGTATCTAAGATCCTTGAAGATATTTTATATTGAAGATATATGCAAGAGTTTCAACGAAGAAAGATCTCTACATCACTTAAGGTAATCATATGCAAGAATCTTAGGTGATTGGTCGTAATATTAAAAGAAATTATTGTGAAAATATTCTTTAGAATTTAATGTATAGTTTATATATTTGGGTTCCTTCTCCTATAAAAGGAACTCTCCCCCCATTGTAATTGGGCATCTCATATTGATAGGTAATAACACTACTAGAAATAACGTCAATGGCAACCGCTCTGGCCGTGGCTAATACCATTCGCCATGGGTACACCCGTGCTTAGGGCTGTATCAATTAGTGGTGTGGCTAATGCTCAAGCATGAACTTGACCGTGGCTAATGAATCAAATATAGGCACGGATAGTACCGTGACTATTTTGTGGCTATTAATGCATATTGGATACATTACAAGCTGTGGCAAATGGCTCCATTGGCTACAAACTTTCCTAGATAATATCTCACGACTAATACCTGTCAATCACCACCATAATATATGTGGCTAATGCTTGTTAATTACCACTAGTTTGTTTGTGGCTAATACTTACTATTTACTACAAAACTAGCCGTGGTTAGTCATTTTACAAATATATATATATATATATTTATTTTATATTTATACAGTCATTACTGTAGGGACTTATCCCTCGATCTCGTTCAAAGTCGAGTTCACCCATCTTGAATTACCTCCATCTCAGGCTCACGCATTTTTAGCACTCTAGTAAACATTTCAACTAGTCCGGCAAACTACTCAAGAACATGGATTGAGCTAAACCCGGAAAAAATTACCCAGTCAAGACACCTGTCTCCCATGAACTCATCAGTTATTCAGTCAACCGCCACTAACCATATTATTCGAAAAATGTGCTTTATCACGATGAAGAGCAGTGGGAAAAGCCTATATAAAGGAAAAGTTCCAGAAGAGACAGGGACCAGAAAAATTACACAAGCTTCTTATTTGCGAGATAAAAAGCATTTTTATATTTAGAGATTACTTGTAATAAAGATATCTGCCTCAAGCAATAAAGATACTTTCAGAAAAATCCTCCATAAGAGGTTGTGGTTTTTTACCTGTTAAGAGGCTTTCCATGCTAAAAACACTTGTTTCCGTTTCTTACTTTCCATTAGAGTATTGTTACAGGTTCATTGGTGTGATAGCTAATTCCTAATCATTTTGAGTTTATGAAATTTGGTCATTACATTTGGCGCCGTCTGTGGGAAAGATTGTATTTCCTCGATACCCTAAGACAGTCTTTCACTACAATTTTCAATTATGGTTTCTTCCAGATGACTGGCCGCAGGAACTTGGCTCAAAATTTTTATGGATTCGGGACAACTCACAGAGCTACTGGCGAATCTCTACGCCAAGATAGAGAAACGCGCCGAACTCAAACTTCAGTTGACAAAGGATCGCAAGCTCTGAGAGAAAGAGATCGATACAGAACGACAAGCTCGTTTAACAATACTTAAGTGGCACGAAGATCAGTTGACGGCGATACAGACTGCACTCGAGGCTCTCCAAAATACTTAGCAAGCTCTTCATGCCAGGGGTCACGATCAAGTTCCAGAGACCTCCTGCATTTTAACAAGGGAAAGATTGGGACCTCGGGGAGTCGCCAGTAAAGCCATTTCCAGAAATCTACAACACATGCTGCAGCCCGCCATCCATTTGAGGGGGGGAAGTTCAATCAGAAGTCAGTCGAGGTTACCAGATTTCTATCCGTCAGGAGGAAGACCAGTGACCTCTACATCAAGTTTCAGTACGAGATCGCTTGAGTGAAGGTACGAAAACTCATCATCCCTAGCCAGCATGTTCAGCGATTCAACCAACATATCATTTCGTCACAAAAGAATACATGGACCAACGGATTAAGGAGTTGACCAAGACACAAGTTCTGGGTACTACCCATGAGATCACGAAGTTACAAGGAAGTCTGATTGCCAAAGAACTATTCAATATGTAGATACCAAAAGGTTTCCATACTCCCAAATTCATAAATACAAAGGTACTGACCTGAAGGAGCATATTCAGCAATACCGTGATTCATTGGGGTTGTACTCCAATCTCAACCACATCCTCTACCGTCTGTTCACCGCAAGTCTATAAGAGGAACCACTCTGATGGTTTTATTTTCTCCCTGAAGAATCCATCTACACATTTGATCATTTGCAGAAGCAGTTCATCAAGACATATGCTCACAGCTGAGACAAAGAGAAGAATTTGTATTCTCTTATCGGTCTTAAGCAGTCGCATGTGGAAAAGCATGAAGACTTCACAAAGAAATTCCTAGAGCTCGCAAGAAAAGTGGATAACCTCGACCAAAAAAATAGTTGTGGCCACTTTCACCAATGCTCTTCGACTCGACTGCAAGGCCAAAGAATACCTCTTCCTTAACAAACCTGCGACATTAGAGGAGATGATCACCAAAGTCAACGGCTACATCAACTTGGAGAGAATGATGTCTGAGCAACAAAAGTCTACTAAATCTGTCCTCTCCACCAAAGCCCCGCCTAAAGATCAAACCAGCGAACCCAAGGAGGAACAGGGAGATCAAAAATGCACCAAGGGGAACACTGGGTACCCTCAGAAAAGAGGTCCGCAAAATAGGCCCGTCCTCCCAAAGTTGAGCGTCTAAATCTCCATAATTTTTCCACTGCTATTGAAGGACCTACTATACCGCGTCTCTCAACCATTGGAGCCGATCGAGAATTGACCATTTTGCCTACATCATAAGGTAAATCATCATACTACTGACAATTTCAATGCTCTACAGCAGTTACTCGAGTACATTTTCATGGAGGGATGGATGTTCGAATACATTATTGACCTGAAGTCATACCAAGATGGCAACTATATGAAGCAGTTCGAAGTTGTTCAGGTCAATGATAAAGCCGAGGAGAAGCATCTCTACTATATGCATCTCAGCAACATTATCAAAATCAATCAGATCTCCAATTTTAACCGATCAAAACGCTGTAGGCTTTCAGAATGCTGTAATCTTACCCCTCAAGATTAAGAAGCCAAGCTTTTTCCTCAGTTGAGTAATCGCCGACTCGGAATTTCCTTCAATGATTGCGATACTAGCAATATCAAATTTCCACATCATGATGCGTTAGTCATAATGCTCAAGATGAAATAGTTTTCCATGCACACAATGATGATCGATACTGAGAGCGGTATTAAAATTCTTTTTCAGAGTACGATCGATCAGATGAGTTTGGCCGACCAAGTTATTTAGAGCGACACCCACATCAGTAGATTCAATGGTTCCAGGGAGGAACGAGTAGGCAAGATCATCTTACCTATTACTGCAGGACCAGCCACTATCGACATCATTTTTTACGTCATCAATGCAAAATCTCGTTATCTTGGGATTATGGGCCGCTGCTGGATACACAATATGGAAGCAATCCCTTCCACCTATCATCAAACATTCTAATTCAAGTACGACAATGGTATTTATGAGATCAGGGGTAGTCAGAAACTCTCTCGAGCTTGTGAAAATACTGTCTATGCCATCCTAGATACTTCAAACAGATTGGCCGCATAGCAATTTCAAAAGTTGATCACCTCAACGATCAACCACCTTCAGAGGAGTCCACAGAATATGTCAGCATTGATGGACCTAGCAGAGGTACATTTATCTGAACCAAGATGGTTTCGCATGAGAAAGATGCTCTTATTCGGTTCTTGTAACTCAATCGAGACATTTTTGCATGGTCTTTCGAAGAAATGCCCGGAGTCGATCCGGCCATGGCTTGCCACAAGTTAGTCATCAATATCAATGCCATAGCGGCCAAACAGAAATAATGACGATTTTCACCTCATCTCTGAGATGAAGTAAATATCGAGATTGAGAAATTGATCAAAGTGGGATTCATTCGTGATGCCAAGTATCCAGACAGGATATCCAACATTCTTGTTATCCCAAAGAAGAGCAAAAAAGTTGGAGTGTCCGTGGATTTCACAGATCTGAACAAATATACTCTAAAGGATAGTTTACCTCTTCCCAACATTCATCAGATCCTCGATTCCACAACAGGCCATGATTTCTTATCTATGATAGATACTTCTTCTGGGTATAATCAAATTCTGCTTTTGAAAGAAGATCAAGAGAAGAAAACGTTCATCACCGAAAGATGCATTTATTGTTACAAAGTCATACCCTTTGGGCTCATGAATGCAAGTGCCACATATCAATGATTGATGACTGCTATGTTCAAAGTACACCTAGGGAAAATTGTTAAAGTCTACATCGATGATCTCTTGTACAAAAGTGTACAGTCAAATGATCACATCTCAGATCTTAACACTATATTCAACATTCTTCAAACTTGCATAATTCGTCTAAACCTTGATAAATGTTAATTCGGGGTACATTCTGGCCACTTTCTAGGCCACCTCATCAGTAAGAAAGGGCTTGAGGCTGATCCGGATCAAATTTGGGCTCTCCTTGACATGCCTTCTCCAAAGACAGCAAAAAACGTTTAAAAACTCACCGGCAAGATTGCCGCGATCAACCATTTCGTCCCTAAATCTTCATACTACTGCCGTTGGCTATTCCTATTACTCAGCGGATGTATTAAACGAGGAAAGGTTCAGCCAACCGCAGAAGTCACATGGACACCAGAATGCGAAGTAGCTTTTCAGGATCTCAAAATCTATTTGGGGAAGTCTCCCATAATGAGCACCCCGATAGGTAATGAGGAACTGATAATCTATCTAGCAGTCACATATACTTCTCTCAGCTCAGTTCTCATTCGCCTGGAAGGGAAAATAGAGAAACCAATTTTTTTTATCTGCAAAACCCTTACACCAGCGGAAACAAGGTACTCTAAAATTGAAAAACTTGTCACTCTTTTTTATACTTTGCAAAAACTCAAACACTACTTCTAAGCACATTCCGTCAAAATTATGACGAACTACCCACTTCGGGAAGTTCTATAAAAAAAAGAGAAGTCAAGAAGAGTACAACAGTGATTAGTCTGTTTGGGAGAACATGATATCAAGTTCGAACATCGTTATTCCTAAAAAGGTTAGGCCGTTGCCGATTTTCTCACAGATTTTCCAGTGGAGGATCCCGAGTGGGAGGAGTGCAGTATCATATTCCCTAAATTCGACAAGAATAAAGCCAGCACTCTATAGTCGAATATAACTCAACATTTTGTAGTCGAAGACAATCCAAAATTCTAGAAGATTCCGTGAGTCCTTGACTTACCAAAAGTAACCGTTGTAGCCCGGTCAAGAAGGAACTGTTAGAGATCCGCAAAGTTCGCCCACTACCTCCGAAATAGGAAACTCTTCCTATCTTTTTGTAAACTGTCTGTATATGCTATAAATACAGGCAAATAGTAGGTTCTATGGGACCGAATATCATACATTTCTTTACCCTAAACACAACCAACACTCAGAAAACTTGTAATAACTAGCATATACTAGATTTTACATCAAATCCTCCTCGAGGTCATAGCATTTCTTAGTTTCTGCTGAGTTTTCCACATAAAATATTGGTTGTTAGATTTTTATTACGCAATCGTTTCGAACAAGTATTGGCAAAGATTTTCCTCCCGTAAAACACGCCATTACAATTGGCGTCGTCTGTGGGAATACCAAACTTTTTTCTACCATTTTTAATCTGAACACCGTCCAAATGACAAACATGAACTTGAAAAGCCATTCTAGTACCGCAAGAGATAAGGACATTCCAGGAGCTCTTGATTTACACTGAACGATTCTTGAACTTCGAAAACAAATGGCCTCAGATAAAAATCAGAGACTGGAAGATCCGTGTATCTACGCTCAAGCCCTACAAACAGAAAGGGACGAATGTAGAAAAGCGTTTGATCAGCAGAGTCAAACACATCAAATGGAAATGGTAAGATTACGCATAATACAAGATTGAATTACGGCTCGCCAAGCTTTGCCACCACTGGCTCGAAGTGAACATCGCTCAAGAGCAGTTTAATGCGATGATCAACCGAGAGAAGATGAATAACGAATATCATAATCCAAATTTGGAAATACTAATAGAGCCTCTCGACGTACACGTCATCAAACCCCTCCGCCAGAAAGAAGACGAATCAGAGATCAATTGGGACCAGAGGGACGGGGCAAATTTTTTCCTCAAGTTGGGGCCTTACCTCTTCCACCGCAGCAATTCATCACTCTGGATGACCTTAATAATAAAATTCAAGCTATCAACTATGACATCTCGGGACGACGATATGCGCTCGACAGGATCGAAACAAACCCCATTTTGCCATATCTCAAAAATATGCCTATCCCAAAAAACTTTCATATGCCCAAATTTATCCAGTATGTAGGACTCACTGATCCACTTATAAATGTTCGACATTTCAAATCCGTTGTTGGGTTGTACTCTAAACTCGACCACATGCTTTGTCGATTATTTAACATGAGCCTAAAAGAAGAACCACTCCGATGGTTCCATACTATACAGGAAGTCTCTATTACCTCTTTCATCCAATTACAAAATTTATTCGAGTCCAACTACGCTCATACTAGGGAGCGTGAAATCGTAGTAGACTCTTTGTTTTACTTCGAGTAAGGCGCGAAATAAACTTTGGCAAGTCTTTATAAACACTTTATGCAGGAGACATGGAAGATTGAAAATTCAGACCCTAAAATTGTGGTTCCAGCGTTTACTTCTGCCTTGCACTAGACTACAAAGTTCATGAAGAACTAACTCTGCACAAGCCACGTACGGTCACTGAAATGATTGACGTGGTAAATAATTGCATCGAGCTTGAGCGCTCGAGGAAAGATAAGATGAGAAGTTCCTTTGTCATACATTCTCGAGAAGTATCTTCAACCTCTTCTTAAAGAGCAGTCACTACAGTAGCACCGAAGCCGCCTGCCAAAATTACTGATAATACTCGAAGAAGGGAGGGCAAACCGGATAGACTTATCTTAATTCTGCTGCCCATGACAGCAACCTTCTCAGCTATATTTCCAACAATAAAGGGAGACGAGTGTTATCGGCACCCTAGGTTATTTCAGATCTTCCGAACTGACCCTTATGTTAGTATCATATTGTGCACAGTCATGAGACTGATAGCTACTACTCCCTCATTCGTATCTTTCACCGTATCCTCTTGGCTTGAAGACTCCATAACTATGTTGTCGACATTCAGATATTTCTCGACGAACAAGCAAAAACTACTGTAGTCGAGCAGAATCATATCCAGGGCTCAACTCGCCATTTGTATATGATCGAGATCGAAAAAGGGAAGAAAATAAAATAAGGTGATCGCATTGCGTCTTGCTGTAAAATGACTTCCTCAGACAAATCAACTAAACTTCTTCCCAGCTCCAATAAATCTAAACGTCCTTACCAGATAACATTCGAGGACTGTGGCACCAGTCATATACAATACCCTCATGATGACCCACTTTTTATTATGCTTAAAGTGGGGCAGGATTACTTATACACACTGCTCATCGACACTGGAAGTGCAACAGATGTCTTATTCCGAAGAACAATCGAAGTTTATGGCCTTGTGGATTCAGTAAAGGCTTCGACAATAGCAATCACAGGCTTCAATAGTTCTAAGGAATCAGCCACAGGAGAAATTACTCTGCCCGTTCAGCCAGGTTCAGAAACCACATTCGTCAAATTTCTTATCATTGATGCAGAGTCCAAATATTTGGGAATTTTGGGACGCAGCTGGTTACATTCAATCAAGGCAATACCTCGACTTATCATTTAGCCCCACGTTTTCATACGGATCACAAAGTTTATGAAATCTAGGGCAACCAAGCAGTCGTACGAATGTGCAAAAATGCCGTCGTCAACCCACATACAACAAAACTTCTCAAGGCATAGCAACTACAACATGATACACCACCTACATTTGAGCAACATAATGCTGAAGTAGTTGAAACTGTTGAACTCGATAGACTCGGGCGAATAACCTACATTGGATCCAAGCTGTCCATCGACGAAAAAGAAGCCATGATACATCTAATTTAGGAAAACATTGACATCTTCGCCTGAACTTTTCTAGAAATGCCTAAAATCGATCCTTCCATTGCTTGCCACCACCTCAACCTCCTTCTAGACAGCAAAGCAGTCATCCAAAAATGGCTCAATTTGGCTCCTCAACTTTGAGATGCAGTTAACAAAGAAATTGATAAACTCCTTCGTGTCAACTTTATCCGGGAAGCTAAATATCAGAAATGGGTTTCCAATATCGTCGTCGTGCCCAAGAAAAATGGTAAAATACGGGTTTGTGTTGATTTCACCAAGCCCAACAAATTCACACCAAAGACAATTTTTCGCTACCATTGATTCCACAACTTCTCGACACAGTCGCAGGATACGAACTTCTTTCTATGATGGATGCCACCTCAGGATACAACCAAGTTCCACTCGCTGAAGAAGATAAGGAAATAGTAACTTTTTTTAACCGAAAGAGGACTTTACTGCTTCACAGTAATGCCTTTTGGGTTAAAGAATACTGGAGCTACTTACCAATGATTGGTCACTCAAATGTTCAATGAACAGCTCGGCAACATCATGGAAGTATATATCGATGATATGATTTGCAAAATCTTAAAACGAGTAGGTCATCTCCAATGCCACCAAACTATCTTTGATATCCTTCGCCAATCCCTGATGAAACTCAACCCGGAAAAATCTCAATTCGGCGACGCATCCAGAAAATTCCTGGGCCATTTAGTAAACAAAAGATGAATCAAATTCGATCCAGCTCAAATCAAAGCACTCATGGCAATGCCATCTCCTCCAATGAAAAAAGATGTTCAAAAATTCGTTGGCATGATAGCCGCTCTTCACAAATTCATTTCAAAGTCATCTGATCGATGCAAACTTCTTTACCTTCTTCTTCATGGCAACCCCACTCCTCTTTCGAATAAACAACAAAAAGAAGTTATATGAACTCCTAACTGTGAAATGGATTTTTAAGATCTTAAACGGTACTTGGGGAGTCATTCTATAATGAGTACTCCATTGATGGCGAATTACTCACCATGTAATTATCCACAACTAAAGACTTCATCAGTTCTGTCCTTATTCGAGAAAATGTTAGCATTGAGAAACCTATTTACTTTATCAGTAAAACTCTTATGCCTGCTGAAAAGTGATATACTACTACGGAGAAGCAATTGCTCGCCTTGGTTTACAACTCTCAAAAACTTTGTCCATACTTCAAAGCTCACCCAATCAAAGTTATTACAAAATACCCTCTCAATCTCGTACTCTCTAAAAAAGAAAAATCTCTACGAGTTTAACAATGGTATGTTTTCCTTGGAGAATATGACATCTCTTTCAAACCCCAAATATCCATCAAAGGCCAAGCAGTGGCTAACTTTTTGGTAGATTTTCCTATTGAAGGTCCCTATTGGGAAGAACTCAAAGAAATCTTTACTGACGACTCAATTGCAGAACCAGACGCATGGTCCAACAGTTCTGGTTGGCGACTTTTTACGGACGGATCAGCAGGACCACAAGGTTCCGGAATTGGCATCATACTCGTCACACCTTCCAATCATCGCATAGAAAAAACTCTTAAACTCAAATTCTATGCTACCAATAATGAAACAGAGAATGAAGGTATCTTGCACGGCCCTGATCTCGCACTTACTCTTGGAGCTGAAGAATTAGTAGTTTATGTCGACTCCTTACTCGTCGCCAATCATTGCAACAAAACTTTCAGGACAATAGACAAGATGGTTGATTATGCTGCCCTAGTCAAAGAAAAAATGTGGAAATTCAGGCATGCTACCATTTCATATTTACCTCGACAAGAAAATCATCATGCCGATGCCTTAGCTTACATTGTTGCCATGCTGGGAGATAGTATAAAAAGATCTTTAGAAATTGAGATCCTCGAACAATCCAGCCTCGATCTCTTGTCAACACTCCACTTAACCGTTACTAAAAATGACGATCCTATAGACTGGAGACAACCATTTTGTGCTTACCTCAGCTCCAACATTCTCCCCAATAATAAAAAAGAAGCTCGATCACTGTTAGCCAAGTGCCCCCAATTCACTGTCTAAAATGGTATATTATATCGACTCACTAGAGGAGGGCCACATATCGAATGTATATCACAGAAACAGGCTCATATGAAATTCAGAGAACTTTACGAAGGTATTTGTGGTGTACATATTTCGGGTAGATCACTAGCTCAACGTGTATTCACACAAGGACTCTATTGGCCAAGGATGAGACAAGACTGCGAAGACTTTGTTTGGAAATGGTATAAATGCCAAATTCACGCTCAGGACATCAAAAGCCCTGCCCTTGACTTACATGTTAGTAATATCCTTTGGCCATTTAAACGATGGTGAATAGATATCATTGGCTCTTTTCATCCAGCTTCAGGAAACAGACAATTCACCTTAGTTGCCACCGATTACTTCACCAAGTAGGTCGAAGCAATCCTCTTATGCCATACTGATGAGAATGAGGTCACCAAATTCTTTTGGGAGTACATCATTATCCTATTTGGTCGTCCATAGATGATACGTTATGTTAATGGTAAACAATTCATCAGCACTAAGGTACTTGCTTTCCTTCATAAATACAAGATTCAGTTAACGATTTCCACACCATATTCCCCTCAAGGCAATGGGCAAGCTGAAACCATCAGCAAAAGCATCAAATCTAGTTTACGTAAGCGCCTCGTCGACAAGAAAGGTAGATGGGTCGATGAATTCCTCAGTGTATTATGGGCTTACCGTACCACTCCTCGAGTCTCCATAGGGTATACTCCTTTCATGATGGTTTTCGGTACTGAAGCAGTTATACCTTCAGACCTCGATCTCCCCAGTACTTGACACAAAATTTCGGATGAAGAAAATAAGATCAGACTCTTTTGTAACCTTAATTGGATCGAGGAAACCAGGTACAAGGCCATTGCAAATATAGGCCGTTACCACGATACATTGAACAAAGCATACAACAAGAAAGTTCAAGAACAAAAATTTGGTATTGGAGACCTTGTACTACGACGGATACAGGACCTTACTCGACCTAAGAATTCTAGAAAATTATCAGAAAACTGGGAAGGGCCATACATTGTATGCAGCAAAACAGATAGTGGAACTTATTGGCTTATGACTGAAGATGAAGCTCAGCTTGAGTACCCATGGAATACTGCTCAGCTTAAACTCTTTTACAGATGATATACTGTATTGTTTACTTCAAATCAAATAAACAATTTGTTATTCACGAACTCTTTCTTTTTCGATTTGTCCTCGATCTATTATTTTCAAGTATCTATCCGACAAATCAATTTTCTTTACTATTTCAATTTTTCCTCAATCTATACTCTTCAAGTATCTATCTGACAATCGATCTTCATTACTATTTCGATTTGTCCTAGATCTATACTTTTCAAGTATCTATCTGACAATTGATCTTCATTCTATTTCAATTTGTCCTCGATCTATACTTTTCAAGTATCTATCTGACATCGAACTCTTTACTATTTCGATTTGTCCTTGATCTATACTTTTAAAGTATATATCTGACAATCAATCTCTTTTCTATTTCGATTTGTCCTCGATCTATACTTTTCAAGTATCTATCTGACAATCGATCTTCATTACTATTTCGATTTGTCCTCGATCTATACTTTTAAAGTATCTATATGACAATCAATTTCTTTCCTATTTCGATTTTTCCTCGATCTATACTTCTCAAGTATATCTTTGACAAACAATCTCTTTGCTACTTATTTCCCTGAATCACTACTTAACAAGCATGCCAGAGACAAAATAGCTAGTTATCCAAATAATCAACACACAAAAACATCCTTTACACACAAAATTCAAACTGTTTTTGGTCCCACTGATCATTTGTTATAAACTTTTAAAAAACAACGTTCATTATTCCAAATTTAACATTTTTGAAGGAGATTTTTCCTCATTTACAGCACCTTCGGGCACCTGCACATCTACTATGACCCGAGGATGCTGACCTTCAACCTTCATCATCTTTAAATTGTCAACAACTTCAGTTCCTCCATGCACATCTAGGGTCTGTGGTACTTTGTCATCTGAGCTGTCATCATATTGTGGCCCACCAGTCTTAACAACTTCTTTATAATTTTTTTTTCTCTCTTCAGACTCATCATACTGCTCCTTAAAGTGCATCCTCCCTTCATGAAATCTTTGCAGCTTTTCTTCATTCATCCGATCTATCAATTTATCGAGTAGTTTTTTCTGCTCGAACTCCATTTCTCGTCGAACATCAACAACTTCTTTCTCGAACTTTATTTTCTGCGCTGCCAAGTTTTCTTTCTTTTCCTTCTCTAAAACTTTTTTCGCCTCCGCCACTGCAGCTTCCTTCGCCTTGTTTGCTCCCAATTTGTACCTGTTCAGTATTGCATTTAGCTTCGCATTCTCCACAGTTAATTCTTTCTCGATATTTTTTTATGTAACCAACCGGTTCACCAGATCACCACTACCCTCCACACGGCCCATTGCTTGACTCATAACCATCTTAATATGCATGAAAGTCATATAATGAGTATTTGTTTGACAAGTTACCCTGTGCCTTGCCTAAAAACGTATCCAAGCTGTCAATGCCCACCATGCAGTCCCCCATTTCTTTCTTCAACGAATCGGCCCCCTGAGAAAAAGTCTCCATAGTCTTCACCATCTCCGTTTCAAACTCCTCCTCTAACTTCTTCTTCGCAGTCCCAACTGTCGTCTTCTTGGGCGTGACACTGCTAGAACTTCGTGGAGGTAACCCACTCGCCACAACAGTGGGTTTGTCAGTACCTTCGGTACCCTCAGAAGATGATTGTCGAGTAGTCCTCTTCGGGTTCAACAATGAAGGTATTTCCGCATTTACCTTCCTATTCCATTTGTTTTTACCCGAAGACTCCCCAAGCATCGCATCAATCTTCGTATCTATGTTATACCCTGTCAACGACGGGTTATTCAGGGGCAAACTTCCATCTGCGGCACTTTTGTTCTTAGCCGATATTTTTCCCCCGATAACTGATACTTCAGTACCTTTCGTTCTCGACCTTTTTAGCCCTGCTTCTTGAAAATTTTCACTTAACTAATCTTGATTTGTCGCTAAGTTATCGATCCTACCAAAGAATCCTTATCTTATCTTATACAACTTCTCGTTTACTTTAGTTGTCTTCCCGATCTCCTTCAATGCCCCAACACAAAGAAAAACACATATTTATACAACATACATCTTACACAAATATTCATCAAGCTTAAACATTTAAGTTACCTAACCACAAACCTAGATGAAACACTTTTCTTTTAAGCGGCTCCCCTGGATCTTTTGGATCAAACTCATAATTTCTAGAAACTAGTAATCGGTCTTCGGTATATCGACCTCCTTAGCAATCGTATCTAACCTCTTCAGCAACAAGCAACAACAGTTATCTCCCTCAATTTTTTTTTATAATTTGCCAATGATCTGAGCAGTCGCCTACCTCTGACATATTTATGGCCCTCACGTGACTGTTCGTCGCACCACTGGGTGACCATCCAGTTCCTCGAATACAATGCCTCATATATTTTTTCTCGACTTTTCTGTCTCTTAATCTTCTCCCCTTTAATAAACTTTTACATTCATACTTTAAACCATCAAATTCTCGACGAATTTCTGCAGAAACATTCATATCTATAAGTGCAAAATTAATATTTTCCAATAACTGATTTACATCATTTTCCTTATACTTCATACCATCACCTAATGGAAAACATCTTGCCATATTCCTTTTTCATATAAATTTTCCTATACATACTATCCTCTTAATTCCTATACTTAGGGGATCCTATTCAATATCAGTTGCCTATCATGTTATTCAACAACCATCATTTCGACGTCACCTTTATTTTTGACGTTTGACACATAAATTTTATATTCGACGAATAGAACATTCCCTCCAACATGTGAACTATCTACTTACATAACATTTACAGTATAAGAACCTATATCTCAGGCATTTACTGCTATTTAAGTGAAAGCTTCCATCTGTCAATACCAACTTTTATTTATACACCTTCCAGTCAATACAAAGCTCCTCCGCATTTCTTATGTTTTGAATCTCCACAAATTCAGATTATTTATCAACTCCATCATTGGCCCCATACATTCCACTACCTTGGACATTATGCACAAGGCAATTATCGACAACATCGTAAGACAATTTTTAAATCATATTTAATATTCAATAACATACAGAAACACAATAAACAATTTGATAAACAGACATTGATTTATTTCATACACTTCATTCTTACATTCGATATCTCTTACATTCACTTCTTTCTTACATTCGATATCTCTTACATTCGATTATACTCTCATATATCACATTCGACTTCTATCTCTTTCGAGTACATTTGTTTCTAATTACTTAATTTTTATTTCATTACAATTTATCCGTTATTTCTAACATCCTTCGACATGTCAATATTTTCGTTGTTTTCTTTTCACCAGAATCGATCATTAAAGCTTCTTTCTAGTCCTCGACGCTCAATGACTCTCAAGTCACTGAACATCTAAAGAGACGCTTCAACAGGAAAAGGCAACAAAAAATTGCAAGCACACCCACACGTTCTGGAAGATCCCTGGACGCCCATCCAAGCTTCATATCTTCATCACCAGTAACGGCAGTTACCCCTTCACCCCCCAACTGATTCCATACATTACCTTCACAGCCGCATATCACCGAGTATAAAGCTCACATTCATTGACTCGACCTTGCACTTGAGCTCGATGTTCCTAAACTCTCAGTTTACACAAATTCATTACTCATCCTTCACCACTAGTCCGAGCAATACAAGAAGAACGGGAAGATGATTAAATACGCAGCCCTTATTGCAGATATGATGAGTAAGTTCGTGAAAACAACTCTCGAATTTCTTTCACGAGGTAAAAACAGACATGCCGATTCCTTGGTATATCTAGCCGGGGTCTTTGGTACAGAAACTTAATATCTCCAGATCGAAATCATTTTAACTCCTAACATTGATCGCATATCTGTATGCACGATCAACACTAGGGGTGATAAAGGGGGAGATGATGATTGGCGAAAGCCTTTCTTAGCCTACCTCGGCGTTGATAATAATTATAACGGACCACTCCCAACAGATCCAAAAGAGCGTCGACAGCTGATCAACAACTCGAAGCGTTACATTACTCAAAATGGTATGCTTTACCGCCTTTCCGTTACAGGGCCGTACCATAAGTGCCTCTCCAAGTTAAAAGCAGACGAACTGCTCCGCGAATTACACGAAGGAACTTATGGCTCCCACGTAGTAAGTAAATCATTAGCGAACAGAGCTATCATTCAAGGAGTATTCTGGCCCATGTACAAGAAAGCTGAAGAGTACTCCCACAGATGCGACACCTGCTAGAGACATGGATATATGATACGCTCCCCTGCGCTCGAACTCCATGCAAGCAAGGTTTTCTGGCCATTCAAAAGATGAGCACTAGTCCTCATTGGCGAATTCCCTAACTCTCCAGGTAATCGCCGTCACCTACTCATAGCTGCCTATTAATTTACAAAATGGGTAGAAACAATTCTACTATGTCGAACCAGAGAAAAAGAGGTTATCTTTTTTATCTGGAAACACATAATCACTCGGTTCGAGTTCCCCACCTAATTCATATCGATTGCGGGCCTCAATTTGTGGAAGATAAGGTCGTACCTTCCTAAACCACCACAATATCATCCACTCACCCTCAAATCCATACTACCCTAAAGGCAATGGCCAAGCCAAAATTACCAACAAAACCATCGTAGATGGACTTAAAAAGTGGCTTCACTCACAGAAAAAGGGAATTGGGTTCGCGAACTGCCTCACGTCTAGCAGGCATATCGAACCACTCCCCGACAATCAACTGGGTGTACCCCATTCCTCCTTGCTTATGGCACTGAGGCTATCATTCCTTTTGAATATCATCATCCAGTTCAGGATCACGAACTAACTGACGAGGAAAATGAGTTTGAATTGGCTTGCAACCTCAATATGATAGATGAGACCAGGGAACGCGGTATCGCTAGCCTACATCGATATCATCATATGCTTGCCAGATCATATAATAACCAAGTCAGAAGCCGTACTTTCCAAATCAAGGATCTCATCCTCAGAGAAATTCCTTAACATCGCAAAGAGCCTCACGCTATAAAATTAGCCGTCAATTAGGAGGGTCCATTCATTATCACATGTCTCTCAGGCCTGGGTTTATACTATCTCATAACAGAAGAGGGAATCCCCATTTCAAATCCTTGGAACACAGGGCAACTGAAACGGTACTATCGTTAAGCATCTTGCTACTCCATTTCTATTGTTCGTTTTTTGTTTTTAAATTCCAAAAGTGAGATTCTCGTCTCCATCCAATATAAATTTTGAAATTATCAATGAAAGTTTTTTTTTAAACAATATCATTCTCTTCACGAATATTCGACAGCATTATATAGATTAAAGCATAGATAATACTAGCTTACAATCGATATTATCCAAGTTAGATTAAGGATATCACTTGATTTGGCTTATTTTACAACATTTCTGCGATTGTAGTAAGTGTAGAAACTTATTTTATATCAAAAACTCTTCTAAACAAGAGATAGGGCAAAGGTAATAGAAGTCTTCATCTTTTTCAACTTGTTTGGGTCATTTATAACGGCTGGATCAAGGATATCACTTGGTTTGGCTGACTCTACTAAATCACTGTGATTGTAGCAAGTCTAGAAACTTGTTTTTCATCAAAGACTCTACCAAGCATAAGATAAGGCAAGGTCATACTTGCCTTCATCTCTTTTAATATGTCTGCGACATTTCTATAGTTTAAATCAAGTTTCAACTTGGGTTAACTCAATACATTTCTGCGATTTAAATGAATGTAAATTTTTTCTTTATATCAAAGATTCCACTAGGCACAAGATAAGGCAAAGCTCATACTAGCTTTCATCTATTTCTATGTGTCTACAATAGATACTATTTATTTTCAGGTCAAATTCATATTACAAGGGATTCTTTTTTGTTAATGGAGTATCAGCAGTGCTTCCCCCTATATCAAGAGGTTAAACTTTCAGTTCGCAAATCACAATAGCTCTACTCGATTCTACCTGTTCAGCAGATTGAGGTCCTAGTTGGGTCTCCATGACGCCCAGACAGTTTCCTCGATCTATCTTAGTTCCACAAATGCATCCCTTATCCAACAGTATTTTGAACAAGGTATCTCATTCCGACTCAAGTCTTTTTACTTCCTCTATAAAATATGCAACAATCACCTTTAATAGGTCGAAGCGTGACGCATCAGGTATGACCATTATTGCAAATTTTGCTCTCACCTTCTAGAGGCATGACTCTAACTTAGCATGCTCATTCTTCTATTCAGTCGTTTCCACATCGATCTTAGCATGATAGATTACATTTTCTTTCAACTTTTTTATATACTAAGTTAAATCAGTGAGTTTCATGGCTTCTAAGTCTACTACCCGGGCACAGAGTCTCTAAATTTTTACGATCAACTCTTCCCTAGCCAGAATATCTTTCAATAATTCTTCTTTCCTCTTTATCAGTGATTCCTTTACCTTGATTTCCCCTTCCAGAAGTTTCTCCCTAATAAATGCAACATCCAACTTCTGCTGGCATTTCTTCAAGTTTACATTTCCCTTCTGATCGTTCCCCTGAATATGGGATAGATCACTCTCTAGCTCTTTAATTCGACCTGAAAGACTAACTACATCCCCTCGAACTAGAGGAGCCTTAACCACAGTTCTACTTCCCCCTGAACGTTCTCTAGCCTCGGCTTTCTTGGCACGCGCAATGGCCTGCGCCAGTTCGGCCTTAAGTCATGCAACCCTCTCATTTAAATCGTTGCACCTTCGTTGGATTTCCCAGAATTCCATATCCTTGGTGGGTAGGGCTATTTGCAAATGTTCAGCTGTGGCTTCCGAAGCTGATAGATTTTCTTGAGCTACCCTCAGCTCATTGTCTTTTTCGACTAATTCTTGTCTTATTCGTTCTAGTTCGTTTCTACAGTTTTAAAGATGAGATCGAAACCATTCCTCTGATCTTTCCAATGCCTGAATACGGTATTGAGCCGTGTCAGCCTGCATACCCTTCACAACCAATGTGTCGACCTGACTTTGGAGTCTCTCAGCGCATTCTGTTATCTCCGCTAGCTTTTTTAATTCCTTACCTATTTCGACATCTTTCTCTTTGACCTGAAGAGTTAGGTAGAAAATAGCCCGGGTCACCTCCACAAGTTTAAAATGTGCCTTTACGTATTGATCTTCTCTATTCTCGTTCCCCTCCTTCATCCTATCGAACTGCTCTACAAATTCCCGATTATACTTGAGTACGTCATCCTCACGGGAGCGAGATGACTATAATTCGACCTGGAGATTATAACAATTTTTAGTACAGTTCGATTCATGAAAACATTTGAATATCTACTGATTGATTATAAACCCAAGTTTTAAAAGACCCGCAAGCGCACGGTGTACCGTTAAGTACAAGGGTAAGCGGGGTCGTATCCCAAGAGACTTGTGGTACGAATTATACTTCGAGCTACTAGTTTTATCCAATTACAACGAGTTTGTGTAGGTTTTGAAATAAAAAGAATAACGAAACAAATTACAAGATAAATTGGAGTGGAAACCAAGGCATCGATTCCACTCCACCCTTTGTAACCGTTAGATAGCATAAATAATTAAAGTAAATTACGAGTTCTCGTATTGCATATCCTTGGTCGGGCATATGCAATACATCAAAAGATACAAGAGATTTAGTAATTGGGAGCTACCCATAAACCAACTTACTCAACCATGGTCCGGTTGATAAGTATGGATTATGTTATCTTCTCCATGTTCCTAACCTATCTTGTTATGGTCTAACAAGATGGTTACATATATTAATTATTCCTCCTAATCCTAGCTATGGTCAAGCATAGGACGAAGGAATAGGAATATGCAAAATTTTAGGATAAAGAGAAAGTAATTACTTTAACTAAGCTACACAATCTACAATAAGGCTACATTGGGTGGAGCTTCCTCTAGCTTTGGCTAAGAAGATCAGCTACTCACCCCTTTGATCATTGTCATACTACTATTACTATGATAAAAATTAAAAGACAAGAACAAGATAAAGAATAAGCTTTATTGCTATGAACTTTGATTTACATTCTCCAAGATAATTTCTCATGGGTAAGATTTCCCTCCAATTTATAGAGTATAGGAAGGGTTACTAAAAATCACCATTAAAATAAAATCTCATAAACAATGCCTAAAATTATGCATTACAACTCATGAGAATGATATATATATTTAATTATCTTCAATGGGCTTCCATGCATGGGCCTTTGGTTAACAACTTCAAATGAGATTCATTGTTGGAGTGCATCACCCTTGTTCTTCGTTAAAAACTAGAAAATTGTACAAATTTTTTATCATGTGACCGATTTCTGTAAATACAAACAAAAGTATTATTAGTGTCACATTTATTTAATAAATGACTAGGTAGATATAAATTAAGGAGTTGTACACGTACATATTACGTGTCTATCAAATACCCCCAAACTTATATTATGCTAGTCCTCGAGCAAAAGTAAACAAAAACCATTTTCGTATGTCACGCAGTTGCATTTAGCGTATGCAACAAGCCGTTAAACCCTCAGGTTTAGCCTGGTGGACGAGTATTGTTTCGTGAGGGTTTGCAGTAACTATACTAGAATATACATGACTCATTTCCTGTGAACTTAACCTTACTTAGTTGTGAACAAAATATACCAATGAAAAAATCTTTAAACTTGTTATTCTCCCAAGTATATCAAATAATATTTTAAGCTTATCCGAAACTAGAGGTACTACCTCAAGATTATAAAGAGATTCAAGTATTTTGCTTTTGTTATATTTGAGTGTACAATGAAAATAGCTTTATCGCCTAATACGTTGTCTAGAATAATTTACTCAATTTTTGGTAGTCTAGTTCTTACTGGAATTAATTCAACAGTCAATTCGACATGTACCTTAGTCAATTCGTCTTCCTAAAATTTTACTTTTTTTCTTTTTTCTATTACAAGCCTTTTCTTATTGAGTACATTGTTTCTTAGTGAAGCCTCCGTTACAAGGAGTTTTCAGTTGACAATCCTCGCCAGTTAGCTAAGGTTGTTAGGGTGTGGTGCCCCATCATGACCTAGACTCAGGATTCTCATAAGTAACATTTTTTTGTGCTCCTTTCACATAGTTCATGGTCAAACTCGAGATTAGTGATAATTTTTTCTCTTTCAGCTCTTAATCATGCGAGTAGCCTTGCAACGTGAAAGTTTTTAGAACACATTTGGCATATTATTTTTTTTTTCTTAGGAATAAACTTATTCTTAGGCAGTTGTCTCCCTTTTAGTAAACTATTCCTAACATAAATATTAAATTTCCCTTATACTGAGCAAAAATCTATTGAAGGTATTAATTGCAAAACTACAATGAAGTGCACGTTTTTAAAATATGCTAAGTTAACTTGAATTAGTCGCTAATAAAAATATAGTACATCAAACTTAAGATATTCCAAAATATTCTATTGTATACTTGGTACAATTTCAAAATTTAGGTTTTTCCATAATATTTATGTCAAGGTAAAATCAGTTTAAGTGTTTGGAAATACGTCAAAAATATATCATGCATTGCCAAAATATCATTATTTCACTTTTCTTCAAAAAGTATTTAAATAAATATTTTCCTACCCCCAAACTTAAATGAAACATTGCCCTAAATGTTTGAGAGCATAAAAAAATAGAGGAATACAAACTGGAATTTCTCACCTGAATGTGTCTTGGGTTGCCTCCCAAGAAGCGCTAAGTTTACTGTCTTCAGCCAGACGAATGTACCCCTAAACTTAAAAATTTTAATATGACTGAAGGGTACGAAGTTGAAAAGGTGATGTACTATCCTAGTTTAAATTCTCTTTCAAAAACAAAATAACACATGAATGGTGATCCATAATGTTAGCCCCTAATTGGGCAGATATATTCTGTAAAAGCCAGATAAAGTTTAATACTAATTCTTTATGGAAAATATTTTTTCTAAAAACTTTGCCTTTTATTTGATGATTCCAAGTTGAAAATCTTAGAAAAATCAAGAAAAACTATTTTCTCCAAGATAAAACAAATATATACCCAGGGAATATATTTTTCTTTAGAATTTTCAATACAATCATATGATTACTACATGTTACAGTAAATAAGAAGATTGGTATACAAGTATTCATCCCCGAAAATGTACTAGATTCAAAACTCAATTTTCCTGGAAAGATATTTTCATTGAAAATTTTCAAAACCCCCATGTTATCGTTGATATTCCAAAAAATGTGATAGGTGGTTCTGAAAAAGCAAGTCCGTGAGGCATCCTTAAAATTATAATTTTTCAAAAAGATGTTTTCTTATAGTAGAAGAAAAACTATATAACATATTTGTGGATGTGGGGATCGGGGAACAATTGACTCTAACAAACATTTAAAATTTATGTGCCTAAAATTACAACTTATCTTAAGGGACTCATCCTGACCATTGACGTGGATATTCATTGGCTTAAGGACATGGCCAAGTTGAAACATATTTTTAGATGCTAATGATTGTATCATTTTACGAATCTCAGGATAATTCGAGTCCTCAAAATAATTTAAACATTCATTAACAGAAATACAACTAGAATTATCTACGTACAAGTCTTCAAAATCATTTATGTTCATGGTACCCCAATTAGGCTCGTGAAATAGAGATGTAGGCATAGGTATAGGTATGGTTGGTGAATGAGTAACCAAAACAGAATCAGCCCCCAATAATAGTGGTATATCCTGTAAAAAATGGTCGTCCACCTACTGGTTTTCAACATTGTAATTTATGTCAGGTGGACGCGGCTCAAGGCAAGGCTAAGGTGACTCATAGGGAGACTGAGAAGGAAATGACAAGTTGATAACATCTGCAACAGGTTCGACAATTTCTAATTTCTTGACTTTGGTACAAATATCATCATCTGCAAATTCTTCGCAAATTAATGAGATGGTGATTCCATATATTTATATTTTATCTTGTCATTATCATCGTCAGCAAAATCATTAGAGGTGAGGGAAAAATATTCAGTCTCGGTCATAGTTTTCTCGAAACAATTTATTGGGTTAACAAATGAAATGATGGATGGTGAATCGATGGTTGAATTTGGAGGGCTTCTTCAAGATCCTCTTGTAATATAGGATCGTCGACCTTAAAATATTCATCTTCTAAATCTGTCTCACAATATGGTATCCATTCACCCCACGGAGAAAACATTCCTTGATTACGCTTGAATTCATCCATTTCTAAATCACAAGGGGACTTAACTTCGGATTGCTCTTCTTCATTGCTTAGAAATTTTTCATTCTATTTTACTCCGCATAGTTGAGAACTGAGTTATTTGAGTCTCTAATCTAGAGATAGATTGGGTCCTAGAAGTTTGATTCACCAATATTTATTGTTGGAATTGCATCATTTGTTGCTGAAATTGTATTGATTGTTGCATGAAGAGAGCAAGGGTATCGTCTAAAGAAGATTTGGGTGGATTAGGTAGGAACTGATTGGATGACTGGACAGACTGATGGGCCTGCATATATGAATAAGATTGGAAAAGTTCCACGTATTGAGAATTTTGGTGATCCCATGATTGAAAATGATTTTTAGGTTGTTGTGAAATGTTGAATTGTGAGCTGTAAGGATTCCAATGTTCTTGCATGTATGACATTTTAAAATAAAAGTAACACCCAACACAATGAACAACCAGTCAAGCTTAAACTCTAGCACATCACCATTTTTTAGAATTAATAATTAGGTCTCCCCTATATTCCTCTTTGTTCAAAATAGGTACGATGGCAAAAGGCAATTCAGAAAGGGTTTTGAATTATCTAAAACTTTTATAGAAAACATATTTCCCAACTGTGAAGTATAGATGATCAAAAATGGTGAAACATTTAGGGACAGACTTCACATCTACTGTTGTGCCAAGAGAGTCCAAAAAGCAGAAAAGAAAAAGAAAAAGAAAAGAAAAACAAGAAAGAAAAATTAGCTTAAAATAAAATAACTCTAAAATAAAATGCAACTTTGCAAGTCCCCGGCAACGGCCAAAAAACTTGATCGATTATAAACCGAAGTCTTAAAAGACCCGCAAGCGCACGGTGTACCATTAAGTACAAGGGTAAGCGGGGTCGTATCCCAAGAGACTTGTGGTACGAATTATACTTCGAGCTACTAGTTTTATCCAATTACAACATGTTTGTGTAGGCTTTGAAATAAAAAGAATAACGAAACAAATTACAAGATAAATTGGAGTGGAAACCAAGGCATCGATTCCACTCCACCCTTTGTAGCCGTTAGATAGCATAAATAATTAAAGTAAATTACGAGTTCTCATATTGCATATCCTTGGTCGGGCATATGCAATACATCAAAAGATACAAGAGATTTAGTAATTGGGAGCTACTCATAAACCAACTTACTCAACCATGGTCTGGTTGATAAGTATGGATTATGTTATCTTCTCCATGTTCCTAACCTATCTTGTTATGGTCTATCAAGATGGTTACATAGATTCATTATTCCTCCTAATCCTAGCTAAAGTCAAGCATAGGACGAAGGAATACGAATATGAAAATTTTGGGATAAAGAGAAAGTAATTACTTAACTAAGCTACACAATCTACAATAAGTCTACATTGGGTGGAGCTTCCTCTAGCTTGGCTAAGAAGATTAGTTACTCATCCCTTTGATCATTGTCATACTACTATTACTACGATAAAATTAAAAGACAAGAACAATTGAAATAATAACCTTTATTGCTATGAACTTTGATTTACACTCTCCAAGATGATCCCTCATGGGTAGGATTCATCTCATATTTATTGAGTATAGGAAGGGTTACTAAAAGTCACCATTAATATAAAATCTCCTAAAAAATGCCTAAAATGATGCTTTACAACTCATAAGAATAATATATATATAATTCTCTTCAATGGGCTTCCATGCATGGGCCTTTGGTTGACAACTTCAAATAGAAATCATTGTTGGAGTGCATCACCCTTGTTTTTCGTTAAAAACCAGAAAATTGTACGACTTGTTTATCATGTGACCGATTTCTATAAATACAAATAAAAACACTATTAGTGTCACATTTATTTAATAAATGGCAAGGTAGATATAATTTAGGAGTTGTACACGTAAATATTACGCGTATATCATCTACATACTACATTTCTAAGGAATCTATGTAATTTTTAAACATTTGCGGTACCCAAATACTTTTAGACTAAAAGTTTGGAGTGCATTCTCAGATAAATACTTCATGAGGTTTATTGCGGAGTACAAGGTACATACTTTTGATATACGACTTTATATTGATAGTATTGGATTTTTACCATGCATCTATATGTTATTTACTTGATAACTTAACATTGGTATAACATACAAGTCGATAGACCTATTTCGATCTAACCTGCAGCTCCGCTTGCACAGACAGCAAGGCTTTAGAGGTCTCTCTTTCCCTGGCAAGTCCAGACTCTAGATCTTTTATTCTGAGACTCATTTTTCTAAGTACCTACAAGAGGATTATAAAGCAAAGTTAATCTATAGAAGTTTCTTCCCTAAACACAATTCAACAACTTACAAATATTTATACAAACACACGTTTCTACCCTACCTTCTTACTATTACCCTCTGGGATTTTGACATCATCTCCTTGGTTGTCAAGCACTGTCTGACAGGAGACACCATCCATACCGTCCATGATCCCCATCACTTTTACTTCCTCCTCATCTTCCTCCTCAACATAGGTGTCCACCTTAATTGCATCCACCTCCTCCTCAGAATAGCTTTTCAGCATCAAATGACGCCCCAGTCTGTCATGCTCCCCAACCATCTCATCTAGATTGGCTTTTGTCTCTACCTGTAGCTGACCAATCGCCATGGCATGAGAAGCCTTCAGCTGCCTGACTTCCTTCAGAGCATCAGTTCTGGATCGAGTTAATTCCTTTTCTAGCTCGATATTTGCTTTCTTCAACCCAGTTTTTTCTTCCTCAATACCAAGCAAAATCCCCTTAACAAGACGAACGACCTGCAAAAATTAAATTGATCTCAGCGATTAGCTCAAAACGTATTAAGCAGTTCTCTTCGATAATATAAACTTACCATCCCGCTCGTGTCTTCCTCTCCGTGGAGAACCGCCAACCTGGCCCTTTCCTTGACCTCTTTGAGGTCATCTACCACAGTATATCACCCCCCAGCGACCTTCTCCCCTAGCTCCCCCAAGGGTTCGACTCTCCTCCTTTTATCTTTTGTTGCCTTACCACTTCCAGTGGTACAAGAGGCCAGCAAAGCCTTTAACATCCGTTTCTTCAAATATTTTAGAGCTATTTTTCTCGACATAACAGGATTCTGCTGAGCCGAACTTCCTGTTCCAAAAGTTTTGAACAAATTGATTCGAGGCTCCTCACCACTTACTTGCCTTTTCCCTTCATCTACACTCGCCAATGACCTGGTCGACTGAGCTTTTTGAACCTTTTTTGACCTGTTATCAACCCTCTTCTTTCTACTCAGGCCGAGTCCCTCCAACACAAATTAGAGTTCAGTCTCCTCCTCCGTAACTTCGTCTAACCGAGATTCTTTCCTCTCTACTTTAGACTTCACACCTACAATGAACAACACCTTTTATTATCAACTGTAGTTATCAGCGCAACATAACAATAATTCTATCTATGCATGTCTAAACTTACTTTGTTTTACAGTTCTAAACCGAAGGTCCAAAGGTTCTTCGTCATCTCTTTGAAGGCAATTACCCTTCACCCATATGACGTTGTCATTCCATGTTTGACCTGCTGAATTCTGATCGAAGAAGCGACACTGAGTTGCGATAGCACAAAAGTATGACCCCCCTTTGGCCTTATAATTACTCAACCCATAAAGCTACAAAATGTCCTCCGGGGTTATCCTCCTCACTTTGACCTCCTTCTCTCAATTTTTATCCAGATGATCACACACGGTTATTACCTCCCACATATTCCCGTTCAATTGAATAGGACATGCCCAAATTGCATTCATAATCACTTTTGCCAAATTGGTGAGGGGGAGGCACAACCCATACTCTAATTGAGATAGGTAACTCAAAAAAACCCTCTACGAGGTCACTCCGGACATCTCAATCAAAATATTCTAATGAGATCGATCCACCTATACTCTTATCTCGTTTTTCCACTTCCAGATCTGCCAGCAGGTAAAAGTACTCTTCCCCTTCCGCTACCGTACAACCGTTAAACTACCTACTAGCATATTCTACATAATTGCACCACTTCTCTCCTACAGCCGCCTTAGCTTTTCAAATCTCTCTAAAGGCATCAGAACCAGCACGATAAGATATCAATTGACCAGGGAAACCCAGGAATTGTTCTAATCCTACTTCCACCCCACTCTCAGAATCATTTGTCAGACCAGAGGTCAATACCTCATTAAAGATGAGCTACCCATCACAACAACTATTTCTACAAGAAAGTTGTCAACTTTACCAAAATGCCTCTCACGCTCGACCTATATGCAGGTTAAGGTATCTATCATTCTTTCATCTATATATATGCATATATAGATCGTTTAAATATAACATATATCTTTAACATATATACATCAACATATATTGTATACATATCTACTAACCTTCAGTATCCGAATGAGAATCGGCAGTTACGTCAAGCCTTTCCCTCACGACGTTGCTGCATAGCCACCTACGAGATCTAAAATCTTTTGCCCTCTTCAACTGTTGATCACCTTCGGATAACTCTTTATCAAATCCCTTGAGTTTTTGTCTCTATCTCTGAGTGCTCTCCAAATTTTTAGAAGTTGAAAAACGTTTGATTGGAGACGAAGAAACACTATTTATCTTTTCTCTCTCAAGCGGCAGGTATTTATTGTGTCTCCTACAAACCGTCCTCGATTCCAGAGCTGAGGCATCCTTTCCACTCTTTATGTCAGACGCCTTGTACCTTTTCAATAAGACTACATTTCTATCATTAAAATTCCCCTCATTTTTTAACATATTTTTCCCCCTATTTTCATATTTTTTTCTGACCTTTCCACACTCATGATGACTCACTCTGTACGATGTCAGAGTTCTATTTCCTTTCGCATACAAAACAAAATGAGAAGTTTCTACATTTTCATTTTTTTTTCTTCCCTTGTTTATCATACTTATAGTAATTGACGCCATTTTTTAAACAGTGAAAAATTTCAAAATTATTCAAATTATTTGCTAAAACCGTCTCAAAACAGATTTATACCTATAGAGGATCCGATTGACTTATATTTTTTCTGTTACATTCAGAACAATTATATTATTCATGAGCAACCCTTTATACAATATCTATCTCAGCCTTAGTAAACTGAACGATATCATCCTATTGCATTATTCATCGGTCCTTAGTTCTTCAAATTCGATCTCAACTTCAGCAATCAAACCCACCAACCTCTCTCGTTCTACTGTATCCCTAACCAATTTATGAAAGCATACCTCATAAAAATAATGAGCATACTCCAGTTCTCTACTCCTTACATCTAAACCTTCGAGCTAACATTCCCTCACCGACAGCTCAGTATTGTAACCAAACGAACCAAAGATCCTCTCCCGCACTTCAGCAATTTTTATAGCCAATCGTCCTTCTGCGATATGACGAATCCTTTAAGATTGAGTTCGTACCATCCTAATCCATCCCCAATTTTTTTCAGATCATCCTACCTGTATTTATACATTTCTCACACTTTCCCCTTAAAAACACACTTTCCCCTTAAAAGCATAAATTTTTACCTTATATCTCGTAACATTAAAACCTAGAATCTTGGAATAAATAATTTAAACTTATCCCCTCTTCGGTGCATACATTAGTTACCATACTCGACCTTACGCTACCCAGAGTTGCACCTATATCAACCTATAATAGCTCGAATTTCCATGATTACATATTCCTTACAATGTTTTCTCCCTCACCTATTAAAAATATTACAATATCATTTTTTACATCACAACATCATTATCCGCAGGTGTTTATCTTATTTTGAGAGTCACTACAACATTGTTTCCTTACTTATAGCCTATTATTCATCCCAATACCTAATACAATTCAGTTCGATTCTAAATTTTTTTATATACAGTATATTGAATAGCAACTTTTATTCATGTCGAAAGCATTACATACGATTTACAAATAATAAGTTTTTCAATACATCGACCATAGGAATGCAATAGAATGTTATCCGTCCAACACCAAACTCCAGGTACTTTACAAATAACAAGTTTTCCCTATTTATTGAAAAATCACAGGTCATTCAGGCATGTTGAGGCATTATGTCTTCCAGTTCTTCTTACTTCACTGATCTTTTACCAAGATGCAAAGCAAACGTTGAAACTAACATTGAGCTTCCCTCGCACGAGCTTGGTTGAAGTCTAGTCAAACTTCAAACAAAAACTACGCTAGCAATAAACTCAGTGTTGGAACCAAATTCTTGAACTAAGAATTTTCTGATCGCCACAACGTGATGGAAACGTAGAAAAAGACTCCTACTGGTTGTCTCCTTCCTCCACTACCATCATCTTCACCTCTGAAACCACCGCCTTCAAATATTTGGTAGAGACAAAGAGAGCCAAACGTTAGAATCCATTGTGATACAAGAAATTAGCAGATACACCTATCCTTAAATATGAAGCCCTGATCCTATCTTTTGCAAGAGTATGGAAATAGGCCCACCAGTCCTCACCTGTCAAGACGATGACATAAAACCTCCACTTATAGTAGAAATCTTCTTCAACTTCAACCGCTTCCTCTTCCGACAAGCCTTGGTACGTCAGAGGAATAGGAGCGGGTATCAACATTTCCAAGGAATGGTCACCAAAGTATTTAAACTTCAACCACTGTATTTCAGACGCAATCCTCTCTTCAAGAACCATCCTCTAAGTTTTTACCATTTTAGAAAATGTTATGCAAGCAGGAACTGTTCCAAAGATTTGCTACATGCACTATTTATATAGCCCTACATTATTGTGCAGGTACATTTTCCCAAGTGTCATAATTTATTATAGACGTGACTATTCAAATGCAACCGTCATATACATCCGTATCCATATCATAATTTAATACCCATCACTTCCCAATATCACATAACTTCCACCCAGTCAAATGTAATCATTACTCCATTTCGAATTTTAACTTTTTAACATATTCTTCCTCAACCAAAGCCACTCGTGACTTTGGTTGCGAGGGGGTGATTATAGGGACTTATCCATCGATCACGTTCAAAGTCAAGCTCACCCAACTCGAATTACCTCCATCTCAAGCTCACAAATTTTTAGCATTCTAGTCAACATTTCAACCAGTCCTTCAAACTACTCAAGAACGTGGATAGAGCTAAACCCAAAAAACATTACCCAGCCAAAGACATCTGTCTCCCACTAACTCATCAGTTATTTAGTCAACCGCCACTAACCATATTATTTGGAAAATATGCTCCAGCACGATGAAGAACAGTGGGAAAATCCCATATAAAGGAAAAGTTTAAGAAGAGACAGGGACCAGAAAAATTGCACAAACTTTATATATACAGGATTAAAAGCATTTCTATAATTAGAGATCACTTGTAATAAAGATATCCTCCTCAAGCAATAAAGATACTATCACAAAAATCATCTATATGAGGTCGTGGTTTTTTACCTGTTCAGAGGTTTTCCACGCTAAAAACACTTGTTTCTATTTCTTACTTTCCATTAGAATATTGCTACTGGTTCATTGGTGTGATAGATAATTCCTAATCATTTCTTGCTTACTGAATTTGGCCATTATAATTACAATCACTCGAAACCCAAAACAACAAACACCCAAAGAAAATAAATTCATGCATTCGACTCATGTAACAAAGTCACTTGCGCAAATACCTTACCCGTGTCTGCCTCTGCCTATAATAAAATACCCAATTTCAAAATCAATACCTAAATCCCTAGCTGTTTAATAGGTAAACAACCCTAAAATAAAACCTAATCAACAAAACGAAGCACTACCTTCAAATGTACGTCAATTACACGACAGAGAATCTTTGACAGAAGCTGGTAAACCAGCATCTGCTTCTCCGCAACCTGATTAGTTGATGCCTCAACCTAGATCAAACTGCATAATAATCAAAATCAAAATCAAAATAAATAAAAATGTATCAAATCATAAGTGTTTTCGGTGGCATTTTTCTGGCAAATTATTTACTAATGAGCTTAGCTGCAACTGTTTTGCACAGTGCGGGCCTTGTTGTGCTTAATTTCTTGGATATATTTTTCCTTATGGATTAGGTTTCTACTTCCTTTCTTACTAGGAGTAAAATTTTGCCAGTTTAAAGGTTTCATAGAATATTGTAGAGATATTAACTTCTTTTTGTTTTCCTATTTTAACTTGTTTCACATGTATTTAGGAGTTCTATTGCACCTTTAATCTTTTTCTGGTCCAATTCATATCTAGCCACATAGCAACCTTAACTTGGATTCTCGGGGGGCAAACAGTCTTACATGATTTATTCAAAATAGACCTACCTATTTGGCTTTATCGCGCAACAATCAGAAGCTTCGTTATTGTTGTGTCTGTTTGCAATTTATTTTCTCTCAATTTGTAATGGCATCAACATTGTACTCCTTACTGGATCCCAACTTTTCCAGAGTTTTGTCATCACCCTTGAATTGTTTCCAGAGCTAGAATTCAGGAAAACAACAAAAAGATGATTAATATATTTCTATTGCGTTTTCATACACAAAGGCATGTGCAATACATATAAATACATGCATGAGTGTAATGTCGTGTTTTCAAGGAGGATAATCTTTGCCAATACTCCTAGTAAGGATTATGCGATAATAAGCTCAAGCAAATAAAAATTTACGTGAAAACTCAGTAAAGGCTGAGAAAAACTACGACTTCGAGGAGGGTTTTGATGTAAAATCTAATAAGTTGTTAGTTATTATAATTTGCTATTTGGTAAGATAGTAAGGATGAATGAATAGTGAAGTTGCGGATCAGAATAACTCATTCTCTGCCTTTATTTATAGTCGATAAAGGCAGTTCACAAAAAGAAAAATAGTTTCCTATTTCGGGGGTAGTGGGCAAACTTCATAGATCTCCCAATGACTCTATTTGACCAAGCATATTGGCTACTTTTAGTAGGTCGAGAACTGTGGTCGTAGACGTGACATCTTCTCGAATGATGGATTGTTTTCGACTAAGTTCCGTTGGCTTCTCTTTGTCGAATCTTGGAAATATGCTACTATAATCGCCCCATTCTCGATATAATTACTTATTATTATGTCGAGAAGAACATTGGAATGTTAAACAGTTGTCGAATGGTTGTAGAAGTCTGTTTTTGTAATTTCTGAGGCCAAAGTCAAATGAATTTGGTCAATTTGGTTTCCTGAGGAACATTTATCGCAGGACATCGGACTTTGTAAGTTTTTGGTGGTGGGGTTATAAATAGAAGGAGACAGAAGAAGTTATTGCTCGGCAGGATATTAGTAGAGTAGGCCGTGATGGTAATGATGTCATTCCAGGCGATGCATAACGAGCTTCTGGATCTTGTGGATGGAAAGGATGGTTAGTATAAAGAGGTGTATCTTAGGTATTTATCGCTGTTGTTTTTCTATTCTGAATTTGGTGGTGATGTGATTAGAAAAAATGATGGAGGAGGGGGTGGAAATCGTTGAATTGCATTGTTTCTCTTGGTGTCAGCTTCATTTTGTGTTATGAAAAGCCTTAGAGTGAATCGAATGTTTGGAGAAGTAGTCACTTCCCATATTGAAGATGATGATGCTAAGGGGGCATGGCGTCCTGTGTCTCCGGTCGACACACAAAACTTCTTACATCTACTGCCTTTCTTCAGGGCATACACAAGTAGTTCTTAAAAGTTTAGTGACTTGAGATTCATTGAGTTTCTTAGGATATCGTTGCCCCTTTCGCTGGAGGATATGCCAGATTCTGGTGAAAAGAAGCATATAGCTTCGAGTCCGTCATGTCGAAGGAGAATATATGACCTGTAAGTTGATGTAACGCAATCGAAGGAATGTTGAATGTAAAATATAACAGTTTACGTAATGAATAAACTTTTTTTGTTGAAATCGTATCGAATAAATAAATGGTTTTCTCAAAGGAAATAAAATCAATTATTGAATATAATTGATCGAGTTAGTTGATGTCGAGATAGTTGTTTCTGATTTCATATAAATATCGAGGTTATGTTGTCGAGGTTATTAGATCTCAAACTGAAGTTTGTTGACTGTGTAGGGTCAGAAACAGTTCCCTAGGAGTTTGATTTGACTGGGATGTATAGAGTTCCAATGAGAATTGAATGTGGGATTTGACTGTTAGTTTGATTATTTGTTTTTTGTTGTTTATAAATACATTTGGTAATCTGAAAGTTTTTTGAAGAATGAGATGGTGAGGATAAGGGCTCAAGTTTGGGAGGATGAGCGTTCCCACCGGGTGCATGTGAAGTATTGGGAGTTACTTGATTGGTACTTTGGCAAGAGTTGAATAAACGGGCAACCATTAGTGCCAGTGGAGCCCAAGTATGAAGAGATGAGTAAAGTGGAGGTGAAGGAAGTAGAAAAGGAGTATGCATTTTATTGCAATTTGTAATTTACAATTCTTAAGTCCTCCTGAGCGCGTCGGCAAGATATGGAATTGAGCCAAGGCTTTAGTGAAGAAAGAAGATGTTTTGGCCGGTCGAAGTGGTTGAGGAATGGTTGAGGGTTGTTTGGTTTGTAAAAATGAGAAATGTGTAAGGTGTTGGTCTTGAAATAAATGAATTTATTTGTTCTAGATGTTTTTGTCGATGTGTGTGATGAAAATTGTTTTCGAATATGATTCGATATGTTTGATTGAATAAAATTTACTGATATAATATTGCGATTATGGGTATGTGATTTAATGATATCTCGATGTTCGAGTAGTTGGTTTGTTAAATGGAATTTGGATTTAAATTTCTGCTAAAATTGTCCTGAGAATATAGTAGAGTTATAAATAAGGAAAGATGTATTTTGGTAATGAAAGAAAAATGGCTTGGTGTTCTCCTGTAGGTGATATTTTGAGGTATAAGGACTTGGATGTATAATCTCTTTTTAATAGTATAAGAGTTGTTTTGGCGGGGATGGATATATCAGAGGAGTTACTAGGAAATATGGAAGAGCTGGAGCAACAGTACATAGGCTTGCTGGCGTTTTGAAGACGAGGGATCAAAGATTTTGAGAAGAGGTAAATAAGGCGTTACACTCGAGTACTCGAACGGTTGTGAAGGGGTACAATGAACAGTCGTGTGAGGCCTATAAATAACTTTGGGGTTGGCAACTATTCACACCCTACTTATTTTGAAAAAAATTCTTCAAGTTCTGGTTCACTGTGTTCATCTCTTACGTTATTGTCAACCATAGGGAAGGAGGAGATTAGTGTGTTAATTGAGAGGGCAAAGCTGCAAAACAGAGGGATATCGAGGTAGTACGACTCCATGGTTGGTATTTTTCTTGCACTGTATTTGTTATTCTTGTGATTATGATAAACCCTTTGTAGATGTGGACATTGTGGTTATAGTGTAGGAATTAATTGTAGTTTAGATGGGTATAATAGGGTTGTACAGAGAAACTGGAAAACCGTGAAACCGAACCGAACCGAGCAAAATCGATAATTTTTCCTGGTTTCTAACAAAGCCAGCTCGATTTTCAGTTTTAAAAGTGGGAACCGGACTAGCCTGGTTCGGTTACTGATTACCCACCCCGGTTAACCGACCAAACCGAATCGGGCCAGTTACAACTTAACCTTATAGAATAATATTGGCTTGAGTCTAATTAGCAGGCCTCAAAATAGATTAGCCCTTCACATGGTCTTCGCTGTAACTATTGCCCACCACTCTCACTCTCTCTTCTTTCTCTTGTCATTTCAAACTATTTTGTAGACTAGAGAGAGAGAGAGAGAGAGAGAGCTTAAAATAGAGTATTTGAAAGTTGAAATGAAAGAAGTGAATAAAGATGCACATGTTCATCACCATGGGAAGGACTATACAGATCCACTACCAACACCGTTGTTTGACATGGCTAAACTAAAGCTTTGGTCATTTTACAAAGCTTTAATCGTTGAGTTCATTGCTACTCTTCTCTTCCTCTACATTACTGCAGCAACTATGATTGGGCACAAGAAATCAACTAATCCTTGTGTGGTGGTGTTGAAATTTTGGGTATGCTTGGGCTTTTGGTGGGATGATTTTTGTTCTTGTATCTCTGGTAACAACTTAAACCTTGAATCCCTTTTGCAATTGCTTGTATCCTTTGGCTTTCCTTAAGTATTTGTGGATTTATGAAGAAGAGACGATGTGAAGAAATTGCTTGTACCCTTTTACAATTGCTTGTACCCTCAATGTTTAAAAGAAATCTATTTTGTATGACAGTTTCTAGGGAGAAGATGTGAAGCCAAATTATTTATGGAGAGAAGCTCAAGAATTGATATCATCAATGTTTATGGGGAAATAAGTTTGGTATGGAGAAAAAGATTATTTCAAGATCTATCTTGTACTCTTCTTGGAAACTGTGTACTCAAAGTAGGGCTGAAGAAGATGGCTGTACTGTAGCTAATATATTTAATTATTGAAAAGTGTATAACAGATGTTCAGATGTGAAATCTTACTTTACACTTAATTTCAGGTCTTATATTTTAAAACCGAATAGAAAAACCGAACCAAAACCGAACCGACCGGTTCGGTTTTGGCCCAGTTATTTCTGAGGCCGGTTCGGTTTCAGTTCCTTGTTATTAAAAACGGGGGTATCCGGTTCGATTCACAGTTCAGGGCCAAAATCTGACCGAACCAGACCGTGTACATCCCTAGGGTATAACAGAAGTAATTGGTAAAATATAAATTTAGGGTTTGTGATAAAATTGCCTTGATATTGTCTATATGGTGAGGCAACAGTTGGAGCAATGGTGTCAAAAAAGTATAAGGTACATTTTGGAGAGAGGGGTTGAAGGAAAAAAGTGATGATGAGTGGAGATATTGATTTTTGGACATTAGGGTGATTACGGCGACCTGTGGGTATGTTGCTTGTGATTTATTAAATGGGATGAGGTTCGGCAGTTGGTGCGTTTGATTACCTATGGAATGGATCGAGTTTTACGCCGGAGAGGGAAAAAATTCTAATTTTTTTAAATTCGGCTTGTTTTGGCGGGAAGCATGGTACTGCTGAAGTGTCTTTGAGAAGCTTAGGGCCCTGAACTTCAATAAGAAACGTTATTGACAAAAAAATAGTTATCGATGTAAGGACTTAGAAAAAATAGTAAAGAAATCTTGTATCGAGAATTAAATGTAGTAATTATGTATTCAGATAGTAATGTAAAGAATGACGTTTTGGAGATGAGACTCGATAACTATATGATTATTAGCATATTAACATATAAACATATATAATATATCAGATATGATATATACTAATATTGTTAAAAAAATGGAATCTAATTTTTAGGTTTATCAAAAAACGGTTGAACTTATCCAAATCGATGATAAAGAAATCTTTGAGAACCTTGCAGACGTAGAGCCCCTTCTAATTGATATGATGGCCTGTATCCAAAAGTTGGGTGGAAGATATGGGGTTGGGTTGAGTCGAGGATAATGATGATGTATGTTATGGAGAGGGTCCAAAAACTAGTGAGATTTTATGTTTTAAAGTTAAATATGGTATTTCAGAGGACATTAGATTAGAGGAATATCATCATGAAATGATTGATCAAGACGTTCCTTTAGATGACATACTTGCCCATCAAGAACAAATAAAAAAGGGGATGAAGCTTCTATTTCGTACTAATCAGAAATGGTTCCTAAATTTCTTTAATGTTTCCCCTGGTCAATTTAACTCTAATATGTATGACCTCTTCTAGGTTTGTGAAGTGATAAACGGTTGATTAAAGGCGAGAGGGGAAGAGTTAATCACCATGGATGATTTATGTGTGTATTACACACTTAAACAAAATCCATCAAAGATTGGGTACAGGTACTTGGCGAGGTTCATGAAGAGACCTCTTTTTTATGAGATGGTATCAATAGGGGGTAGTATTTCGAGGAATGTCTCCTTGTATTAGGAAATTACGAATTTGATTGGAGAAATCTGGGGGAGACCCACAAAAGGAAGACTTTTTACTTAAGTTTATGGTTACGTAATTCGTCTGTCGATGTCTCGGATGTGTTTGCTTGAATCTAGTGTTCTAACTGTTGGTTGTTTTTTGTCTTCATGCAGCATTGAAAGAGATTGATAGATACTCGGATATTACAGAAAAGTTGTACAATATCAGGAAGGATTATTTTGGTCGGATTGACAACTTACTTGTTGACCAAGGGAAAGTTGATACATTGTTTCAAAAGGCTGAGCTAAAGAGAACTCGGGCCAAGGGTGCAGAAATTCTGGTTATCGAAAGAAAGATGTCTGCGAGAAATAAGAGAGCTATGGACTCGAGCTTTCCCCTCGAGAATCCGCTACTTAGAGGTTACACTACAGATTTTGCAACTGCAGAAAGAGATGCTATGCTGACAGAAACCTTCAGGAAAGGAAAAAAAGAGGGCCGCTAACCATGTTGCTACTCCTCTCCTTCCCTTAAAGAGGGATTCTCGTAGATTAACTACTAAGGAGGGGGAGAAAGTTAATGGGACATCATCTGGAATTCCGGATGGTCGACCTCCTAAATTGGCTACTATCGTGTTGATTAAGAAGAATGCATCTTCTGAGTCGACGAAGAATAAGTTCATCAAGGAGTCGGAGACTGAGGTCTAAAAGACCATGGACGCATATGTATCTGGGTTGACGACTTTGTAGGAGGAATTTGATGATTGCCTGGTAGGGGAAGAAAGCCTCTCTATTTTCCTCATCGAGGGCCACCAAAACATGACTAAGGTTAGGAATTTTTTGCTTTGCTTCGATTAAAGAATTTAGTACCTCATTCAAAAACTCATATTATGACTGTAATGTAGATCAAGAAGTTGTTGATCGAGGTCAAACCTCACATTCTGGGTGCTGGTACTCTGACAAACCAGGTTCTCGCATATAAGAATATCGAGAAGGAGCTGGTGACAGAGAAAGAGAATTTGATTGAAGTGAAAAAGAAATCGGAGGTGAGGCTGAAAGCGTATAAGCTGGATGTCGGGAAGGCGAAGGAAGTTGTTCTTCGTGAGGCAAAGAAAACTTGGGATATGGAGAAGAAGAAAAAGGTTCAGGAGATAAGGACCAACTTTGCGAAGGAAATAGAGGAGGCATTGTCTTTGCAGAAAGCTAATTTTGAGAGTGATGTTCAAGAACAGATTATTTATGCACGGAGGAAAATGGAGGTGGAGCACGCGAGGGTCTTGGAGGAGGTAAGGGCTAAAGTTATTCGGGAAAACCTTGACGTGCTCAAGAAGATGAAAACCAATTTTGTTAAACATTTTAAGACGTTGGAGGAGAGAAAGTCTTTTACAAAGGTTTGGCTATTGCTCTGAACTAATTCTTTCTCGACAAAGACAAAGAGGACGAAGTTCCTTAAGCACCTGAAGTGCTTGTGGCGCCTGAAGCATCGGAAGCTCCTGTGGTGACTATTCCCCAGAGTATTCTTGTGGAGGATTTATTAGATGAGCTAACTTCAGGTGTAATCTCTCCCCCCTGCAGAGCAAATTATGTTGGAAAAGTGTTTGCTTTTATGAAGGATGAAAAAATGGTCGAAGGGACCGAAACAAAAATTTTTATTTCTTAAATGCTTATGTTGATGTTTTGTTGAAGAATATTTTGAAAGTAATTTATGCATAGTTTTTGTTAAATTTATGCTAAGTGTAATTGTTCGATAAGATCGAGAGCATGAGATATGATTCTAGATAGTGTGCAGAGTAATGCGTTGAAGCAAGTATCTGAGATGATGAAAAGGGGGCCATGTAATGGCTCATGTGAATGTAGAATGATGACCAGATATTTTACCTCGATGGGATATCTGGGTTTGACGTCGATGAGAAAAAAAACAAAAATATGACATGTTTAGTTCGATAAGTAATGAAGTGCAAACATGGTTATCCCGCAATTGGATAAGCATTTGTCGAAGTTATGAAAGTTAGCGATGATGTATACATATATATCACTAAGAGAATGATAGTGAAAAAGATAGAAATGATAGTAAAGATGTCTTTATTTGAATTTATCAATAACGGTTACAGAGGTTATCTTTAGAATATTTTTAGCTGGGTTGTATTCCATGGATATTTGAGCTGTATTTCATCTTTGGTCAATAACCAGTAAGTCCCACTAACGATCTTGTCACTGATAATATATGGTCCTTCCCAGTTTTCTAATAACTTGCCAAAATTTTTAGGCCGAGTACTATCCTGGATGCGCCGAAGAACAATGTCACCAATGCCAAATGTTCTCTTTCAAACCTTCTTATTATAAGCTTTCTTGAGAGTGTCATGGTACCGCCCCAAGTTTGGAATGGCTTGGTCTCGGGTTTCTTCGATCCGGTTGAGGTTACAAAGGAGTCCTAGTTCATTATCTTCATCTGTGATTTTTCTTCGAGTACTTGGTAGATCGAGGTCTGAAGGTATGACTGTTTTAGTACCAAAAGCCATCATAAATGAAGTACATGTTGTGGATATTCATGGAGTCGTCCAATATAGCTATAGGACACTTAGTAATTCACCGACCTATCTACCTTTTCTCCCGTCGAGGCGCTTGCGTAACCCTGACTTGATACTTTAGTTAATGGCATCAGCTTGGCCATTTCCTTGAGGGTAGTATGATGTCGAAGTAGACAGTTGAATGTTATATTTGTAGAAGAAACAAAGAATTTTGTTGCTGATGAATTGTTTGTCGTTATCAGAGCGTATCATTTGTGGGCAGCCAAATCTTGTTATGATGTATTCTCAAAGAAAATTGATAACTTCATTTTTGTCAGTGTGTCATAGAGGTACTGCTTCGACCCATTTGGTGAAGTAGTTTGTTTCCATAAGAATAAACTTTATGTTTTCCGATACTGCGAGGAAAGGTCCAATGATATTAATCCCCCATCTTTTGAATGGCCAGAGGACATTGCCAATGTGCAAGTTGAGTACTGGGCTTTTGATGTCTTGAGCGTGGATTTAACATTTGCAGCACTTACGAACAAAGTCTTCAGTCTTATTTCATCTTTGGCCAGTATAACCCTTGAGTAAATGCCCGTTGGGCCAATGATCTTCCCGAAATATGAGCTGTGCAGATTCCTTCGTGAAGCTCTTTGATTTTGACTTGGGTTTATTTCTGAGAGATACATTCAATAAGCGGCCCTCCTCCTGTAATGTGATATAAGATTTTATTCCGAACTGTGAATTGAAGACATTTTACTAAAAGTGATCGGGCCTCTTCTTTGTTACTTGGGAGGATGTTAGAATTAAGGTATGCACAGAATGGACTTCTCCATTCTTCAACATCTTCGCCTTCAGTAACATTGTTGTGCATCGTATAGCTTATATCGAGACTGGAATGTTCTATGGCATCATTGTCTAATGTTCTCTTTTCACTGTCTTCGAGTATTGTAGTAATGTATGCTAATGCGTCAGCGTGGCGATTCTCTGCTTGAGAGAGGTAAGAGATTGTTACTGTTTTAAACTTCTTCATTTTCTCTTCTTTAGGGTTGCATAATCAACCATCTTTCCTGATATTTTGAACATTTTGTTGTAATGGTTGGCGACGAGTAAGGAGTCGACGAAAACAGCTATTTCTTTCACCCCAAGTTCGATAGCAAGATCCAGTCTATGGAGGATAACTTCAAATTCTGTTTCATTATTGGTGGCATAGAACTTGAGTTTAATAGCTTTCTCGATGTGACGATTGGATGGTATAACGAGGACGATACCAATTCCTGATCCTCGTGGTTCAGCAGATCCATCTATAAAGAATCTCCATCTAGTACTTTGTGAGCATGCATCTGGTTCTGCCATGGAGTTATCAGTAAGTACTTCTTAGAGTTCTTCCCAATCGGGGTCGTCGACTAAAAAAATTGCTTAGAAATTACCTACTGCTTGTCCTTTAATAGATATCTGAGGCTCGAAGAAGATATCATATTCACCGAGGAATACAGACCATTGTTGAACTCTTTGAGATTTTTCTATTTTAGAGAGTGTAATGGTCAAATTCCTTAAGATCGATATGATTAGGAATTAGCTATCACACCAATGAGCATGTAACAATACTCTAATATAAAGTAAGAAATGAAAACATGTGATTTTAGCATAGAAAACTTCTGAATAGGTTAAAAACCACAACCTCGTATGGAGGATTTTTGTAAAAGTATATTTATCACTTGGAGTGGATATCTTTATTACAAGTGATCTCTAAAATATAGAAATTCTTTTGATCTCATAAATAAGAAGTTTATGTTTTTTTTTTATTCCCTGTCTCTTCTGGAACTTTTCCTTTATATAGGCTTTTCCCACAGCTCTTCATCGTGGTGGAATACGTTTTCTAAATAATATGGTTAGTGGCGGTTGACTGAATAACTGACGAGTTCATGGGAGATAGGTGTCTTTGACTAGATAATAATTTACGGGTTCAGCTCGATCCATGTTCTTGAGTAGTTCGTGGGGATGGTTCGAATGTTGACTGGAATGTTAAGTGTTAAAAATGCGTGAGCCTGAGATGGAGGTAAATTGAGCTTTGTGAGTTCAATTTTGAGTAAGATTGAGGGATAAGTCCCTACAATCGTCCCCTCGCAATCGAAGTCATGGGTGGCTTTGGTTGAGAAAAAATGTGCTAAAAGTTTAAAATTCTTATCGGAGTAATGATGGCGTTTGGCTGGATGGAAGTTAAGTGATATTGGGAAGTGATGGGTATTAAATGATGATGCAGATATATATGATGGTTGCGTTTGAATAGTCGCATCCATAATGAATGATGACGCTTGGGAAACATATCTGCACAATAAATGTAGGGTTATATAAATACTACCTGTAGCAAATATTTGAAACAATTCTTGTTTGTGAAACATTTTCTGAGATGGTAAAAACTCAGAGGATGGTTCTTGAAGAGAAGATTGCGTCTGAAATACAGAGGTTAAAGTTAAAATACTTTGGTGACCATTCCTTGGAAATAACGATACCCGCTCCTATCCTTCTGATGTACTAAGGCTTGTCGAAAGAGGAAGCGGTTGAAGTTAAGGAAGATTTCTACTATAAGTGGAGGTTTAATGTCATTGTCTTGATAGACGAGGAACAGTAGTCCTATCTCTATACTCTTGCGGAAGATAGGGTTAGGGGTTTATATGCAGGGATAGGTATATCTACAGGGCAGATATGCTGATTTTTTGTGTCGCCATAGATTCTGAGGTCGGGCCATCTTCATCTCTGCCAACTCTTTGGTGGTGGTGGTTATAGGAGAGGTGGTGATGGCATTGAGGAGGAGGAGGAGGAGAAGTGGGTGTCTTCTGATGCATTTCCATCATTTTTTACGCTCAGAAGACCTTCATCTTGTTTTATGGGGGCCAGCACTGAGTCCACTACTTGCATAGTTTCCATTTGAAGTTTGACTGGACTTTGACCAAACTCATGTGAGGGAAACTTTTTGTTGTGTCCAATGTCCTCTTTGCATCAGGGCAAAAGATCATTGAATTAAGAAGAACTTGAAGACATGATACCTCAGCATGCCTAAATGACCTGTATCTTTTAACAAATAGGAAAAACTAGTTATCTGTAAAATACCTGGAGTTTGGTGTTGGTTGGATAACATTCTGTTGTATTTCTGAGGTCGATGTAGTGAAAAACTTGTTATCTGTAAATCGTATGTAATATTTTTGTCATGAATAAAAGTTGATATTCAATAAACTCTATATAGACAATCTTTCATAATCTAACTGAATTATGTTGGGCATTGGGGTGAATAACTGCTTATAAGTGATAAAGCAATGTTGTAATGCTGCTCGAACTTAAATGAATACGTGCTGGCAATATCCTTTTGATGTAAAAATGATTTATGTTTTTAACAGGTGATGGGGAGAAATTGTAGAAAATATTAATCGCAAAAATTTGAGCTGTTATAGGTCGATAGAGATACAACTTGTGGTAGCATAAGGTCGATTATAGTAACTACTATGTGTACTGGTGAGGGGATAAGTTAAAATAATTTATTCTAAGATTTTGGGTTTTTTGTTACGAGATACAAGGTAAAAATCACGTATTTGAGGCGAAAGTGTGTGAGAAGCGTATAAATATGGGTAGGATGAAAAAAAATAGAGGAGAGATTAGGATGGTATGACCCGATCTCAGAGAATTCGTCTTACTATAAAAGGACGATTGGCTATAAAGATTGTTGAAGTTGAGATTGAATTCGAAAATCTGAGGACCAACGAATAATGTGATTGGATGATGTTTATTTAGGTTAATAAGGCTGTGATGGATATTGTGTAAAGTGTTTCTTATGAATAATATAATTGTTTTAAATGTATCAGAAGTAATATAAGTCAATCGGATCCTCTAACAGGGGCGAATCTGTTTTGGGACTGTTTTAGCAAATATTTTGAATAATTTTGAAAATTTACACAGTTTAGAAAATGACGTCAATCACTATAAGTATGATAAACACTGATAGAAAAGCAAAAATATGAAAATGCAGAAGCTTCTAGTTTTGTTTTGTATGCAAAAGGAAATAAAACTCTGACATCATACAGAGTGAGTCATCATGAGTATGGGAAGGTCAGGAAAAGATATAGAAATAGGGAGAAAAAATATGTTAAAAAATGATGGGAGTTGTAATGATGGAAATGTGGCTTTCTTGAAAAGGTACAAGGCGTCTGACATGGAGAGTGGAAAAGATGCCCCGATTTTGGAATTGAGGACGGTTAGTGCGAGGAACATTAAATGCCAGCCGCTTGAGTGAGAAAGGATAAATAGTGCTTCTTCGTCTCCAATCAAATGTTTTACAACTTCAAAAAATTTAGAGAGCACTCAGAGAGAGAAACGAAAGATCAGGGGATTTGATAAAGAGTTATCCGAAGGTGATAAACGGTTGAAAAGGGTAAAAGATTCTGGATCTCGTAGATGGATATACAACAGTATTATGAGGGAAAAGCTTGACGCAACTGCCGATTCTCATTCGGATACTGAAGGTTAGTAGAGATGTATGCGATATATGTTGAGGTATATATATGTAAAGATATATGTTATACGTAAACGACTATTCAGAGATATATGCTGAATATATATATATATATATATATATATACACATAGATGGAAGAATGATAAATACCTTAACCTGTATGTAGGTCGAGCGTGAGAGGCATCTGTGTAGGTCGAAAATGATCCTATAAAAATTATTTTTAAGATGGGTAGTTCGTCTGTTAATGAGGTATTAACCTCTAGTCGGACGAATGAGTCTGATAATGAAGGGGAAGTAGGATTGGAACAATCCCCGAGTTTCCCTGGTCAATTGGTATCTTATCCTCCTGGTTCTGATGCCTTTAGAGAGTTTTGCAAAGCCAAGGCGGCTGTAGGAGGGAAGTGGGCCAAATATGTGGAGTTTGCTGGTAGGCAGTTTAGGGGTTGTATGGTAGCAGTGGGGGAAGAGTATTTTTACTTGTTGGCTGATTTGGAAGTGGAAAAACGAGATAGAGGTATAGATGAATCGATCGCGCAAGAATATTTTGATGGGGATGTCCGGAGTGACCTCCCGGAGGGTTTTTTGTGTTACCTATCTCAATTAGAGTATAGGTTGAGCCTTCCCTTCACCAATTTGGCGAATGGGATTATGAATGCAAACTGGGCATGTCCTGTTCAATTGAGCGGGAATATGTGGGAGGTAATAACCGTGTGTGACCATCTGAATGAAAAATAGGAAAAGGAGGGAAAAGTGTGGAGGATAACCCCTGAGGACGTTTTGTAGTTTTATGGGGTGAAGAATTATAAGGATAGTGGGGGGTCATACTTTTGTGCGACCGCAACTCGGCGTCTCTTTTTTGATCTGAATTCAGCAGGTCGAACCTGGAATGACAACATTATATAGGTGAAGGGTAATTGTCTTAAAAGAGATGATGAAGAACCTTTGGACCTTTGGTTTAGAACTATAAAGCAAAGTAAGTATAGACATACATAGATAGAATTATTGTTACGTTTTGCTGACAACTGCAGTTGATTGTAAAAATGTTGTTATCACAGGTATGAAGTCTACAGTGGAAAGGAAGGAATCCCTGTTGGACGAAGTTGCGGAGGAGGAGACTGAACTCGAACTTGTGTTTGAGGGACTCAGCCTGAGTAGAAAGAAGAGGGTCGAGATAGTAGGTCGAACAAGGTTCGAAAAGCTCAGTCTACCAGGTCGATGGCAGGGGTTGATGAAGGAAAAAGGCAAGTAAGTGGTGAGGAGGCTCGAACTAATCTTTCCAAGACTCCTAGAACTAGCAGTTCGGCTCAGCCGAATCCCGTCAAGCCGAGCATGATAGCTCTAAAATATCTGAAGAAACGAATGCTAAAGGCTCTACCAGCATCTGGTACCAATGGAAGTGGTGAGGTCACAAAAGATAAGAGGAGGGTCGAACCCTCCGGGGAGTCAGGAGAGAAGGTCGTTGAGGGGCGATCTGCTATTGTAGATGACCTTAAAGAGGTCGTGGAAAGGGCCAGGTTGGCGGCTTTCCTCGGAGAGGAAGACACGAGCAAGATGGTAAGTTTTTATTATTAGAAAGAACTGCTTAATACGCTTCGAGGTAATCGCTGAGGTCGATGTAATTTTTGCAGGTTGCTCATCTTGTTAAGGGGATTTGGCTCAGTATAGAGGAAGAAAAAAGTAAGCTGAAGAAAGCAAATGTCGAGCTGGAAAAAGAATTAGCTCGATCCAGGACTGACGCTCTGAAAGAAGTTAGGCAGCTGAAGGCTTCTCATGCCGTGGCGATTGGTCAACTACAGGTGGAGACAAAGGCCAATCTTAACGAGATAGTTGAGGAGCGTGACAGACTAGGGCGTCATTTGATAATGAAAGGCTATTCTGAGGAGGAGGTGGATGCCATTAAGGCAGGCACCTATACTATGGAGGAAGATGAGGAGGAAGCGGAAGCGGTGGGGATCGTGGATGGTCTGGATGGTGTTTTCCACCAGACGGTGCTCAATAATCAAGGGGATGGCATCGAGCTCCCAGAAGGTGGTAGTGAGAAGGTAGGGTAGACAAGTGTGTTTGTATAAATATTTGTAAGTTGTTTGAACTGTGTGTGGGGAAGAAACTTTTGTAGATTGACTTTGTTTTATTAACCTTTTGTATGCAGTTAAAGAGATAAGTCTCAAAATAAACGATCTAGAGTCTTGACATGCCAGGGAAAGAGAGACCTCTAAAGCCTTGCTGTCTGCACAAGCGGAGCTGCAAATTAGATCAGAATAGGTTTTTCGACTTGCATGTTATACCAACGTTAAGTTATCAAGTAAATAGGATATATATGCATGGTAAAAATCCAACGCTATTAATATAGAGTAATGTATCGAAAGTATATACCCTGTACGCCGAAAGTGGACTCAAGAAGCATTCATCTGAGAATGAACTCCCAACTTTTAGTCTAAAAGTATTTGGAGGCAAATGTTTAGAAATAACATAGTCTCTTTAGAAATGTAGTATGTATATATTCAAAGGCTTTTCTGAATCGAGTTGTACTAAAAAAAATTATATTTCCCAGGTCGAATTAGATTCATCTCGCTCACGTGAGGACGACGTACTCATGCAAAATTGGGAATTTGCGGAGTAGTTCGATAGGATGAAGGAGGTAAACGAGAATAGAGAAGATCAATACGTCAAGGCGTATTTTAGACTTGTAGAGTTGACCCATGCCGTTCTGACCTGACTCTTCAGGTCGAAGTGAATGATTCTGAGATAAAGAAGGGATTAAAAAAGCTAGCGGAGGTAACAGAACTGGTCGAGAAGCTTCGAAGTCGAGTTAACGCATTGGCTGTGAAGGTTAAACAGGCCGACACGGCTCAATACTGTATTCAGGCGTTGGTACAATTGGAGGAACGATTTCGATCTGATCTCAAGAAATGTAGGAATGAGCTAGAGCGAATGCAACGAAAATTCGTCGAAAAAGATGGCGAGCTGAGGGTAGCTTGAGAAAATCTATAGGCTTTGGAAGCCGCAACTGAACATTTGCAAATAGCCCTACCTGCCAAGGATATGGAATTCCGGGAAATGCAACGAAGGTGTAACGATTTAAACGAGATGGTTGCATGACTTAAGGCCGAACTAGCGCAAGCCATTCCATGTGCCAAGAAAGCCGAGGCTAGATAGCGTTCAGGAGGAAGTAGAACTGAGGTTAAGGCTCCTTTAGTTTGAGGGGATGTAGTTAGTTTCATAGGTTGAATTAGAGAGCTAGAGAGTGACGTATCTCGTATTTAGGGGCATGTCCAGAAGGGAAATGCGAATTTGAGGGAATACCAACATTAGTTGGATGCTGCTCTTCTCAGGGAGAGTTTTTGAAGGGGAGATCAAAGCAAAGGAATCGCTGGTGAAGAGGAAAGAAGAATTATTGAAAGATGTGCCAGCATGGGAAGAGTTGAACACAGAAATTAGGAGACTTTGTGCTCGGGTAGTAGACTTAGAAGCCATGAACCTAGCTGAATCAGCGAAGTATATTGCAAAGTTGGAAGAAAATATAATCTATCATGTTAAGGTCGATGCAGAAATAACTGAACAGAAGAATGAGTACGCTAGGTTAGAGTTACGCCTCGAGATGGTGAGAGCAAGATTTACAATAATGGTTATACCTGATGGGTCACGATCTGACCTGTTAAAGGCGATTGTTGCATATTTTGTAAAGGAAGTAAAAATACTTGAGTCAGAACGAGATACCTTGTTCAAAACTCTATCGGATAAGGGATGCATTTGTGGAGCAAAGATAGATCGAGGGAACTATCTGGGCATCATAGAGACCCAACTGGGCCCTCGAACTACTGAATTGATTAAATCGGGTAGAGCTTACTAAAAGTTTGACCTCTTGATGTAGGGGGAAGCACTACTGACTCTCCAATAGCAGAAAAGAAGCCCTTGTAATATAAATTTGACCTGAAAATAAATAGTATCTGTCGCAGACACATTGAAATAGATTAAATCTAGTATGACCATTGCCTTATCTTGTGTCTGGTGGGGTCTTTGATTTAAAACAAAAAATTTACATTCGTTTTAATCGCAAAAATGGGCTGAGTTAAACCAAGTTGAAACTTGATTTGAACTATAGAAATATCGCAGACATATTGAAAGAGATGAAAGCTAGTATGACATTTGCCTTATCTTATGCATGGTTGAGTCTTTGATGTGAAACAAGTTTCTATACTTGCTACAATCGTAGAGATGTAAAGAGTCAGCTAAACCAAGTGATATCCTTGATCCAGCCAGTATAAATGATCCAAACAAGTTGAAAAAGATGAAGACTAGTATTACCTTTCCCTTATCTCTTGTTTGGCAGAGTCTTTAATATGAAACAAGTTTTTACACTTGCTACAATCGCAGAGATGTATAGAGTCAGCTAAACCAAGTGACATCCTTGATCTAGCCGATATAAATGATCCAAACAAGTTGAAAAAGATGAAGACTAGTATTTCCTTTGCCTAATCTCTTGTTTGGCAGTCTTTGATATGAAACAAGTTTCTATACTTGCTAGAATCGCAAAGATGTAAAGAGTCAGCTAAACTAAGTGATATCCTTGATCCAGCTGGTATAAAAGATCCAAACAAGTTGAAAAAGATGAAGACTAGTATTACCTTTGCCTTATCTCTTGTTTGGCAGAGTTTTTGATATGAAACAAGTTCTTATACTTGCTACAATCGCAGAGATGTAGTAAAAGAAGCCAAATCAAATAATATCCATGATCTAACTTAGATTAGATTCATTGCAAGCTAGTATTATCTATGCTTTAATCTGTAGAATTTAGACGAATGTTCGTGAAAAGAATGATATTGTTCAAAAAAATTTCATTGATAAGTTCAGAATTTACATTGGATGGAGATGAGAATCTCACTTTTGGAATTGAAAAACAAAAACAAATAATGGAAATGGAGTAGTAAGACACATAACGATAGTACCATTTCAGTCGCCTAGTGTTCCAAGGATTTAAAATAGGGACTCCCTCTTCTGTCATGAGATAGTATAATCTCAGGCCTAAGAGACCTATGATAATGAATGGACCCTCCCAATTGTCGGCTAATTTTCTAGCGAAAGGCTCTCTGTGATATTGAGGAATTTCTCTGAGGAAGAGATCTTTGATTTGGAAAGTACAGCTCCTGATTCAGTTATTATACAATTTGGCAAGAATATGATGATATTGACCTAGGTTAGCGATGGCGCGTTCTCTGGTCTTATCTATCATATTTAGGTTGAAAGCCAATTCAAACTCAATTTCCTCGTTAGTCAGCTCATGATCGCTAACTGGATGATGATATTTAGAAGGAATGGCAGCCTCAGTGCCATAAGCAATGAGGAATGGGGTACACCAAGTAGATTGTCGGGGAGTGGTTCGATATGCCCACAGAACGTGAGGTAGTTCACAAACCCAATTTCTTTTTTTCTATGAGTGAAGCCATTTTTTGAGTCTATTCACGATGGTTTTGTTGTGATTTTGGCTTGGCCATTGCCTTGAGGGTAGTATGAATTTGATGGTGAGTGGATGATATTTTGGTGGTTTAGGAAGGTTATGGCCTTATTTCCCACAAATTGGGGCCCATTATCGATACGAATTAGGTAGGAGCACCCAAACCGAGTGATTATGTGGTTCCAAATAAAATAGATGACCTCTTCTTCTCTGGTACGACATAGTGGAATTGCTTATACCCATTTTGTAAAGTAATCGGTAGCTATAAGGAGGTGACGGCGATTACCTTGAGAGTTAGGGAATTCGCCGGCGAGGTCTAGTGCCCATCTTTTGAATGGCCAGAAAACCTTGCTTATATGGAGTTTGAGCGCAGGGGCGCGTATCAGATTTCCATATCTCTGGCAGGTATTGCACCTGCGGGAATACTTTTTTGCTTGCTTGTGCATGCTGGGCCAGAATACTCCCTGAGTTATAGCTTTGTTCGCTAAAGATCTACCTACGCCGTGGGAGCCTCAAGTTCCTTCGTGTAATTCACGGAGCAGTTCGTCTGCTTTTGACTTGGAGAGGCACTTGAGGTAAGGCCCTATAGCGAAAAGGAAGTAAAGCATACCATTTTGAGTAATATAACGCTTCGAGTTGCCGATCAGCTATCGGCGCTCGTTTGAACCTGCCGAGAGTGGTCCATTGCAATTTTTGTCGACATTAAAGTAGGCTAAGAAAGGCTTTCGTCAATCATCGTCTCCCCCTTTATCGCCCCCAGTGTTGATCGTGCATACAGATATGCGATCAATGTTGAGGGTTGAAATGATTTCGATCTGGGGATATCGAGCTTCTGTACCCAAGACCCCGGCTAGATATCCCAAGGAATCGGCGTGTCTGTTTTCACCTCGATAAAGATATTCGAGAGTTACTTTCGCGAACTTACTCATCCTATCTGCAACAAGGTCTACGTATTCGATTATACCCTGAAGCAACGTCCATCATAGATAGGAGATGATGGCATGTTGTGGAATCGAGGATCTAAAGAATGTTGGGAAGAGGGAAACTATTCTTTGGAGTATGTTTGTTAAGATCTATGAAATCTATGCAAATGCAAACTTTTTCATTCTTCTTTGGGATAGCGACAATGTTGGATATCCAGTCCGGATACTTGGCTTCACAAATGAATCTCACTTTAATCAATTTCTTAATCTCGGTGTTAACTTCATCTCGAAGATGAGGTAAAAGTTGTCATTGTTTCTATTTGACCGTTGTGGCGTTGTGGTTGATGGCTAACTTATGGCAAGCCATGGCTGGATCAACTCTGAGCATTTCTTTGAAAGACCATGTAAAAACGTCTCAATTTAGCTGTAAGAACTGAATGAGAGTATCTTTCTCATGCTGAACCAGCTTGGTTCCGATGAACATTTCTCTGTTAGGTCCATCAATGTTAATATATTCTACAGGCTCCTCTGCAGGTGATTGATCGTCGTGGTGATCAATTCTCTATAATTACTATGCGGCCAATCTGTCTGAAGTATCTTGGATGGCTGAGACAGTATTTTTACAAGCTTGAGAGAGTTTTTGACTACCTCTGATCTCATAAATACCATTATCATATTTAAATTGGAGTGTTTGATGATAGGTGGAAACGATTACTTCTATATTGTGTATCCAGCAACAACCCATAATCCAAAGATAGTGAGACTTGGCATTAATAACGTAGAAAATGACATCGATAGTGATCGGTCCTGTAGTAATAGGTAAGATAATCTTGCCTACTCGTTCCTCCCTGGAGCCATTGAACCCATTGATGTCTGTGTCGCTCTGAATGACTTGGTCGGCCAAACCCATCTGGTCGATCGTACTCTGAAAAAGAATTTCAATACCGCTTCCAGTATCGATCATCATTGTATGCATGACAAACTATTTAATCTTGAGCATTATGACTAATGCATCATGATGTAGAAATTTGACATGGCTAGTATCGCAATCCTCGAACGAGATTTTGAGTCGGCGATTGCTCGACTCAGGAAGAAGTTTGGCTTCTTTGTCTTGAGGTGTAAGGTCACAGCATTCCGAGAGCCTCCGGTATTTTGATCGGTTGGAATTGGTGATCTGGTTGATTTCGATCATGTTGCTAAGGTGGATATAGTAGAGATGCTTCTCCCCAGCTTTATCGTTAACCTGAGCAACTTTGTGCTGCTTCTTATTGCTGTCATCTTGGTATGGCTTCAGGTCAATAATGTATTCGAGCATCCATCCTTCATTGAAAATGAGCTCGAGCAACCCCTGCAGAGTATAGAAATTGTCAGTCGTATGATGATTTACCTTATGATATAGGCAAAATGGTCGATTCTCGATGAGCTCTAGTGGTTGAGAGATGCGATAGAGCGGGTCTTTTAACAGCAGTGGAAAAATTATGGAGATTAGGACATTCATCTTTGGGAGGATGGGTTTATTTTGCAGACCGCTTCTTCGAGGGTATCCAGTGTTTCCCTTGGTGCATTTTTGATCTCCCTGTTCCTCCTTTGGCTCGCTGGTTCGATCTGCAGGTAGGGCTTTGGTGGAGAGGAAAGATTTAGTATACATTGTCATTCAGACATCATCCTTTCCAAGTCGACGTAACTGTTGACTTTGGTGATCATCTCCTCTAATGTCGCAGGTTTGTTAAGGAAGAGGTACTCTTTGGCCTTGCAATCGAGCCGGAGAGCATTGGTGAAAGCGGTCACAACTATTTTTTGGTCGAGGCTATCTACTTTTCTCGTGAGCTCTAGGAATTTCTTTGAGAAGTCTTCAAGCTTTTCTCCATGTGACTCATTAAGACCGATAAGAGAATATAAGTTCTCCTCTTTGTCTCTGTTGTGAGCATATGTATTGATAAACTGTTTATGCAGCTGATCAAATGTTTAAATTGATTCCTCAGGAAGAGAAAGGAACCATCGAAGTGGCTCCTCCAGTAAACTTATGGCGAACAGACGGCAGAGAATGTGGTTGAGGTTGGAGTACAGCCTCAATGAATCATAGTATTGCTGAATATGCTCCTTCGGGTCAGTACCTTTGTATTTGTGAATTTTAGGAGTATGGAAACCTTTCGATATCCCCATATCGAATAGTTTTTAGGCAATCAGACTTCCTTATAACTTTGTGGTATCGCTGGTAGTACCCAGAACTTATGCCTCGATCAACACCTTAATTCATTGGTCCATGTGTTCTTTGGTGACGTAATGACGTGTTGGTTAAATCGCAGGACGTGCTGATAGGGGATAATGAGTTCCTGTGCCTTCACTCAAGCGATCTCGCACAGAAACTTGATTTAGAGGTCGCTGGTCTTCCTCCTAACGGATAGAAATTTGGTGACCTCGACTGACTTCTTATTGAACTTCTCCCCCCAAATGGATGGGGGGCTACAGTCCGTGTGGTAGATTTTTGGAAATAGCTTTATTGATGGCCCCCTGAGGTCCTAATATTTCCCTTGCTGAAATGCGGGAGGTCTCTGGAAGTTGATTGTGACCCCAGGCTGGAGGAGCCTGCTGAGTATTTTGCAGAGCCTCGATTACAGTCTGCATCATCGCCATGTAATCTTCGTACCGTTTGAGCGCTGTCAATCGAGCTTGTCATTCTGCATCGAGCTCTTTCTCTCGAAGCTCACGATCCATTGTCAATTGAAGTTCGAGTTCGGCGCATTTTTCTGTCTCGGCGTGAAGATTTGCCTGTATCACGGTGAGCTGTCCCGGATCCACAAAAATTTTGAGCTGAGTTCCTGCGGCTTGTCGTCTGGAAGAAACCATAATTGAAAATTGTAATAAAAGACTTCCTTAGGGTATCATGAAAATACAATATTTCTCACAGACGGTGCCAAATGTAATTGCCAAATTCAGTAAGCTCGATATGATTAGGAATTAGCTATCACACCAATGAACCTATGACAATACCCTAATATAAAGTAAGAAATATAAATAGGTGTTTTTAGCGTGGAAAACCCCTGAACGGATAAAAAACCACAACCTCGTATGGAGGATTTTTGTAAAAGTATCTTTATTGCATGGAGTGGATATCTTTATTACAAGTGATCTCTAAAATATAGGAATGCTTTTGATCTCGTAAATAAGAAGTTTGTATAATTTTTTTGTTCCCTGTCTCTTCTAGAACTTTTCCTTTATATAGGCCTTTCCCACAACTCTTTATCCTGTTGGAACACGTTTTCCGAATAATGTGGTTAGTGGCGATTGACTGAATAGTTGATGAGATCGCGAGAGACAGGTATCTTTGACTGGATAATGTTTTCTGGGTTTAGCTCGATCTACGTTCTTGAGTAGTTTGTGGGGCTGGTTGGAATGTTGACTGGAGTGTTAAGTGTTAAAAATGCGTGAGCCTGAGATGGAGGTAAATCGAGCTTTGTGATCTCGATTTTGAGTGAGATCGAGGGATAAGTCCCTACAGAGAGTACAAGTTTGAGAGGAAACTTGGTAATGATTTTGATAGGATGAGTTTGAAAATAGGGTTGAAGTTTCTGAGAGCTGTATACCAAGGTGAGTAATTGTTTTTCAGTTGTTGTATATCTTTCCTCGGCATGTATGAGAGTTTTGCTGATAAAGTAGATTGGTTTTTCCATACCATCGTCTTCTCGAATAAGGACAGAGCTAATGAAATCATCGGTGGTTGATAAGTACATTATCAGCATTTCGCTATCAACAAGAGTACTTATTATAGAAGGATGCTCTAATTATCTTTTAAGATCTTGGAAAGCCAATTCACAATCAGGGGTCCAAATGATTTTCTTGGGTTGTTTTTTGGACAGTGGAGCTAGATTTCTATAAAGGAGGTAAAAAAATTTGTATCGATTAGATGACTTGGAGATGAACCTATGATGAGCTGCAATCTTGCCAGCAAATTTCTGTACATCTTTTTTGGTTAGAGGAGATAGCATGGCCATGAGTACTTTGATTTGTGCCGGATCGATTTCAATTCACCTCATATTAACCAGGTGTCCCAGAAATTTACTCGATGAAATACCAAATTGGCATTTGTTTGGAATAAATTTCATCTGGTAGGTATGAAGGATATCGAAGATGGTTTGGAGGTTGTTGTAATGATCTTCACGCTTCAAACTTTTGTAGATCATATCATTGATGTATACTTCCATGATTTTGCCCAAATGATCTTTGAACATTATAGTGACAAGTTGTTGGTAAGTGGCACCTGTATTCTATAATCCGAAAGGCATTACTGTATAACAGTAGATGACTCTTTCTATGACAAAAGTTTTTTTTCTTGATCTTCTCCGGTAAGAGGAACCTAATTGTAACTAGAATTTGTGTCCATCATTAAGAGAATTCATGTCCTGCGACAGAGCCGAGGAGTTGTGGGATCAGCAGGAGAGGAAGGTTATCTTTCGGTGTGAATTTGTTGGGCTCTATAAAGTCGACATAGACTTTGATTTTCCCATTCATCTTTAGGGCAGCCACTATGTTAGAAATCCATTTAGGATATTTTGCTTCTCGAATAAATCCTACACGAAGGAGTTTAGAAATTTTTTCATTAACGGCTTTGCGAAGATGGGGGGCTAAATTTTGACGCTTCTGCACAACTACTTTGTTGTGTGGAAGGAGGTTTAGTTTGTGGTATGTGATCGAGGGATCAATGACGAGCATTTTTTGAAAAGACCATGCAAAGATATCGACGTTTTTCTGCTGGAGTTGAATCATGGTTTCTTTTTCATCGAAAAACATCTTTGAGCCAATAAAGGTATTTCGTTTGTGTCCATCAAGTTCAATGAAGTCCACTACCTCAGTATCATGTTGCTCAAACGTGGGGGGCGTTTGTGCTTTCAAAAGTTTCACCGTGTAAGAGTTGGTAGTGGTATTCTTGTATATACGTGCAACTGCTTGACTCCCTTTGATTTCACAGACTCCGTGATCTGTTGGAAATCGCAAGGCCAGATGATATGACGAAGGTACTGCCTTGATCGAATGTAACCAACTTCGACCTAAGATTCCCAAATATTTTGACTCAGCATCTATGACAATAAATTTGATGAAAGTAGTTTCTAATCTCGCTTGAACTGTCAAGGTGATTTCTCCTGTGGCTGATTCTTTAGAACCATTGAAACCTGCGATGGTGGTAGTCGAAGCTTTTACTAAATCTTTGAGACCTAGAACGTTAATTGCTCTTTTGAACAGAATGTCAGTCGCGCTTCCAGTATCTATGAGAAGTGTGTATAGGTAGCCATGTCCTACAATGAGCATGATGACCAGAGGGCCATCGTATGGGTACTTGACATAGCTTGTGTAGCAGCCCTCGAATGAAATATGGTATGGACGTTTTGATTTGCTGGAGCTAGGGAGAAGTTTTACTGCCTTGTCTGAGGATATTATTTTGCAACAAGATGTAATTCTATTGTCTTGTTTTCTCATTTTTCCTTTCTCAATCTCGATCATGTAAAGATGGTCAACTTGTCCTTGTCCTTGCTCTTGTTTAATGTTTTTTCATTTAGTTTCTTCTTCGAGGAACTTCTAAACGTTTAGTACATAATTATTAAGTCTTTCAGCAGGCGGAATGCGATAAAAAATCTAAATTAGAGAGTAACAGTTATCAGTCTCGCAGCTATGCACGTTGTGATACTGGCACAAGGGTTTATTGGGTATATCAGGAATTTCCTGTGCTTCTTGATAAAATTCGTCTCATTTATCATAGGTAAGATAGTATAGAGTGTGGTTGTCATAGAAGGTAAGACTGGAACGGGCCTGTCTGGCTTTCTGCCACTTCTTTTAGCGTTGTCAGTTTTTTTTTCGTGTTGCTTGGGTGTTCTAGTATTGGCTGACTTTTGAGGTAGTGATGAAAATGCTTCATTGGAATGAATGACTAAGGAGCAATTCATCTTATCCTTTTTGGATCGTTCTAATTCGATGTAGTTATTAACGACATCAATAATTTTTACCACCGTTCTGGGCTTGTGCAAGGTAAGTTTTTCTCAAACTTTGGAGTCGATATGTAGTGCTAAGTTAAATGCTGGAACGACAATCTATGGATCTGAATTCCCAATCTTTTGTGCCTCTTGCTAGAAATGCTTGTAAAAACTTGCCAATGTTTCTTTTGTACCTTGTTCGAAAAAGAACAATGAATTCGCAATTATTTCTCATTCCTTAGCTTGAGTATAATTTAACTCAAAGAGACGCATTAACTTGTTGAATGTATTGATAGAACCTTCAGAGATAGTATAGAACCACCTGAGAGGGTTTTTTTAGGCTCATGTTGAATAATTTGTATAGCATATGGTCGAGTTTGGAGTATAATCTAACTACGGCTATGAAGTGTCGGACGTGGGTAAAAGGGTCAGTGAGGCCTGCATACTGATTAAATTTTGGCATGTAGAAAATTTCTAGAATGGGTATGACTTTGAGATGAGGAAAGATAGGATTTGTTTTTATTCAATCGAGAACAGATCTTCGGCCTGGGATGTCAGAGTTTATGGCTTGGATCCTATCGTTTAGGTTATCCAAGGTGATGAATTGTGGTAGAGGATTTGGTGCAGCTATAACCTGTAGATCAAAGTCTCCTTGTCCTTCAGATCCTAATCGGTCTCTTATAGGCCGTCGCACCGGTAGTGGTGGAGTTAGATGACGTATACGCCAACTTCTGAGGGTTGTCGATGCTGAGGATGTAAGCCCTAAATGTTGAGAAACCCTATTCGGATTCTTTGATCTAGATCAAGAAGTTTGTACTCATTCTTCTCTTGGCTGGTTTTCTCTTTGGGTTACCCTGGAGCGATGATCACTTCAGGCCTGAGGGTGTGACATTTGACGGCCAGTGAGCCGATCTTGAGTTCTTCGTAAATGCTTTATTTCTTTCTGATATGTCTGGATCTGTTGGTCCAAGGTCTTTCCCCTTTTATCTCTTTCAAATTGAAGAGCTTGGGCGTGAATTTACTGATCTTCAAGCCTCTAGAATCGGTCAGATTTCATTTGTTTCTGAAGTTCGATCACTACGCTGTGCATATTAACTATTTTTGGCATCGGGTTGATCTAGTGGTTCCTCAGCATGCTGAAGGTACTTCAGAGATTCATGTTTGTCATCAGGTTGTCTTAGATCACAGGTTGTAAAGAAAAGTACGGAATTTCTCACAGACGACGTCAATTATAATGGCGTGCTTTTCTGGAGGATAATCTTTGCCAATACTTTTAATAAGGATTATGCAATAATAAACTTAAACAAACAAGATTTTACGCAGAAACTCAGTAATGGTTGAGAAAAACTAAGACTTCGCGGAGGGTTTTGATGAAAAATCCAATAATTTGCTAGTTATTATAATTTTTTGTTTGGTAAGATAGTAATGATGAATTAATAGTAAAGTTACGAATCATAATAACTCATTCTCTGGCTATATTTATAGTAGAAACATGCAGTTTACAAAAAGAAAAATAGTTTCCTATTTCGGGGGTAGTGGGTAAACTTCGCGGATCTTCCAACGGCTCTATTTGACCAAGCATAACGGCTACTTTTAGTAGGTCGAGAACTATGGTCGCAGACGTGACATCTTTTCGAATGATAGAATGTCTTTGACTAAGTTTTGTTGGCTTCTCTTTGTCGAATCTGGGAAATATGCTACTACAGTGAGATTAAGGGAAGTAAATTCACCACCATAATAGTCATTCCTATCCATATGCAGTACCTATTTCAAAATAAATAATTCAAAAACTAGCTAAGTTGCGATAGAGGTCAAAAACCGTAAAACAATTATAAAACTGTAAAACAAAATTATGAATTGATATCCTTTACAAAACCTTCTATGTCCTTCAACGTAAAAAGATAATAGTAGTCCAAACCCTCCTGGCATCCACCCAATAAGCTGTTTAAAATATCTTCACATCGTCCATGAATGCACTGAAAGATCTTATCGGACTTAACAGTTATTAGTGAATCAGCAAGCTGATGAACTACCTCAGGCTCGAAATAAAACTTCATGCCTACATCTTTAATTTTGATTAATGCATCAAGAGTGTAAATAAGCTCCCGTACCATGAGACCACAAGAAACAAGAGCTCCACTTGAAGTTGTAGAATGAGATGGAAAATCATGCAGCTAACAACTCATAAACATCTTATTCATATCGGAGATTGTGATCTGCATATCAAGACAGTATATTATAGAATTAGATACAAACAAATTAGTGATCTACATATGCATTGAAACTGATTCTTGCACAATTGTGAGCTATATCAAAAGAACTGTTAAGCCTACTTGGGAGTCTAAATACATAGTTCTCAGAATTAAGAACTACCTTACCAGTTTTGTAGAATATGAAATCAAGCATATTTATAGAGAAACGAACAGGGAGCTGATAATCTAGCAGGTTCTGTGCCAGGGGATGATTATTTTGAATACACTCCTAATTTTTTTACTCTAGACCTGAAGGACATTAGCCATGAAGATCTTAGAGGAGATTTAATTGAGCATGGGATAATGAATTTTTTTTCGAGGTTAGGTGGACTGTGCCCTGCATATGCCTAGTTCATTTTTTAGTCTTCTATAGAGCAGGGGGATTTAGATTCAACCCCAGCTTGGCTTGCCAAAAAAATTGCGCAAATTGTTAATGTTCCACAGTTTTTCTCTGACAGATTCCTAAATGCCTTTTTGCGCAATTTTTATTAACACCAAAATTGACTTGCTTGCTTGTTTGTTTTTTAATGAGTCATGTGATTACCGAATATGGCATGAAGGGTAATTGATAAAGATACTGGACAAGATAACCCTAAAGTGGAACAATTAAATACTTGATCCACGAGATGCTTACTCCAAAAACCATTTAAATGAGTGTGACACATAGTTAAACATAGATAATAAAAGAATACCTGATTAAAGGGGTAGGATTATTGAACTCCAAATGAATAACATTAATGCACAATTGGTTAAGCTTCAGCGATAAATCTCGGTACTCCCTTATCCATTTGTGGTAATTGGGATACATGACTGTCTCACTTGTAGGACGTATAGCTATAGGCACCTCCAATTAGTGTTTCCAGACTTGGTAACCCATGCAACCTAAGAAAACCCACCAAAAAACGTGCGAGGAAATTATAAGCATGAATAGGTATTTGTTCCAGTTTAAACAACTAAAATCAAAACTTAGTTGGCAAAAATAACAAGATAAGTTACTCATAAGCAGTAAACAGAATTTCTAAAACTGCCAAATACTTACCTCTGGAGCAAAACCCTCGATGTGATCTTTCTCTTTCTGTAAAACCTCTGGTAAAACAAAAACATGAAAGTAACAGTTCTTGATTTTCATTTTCTTTATTTATGCATCAAAGAAGTCATGTATATTGGCAATATAGATAAATTGAGAGAGCAATGGAATGGACAAAAATAACAAAGAGTACACATTATCTTGTGCATCACTATCTTACACCCTTTTTCGATTTATATTACATAATAAAGATATTTTAGAGAGGATGACTCAAAAGGACTACACGAATCTACAAGAGAAAACCACAGGCATGGAAAAAACTATATCCAAACAATGCCTTTCCAATTAATAACATACATGAAAAAAACAAATGGATATCACATATCTTTGGCATTCCATACCATTCAGTTCTATCAAAAGCTAAGGCAACTATTTTAACAAAAAATCAAAAATTTCAATGAAACATCTCAAGATAATTTGAAATAGAGCTAGCACACTTCTTTAGCAAAACCCCTGGTCAGACTACTGTATCCCTGTTCTCAAATTCAGTACATATATCCCTCTTTTATCAAGCTGCAAACAAGATTTCAAGGTCGGCGCTACAATTGTTCAAGACAAATGGATAGAACCCCCAAGAAGAATAAGATCTAAGGAGTTAAACATCATTTATGGAAATGGCCAATTCAATACCAAATTTGCACGGTCAGCTTCCAGAATACCCCTCATAGCTCCTGAATGCACAATATTCTATGTGAAGTAGATGCGGTACCAAGGCATTCATTTATTTTCTCGTTAACACTAAGAAATATTTTGAAGTTAGACAGTGCCAACTGCTCACTACCCAATGCTCAGGAAGAAAATAGGGATCATTTATTCTTCCAATGTCTATTTTCCAATAAAGTATGGTCTCCAGTATTGAATACCCCAAATATCATTAAGCCTATGTGTAGTGGCTTATTTTTCGGAAGGAGAATTTTTACCAATACTTATTCGTAAAGAGAATGTAATACAGACTAGATAAATAAGATTTTACGTGGAAAACTCAGTAAAAGCTGAGAAAAACCACAACCTTGAGGAGGATTTTGATGTAAAATCCAGTATATTGCTAGTTATTACAAACTTTGGAGTGATAGTAGGGTTAAGAAGTAACGATGGTAAAGTTTGCGGATTGTCGGCTCCTAAATCATTTATTCTCTGCCTGTATTTGTAGTAGATACAAGCAGTTTACTATAAAAGAAAGAAACAGTCTCCTACTCTGGGGGGAGTGGGCAAACTTAGATCTCTAACAGCTCTTTTCTTGACCAGGTACAACGGCTTCTTTTAGTAGGTCGAGGACTAAAGATATATTCTCGAATGCTAGCTGTCTTCGATCATGTATGGCTTTCTTCAACTACGCTTTGCTGGCTTACTCTTGTCGAATCTAGGGAATATACTACTACACTGTGATAGGTTGGATGGAAGAATTTAATTGGGTACAGAAGATTCCAGACCCTGATATACCTAGAATGATCAAAATTGATCTGCCTGCTACTGTATACCATCACTAGAGTCTCGAAGAAAGAAATAAAGGTACTTTTAGTGGGTAAGAAGAACTGAAGATGGGATTTTTCATATTGTAAATGATAAAGTTATATCTATTGTAGGCTTGTAGCTACTCTAAGCACAAATTTTTGGGTTCTCCAGACAAGAAATGTCTTTATAAATTGGGGAATAAACCCAGCCATTAAACAACCTAGAATTATTAAATAGATCAGTTGAAGTCCCACACAAAAGCACCCAAATTATGATGGTCGTATGCCAGCTACCAAGAAAGCTTGTGGTGGAATAGAGTAAGAATAGGTCTCCTTGCGTGCTTTTAATGCGCATGTAAGTGAACTGGATGACACCGAAAGCATTGAAGTCCTAGCACTTACTGTAGGATGCAGTAAGCTAAAAGACTGGCATTAAAAACTATAAAATTAAGACTGATGTAATCTAGGCCAAGCAGGTTGTTGATAGAAAGTTCAAGCCACCATGAAAATGCACTTAGATTAGTAGAAAAATCTAAATAATGAAAGGAGTAGATGAAGAATGTCCTTCCACACTCACCTACAGGCAAGAACACATATATGGCAGTTGATTATGTTATTACAGAAAAGGAGAATATTGAGGGTTGTTTGACATTTCCTCGAGATTTTACTAGAGATCTCATTCTTAGTTGTATAGAAAACAGTAAGCACTGTAAATTCCCTAGAATGTAAATATTTTGAATAGTTTTTCTTTCTTAGTAAATCAGGTGGGGATCCTAGCCTAATACCAGCTTCCTTCTTCAAAAAATAAATAACTATTCTAACAAAACAACTATTTATTGCCTCCATCCTAAACATCGCATAAGTAATTCCACAAAAGCTACAGATCAAACACATCATCCACCTAAATCAAACCCTTAAAAGTGAGATTACAAATCTTTAATAGATTAATTTATACGAAGTTATAGTTGGCGAATCTAGTCAATAATCACAATATAAAATACATAATTGGTAAGTCAACAAAGAAAAGTATTTTACTTACATGCATAATTTCCCAGATTGTCATCGTCCAAGGCCTAAGAATGTAACAACCAGAAATATCATAGTATTCAATCATTTCACCGTTATTAATAGCCGAAACAAGCAAAGAAAATCTTATTTTTCAGGTGAAGCAAATGAGACATTTTCTGTATCCTCCCTACTATTATAGAAAAAAACCACCACAAAAAAAGTACAAAATTTACAAGTGTTGAAAGAATTACTAATAGATACCTCGGTATACCATTCCCCAAAATTCTCATCCTTCTTATTGGATAAACCAAGACCAGTCTCCTTTTTGACCTCCTTCTTTTTACCTCCTAAAACATTCGTAAATCTCTGATTTACTACATAATTACATCTATCATATTAGACAAATTAAGTGAAATGAAAATACCTATTGGAGAAAAAAAAAGTAACTTATAAGTAAGAGTTGTAGATAATATTGATGTTTATACTTAACTAAATTCTATATGAGCAAACTCTATATATCCACATCGTGAGTGCATATCAATCAAAGAGTTACTCATGCGGATTTCTTTATTTAAACCCTTTTATAACACATATCGGTGTACCCAAATGCCTAGCCCAAGTGCTCCCAAATTAGCACATGCCGCAAGGACCGTTATCATGGTAACATAATCCGGTTCCACCCAAGAAATCTGCATCTTTCTAAACCAATCCAAAGCTTCCTTGAACAATCATTCTTTATAAACCTACTAATCAATGCAGTCCAAGAAACCTTGTCTCTCACTGGCATTCGATCAAACAAATCGATCCCATCATCGACACCCCCATTTCTCATATACCCATCTATCATAGTATTCCACGATATTAAGTTCTTCACTACTATCTTATAAAAAATCACTCGAGCGAGCTTCAACATTACCACATTTTGTGTACATATCAACAAGGGTTGTGCCCAAACTAACAGTATTTTTGTCTAAACCCAATTTATAAACATACCCATGGATCGAAATTCTGAAAGGGAGGGAATTTGAAGGAAAATGGGTGCAACCCGAAAGAAGAGTAACGAAGGTAATATAATTGGGTTCGACCCCGGTAAGTCTCATTTGCTGAAACTCTAATGCGGCTTCATGTAACATTCCGTTTCGACATCTACGGGCAATGGAAGTGGTCCATGAGACTATGGGGTCGATGAATGGAGTGGTAGGACCAGGTTGCGGTGATTGAGTGGGGGATATATCTAGACATTTACTATAAACATAAATGAAAAATCTCAATTTGCAAATAATGACATACTAAAATATCAAAACATAACTCTTAACCATTTCAGTGCTTTACAAGGCCTACACATAAATACTTCACAATCCAATTCTACTCCCATTAACATAATAACAAAAAATAGTAATATAAGCATAAGAGCAACAACTCACCAGTGACAAAAAGAAACCCAGATGAAATTAGCATAAGAAACACAACTCTCTTCCCCTTAAAGCCCCTAGCAAGCACAATTAAAATAGTCTCAGGTTTAATACTTGCCCTAATTTCACACAAAAACAACCACAAACATCAAAATCAAATAAAAAAAACAACCCAACATCAAAAACAACTAAATCTCTCAAAAATTGGACTTGATCAAGCTTGGTGGGTTTGTGTTTCCTCTTGTTCACCAATGGTTTCTTCACATCATCAGCGCTGCTCCCACAGAGAGAAATGTCAAGGATCTCATCGATCAATCAAAAATTAAAACTTACTTCTGTGAGATTGGAGATTTGGAGAGAGATATGATCGAAGATATTGGGAGAAATTTGTTGATCAAAACTTAAAACTTATAATGGGAAAGAGAGAGTTTAGAAATGAGGGAAATAGAAGATCATAATTTTGTATCCCGCGTTTTTAGAGTTACCCGCCATGGTTTGGCCACGGGCTATAATTAGTGCTACAAAAAACAAATTGGTATATGTATTTAGCCACGAATTTTGGGATTAGGCCACGGATACATTTGTAGCATTTAGCTACTGTTGTTAATGTGGTTAAAACTAATATAGACCGTGGCTGTTAGTCCATTTTCTAGTAGTGCAGTGAATAAAGTTATTTTTCTTCTTCTTCTTCTCTTTAGTTTAATTTTTATTAATGCCTTCATTGCGATGAAGTCTGAGATGAGCAGTTAATATCCTAGTTAAGGCAAGGATGAGGCCTCTTCTTGGATGAGTAATAGTTGGTATTAATTATATTTTAATTAGTTTTTTCTTAGTACTTTATGATTGATAAGTTTGTGCATCATATCGAAGGCTTTACCATATAAACCTTCGGTTTCGTGTATGATAACGTTGGATACAAACAAGTGTTACTAATCGTTGACTTGATTTGGAGATCAAAAAAGAATAAACGCTAGAGAACTCACTCAATCCTAGCCATAGTTGAGTTGATAATTCCCTGAGACACTCTTCACCATCACTTAAAAGCATAACCACTAAATGCTTGGCCATAGATTTAGTAGTTTTTTTTACAACATCATATGTGTCTAAATACAAACATATGATGGGTGGAGATATTAGGATATATTTGTATATCGATTAGTGCTTTGAAAGGTAGAGGCCAAGTCCGAACCTTGGCTCTCTCTATACTTAAGTTTTATAATTAGCTTTAATTTTTCCATTAGATTTATCTCTTATCAAACCGTAATTCGGCCTAGAAAGTATTTGTTTTCCAAAACCTCCCTGTGGATTCGATCACTCATCCGTGCTACAATTCGACAACCATACTTTAATCAGTTATTTTGCTAGAGGACCCCGAAAACCCTCTTATTACCCCTCCTTCACAAGACGGTACTTGCGAGCTCTATGATAAAGAATCACATCTCGGTCCCAAAGATAAGGGTTACCTAAGATGAATTGACATACTTCTAAAGGAACCACCCCATACGTTACTTCGCCAATAAATTGTTCAGTAAATGCAAACTTAAACATACACTGCTTCGTGATCTTCAACTCCGTATCTTTCTGAATCCAACCCAAACCATACGGCCTAGGATAAGCCATAGTAGTCAAACCCATCTTATTTAACACCGCCTCATAGATCAAATTCTTTTGACTACCCGAATCAATGATGGCCTTTACTAAGTTCTGCTTTACTTGAATGTTAACATGAAAAGGTTTTTCCCGACTTGTCTTCTCGGTAGCCATATATTGCTGCAACATAAGGAGAAGTTTAGCATTTTGCTTATCTAAATCCAGAATATCAATAATCTTTGGGGCTAGTACATGTTTCTCTCTCTTGTTTCTCTCCTATTTTGGCCTAAGCTCTGGATGACATTTCCAACATTTATCTAAAATGTGCCCATATGCCTTACAATGACTATAGTAACTCCCCTTGGATGAAGACCCCTCTCCTTTGGACTTTCTTTTGTGCTCGTTCTTCTAACTAGACTTGTACCCTGACTTGCTCTTGTCGTCTTTCTTGTCACTCTTCAAGTACTTGCCATCAATAGCAATTGCTTTTACGATAGCATCTTTGATATTTTCCATAGTAAAGAGCTTCAGCTCTTTTCTAATAGACACCGACAAACCCCCCATATATTTTATAAATACCACATATTCATCCACATCAATGTCCAAAACCAACGCTTGGTTATGAAACTCTGTAGTAAACTCTTGTACGGATTGCCCATACTTTTGGCACAAACTGTGACATTTGAACCTTCTCTCTTGCTCATATCCAATCAGATAAAATTGTTTCCTCATCAATACCTTAAACTCCTTCCAACCCAAGCTTCCTACTTCGCGATGTTTCTAATAGGACTTTCACCACGTGAGTACATGACTTGCAAATTTCAATGTCGAAAAGTAAATTTTTTGAGCATTGGAGTATTCGTAATCGGAAAAATAGGTATTTAGCCTATCTAACCAATTATCCAACTTCTCTGCATCGATTGAACCGTTGAATACCAGAATTTCAATTTTAAAATTGATACGAAGATTGCGCATAGTAATCATTAACTTTCCAATAAACGGTCGCTCCTCGACGGATTCGGCATCACTAGAATCACTATCTATCTCATTATTAATATCGTCTCTCTCTTCATCCATAACCCTTTCTTCTTTGTACGCTCTCGCCATTTCTTTGAAGCGGAAGCTATCGTGAGGTTCGTGAGACGTAATTGATCTTCCAACTCCCCTAGTGTAGTAGTTAGGTCAAAAACTTTAGTTTCTAAATTCGTAAGTCGATTTTCAGAATTTCCCATCTCCAAAGTTGCCTTCTTCTTCGATCTAGGTTTCCAGTAAATTTCCATAGGACTCACTAGGTTCTCCTTCGTTTGCTTGAGTCAGTCACGTGTAGAGACCATAAACCACAATCCCCCTGAGAATCGTTACTAGAAAACTGATACCACTTAATCCACAATCAAATTGAGATTAACCTAAACGAATAAATGAAATGAAGATCAAACACAATTGGCTAAAGAATTTCCTTTTTGGAGCTTCAATTGCTCTTATAATCGAATTACTCTCAAGACCCTAAGTCTCTCTTTTAAGAACTTGGATTGATTTAAGATAATTTTACCTTGCCTAGCCTTGCCAATTTATGAGGATTACCAGTTTCTAGTTACAAGATAGGACCATTATGCCCTTGAAACGCCTAAAATATCAAAGGAAATAATAGTCGTTCGAACGAACCCATGGGTCGTTCGAACGACTGGCCAAAATAAGCCTAAGAACAACCTTAGCGTGAATTGGTCTTCTGGGTCTCCAGTTTGTTCGAACGACTCCAAATGTCATTCGAACGACTTGCCTAATTTTGCCTAAAAATTGTCTCAGCTTGAAATAGTTTTCTAGGAACCCAACTTCGTTCAAACGACTCCAAATATCGTTCGAACGACTTGTCTATTTTTGTTTAAAATAAACTCAGCTCGAATGGGCCTTTTGGGAACTTTAGCTCAAATTTCCCAGGTCGAATAAGATCAGTTTGACTTGTTTTTTGCAGAACTCCAGGTCAAATAGACTCAACTCGAATTGACCCAAGTCAAATAGACTCAACTTAAGGTGTCCTCTAAGAATCCCAGGTCGTTTCTCACATATCTCGTTCAAACGACTCCAAGGTTCGTTCGAACGAGATGGTGTCTTTTAAAGGGGCTCGATCTTCTAATCCTCCTGGATCACTATACCAGTTTCAAAAAATTATTATACGAATCTCCTTAAGTTGTGAGCCTAACATTTTGGAAACTATCAAAACCAGACAGTTTAGGTAAAATACATACTACCTATATAAGGGATAGAATTTGAACGTGGTTTTGTGTTAAACTACAATAATTATGTAGAAATAAAACATTAATTGATTAAAGATATTGCAATTGAGATAAAATTCAAATGTAACCAATTCCTCTCTCAGAACTAATTCAATGATCGCAACAACATTATGCTCTTAATAACGTCATCTTCTTCGCAATCACCTTGGTATTTTCTCGATGATATCCTCCACTAGTTCATCGCCACATGTTCAAAGGTACAAGGATAAATCAAGTCAAATTAATATCTGAACCCTTAATAGAAACTTTAACACTGTTGTATAATCATGACAAATAGTTTCAAAGCACTTATTTTCGGAAGTGGTTTAGTTTCGAATTTAACAATACTGAAACTTAATTTTATGTTTCTGGTCACAATACTGCAAAATTCAAAAATTGAAGAAAGCAAACTATGAAACACCTCCAGTTTTGGAAGACCTGTTTCAAAACTGCTTAGTTTCGAAACATACATTTTTGAAACTATTGTAATTACCTTCTTCAAGTCATACCCAAAGTTTCAAAAACAACCCATTTCAAAAATTCTTCATATAAATCAAGGAAAAAAATGACAAACAACACTCGAATTTAAACTTAAGTCACAACAATGTTATGAAGTTCTACTTTCAAAATAAATTTAGTTAAAGCTGGAATCTGAGGTTTTCAATCTCGGAGAAATGTCTTTTGACCGCCTTCTTTAAATCTCCATCACCCGTCGCCTTCTTTGCCAGCTCACCCTCCAACCTTAATTTCTTTTCCGAAACATGGTTTTTTGTTTTTGCCATAGTACGACGATATTCAGCTAGGCAGCTGAAGAGAGAAGATAATTAAAGAAAGAATAGTTTTGAAAAGATAAAATAAAAACTGTTTGTTACGTTTTAAAATGATGATTTCTGATACCCTCGTACATTCAAAACCAAAGTTTCAAAAGAACTAGTTACAAAACTTTCTACATAATAACCAAAAACTAAACTACATCCAGCTTTCCAAAATTGAATTAGTTTTGAAATGATTTTTTCTAAAACTTGATTTTGTGTTTCTGATTACAATACTCCAAAATTCAAAAAATTGAAGAAAATAAGCCATGAAACACCCCAAATTTTGGAACACCAATTCTGAAACTCGAACAGTTTCAAAACATACATTTACAAAACTATTGTTGTTACCTTATTTTATTCATACCAAGAGTTTCGAAAACCACCCATTCTGAAAAATTATCATATGAAGATCACTAAAAACAACTTACATGAGTTATGGGACTTCGAGTTCGGCCACAAATCTTTAGATCTAGCCACTGTTGGAAAATACAAAGGATGTTTTGTTTTTCTTTTTGGTTTAAATGGTAAAACTAAGTGTTTAGTCCCACTTTGGATATGAGGGAAGCTCAACTCTACTTTATTAGTAAGTTTAATACTTCACTTGTTGTGATGTGTGTGAGAGTTGGTGGGTCGCACGTGCAAGTGCGACACATGTGTGTAGAGACCTAACTTCCTTCGGAGGGGAAGTCAGCTCTTACAACACGGGGTTAATCTTTAATCAAAGGAAAGTAAGTAAATAATCTAAAGTATGAATAATCTGTAGACAAAATACTTGCGTAGAGGCCCGAATGTGACGCTCTACGACCTCTAATGAGGATTTTTAAGAGTGCTTTTATTACTGATGAGTAATCAAAGGTTCGAGTACTGGGTTTTTACAGGGTGATCGAAGGTAAACTGCAAAGGGGTTGGGGAAAAATTTTCTAACCCCTCCTTGGTTCCCCCTCTCTCCTATTTATAGAACATAGGAAGGGTTAAGCCACCAAGGTTAGGTCATATTACAGAGGTACCTGACCAGATATCCCAGCGGGGGTATGGGTGTCGGACATGTTTGTACTGTCACTGTAGCAGTTGTTGGATATGTCAATGTACTTTATTGTTGTGACGGTGGTTGGGACTGTCACTGTAGCTGCAAGAACCAACTACTGTACCGTTCTGTCTGGTAACCTGGCTGCCTATCCCGTCATACCTTAACCATGTGCAGACATGGTCGAAGTGCTTATACTGTAATGTGTAGAGTCCTTCCTCGAGGCTTGTTCGGAGTCGAAGCTTCGTCCTCGGGTCATCTTGGGGAAGCTTATTTAAGGATTGAATGGGCTTTGATATATTCGAGTAGGCTTCGAAGTAGCCTTCGAGTGTCTGTCAGGGGTAGAAGGCTATGAGTAGGCTACTACAATGTGTGCATACTAGCTTGGGTACATGGACTACCCATGGGATTGCTCGACCTAGGAACCCGCTTATTATTATAAGTTTATGATTCTTTGGAGCACTTAGTCACTTTTTTGGGTTTGAGGTGTGAGTTGGGTTGTCTCCAACAAATGCACCTTAAGGTGTGACTCTTGGTGAAGAGGCACTGAGTTGAGGTATAACCCTTGGTGAAGAGTCACCTGTGCTCTATATAACCCAACTTTATTTTCATTAATTTTCATCAGTTTTTCAGAGTTATCTTGAGTTATTTTCAAGAGAGAAAACATACGCAATCAAAGTTCGCTTGGCAGAGAGATAGAAGTGTTTTCATTTCTCTGCGACTGATCGTTTTATCCTGGAAGACAGGGGCCAACATTTTTGCAAAGTACTGTGGTAGGGGTGAATCTGTCTTAAGGAAATAGTGTGTACACACTAGACTCGATCATCTCCTTAAGAGGTGTTGTTTGTTCATGCAGATTGAATAACAGTCACAAAGGAGAAATAGCTCTCTCGATCATCCCCCAAAAAAGTATAAAGTACTCGAAACTATGAAGAAACGATCGTATTGGAGGTAAGTTTGGTGGTTTTTAGGGTTTCCGTGGAGGATGAAAATGGAGGTTTGTGGTATAGAGAGAGAGAGAGAGAGTGCGTGCGTGCGTGTGTGTGTGTGTGTGTGTGTGTGTGTGTGTGTGTGTGTGTGTGTGTGTGATCTGGTTGAGTGTTTAGGATGAGTCTATAGGGTGTGTGTCTATGGATCTATTCCCTTTGCAGAAATCCCCAATGATAATTATAAATAATAAAATTAAGACGTCCTACAAGGAGTGTTCCATAGCTGATTGCCCCAAAACCAGAGCCTTTATGCAAAATTGGAATATACAAACATAATTCACTATCAAGCCAACTATCGAATGTACTTGGGAAGAAGTTCTAGAAGGCATAATCACCCTTAACCCGGACCGGTCTCTTAAGAATGGCATGTTGATTTTATATATTGGAATACATAAAGTCATTGATATTGAATGAAACTTGGTGTTCATTGTATAAGTTTAATCCCACATTAAGAGGAGAGGGGCATTTATACTATGATATAAGTATCAAGGTTGGAATAAGGGCATCTTTGGGTAAGAAAATTGTTCTCCCCCATGAGGGCGCCCTTGCAAAATTCACGAAACTCACATACGTCACACACGTTGAGCGTAGCGAACGATGGACTGTGGACCAAGTTTTTGGCAAAAGTTGGGCTTGGGCTTGGCATGCTTATGATGACTGATTCGGTCATTTGACATTGCTTGATTTTATGCCTTATCTCTTCGGAACGTGGATGAGAAAAGAAGTCCCTCTTCTCCTGGATGGTGGCTGATTCCTCTCCGGTTCGGACTTTACGAAGTTTATAACGGATCTATAAATTATAGAGGAGTTAAGGCTTCACAACCAGATTTCTCTTCCAACTATCTCTCTCTATTATACTAAATGGAGTTCTTACCGTAGATTCTGAAAGCCCCTTCTCTCTGTGCATCGCGAAGCCGCTTATCTGTTGCATCCTGGAAGTGTACCATAACCATAGCACGATCGTTTATTAGCGAATTAGTGGGGCATAATTTCTTATGGACATCGTCTCCCTTTGACGAGCCTCGGAATCGATAAGTTCTCTCGTAATTACTTTTAATTCCCTATTGATAATCTTAATGTTTATTACATCGTTTTATAACAATCGTAAGAGATTATTTTACTGTGCTTTGATTTATCGAAATGGGAATCTCAAAATTTTATGAGAAACCTAAATCGTTCGATGGAACCAATTTCAAAAGATGGCAACAGAAAAAGATGTTTTATCTTCTATTTTGAATTTGTCCACTTTTCTTCATGAACTGGTTCATGTTTCAAACCCTCAAGAATATGAACCAGCTAGGTTTGGTGCTATTGCTGATTGGATTCACCAAGATTACATGTGTAGGAGCTGTATATTAAATGGTCTTACCCCTGCCTTGTACGATGTTTATATACATTATACGACTATGAAGGATCTTTGGGCCGCTCTTGAAAAGAAATATATAACTGAAGATGCAGGTTCAAAGAAGTTCATTGCAGGGAGGTTCCTGGAATTTAAGATGGATGATTCCAAGCCAGTAGTGTCTCAGGTTAAAGAACTCCAATTAATAATCCATGAGATTATTATTGAGCGGTACAAGATCTGCGAGGAATTCCAAGTAGTTTCTATATATAATAGAAAAACTACCTCCCTCGTGGAAGGATTATAAGAACAACCTAAAACATAAACTCAAGGAAATGACCCTTGAAGATCTCATTATTCACCTTCATATTGAAGAGGATAATAGAGGAAACGAGACCAAGAAATTGAACTCTAACCGATCCAAGGCCGACCTCGTTGAGGGAAAGCCAAAGAAGTACTATAAGTCAAAGAAGCATGCACTGAGAAAACGGCCATTTGGCCAAAAACAAGGGTTCAAGGAAGTACCAGAAGTAAAAAAAAACAAGGGTTCAAAAAATTTGGGAACTGTTTTTCATGTGGAAAACAGTCATTTGGCCAAAAATTGTTTACACAAAAACGATTCCAAAGGAAAGAAAAACAAACCTGGTCAGGCTAATTTGACTGAAGAGGGTAACTTCTCCGCTGTTGTGACAGAAGTGAATCTTGTGACTGATTTGAAAGAGTGGTGGTGATCCAGGAGAATCTGAGTATTTTTTAGACTTATTTTAAAGTCTATTCGAACATACTTTTAGTCTGTTTGAATACACCCATTTTTGTTTGAATAGACTTGTAGTAGCATATTTCTCAGATTCAGCAAAGAGAAGCCAAAGAAACTTTGTCGAAGGCATTCCATCATTCGAGAAGATGTTTCCTCTGCGACCACAGTTCTCGACCTACTAAAAGTAGCCGTTATGCTTGGTCAAATAGAGCCATTGGGAGATCCGCGAAGTTCTCCCACTACCCCCGAAATAGGAAGCTATTTTTCTTTTTGTAAATTGCTTGTATCTAATATAAATACAGGCAGAGAATAAGTTATTCCGATCCACAACTTCACTATTCCACTACATCAAAATCATAAATTTTCCACGGTCTAAATTATGATTTTCCATAGACATTGACTATGAAAACTTTAGCACGGACATTTACTGTGACAAATAAATGCATTGTCCGTGGTAATTTTCTAATTCCTCTTTTTCTCAAGTTTTTTGTCTCGTATCTGTTGGAGTTGAGGGGTTTGGAGGATTTACCTTATAAAAAGTTAAATCTTAAGTCCAAATTAGATACCCACTCAAATAGATTCGCCCTTCTCGAATGTTCTTCAATTTGCTGCGCCAAAGACTTGTTGAGTTGCAATTTTTCAATACGATGGGTTTAGCAAATTAATTTATGTTTCTCAATCATTCTTAGATCTGCATTTTCTCTAATGGTATCCTTCTCTTCATTTGCCTTATCTCTCTCTCTCTCTCGATTTGCCCGAACTTTGGTTCTAATAGATTTTTTAAGAAGAAAGCCACAAAGGATTGTTAGCTCTTGTTGTGATTGTGAGTTTAATCTCTTCATCTGTCATTAATTTCTAGTTTTCTTTTATCAGATTTCCACAATTGAGGAGCAGTCAGACTATCTGCTTTTGCTATGATTAGCAACAAACTTGAGTTTGGGGTTTTGTTCTGGTGTATATCGAAATTGAGGAGTCTCCAATTGATGCCCTGATATATGGATTTTTCTGGTAAGAATTTGGATTTATTCCCCAATTCCTTAATTTCTTATCTATGTCTATGAATCTTAAAAGCTGTAGTTTGTTTTTCTCTCTATAATTGCAGTAATAACATAGAATTTCAAATTATAGAGGTCCATTTTATCATAATTCATGCTCCCTAGACCACTCGGGTATGTTTAAATTCTCCTTTCAAAACTATTTCCTTTTTACAATTAGAAGCTTTCTATGTTTGCTTATTGGATGTTTAATAAAATCTTATTGTTAGTTGCTAATAATTTAGACTGAACCCTTGAAAATAATGTGGGTATCTTAATTATCTACTGGGTTTCCTTTGAACTTTGAATGTTTTATGTTTTCATCCCCTTTGGGGGGTTGTTCGAGATCCCAACCTTTGCCATCATTGAAGATCGCCCAACTGCCATATTTATATACATGATCCACATAGTGTCCACAATGGGTAGAGGTACCAATGTGGGTAGCGGAAACATACCGCCTTTATACAAATTTAACCCTAAAAATGGATCATAAGTACAAAAAGAATTTACCAAGTTTATACACTTCTTTAGTAACAATATTATAGGAGTTTGATGAATTTATTTTGTCAATGCTTAACATAGAAGAATACTTCCGTAGTCTGTTTTTAGGGTCTATTTTGTCAATGCCTTCCGTAGTCTGTTTTGTTTAAGGTTCATTTAATACTTCTTATTCATTTAGGGTCTATTTTTTCTTTGTAGTTCATCGGAATCGGTTCAATGCTTTATATTTCTCCATTGGAAAATGTGATAATTGTCTTTCTTTACCTATACTTTCTTTGTGGAGTCTTGTACATAATGACCAATTTTTTTGTTGAAGAATCTGTTATTTACAAAATCGAAATGCATTCTTTTTTGCCATTAAAATTTATCTTTATTCTTTGCTTAGAGGAAAAGTAGTTAGCATGTTTGTATTTGCACCAATTTTTGAGCTTTCGCCCTTTGAGACAGCGGATGGGTTCACAATTATTGTTAAGGGCTTCATAAATTTTTAACGTACATTAGAAAATGAAATTTCTACTGAGGTTTGTAGTTTCTTTCCATTAAATTTTTGTGTAACTTCATGTTGAACATGAATAACCTTATTTGTAGTTAGTTCTTAGTTCTTGTACAGTGAGAATAAACAATTTGTGAAGTTGTATTAGAGGCTATTCCATTATTGCATAGATGTTTTTTTTAAGTGGATGACACTTATATTATTTTGTAGTTATATTTACCTATCTTGTTGGGCGGCGACTTTTGGTTTTATAGTCGATATTCTATAGTTGCCTGCTTTAATGGTATAGGTTCACTCAGCAGGAAGGAAGTTTGACCTCCAAAAGTATATTAAAACGTCATCAGAAGATGATTTCAAGGTAGTAGTGGGAGTCAGGAACTATAATATCGACTTTTTGGCCCATTAGTGTGTTGTCTTGTTTTGAAATATAACCTATATTTTCTTAGGTGTTATCTGCAGTCCTCTATTATGGGGTTCAGTCATCGTTTTCTTGCTTCTAACGTTTATGATGGGTAACTTTTCCTTTCAGCGCTTCATTTCCAGTAATTTTTATACTTTTTCGATTTTAACGAAGACATTTTTGTTGATGGTTTCAACTAGTTCCTTTCAAGATGGCAGGCATTTTTTTGGCAATAAGTAGTTCCCTTTCAAATCAATTATAACGCAAATGGGTCTTGGGATCCAAGAAAGGCATGCAGTTGTTCATGGGATCCCTCTTGTGCAAGTCAGTAAAAGCCCCATTTTGGTTTGGTTGGCCTCCATTGGTTTTACACCTCATCCATATCCTCATGTACTTGGCTTTAATTTATACTCACAATAAAATTTAGAACTTTGGCTTTTCGAAACTTGATATGTATTTTTCTTAGACCCCATCTATATGATCGAAGGGTAAGTCTAATTTTGGTCGAGATGTTATAGACCTAATAAGATTTTGTCTCACAATTAGTTGGTAGAACATTTTTTGTTGCCGTAATAATTCATTTTAACCTTTTTGCTGCAGTTTCACTACAAGGTTTGCTTAGGAGGAATTCAATGATTTGACGATAACATGAGCTGTTTTACGCCCTCAACTTATTGGAGTAATATGATTGCTAGAGACAGACACTTCTTACGAGAGAAGAGGTGCATGTTAATTGTCTTAAGTTTTACAAAAAAAATTATATGTGCTTCAGTCTTTTCTGTACAATTGCAAGTTACTTGATGTACCTTGACAAGTTTAGAGTTATGCTAACGAGTAATGACATTGTTGGGTTTTTTTTTCATGAGTGCAGGGTATGACATTTTCTGATCAATTTGAGGCAAGTTAGGCTGATACAAGAACGCTGGAAAAAGAAGTGTATGGTACAGGTGAGTTGCCTCACAAACCTTCAAAATACTTTTACATGATTGCATTCCCTTATTATTGTGATAAAAGCTAAAGAACTTGACCTTGTTGTAGTTTTATCTATGTTTGATATCCCTCATGTGAGTTGTATATCATAACTTCTTTTTTTCGATCCACTGATATGTTTATTGTCCCGTTTAATCACCTCTCTTTTAACTATGTCTAGATGCTCCATCTTTATTTGGAATTAAGTAAAAGGGCACTTCAAACTATGTTGGTCCTACTATTTGAGCTTCTCCACTATTTTCTTTTATAGTTCCCATCTTAAAAAATGTGGTCTGTATAGTGTGGTATTTCAGTTTTGATCTCCTCTACCTAGAATTTTTAGTTATCTTTATCTTTGATTTGCCTCAGACAAGAAAACTAGTTGACGATGAGCCCTTTCTTTATGCTACTAAGGGAACCTTAACTGTGAGTAATTACGTTCGCTAGTCATAAAGACCCCATATTTTATGTACTCTTTGTTCAAAGTTAGTTGTTGTCTACAGTTGTGATTTGAGCCCTTCTATTGCTCGAGAATTCCTCAATTGTACTCAGAACTGGATTCTGGGTACTCGAATACATTAAGTTTTTATTAACTGACTCAGTTATGCATTCCTAATCATTAATAGGTAACTTGAAATCATAATTGTTATGCAACATGGCCAGAAGCTGCGTCGCACCACACTCGCACCACACTAGATTGGAAGTATTTTATTTTTTATTCAAGTAACCATTTAAGTGTGCAAACTTTGAGTCTCATAACTGTATGTACAGGATGATAATGATGAACTTCAACGATCGCCTGGGACTCCTATTTTCACTATACCTGAATGTTGTTTAGGTGAGGACCAATTTTCTTATGTATGTTCTAGAATAACGAGCACTTTTAGAATGGTGACATTGATTTTCTTGGATTTCTTTCTCCGTCTGGTGAGTAGGGCTAACCTATCATGGCAAACCTTCAGACATGTGGGCTGTAGGTGTTACATTATACCGTATAGTGGTTGGTCAATAACCATTTCTTGGTGACACTTCAAGATACATATGACAAGGTTTTTCTTTATTAATTTTCCCTCAACCATAATCGCTTCACCTTCTCAAGTTTACTTTTGGTAACGACTCGTTGATGATCTCATCTTACTTCTATATTTTCAGATTGTTAAAAACCCCATAGTAATCCTAGAGAGCATCAATCCACAATTGAAGGACTTATTAGAAGGACTTCTCTGCAAAGGTTAGCGGCTTACTTTGAAAACTTCCTTTCTTGGCCTTCACGACATATTTTTTCTTCTGGTTAGTGTCCTCAATATTTGGTCATCAATAGTCTATGGTCTAACTTTATCAGTGTCGTCCATTAAGATACAAATAATAATAAGTTTGTTATCCTAAGCATTTTTGCAAATATGTAATGAGCTACTACTAAGCATTTAGTGGTTGTTACTACCAATTTCGCATTAAGTATCCCACGTCAAGTTGGTTTCTCTCCATACATGTGAGAATCTTATGTTTTCAATCTGTTTCTGTAGATTATTCCAATTCCTGATAGTCTTGGATTGTTGATAGATGATATATTACAACACACTTTTACTTTAGCTTCTGGTGGTTTCCATCTACAGATGTTTATGTTTTGTCTGATTCTTTACTTGCAGCTAACTCTTGAGTTCTTTTATGATTCTCGGGTTATGGATGTTGTTGTTCATGCTACCCTTTGAAAGTATTGTGGTCTTTAATAGAAAAAAGAAGAGGAGGGAAATACTTTGTACATCATAAGTATGCAAATGCTCTATATCTTCTCGAATATTGTAACTTCTTAATATATGCATATAAGTTCACCTAGTTCAACAAGGATTTGTTATTTAGCATTGCAGTTGAGATCATCAACGTACGTGCATCAGTTAATTCGTTGGCTATTCCAGGGTATCATTGATCCATCCTCCATTACAAGTACGAAGAAGCCAAGTTAAATGGAGATTTTAGTTGTTATAGCCTAATTAGAGAAAGAATATGATACAGTCTTCTCCATTAATTGTTGTATAAAAGTTTTGAGATAATGAGCAGGTGCAATTGTTAGAGTGTTTAAAATAATGAGCATGTGCAATTTTTAAATTTATGTTTTTTTTTTTGAAAAATTAAAAATAATTATCCACAGACTTATTATGTGGTAAATATATAACCACGGATAAAGTTTGTGGCTTACATTATCTCATAATACGGATTATATCTGTGGCAATAAAATTAACAAAGATTAAATCCGTGGCAAAATAGTACGTTAAGCTCGGAGGAAGTCTGTGGACAGACCCCACCACAACCTTAGACTGTGGCAAATAGTATTTTACCACAGACCAAGTCCGTGATATTTTGTTAAAATTGGTGTAGTGTTCATTCATCCTTACTATCTTACCAAACAACAAATTATAATAACTAGCAACTTATTAGAATTTTTATCAAAACCTTCTACGAGGTCGTGGTTTTTCTCAGCCATTACTGAGTTTCCGCGTAAAATCTTATTTGTTTAAGTTTATTATTATATAATCCTTACTATAAGTATTGGCAAAGATTATCTTCCCAAAAACACGCCATTACAATTGGCACCATCTGTGGGAAATATCACTCTTTTCTTTACCACCTGTGACCTAAGATAGTCCGATGACAAACATAAATCTCTGAAGTGCCTTCAGTACACTGAGGAACCTCGAGATCAGCCCGATATCGAAAATAGTCAATCTGCACAGCGCAGTGATAAAACTTCAGAAACAAATAGAATCTAAATGAGTCAAGAAGCTTGAAGATCAGAGAATTCACGCCCAAGCTCTTCAAGTTGAAAGGGACAAAAGGAGAAAGGCCTTGGACCAACAGAGTTAGACACATCAGAAAGAAATCCCATCTCTCCTCATCTCGAAGTCATGCCCATTCAGAAAAATATTCACATGCCAAAATTTAATCAGTATGCAGGCCTCACTGACCCTCTCACCCACACCCAACACTTCAGAGCTACAGTTGGATTATACTCCAAACTCAACCACATGCTATATAGATTATTTAACATGAGCCTAAAAGAAAAACCTCTCAAGTGGTTCCATACTATCCCTAAAAGTTATATCAATATATTCAGCCAGTTGCAGCACCTCTTCGATTTAAATTATGCTCATGCTAAGGAATGAGAAATAACTGTGGATACATTATTCTTCTTCGAACAAGGTGCGAAAGAAACATTGGAAAGTTTTTACAAGCGTTTCTTGTAGTAAACACAGAAGATTAGGAATTCAGATCCTAAGATTATCGTTTCAGTATTCACCTTAGTACTACATATCGACTCCAAAGTTCGAGAAAAACTTACCTTACACATGCCCAGAACGGTGACATAAATGATTGATGCAGTTAATAACTACATCAAATTAAAACAATCAAAAAAGAATAAGATAAAGAGCTCATCATTCATCCATTCCGATTAATCATTTTCATCGCCACCTCAAAAGTCTGCCAATATCGAAATACCCAAATAACATGGAAGAAACACCGACAACGCTAAAAGAAGAGACAAAAAGCTAGACAGACCCATTCTATTCTTACCTTCTATGACAACCACACTCTCTGCTATCTTACCCATGATTAAGGGAGACGAATTATATTGAAAAGCACAGGCAATTCCTGATATACCCAGTAAAACCTTGTGCCAGTATCACAACGTACATAGCCACGAGACTGACAACTATTACTCTAATTCAGATTTTTCATTACATTCTGCTAGCTAAAAGACTTTCGCAATTATGTACTCAACGTTCACAAATTCCTCAAAGAAGAAACTAAAAGAAAAGATGTTAAACAAGAGCAAGGACGAGTGCAAGCTTACTATCTTTACATAATCGAGATTGAGAAAAGATAAAAGAGAAAATAAGATTATAGAATTACATCTTGTTGCAAAATGACATCCTCAGACAAGTCAGCAAGACTTCTCCCCGGCTCCAGCAAATCCAAACATCCATACCATATTTCATTCGAGGACTGCGGCACAAGCCATATCAAGTACCCACACGATGACCCTCTGGTCATCATGCTTAAAGTAGGACAAGACTACCTATACATACTTTTTATAGATACAGGAAGTGCGGCTGACGTTCTGTTCAAAAGAGCAATTGACGTTCTAGGTCTGAAAGATTCAGTAAAAGCTTCGACCACCACCAACACAGGTTTCTATGATTTCAAAGAATTAGCCACAGAAGAAATCACCTTGCCAATTTAAGCGGGATCAGAAACCACTTTCATCAAATTCATTGTCATAGTTGCTGAGTCAAAATATTTAGGAATCTTAGGTCGAAGTTGGCTACATTCGATCAAGGCAATACCTTCGACATCATCTGGCCTTATGATTTCCAACAGATCACAGAGTCTATGAAATCAAAGGCAGTCAAGCAGTTACACGTATGTGCAAGAATACCACTACTAACTCTCACATGGCGATACTTCTAAAAGCATAACAATTACAGCAAGAAATGCCCCCCACGTTCGAGCAACATGATACTGAGGTAGTGGACTCCATTGAACTCAATGGACCTGGACGAAATACCTTTATTGGCTCAAAGTTGTTATCCGATGAAAAAGAAACCATTATTCAACTCCTGAAGAAAACGTCGACATCTTCACATGGCCTTTTCAAGAAATGCCCGGCATTGATCCCTCGATTGCATACCATAAAGTAAATCTCCTTCCAGGTTGCAAAGCAGTTATGCAGAAGCGGTGAAATTTAGCTCCCCGTCTTCGCAAAGCCGTAAATGAAGAAATTGATAAACTCCTTCGTGTAGGATTTATTAGAGAAGCAAAATATCCTAAATGAGTTCTGACATAGTGGCTATCCCAAAGAAGAATGGAAAAATCAGAGTATGTGTCGACTTTACAGAGCCCAACAAATTCATACCGAAAGATAACTTTCATCTCTCGCTGATCCCACAACTCCTCGACTCTATAACGGGGTATGAACTTCTCTCAACGATGGACGCAACCTCTGATTACAATCAGGTTGCTCTCACCAAAGAAGAGCAAGAAAAAACAACTTTTGTCACAGTAAGAGGCCTCTACTATTACACAGTAATGCCTTTCGGATTAAAGAATACAGGAGCCACTTACCAACGGCTTTTCACTATAATGTTCAAAGATCATTTGGGAAAAATCATGGAGGTATACATCGATGATATGATCTGCAAAATTTTAAAGCGTGAAGATCATTGCAAAACCTCCAAACCATCTTTGATATCCTTCATACCTACTAGATAAAACTCAAACCAAAAAAATACCAATTTGGTGTCGCATCGGGTAAATTTTTGGGACACCTTGTTAGTAAGAGGGGAATCAAAATCAATTCGACATCGGATTAACCAGAAAAATAAACATTCCAGTCTCGATTTAAGCTATACGATGCACATCAATGTTACTGAAGACAAAGATGTTGAAGATTGGAGAAGACCATTCTATGCATACCTTAATTTCAACATCCTCCCAAGTAACAAAGAAGAGGCCCGATCACTCTTAGTAAAATGTCCTCGATTCACAGTTCGGAATAAAATCTTATATCTTATCACAGGAGAAGGACCGCTTATTGAATGCATCTCTCATAAACAAGCCCAAGTCAAAATTAAAGAGCTTGACGAAGGAATATGCGCAGCTCACGTTTCGGGAAGATCATTGGCCCAACGAGCATTCACTCCAAGGGTTATACTGGCCAAAGATGCAACAAGACTGAGAAGACTTTGTTCGTAAGTACTACAAATGCCAAATCTACGCTCAAGACATGAAAATCCCAACACTCGACTTGCAAATTAGTAATGTCCTCTGGCCATTCAAAAGATGGGGGATCGATATCATTGGACCTTTCCACCCAGTATCGGGAAACAAAAAGTTTGTCCTTATGGCAATATACTACTTCACCAAATGGGTCGAAGCAGTACCTCTATGTCACACTGACAAAAATGAAGTCATCAAGTTTCTTTGGAGCACATCATAACAAGATTTACCTGCCCACCAATGATACAATCTGATAACAACAAACAATTTATCAGCAGTAAAGTTCTCAATTTCCTCTATAAATTTAAGATTCAACTATCTACTTCGACACCATACTACCCTTAAGGAAATGGCCAAGCTAAAGTTATTAACAAAGGCATCAAGTCAGGGTTACACAAGCGCCTCAACGAGAAAAAAGGCAGATGGGTTGGTGAATTACTAAGTATCCTATAGGCATACCAGACAACTCCTTGAACATTCACAGGTTGTACTTCATTTATGATGGCCTTCGGCACTGAAGCAGTCATGCCTTCAGACCTCGATCTCCCAAGTACTCAAAGAAAAATCACAGATGAAGACAATGAACTAGGGCTCCTCTGTAACCTTAACTGGATCGAAGAAATCAAAAGTTCATTCTTGTGGCAACAGACTACTTCACCAAGTGGGTGGAAGCAGTACCTATAGGTTACATAGATGAAAATGAAGTCATCAAGTTCTTTTGGGAACACATCATAACCCGATTTAATTGTCCACAAATGATACGATCAGATAACGGCAAACAATTTATCAGCAGTAAAGTTCTCAGTTTCTTTCACACATATAAGATTCAACTGTCTACTTTGACACCATACTACCCTCAAGGAAATGGCAAAGCTGAAGCCATTAATAAAAACATCAAGTTAGGATTACGCAAGCGCCTCGACGATAAAAAAAAGGCAGATGGGTCGATAAATTACTAAGTGTCCTATGGGCATACTGAATAACTCCTTTAACATCCACTGGTTGTACACCATTCATGATGGTCTTCGACACGGAAGTATTCATACCTTCAGATATCGATCTACCAAGTACTCAAAGGAAAATCACAGATGAAGAAAACAAAATTGGTCTCCTCTGCAACCTCAACAGGATCGAAGAAACTCGAGACTAAGCCATTACAAACTTGGGGTGGTACCATGACACTCTCAAGAAAGCTTACAATAAGAAGGTTTGAAAGCGAATATTTGGCATTGGTGACATTGTTCTTCAGCGCATCCAGGACAGTACTCGACCTAAAAATTTTAGCAAGTTATTAAAATACTGGGAAGGACCATATATTATCAGTGACAAGACCGGTAGTGGGACTTATTGGTTAATGACCGAAGATGAAATATAGCTCGAATATCCCTAGAATACAGCCCAGATAAAAATGTTCTGTAGATAACCTCTGCAACCGCTATTGACAAATTCAAATAAAGACATCTTTACTATCGCTTCTATTTTTTTCACTATCATTCACTTAGTATCGATACATACTTAACAAGTATACATCATAGCTAACTTTTATCTCTTCGACAAACGCCTATCCAATTACAAGATAACTTTGCTTACACTTCATTACTTATCAAACAAAACATGTCATGTTTTTGATTATTTATTCTCATCGACATAAAACCCAGATATCCCATTGAGGTACACATCTGGTCATCATTCTACATTCAAATGAGCCATTACCTGGCCCTTTTTCAATCATCTCAGATACTTGCTCTAAAGTAACATTCTGCATATTATCTTTGTTATCGATCTTGTTGACTTCCAACACTTAGCATAAATTTTACAAATTCTATGCATAAATTACTTTCAAAATATTCTTCGATAAAGCATCAACATAAGCATTTAAGAAATAGCAAATTTTGTTTCTGTCCCATCAATAATATTTATATCCTTTATAAAAATAAACACTTTTCCAACATAATTTACTCTGCAGGGGGGAGAGATTACACCTGAAGTTAGCTCATCTAATAAATCCTCGGCAAGAATACCCTCGGGAATAGTCACAACAGGAGCTTTTGGTGCTTCAGGCGCCTCAGGCGCTTTAGGAACTTCGTTCTCCGCGTCTTAGTCGAAAAAGAATTGGTTCCCAACAACAGCCAAACCTTTCTAAAAGTCTTTTCACTCCTCCAACGCCTCGAACTATCCAACAAAATTAACCTTCATCTTCTTGAGCGCGTTAAGGTTATCCCGAATAGCTTCAGCCCTCACCTCCTCCAAGACCCTCGCGTGCTCCACCTCCATCTCCCTCCGCGCATAAATAATCTATTCTCGAACATCACTCGGGATAGAAACACCTATATAAGTGTAGAAGTTGGGCCGCTTCCCATGAGAGCTTGGCTAGTTCTTTAAAGTACTTATGAATCCGAGACTGCTCATGGCCGAAATGAGCACAACAACTGAATCTTTACGAAAGAATAGTGGGAATAGTATATTGACGAGGTACACATCTATAAAGATGAGCAGTTCAAGACTTAAGCTCATTGATCAGCTAGTACCCCCGATTACTACTACAAGGCAGTGGTTCAAGTTTACGGACACCACTACTAAACACTAGTCTTAACCAGGACTCCAGGATGATCTTTTAAGTTTCATTTAATGTGGGAGATTGTTGTGATTTTATATATTGGAATACATAAAGTCATTGACATTGAATAAAAGTTGGTGTTCATTGAATAAGTTTAATCCCACATTAAGAGGAGAGGAACATTTATGCAATCATATAAGTATTAAGGTTGGAAAAGGGCATCGCCCTTTGGGTGGGAAAATTGTACGCCCCCATGTGGGCACCCTTGCAAAATTCATAAAACTCGCATACGTCAAACACGCTGAGTGTAGCGTAGCGAAGCATGTGTCGAGGGTCGTGGATTGTGGACCAAGTTTTCGTAAAAGTTAGGATTGGGCTTGCTTGTGATGACTGATTCGGTCTTTTGACATTGCTTGATCCAAGGCCTTATCACTCCGGAACGTGGATGAGAAAAGAAGTCCCTCTTCTCCTGGATGGTGGGCTGATTCCTCTCTGGTTCGAACTCCACAAAGTTTATAACGGATCTATAAATTAGAGAGGGGTTAAGGCTTCACAACCAGATTTCTCTTCTAACTATCTCTCTCTATTATATTGTATGGAGTTCTTGCTGTAGATTCCGAAGCCCCTTATCCGCTGTATTCTGGAAGAGTACTGCCATAACCATATCGCGATCGTTTATCAGCGAATTAGTGAGGCATAATCTCTTTTGAACATCGTCTCCCTTTGACGAGCCTCAGAATCGATAAGTTCTCTCTTAATTACTTTTAATTCCCTATCGATAATCTTACTGTTTAGTACATCATTTTATAACATAGCAGAGGGCATTAATATCATTTTAAGATACATTTTGGGTACCTCAGCTAATGTGGTTGCATGCAACTCAAACTATGTCTCTGTCATAATTATGGAGCTAGAAGCCATTGAATTGGAATTGAGAGTAGCCTTAGAGAATCTCCAATAGACCGGTATGTTGTTCTTGTCTAGCATACTGGTATTCCAGAATAGCATACTATTTTGGTCCAACAATAAATTACATTTTTTTTTTCGGACGCTTAACGGTTCAGCGCCTAACACCAAAATGACAAATCATATGTTTTTTTTTTCGTGGACGCTGAACGGTTCAATGTGTAGAGTCTGGTTTAAGTTTCTTACAAACTTCACTTCTAATCCTCCTTTCTTTCATTCATCCCTCACTTTCCTTTTCCCTTTCTTTCATTCAAACTTCCCATATAACCCATAATCAAGCAAGACAATAAAGAAGAGAGTTATTATAATCACACTAACGCAAAAATCAATGGAAGATTTTAAACACACCGCACGACACCAAAATTGTAAGGTGGTAACGGATAGAGTTTTGCAAGATTCCAAACCCGCACATCCACCTCCACCCATTGATATTCGTCTTGATGGCATGCAGAGCGTGGTTGTGTTGTCGGAGGGTAAAACTCACATATTGAAGAAAGTTGCGACAATCACAGTGAGAAAAAAACTAAAATTTCATAAAAAAATTTACCTTTAGCCATATGTGTTTGATGAAATATCTCAAAAAAATGTCTGATGAAATGTCATGTTGGTGATGATGTAGGGGATGCTCTAAACTTTCGTAGCGAGATGCTTATGTTTGTGAAGACCTACGACAAGTTGCATAAAGAACAAAAGATTTTGTTAACAAATTCGCCATTTGGTAATTTTTTCAAATGTTGTATAGGAAAAATCGATAGATATTGGGCGCTCAGAAAAAGTGATAAAACTTTAGTTCAAGGTTTCCCAGAGAGGTGGTGGCTGACCACCCACGCATTCCACATAGTGGATACGGAGATTGGTTTTACCCCATTATACTTTTACTTGATAATGAGGATAGCTATCGGGGATCCCAGAAAGTGGCCATTACCGTTTAATTTTGAGTATGAAAAACTGAGAATGTTTGGCCAATTTTTTCCCACTCTAGGGGAAAATGATATCCATTCGGGGGCTGCAAAGATAAGTTGGATAAAATAGTTTATTGATGCGAATAAAAATGATCCCATGATACGACATTTATCGACCCATGCTTTCATATTTTTTGTAATGGCCAAACTCTTCTTCCCTAATAGTAAAAGTACGATTAGGTTGGGTTATTTGGCCGTGATTGCCAACCTAGATAGGTTGGATGATTATGATTGGCCCTTAACACTTACTTTTTGGGCGTGAAGGCTTTATATGGTTGGTGGACCATTTTGGGGGCTTTATACATGGCCCTTAACACTTACTCTTTGGGCGTGAAGGGTTTATGTGGTTGGTGGAGTTTGCTTGAATATTGGTACTATGAATATTCAGTAAATCTTTACCCAATACTTCAAGATGAGGCAACCAATGATGCGCACCTTTATTTGCCAAGATTAACTCGATGGACGAGGGTGAATTTGATGGAGAAAGTTAATAGGGGGATACATAACAACGTAAGCATTGCTAAAATATTATTCACCAAGTTGAAATTACCAACTTGGTTAACCAGTTGAAATTATCAAGTAAAACATGTATCCATGGGACTCATATTTAGAGATGCAACAAGGTTTAGAGGGTTACAAGGACACATCCTTAGCAGTTATACGATGATTTTCACAAAAAAGGGTACCTCTCAATGTTCCTAGCCTTTCGCATACCAGGTATTTGGGGGAACGGTGTTCTCTTCATGTGTTTGGGGATCATCAGCTACTTGGGAATCGTTATCTAGACCAGCTTAAAGGTTAGGGATGGGTTGATAGTGAGCAGTTTCTCATAGATCACATCAGTTATGATCTATACTGGGCTAGGATTTCTACACCATACATTTTACCAGACTACTCACCAATAATCAACTCTAATGTGATCGGTCCAAGAGCGGTTAGAGGGTGGATTATTCCTCCGATGTTTGCACATTATATGTCACATGAGACACAGTTTACACAGGAGGACATGGATACCAATGCTGATCCCACATGGCGGTTTAGAGTTATTAATATTGATGGCACTGATAGGTTGCTTGACGTTCCTCACCTTAGCGATGTCCCTGGGGTACCATCTGTTGGTTTATATCATGATACATAGGTAAATGATTAATTTAATATTGTAATATTTTGATATCCTTTTATTTAGATATATAAGTTTTGATTATGACACATTTTATTATTGTAGTACACGTAGTATCTAGATGAGTCTAGACATATGTATGTCGGTGGCCAATAGATTGTGTATGATTAGATGACTTCGATGTATGAGCATTATACTAGTGTGATTACTGACAGAGATGAGACGGTCTGAGAGAGAGAGATGCCCACATACAGGAGCTTTATGATCAAAATCAGGAGCTGGAACAATCCATTGTAGAGTTGCAAGAGTAGCTTGATCGATACCAGTTGTGATAATTTGTCATGTTTTTAGACTGCTTATTTTGGACTATGTCGTTATGTTTTAATTTTGGACTTCAGGCTTTATACATTTGAACTATATCATTATGTTTTTATTTTGGCTTATGTCATTTTATTTTAATGCTTGACTTCTTAGTTTTATATTTAAATTATGTCTCTATGCTTTTATTTTGGATTATGCCGTCATGTTGTTAATTTGGAATACTATGTATTCCGCCTTTATTTCTCTTAAGTGTTCCGCCTTGGTATTTCTCACTCAAATCTCCCGCCTTGGTATTTCCCGCTCAAATCTCCCGCTATTATTTCCCGCTCAAATCTGTCGCCTTTATTTTTCTTATATATATCTAATCAAACACATACATTTTTACGCATTAAAACAACTATCTCTATCTCTATTTCTAAGTTCTCAAGCAACATGTTCCCAACTAATAGCCCCCTCGTAAATTATTTGGATAGTTCCTCCGACGAAGATGATGAGTTATTGGAAGAGTACGCGTTATGCCAAAGCTCTCATTTAAATTTGTTGTTATCATATGAAGCTTTCAAATTAGGGTTACTCGGAAAGGTCGGGGGATCGATGATGGGTCGAAAATACCTCAATCGCAAGCACAAAATCTTTAATCAACTTTTGTTGGATGATTACTTCGCCGAAGTAAAACTGACTTACGATACAAAAAAAATCGGTGAAGATTCTGAATGTCGCGTAATCTATTTTTACGCATTCTTTAAGGTATTTCCGAGTATGACTCCTATTTTATATTTAAGTCTAATGTGTCAAACACACAAGGATTAACGGGTCATCAAAAAATGACGTCCGTACTTCGTATACTTGCATATGGCACGCCCGGTGATTCGACGAACAAGTATTGTCGAACAGTGGAGAGTACGGCCTTGGAAGTATTGGAAATTTTTTGTAAATCGGTGATTCATATATATCGAGATGAGTACTTGCGATCTCCAACTCCGGCCGATGTAGCAAGGTTGCTCAAAGGAAATGAGGTGAGAGGTTTCCCAGGAATGTTGGGGAGCATTGATTGTATGCATTGGGGTTGGAAGAAATGCCCTAAGGCGTACCAAGAGGCTTTTAATGGGAAGAGTAAAAAACTGACAATCATACTTGAAGTGGTGGCTTCGTATGATTTGTGGATTTGGCATGCATTCTACGGCATGCCAGGATCGAACAACGACATCAATGTTGCTGAACGTAGTAAACTGTTCAACAACCTAGCAATGGGAAATACCCCTTCCGTAAATTACAAAGTTGAAGGTAACGACTACGATATTGGTTATTATCTTGCGGACGGTATTTACCCAAAGTGGAGAACATTTGTAAAGATAATTCTAATGTCAATCACGGCAATGGAAAAAAATACAGCTATGCAAGAAGGGGTTAGGAAGGATGTGAAGCGTGCTTTTGGTGTCTTACAATCCCACTTTGTAATTGTTCAGAATCCCGCACGGTTTTGGAAGCCCGAAACATTTAATTTGATTATGTACACGTGCATTATTTGGCATAATATGATTACCGACAATGAGCATGATTGGGCAACACGTTATTACGAGTATAATAAAGTGAAGGACCCATTCAAGTATCCACCAGAGATTTTTTGAAGTATTTCTACGGATGATGACATCGATAAATATCTTGGGGAACATTTGAAGTATCGAAATGAAAGCACGCATTTCGAACTCCAAGCCGATCTCGTGGAGCATTGTTGGAAATTTGTCGGATGTAATGTTTAAGTTACTATTTCAATTTGAATAATTTGTACTTGTAGTTTTTTTTTATGTTTACGTACGTTATTTCAATTTAACTAATGTTCCAAGCTTTATAAGTTGCAATTCATTCCAAACTAAAAATATTGCAATGCATTTCAAATTGGTCGACATATTTATTGAAACACAATTAGAATTAAAACTACATCCTTTTGATGAGGCATATTATTACTACCATTGCTAGTACTCGACGAAACCGTGGCATTTTGTTTTGCCATCATCTTTGTGATCACTTCGATCTTTAACATTAGCCAACACATGGCGGTATCTCTATCCATTCTACTCAAATCCTTTTTCATAATCTCCATGTCTCGAATTTGTTGTTCCCTTTCTTGTTTTTTCTGGTATAGCTCGAGATGTTCCGCTGCCATGGCCTTCTTTGTTTCCCTTTCATCTTGCCTTAGCTTGACACTATTTCCAACCATCTCTGTTATACCCTCATGGGCTTTGATCACATTTTCAAACTTCGTTAAAAGGTTATTTTGCCTTTTTTCCCTCTTTTTTCACGTTGGCCTATTCATTAACCCCGGAGATGAATAAACCAGGTCGCCACTTCATCATCATCGTCAACTAAGCTATCGATGTTCGAACCCATTCAAACCCTCAGACTTGCATTTGAAGATGTTTTTTGTACCTTAGAGTCGCCGCCAACTTATATTTCATGGACGCTTCTATGGATGATCTTCGAATTCCATCTTGGATGCTTATTCATAATATGCCAAATATGCTTAAAACCAAACTTGTGTGGTTTTCGATTGTTCTCGGTTTTAAACGTTTTCTCAAACATAGTATCCGCACAGTCATACTACGTACAAAGGAAAAAAAATTAAATACTTAAAGAAATAAATTAATATACCAAATTTAAACAAACATGTCATATAAATTAAAATGTACCTCGTGGTGTTCATTTCTAATCTCGCTATAGTTCGTCTCGCAGACTTTGATAACGCAAGACACAAAAAAAGTGACTTGTCGTTGGATTTTCCCCCAACGTTGTTTCAAGGCGGCTCTTGAATGGGTTTTTACACCACGTATTCATTCATAGTCATTTACTATTTTCCCCCAAAACTTGGATTCATCTTTTTGGTTACCGTTTAGAGAATCTTGCGAGTGTGCTTCAAAATATTTGGCAAGCATTTAATCTTCAAGGTCGGTCCAACAACTATTATCATTTTTTTTTTCGTTGACAAGTACGTTGGGTGGCGCAGAAGAAAAATGCGGGGGCATGGAGTAGTTTGGTGATTCTGGAAGTTGCGCTGATGAAACGTATTGAGAGTATAAATTTTGGAAAAATTCATTATCCATTTGAAGTTAATAGAGCTTGAGATGGTAGAGAGTTGATAGAGCTTAAGATGGTAGAGAATTTAAAAAACTACTCTTATTTTGAAGAAGAGATTTGGGTGAAATTTATAAAACAAGTCGTTTGGTGAGGGGAGTTGGGATTACAGAGTCTGGCGTTTAACGGTTCAGCGCCTAGAGTTTGGGAAAAAAAATCTTGCGCGCGCTGAACGATTCAGCGCCTAGACAGTTGTATTAAAAAAGCTGTTGGGCACTGAACGGTTCAGCGCCTAAGCGGTATGCACATACTCCTCTCGAAGTTCAGGTTTTGCATACTTTGGAGGGGTATGGGGTCGAGTATGCTGAATACCATACCCCTGTTGGATGGATTTTTTGCAAGAGTATGTTAAAACCTTAACAGCATATCACTCTATTGGAGATGCAACAATAAAAGGCTGGGGTGTGACTCATAGAATACCATACAATATCTTGCAAACCCTTCAGAAGCCCTTGGTATGCTAAGTCAATTCTCAACAAGATCTTTAATCGTAGAAGAAAGATGGAGTATTTTGAAGCAGTGCACATCTTCAGAGAGAATAATCGTGATGCAGACTATGTTACATATATACATCCACCTGTTAAATTGATTGAGATACCAACTAGTTTCTTCTCTCATGTTTTAAATTCTGCTGCTATAGATGATGTTAGGGGTTAAGTGTATAAGATAGATTGCCTAAATGGCTGAGTTGAGAGGTTGTATTTCTCTTTTATTTTGCTTAAATAAAAGGTTAATTAAGGTATTCTTAACCCTGCTCACTCTTTCAAAAAAAAAAAAAAAACGCCCTTGGGCGAAGCTGCTGTAAAGAGCCTTAGCATGGGCTCTAGCTTCTTAGCTAAAAGACATGAGAAAAAAATAAATAAATAAACTTTGCCAAGGTTGCATTTTCTTCTTGATTATTTTATACAAAAGGAAGAAAGTAAATATTTATAGAGAAATTCTTGAATTGAATGATGATTTTAAATCAATTTTTGTTAAATGAACATTATGAAATTCAACTTATGATTTTCAAAATTTTAACTTTAATATTTGAAATAGCCGCAACTACAAATCAAATCAAAATACCTGATACAAACGAAGAGTTTTAATTTCAACTACTTTCTTTTTTGATTCTCTAGTTTTCTTTCACGCCTGAGAACCCAATGGGTTGAAAATTAAGTTTAAGAAATATTGTAAATTATGAAGATGTGGATTTTTTTCTTTTGAATTATCAACAGGGAAGTCTCTCCATAAATCCTTTTAAAAAAGAAAAAAAGAACTTTCATGGCAATATATTTCACTAATTAGGTTAATTCATAAATAAAAAAAATGCAAAGTGGTGTGATCTCAAGCAATGATGAGATGTAATCAATCTAACGAATTGTTAAAATGTTATCAGTGTTAGTAGAGAAATTGTTGCCTTCGGATGTGGGAGATACAAATTAGTACTTACATAACAAGATTAATATTTGCAAAAACATGAAGAATCATGTAACTGCTCAAACTGGTTGCAGTCCATTGGAGAAAGATGGATCTAGACTCTACATTTTGTGGCCGTGTAAAAGAGCTTTCTTTTGTAAAGGGATAAAGATCTCTTTATGAGTTGCCTACCAACAAAAAAATCTTTTTATGAGAAAAAATCAAGGGAGTACGATGTTTAATTTGGGATACGAAGAGAGTCCTAAAAAGTGGAAGAAAAAAATAACTGCCAAACAAACTAAGCAAAACTGATTCATTAAAAATTCCCCCTGGACACTCTTATAGCACGGGAAAAGTTTATGCTTTTAACTAGTAGGTATAGATAGATTTTAGAAGAGAGAAAAAAATACATCGCAAATTAAAGGAGTTGCTCTTCTATTCTATTCGGAAGTGGTGCCGTAACATGTAGTTGTAATGGTGAGTTTTCCGGTAGGGAAATTTCACCTATACTTTAGGTAGCAAAATGCAGTTGCAAGTGCTAAAAGAATAGAACACAACGCACTTTTAGGGGAAACCCAGAGAAATACTGAGAAAAACCACGTCCTCGATGAGGATTTGAAGAAGATTTCACCATTTATGTTGTTAATCTATTACACTTGACAGAGAAAATAAGAATGATACAGATGATATATAGAGAAATTCCCCGATCCCCAATGTTGTGTGCTCTGCCTATATTTATAGTTAGATACATGCAGTTACAAAATTATAGCGTTTCTCCTATAATCCAGAATTGTGGGAGAACTTTACGGAGTACGAGCAACGACTACATTTGACTAAGTGTAACGGCTATTGTATGTGGTCGAGTTTTGTAGTTGTAGGTCGAAGTGTTCTCGACTTACACAAGTATACACGATGATATGCCTCTGAGGTGCCTTTTATAGTTTGTCTTATCGAACCTGAGAAATATGCTACTACAATCGCCCCATTCTCTATACAAGTATTTGTGGTTGTGTCGATAATAAACTCTTGGAACTTGTGTTGATTGTTTTTTCCTTGGAACAGATTAGTTTATAAAAGAATCCCGTAATTGGTGGCGCAAATTTAGTCTTGGTATTGCGATCTTTGACTAGAAGATTTAGTAGACATTCTCATCTATAAATAGTCATTTTCTTTATTTCATTGTTAAAATAAATTGCATAATGGTGAGGACTAGGTCTCAGCGTCAACATGATGCAGAAGAATGATGTTTTGCTATTGAGATTGCAAAGCTGGAAGAATGTTACTTTGGGAATTTTTTGTCTCGGATATTCTCCCTCCCCGTGGTCCTTTGAACATTGTGGGGACATCACCGAAAACTAGGGCTGAGCATAAACCGACTAAACCGACAAACCCAAACTGAACTGACTAAAACCGAATCGATCTAGTCGGTTTTTCAAAGCTATCAGGTTCGGTTCGGTTCGGTTCTGCAATGGTTAAACCGATTAGGTTCGGTTCGGTTTTTGGTTCTTTACTTTTAAATATCAAAAAAACCAAACCGAACCGACTTTACCAACTTAAGTCACTTTGTTGGAGATGGAGGTGTTGTGTAGAGATAACAACTAGAAGGAATTGGAGGAGGATGGGACCAATGTTGCAGGCTCTGTTGGTGGTTCTTCGTAATCTCCCTTCTTTGAGTACAACTTTGCTTTACATTTGTGCGAGTAATGGTGGTTCTTCACAATCTCCCTTCTTCATACACAAACCTTAGCTAAGAAGAAATGTTTCTTACCTTGTATGCGAGTAATGAGATTCTCACTTTGTCTCATAGAAATCTCTCTATGTTGTTGCTGAAGTGATGATGAAGATGTTGGTGTAGTTGTTGCAAGTTGTTGTCCTACTGGGATCCAAGTACTCTTATTATGAATTTGGCATTCAAACCCTCCACTTTTTCAACAAGTCCTACATCTCATATGAGCACAATCTTTCTTAGCTTGATTCCCACAATCATGACAACTCCTCCCTCCTCCAACCCCAACTTTATCTCCCATTCCAAGTTGGCCTTGTTGGCGCCGCATCATCATCGTCACCGCGGCATTTCTCGAAGATGACTCATGCTCAACATTCGCTCTCGTCGAGTAAATGTTTTTTCCTTTGGAGATGTTGTTTCCATAAATTGAACCCCTCTTTATCTTCATTCTAATACAATAACAAGCTCTCGATGATGGGTATTGCTAATTTCCTCCTCCTCCTCCTCCTAGTGTAAACCTTACCATTGATTTACAGTTTTAATTAGGCCTCAATTTAAACCAAATTGCCATATCAGAGATAAATGTTAAGATGAAAGTTTAGAGAAATAGGTATTGTGGGAAGTGAGGAGTAGAGATCATGGTTTAGCCTTGTTGGTGCCGCATCATCATCGTCACCGGAGTATTTCTTGAAGAACAAGCAATCTTATCGGTTCGGTTGCCCTTCAGTTTAGTTTACAGTTATATCTTATCAGGTCAGTTCGAGTCGGTTTGAAGGCCTGAATCGGGTCGGTTCGGGTTCAGATATGGTCGAAAACTGACCCAAACTGACCCGTGCTCACCCCTACCGAAAATAATGGAGGCAGAGGCAGAGGCAGATTAATAGTTTTGGTATGGCATCTTTGTGGAGGAGGTGCTTGAAACTGCTCATCGTTGAGAAGTATTAAAGTGCATTGCTGAGGATGAGATAAGACAAGAAGATATTATTGTTGCTGACAGGGTTTTAATTCCATAGGGGTAATGACGTGTTTTCCAGGAGGATAATCTTTACCAATATTTTTAGTAAGGATGATGCAATAATAAGCTCAAGCAAATAAAAATTTACGTGGAAACTCAGTAAAGGCTGAGAAAAACTACGACTTCGAGGAGGGTTTTGATGTAAAATCTAATAAGTTGTTAGTTATTACAATTTGTTGCTTGTTAAGAAAGTAAAGATGAATGAATAGTAAAGTTGTGGGGTAAAATAACTCATTCTCTGCCTGTATTTACTATTTTTAGAGTAGTGGGCGAACTTTACAGATCTCACAACGGCTCTATTTGACCAAGCATAATGACTACTCTTAGTAGATCAAGAAATGTGGTCGCAGACATGGCATCTTCTCGAATGATGGAATGTCTTCGACTGAGGTCTGCTGGCTTCTCTTACTCAATCTCAGTCAAGAACTGAGGTCGCAAATGTGACATCTTCTCGAATGGTAGAACATCTTCGACTAAGGTCTGTTGGCTTGTCTTTGTCGAATCTAGGAAATAAGCTACTACAATCACCCTATTCTTGATAGAATTACTTGTTGTGTCGAGAAAAATATCAGAATTTTTACCAATTGTCGAATGTTTATAGAAGTCTGTAGCTGTTATTTTTTAGGTAAAAGTCAAATAAATCTGGTCATTTTGGTTTCCTGAGGAGTATTTATGGCAGAATATTAGACTTCATAATTTGCTGAAGGTTGGGTTATAAATAGAAAGAGGAAGAAAGAGTTGTTGTTCCATATGTGAATGGTTTGAAGCCGTGATGATAATGATGTCGCCCTAAACGTGGCATAGCGAGTGGCTGGAGTTTGTGGATGGGAATTGTGACAACTATAAAGAGGTAAACCTTGTTGTTTTGTCACTGTTGTCATTTAATCTGGGACCGGTGGTGATGATTGTGGGGAGGACTAAGGGAGGAGGCGGTAGAGAGCGTCGAAGCACAGTGTGTCCATGGGAGTTGGTATCGTTTTGTATTGTAGAAGACCTCGGAGCTCATCAATATTTTGGAGAAGTGGTCACTGCCCATATTGAAGATGATGATGCGAAGGCGGGTAGGGCATCTTGTGTCTCTGGTCAACACAAAAAACTTATTGTAATTTTCTACTGCTGTCTTTCTGCAAGGCGCACACATGCAACATTTTTTAAAAGTTCTATGACCTGAGAGTCATTGAGTTTCCTAGGATATCATTCCCCCTTTCGCCGGAGGATATGCCAAATTCTGGTGAAAAGAAGTTTATAGCTTTGAGTCCTTTGTGTCAAATGATAGAACGTAAAATGTAGCTTGATGTAATGTAATCAAAGGAGAGAATTGTCGAATGTAAATAGAGTACTTAATGAATAAACTTTGTTTTGATCTTGCATTGCATTTGTAGATGGTAATCTCAGATAGAAGGAAATATATTTATGCGAAGATAATTAGCCGAGTCATTAGTTTGTCGAGAAGGTTGTGCCAAACTTTATGTAAGATCGAGGTTTATGTTGGCGAGGTCAAAGATTTTGAATTGAAGTTTGTTGACTGGGTGGGGCCTGAAACGGTTTCCCAGAAGGTTTTATTTGACTCGAATGTATAGAGTTCCAATGTCAATTGAATGAGTGATTTGACTGTTCGTGTTTGCTTTGTAATAAATATCATGTGTAATCTGGGGTTTATTTGTAAAAGTAGAGATGGTGAGGATGAAAGCGCAAGTTCAGAAGTATGAGCATTCCAATCGTGTTTATGCTAAGTATTGGGAGTTGCTGGATAGGTACTTTGGCAAGAGTTACGTAAACAGGCAACCATTGGTGCCAGTATCCCAAATATGAAGTGTTGAGTGAAGTGGAGGTGAAGGAGGTAGAAGAGGAGTATGAATTTCATTGTAGCTTACAATTTTTAAGTCCTCCTGAGCGCGTCGATAAGATAAGGAATCGAGCCAAGGCTTTGATGAAGAAAGAAGATGTTACGGCTGGTCAAAAAGTTTAAAGAGTAAAATGAGTGTTATTGGTATATAACAAATGAGTTTATGTGTAAGTGTTGTCTTGAAATAAATGAATATATTTCTTGTTGTCGATGTGTGTGATTAAAATTATTCTCAAATATGATTGGATATGTTTGAACGAATGAATTGGTATGGAGTTAAATTATTGAGTAAGAGTATAAGAATGTATGATATCTCGATTTTCGGGTAAGAGGTTGTCAAATAATTTTTGATTTTTGATTTTTTGTTAAGATCTTCCCGAGAATATAGAAGAGTTGGAAATAAGGAAAAATGTATTTAGGTAATGAAAGAAGAATGATGAGGTGTGTTCTTGTAGTTGACATTTTGAGGTATAAGGAATTGGATGTACAATCTCTGTGTAATAGTATAAGAGTTACTTTGGCAAGGACGGGTATATCAGAGGAGTCGAGGATGGGTATATCAGAGGAGTTACAAAGAGATATGGAAGGCTTGGAGCAATAGTGCATGAGCTTGTTGGCATTTAAAAGATGAAAGATCAAAGAATTCGAGAAGAGGCAAACGAGGCATTACGCTCGAGTACTCGAACGGTCGCGAAGAGGTGCAATAAACAGTCGCGTGGGGCCCATAATAGCTTTGTAGTTGGCGACAGTTCATAGCCTGCATATTTTGAAAAAAAATCTTCAAGTTCTGAGTCACTGTATTCATTTATTGCGTCTTTGTCTACCATAGGGAAGGAGGAGATTAGTGTATTGATTGAGAGGGTAAAGTTTGTGAAACATAGGGATTCTGAGGCAGCACAACTTCAGGGTTAATGTTTTCTTACACTTGTGTTTGATTTATGTTATTCTGTGTAAACCCTTTGTAGATGTTGATATTGTGTTGATAGTGTATGAAGTAATTGTAGTTTAAGTGGGTGTAGTTAAAGTAATTGATAAAATATAATTTTAGGGTTTACAATAAAATTTGCTTGATTTTGTCTGTATTGTGAGATGACTGTTGGAGCAATGGTGTCGAAAAAGTATAAGGCATGATTTGGAGAAAGGGGCTTGAAGGAAAAGGGTGATGATGAGTATAGAGAGTGAATTTTGGGTATTGCGGTGATTACGGCGCAACTATGGGTGTGTTGTTTGGATACGTGAAATGTGATGAGGTTGGCTGTTGGGGAGCCGGATCATCTGTGATATCGACCGTGCTTTATACCAGAGAGGGCAGAAAATCTAATTTTTTGAATTTGGCTTGTTTTGGCGGGAAGCAGGGTGCTGTCGAATGTCTTCGAGAAGTTTAGGATCATGTTCTTCAATTAGAAATGTTAGTGACAAAAAGATTGTTTGTCGATGTTAGGACTTATCAAAAATATCAAAGTTTATCATGTATCTAGAACTGAACGTAATTACTATGTATTCAGATAGTAATGAAATAATGACGTGTTGGAGATTAAACTCGACAACTATATGAATATCAACATATGAATATATATAATGTATCAGATATGATATAGACTAATTTTGTTAAAAAATGGAATCTGATTTCAGGTTCATAAAATGGTTGAACCTATTCAAATTGATGATAAAGAAATCTTCGATAACCTTGCAGATGTAGAGTCCCTATTAATTGATGTGGCAGCCTATGTTCAAAAGTTAGGTGGTAGATATAGGGTGGGGTCGACTAGTGTGGATGTGACTACTGTCGACCAGTTTAAGTTGTCACTCAGGGATGTGGAAGTTTCGGATGGGGAGGGTTCCGAGACAGACGTGGATCACGAGCCACAGACTAGTGATCGAGAAGGTAGTGGTGGGGAGGAAGATGTTGAGGATGATAATGATGTTTGCTATGGAGAGGGGCCAGAGGCGAGTGAGATTTTGCGTTTCAAAGTTAAGTATGGAATTCTTGAGGACATTAGATTAGAGATATATTATCATGAAATGCTTGATCAAGACGTTCCTTTGGATGGCATAATCGTCCATCAAGAACAGATAAAAAAGGGGCTGAAGCTTCCACTTCGAGTTGACCAGAAAAAGTTCCTGAATTTCTTCGATGTTGCCCCTGGGCAATTTAACCCTAATGTATATGATCTCTTCTGAGTGTGTGGAGTAATAAACGGTCGATTGAAGGCGAGAGGGGAAAAGTTAATCACCGTGGACGATTTATGTATGTATTACACACTTAAAAAAAATCCATCGAAGATAGGGTGCAGGTATTTGGCAAGGTTCTTAAAGAGATCGTCATTTTATGAGATGGTATCGACAGGGGGGCAATACTTCGAGGAATGTCTCCTTGTTTCTGGAAATTATGAATTTGATTGGAGAAATCCAGGGGAGGCTCTTAAAAGGAAAATATTCCTTTTAGGTCTGTGGTTAGGTAATTGTATGTCAAAGTTTGATGTTTGGGTATGATTTCGAGGTTTTAACTCTTGGTTGTTTTTTCTTTGTGCAGCTTTAAAGGAGATTAACAGGAGCTCGACTGTAAAAGAGAAGCTATACAATATCAGGAGTGATTTTTACGGTAGGATCGACAATCTAGTCGTCGACTAAGAGAAAGTTGATACTTTGTTTCAAGAGTCGGGGTTAAAAAGAACTTGGGTAAAAGGAGCAGAAATTTCGGTTATCAACGGAATGATGTCTGCGATGAACAAAAGAGCTGTAGACTCAAGCTTTCCCCTCGAGAACCCATCCCTCAGTGGTTATACTACGGATTCTACAAATGCAAAAAGAGATGCGATGCTGATGAAACCTTTGGGAAAGGTAAATAAAAGAGGGCCACCAGCCAGGTTGTTGTGCCCCTTCTCCCCCTAAAGAGAGCTTCTCGAAGAGCTACTGTCGAGGAGGGGGCGGAAGTTAATGAGACACCAATTGGTGTTCCGAATGGTCGACCTCCAAAAGTATCAACGAGCATGTTGCCGAAGAAGAAAACATATTCAGAGTCGATGAAGAAAAAAATCATCAAGGAGTCAGAAATTGAGGTCCAAAAGACCATTGATGATTATGTGTCTGGGACGACGACTTTGGAGGAGGAGTTGGATGATTGTCTGGTGGGGGCGAAAAGCCTTTCTTCTTTTCTCAACGAAAGCCAACGAAATATGAATAAGGTGAGGAACTCTTCTGCTTTTCTTTGATTAAGGAATTTGGTGCCTCATTCGAAAACTTATATTATGATTGTAATGCAGATCAAGAAGTTGTTGATCGAGGCCAAACCTCGCATTTTAGGTGCTTGTACTTTAGCAAACCAGCTGGTCGCCTACAAGAATATTGAGAAAGAGCTAGTGAAGGATAAAGAAGATTAGATCGAGGAGAATAAGAAATTGGAGGCGAGACTGGGTAGGTATAAGCTCGATGTCGAGAAGGCAAAGAAGTTTCCCTTCGTGAGGCAAAGAAATCTTAGGATAAAGAGGTCCAAGTAATAAGAGCTGACCTTGCCAAGGAAAGAGAGGATGCTATGGCTCTGCAAAAAACTACCTTTGAGAGCGATGTTCGGGAACAGATTAAATATTCTCAAAGGGCGATGGAGGTGGAGCGCGCAAAGATTTTGAAGGAGGTAAGGGCTGAAGCTATTCGAGATAACCTTGATGCATGCAAGAAGATGAAGGCTAATTTTGTGGGTCAGTTTGAGGATATGGAAGAGAGAAAAGATTTTTACAAAAAAGCTAGCTATTGCTGGTAACCAATTTTTTCTTAATTCAGCCCCGGAAGACGAAGTGCCTGAAATGCCTGAAGCACCCGAAGTGTCCGAGGTGCCTGAAACACCGGAAGCTCCTGTGGTGACTATCCCCGAGGGTATTCTAGCCGATGATTTATTAAATGAGCTAACTTCAGGTGTACTAGTGAAGGTTGATGCTGCAATCTCTCCCCCCGCAGAGTAAATGATATTGGAAAAGTTTATGTTTTGTTAAAGATGTAAAAATGGTCGATGGGACCAAAACAATATTTTGTTATTTTTGGTAATGCTTATGTTGATGTTTTGTCGAAGAATATTTTGAAAGTAATCTATGCATAGTTTTATGTTAAATTTATGCTAAGTGTTATTGTTCGCAAGATCGAGAGCATGAGATATGATTGTAGATAGTGTGCAGAGTAGTGCGTTGAAGCAAGTATCTGAGATGATGAAAAGAGGGCCATCTAATGGCTCGTGTGAATGTAGAATGATAACTAGATATTTTACCTCGATGGGATATCTGGGTTTGACGTCGATGAGAAAAAAGGAACAAAAATATGACATGTTTAGTTCGATAAGTAATGAAGTGCAAACAAGGTTATCCTGTAATTGGATAGGCATTTGTAGAAGTAATGAAAGTTAGCGATGATGTATATTTGTTAAGTATATATCAATACTAAGCGAATGATAGTGAAAAAGATAGAAACAATAGTAAAGATGTCTTTATTTGATTTTGTCAATAGCGGTTACAGAGGTTATCTGTAGAACATTTTTAATTGGGCTACATTCCACAAATATTCTAGCTATATTTCGTCTTCGGTCATTAACCAGTAAGTCTCGCTATCGGTCTTTTCACTGACAATATATGGTCCTTCCCAGTTTTCTGATAACTTGCCATAATTTTTAGGTCGAGTATTGTCTTGGATACGACGAAGAATAAGGTCATCAATGCCAAACATTCACTTTTGAACCTTTTTGTTGCAAGCTTTTTTGAGGGTGTCATGGTACCGCCCCAAATTTGTAATGGCTTGGTCTCGAGTTTCTTCGATCCTATTGAGGTTGCAGAGGAGGCCAAGTTTGTTTTCTTCATCTGTAATTTTCCTTTGAGTACTTGGTAGATCGATATCTGAAGGTATGACTGTTTCTGTGTTTAAGACCATCATGAATGGTGTACAACCAGTGGATGTTAAAGGAGTTATCCGGTATGCCCATAGGACACTTAGTAATTTATCGACCCATCTGCCTTTTTTTTTATCGTCGAGGCGCTTGCATAATCCTGACTTGATGTTTTTATTAATGGCTTCAGCTTTGCCATTTCCTTGAGGGTAGTATGGTGTCAAAGTAGACAGTTGAATCTTATATTTGTGGAAGAAACTGAGAACTTTACTGCTGATAAATTATTTGCCGTTATCTGATCGTATCATTTGTGGTCGGGTTATGATGTGTTCCCAAAAGAACTTGATGACTTCATTTTCATCTATGTAACCTATAGGTACTGCTTCCACCTACTTGGTGAAGTAGTCTGTTGCCATAAGAATGAACTTTCAATTTCCCGATGCTGGGTGGAAAAGTTTAATGATATCGATCCCCCATCTTTTGAATGGCCAGAAGACATTGTTAATGTGTAGGTTGAGTGATGGATTTTTGATGTCTTAAGCGGGGATTTGGCATTTGTTGCATTTACGAACAAAGTTTTCGCAGTCTTGTCGCATCTTTGGCCAATATAACCCTTAAGTGAATGCCCGCTGGGCCAATGATCGTCCCGAAATGTGAGCTGCGCAGATTCTTTTGTGAAGTTCTTTGATTTTGATTTGTGTTTGTTTCTGAGAGATGCATTCGATAAGTGGTCCTCCTCCTGCGATGCGGTATAAGATTTCATTATGAACTGTGAATCGAGGGCATTTTACTAAGAGTGGTCGGGCCTCTTCTTTGTTATTGGGGAGGATGTTAGAATTGAGGTATGCATAGAATGGTCTTCTCCAATCTTTAGTATCTTCGTCTTCAGTAACATTGATGTGCATCATATAGCTTATATCGAGACTGGAATGTTCGATAACCTTGATGTCCAAAGTTCTCTTTTCACTGTTTTCAAACATTGCAGCAATCTATGATAACACGTCAGCGTGGCAATTTTGAATTTGCTCATTTTATCTTCGACCAGGGCTGCATAATCAACCATCTTTCTGGATGTTTTGAACATTTTGTTGTAATGGTTGGTGACGAGCAAGGAGTCGACGTATACAACTATTTCTTCTGCCCCTATAGTAAGATAGAGTCCATGGAGGATAACTTCATATTTTATTTCATTATTAGTGGCATAGAACTTGAGTTTAATAGCTTTCTCGATACGATGATTGGAAGGTGTAATGAGGACGATGCCGATTCCTGATCCTCGTGGTCCAGCAGATCCGTTTGTAAAGATTCCCCATCCTGTGCTTCGTGACCATGCGTCTGGTTCTACGATTGAGTCATCAGTCAATACATCTTCGAGTTTTTCCCAATCAGAGTCTTCGACTAGAAAATCTGCTAAGAAATTAGCTATTGCTTGTCCTTTAATAGATATTTGAGGTTCAAAGGATAGGTCATATTCCCCGATGAATACAGACCATTGTTGAACTCTTCGAGACTTTTCTTTTATAGAGAGAACAAGTTTGAAAGGAAACTTGGTAATAATTTTGATGGGATGAGCTTGGAAATATGGTCAAAGTTTTTGGGAGCTGTAGACCAAGGCGAGTAGTTGTTTTTCAGTTGCTGTAAATATTTTCTCAGCAGGCATGAGAGTTTTACTAATAATGTAGATTGGTTTTTCCACACCATTGTCTTCTCAAATAAGGACTGAGCTAATGGAATCATCGGTGGTTGATAAGTACATTTTCAGTGTTTCGCCATCAACTGGGGTACTTATTATAGGAGGACGCCCCAAGTATTTTTTAAGATCTTGGAAAGCCAATTCATAGTCAGGCGTCCAAATGATTTCATTGAGTTATTTTTTAGATAGTGGAGTTGGATTTCCATGAAGAAAGAGTTAAAAAAGTTTGCATCGATCAGATGACTTGGAGATGAACCTGTGAAGAGTTACAATTTTGCCTATAAATTTGTGCACATCTTTTTTGGTTTAAGGAGATGGCATGGCCATGAGTACTTTGATATGTGCCGGATTGATTTCGATTCCCCTCTTACTAACCAGATGTCCCATAAATTTACCCGATGCGATACCGAATTGGCAGTTTTCTGGGTTAAGTATCATCTGGTAGGTACGAAGGATATCAAAGATTATTTGGAGGTTGTTACAATGATCTTCACGCTTCAAGCTTTTGCAGATCATATCATTGATGTATACCTCCCTGATTTTTCCCAAATGATCTTTAAACATTCTAGTGACAAGCCATTGGTAAGTGGCTCCTGTATTCTTTAATCTAAAAGACATTACAATATAATAGTAGAGATCTCTTTCTGTGACAGAAGTTGTTTTTTCATGATCTTCTTCGGCGAGAGGAACCTGAATGTAACCGGAGGCTTTATCCATCATAAAGAGAAGTTTGTGCCTTGCTGCAATGTCGGGGAGTTGTGGGATCAGTGGGAGAGAAAAATTATCTTTCGGTGTGAACTTGCTGGGCTTTGTAAAATCGACACAAACTTTGATTTTCCCATTCTTCTTTGAGACCGCCACTATATTAAAAACCTATTTTGGATATTTTGCTTCTCGAATAAATCCTACACGAAGGAGTTCATCAATTTCTTCATTTACGGCTTCGCGAAGGTGGGGAGCTAGATTTCGACACTTCTGCACAACTGTTTTGCTATCTGGAAGGAGATTGAGCTTGTGGCATGCGACCGAGGGATTAATGCCAGGCATTTCTTGGAAAGACCATGCAATGATGTCGACGTTTTTTTTTTAAGTTGGATCATGGTTTCTTTTTCGTCATAAGACAGTTTAGAGCCAATAAAGGTGTTACACCCGGGCCCATCGAGTTCAATGGATTCTACTACCTCAGTATCATGCTACTCGAATGTGGGGGGACATTTCCTGATGTAGTTGTTATGCCTTTAGAAGTTTCGCCGTGCGAGAATTAGTTGTGGTATTCTCGCACATATGTACAACTGCTTGAATTCCTTTGATTTTAGACTCCGTGATATGTTAGAAATCTTAATGCTAGATAATAAGTCGAAGGTACTGCTTTGATCGAATGTAGCCAACTTCGCCCTAAGATTCCTAAATATTTGGACTCAACATCGATGATGACGAATTTGATGAAAGTCGTTTCTGATCCCGCTTGAACTGGCAAGGTGATTTTACCTGTGGTCAATTCTTTGGAACTATTAAAACCTGTGATGGTGGTTGAAGAAGCTTTCACTGAGTCTTTGATTCCTAGCACATCAATTATTCTTTTAAATAAAATATCTGTTGCGCTTCCTGTATCAGCGAGAAGTGTGTGCAGGTAGTCCTGTCCTACTTTGAGCATAATGACCAGAGGGTCGTCATGAGGGTACTTGACATGGCTTGTGTCGTAGTCCTCGAATAAAATATGATACAGACGTTTTGATTTGCTGGTGTTGGGGAAAAGTTTTACTGACTTATCTGAGGATGTCATTTTACAACAAGATATAATTTTATCATCTTGTTTCCTCTTTTTTCCTTTCTCAATCTCGATCATGTAAAGATGACGAGCTTGTCCTTATACTTGATCATGTTGAACGTCATTTCTTTTAGTTTCTTTTTCGAGGAACTTATGAACGTCAAGTACATAATCGTGAAGTCTTCCAGTTAGCAGAATGTGATAAAAAATATGAATGAGAGAGTAACAGTTGTCAGTTTCGTGGCTATACACGTAGTAATACTGGCACAAGAATTTATTGGGTATATTAGGAATTGTTTGTGCTTATCGATATAATTCGTCTCCCTTTATTGTTGGTAAGACAGCGGAGAGTGTGGTTGTCATAGGAGGTAAAACTGGGACAGGTCTGTCTGGTATTTTGTCTCTTCTTTTAACGTTGTCGGTGTTTCTTCCGCGTTGCTTGGGTGGTCCAGTATTGGTTGACTTTTGAGGTAGCGATGAAAATGCTTTATTAGAATGGATGACTGAGAAGCTTTTCATCTTATCCTTTTTGAATCGTTCTAACTCGATATAGTTATTAACAACATCAATCATTTATATCACCGTTTTGGGTTTGTGCAAGGTAAGTTCTTCTCAAACTTTGGAGTCGATGTGCAGTGTTGAGGTGAATGCGGGAACAACAATATTAGGATCTAAATTCCCAATCTTCCGTGTTTCTTGCAAGAAACGCTTGTAAAAACTCACCAAGGTTTCTTTTGTACCTTGCTCGATAAACAATGAATCTGCAGTTATTTATCACTCTTTAGCATGAGCATAGTTTGACTCGAAGAGACGCTACAATTGGCTGAATGTATTGATAGAACCTTCAGGGATAGTATGGAACCATTTGAGAGGTTCTTCTTTTAGGCTCATGTTGAATAATCTGCATATCATGTGATCGAGTTTGGAGTACATTCCAACAACAGCTCTGAAGTGTCAGACGTGGGTGAGAGGGTCAGTGAGGCCTGAATACTAATTAAATTTTTGCATGTGGAAATTATCCGAAATGGGCATGACTTCGAGATGAGGAAAGATGGAATTTGTTTCGATTCTATCGAGAGCAGACCTTTGGCCTGGGATGTCAGAGTTTATGGCTTGGATCCTATTGTTTAGGTCATACAAGGTGCGTATTGTGGTGAAGGATTTAGTGCGGCTGTAACCTGTAGATCAAAGTCTCCCTGCCCTTCAGGTCTCAATCGGTCTTTTATAGGTCATCTCACCGGGGGTAGTGGAATTTGATGACGTATACGTTAACTTCTGAGAGTTGTCGATGCTGAGGATCTAAGTCCAAAATGTCAAGAAACCCTGTCTGGATTCCTTGATCTAGATCGAGAAGTTCGTACTCGTTCTTCTCTTGGCTGATTCTCTCTTTGGGCCGCCCTGGAGCGATGATCACTTCGGGCCTGAGGAAGTGACGTTTGAGGGCCAGTGAGCCGATCTTGAGTTCTTTGTAAATTTTCTATTTCTTTCTGATGTGTCCGGCTCTGTTGGTCCAAGGCTTTTCTCCTTCATCTCTTTCAACTTGAAGAGCTTGAGCGTGAATTCGCTGATCTTAAAGCCTCTGGATTCGGTCATATTCCATTTGCTTCTGAAGTTTGATCACTGCGCTGTATAGATCGACTGTTTCTGATATCGGGTTGATGTCGTGATTCCTCAGCGCACTGGAGGCACTTTGGAGATTCATGTTTGTCATTAGACTGTCTTAGATCACAGTGGTAAAGAAAAATGTGGTATTTCCACAGACGGGGTCAATTATAATAACGTGTTTTCCGGGAGGATAATCTTCGCCAATACTTTTAGTAAGGATGAGGCAATAATAAGTTTAAACAAACAAGATTTTACGTGGAAACTCAGTAAAGGCTGAGAAAAACCACAACCTCGATGAGGGTTTTGATGTAAAAGCTAATAAGTTGTTAGTTATTACAATTTTTTGCTTGTTAAGAAAATAGATGCAGACAGTTTACAAAAAGAAAAATAGTTTCCTATTTTGAGGGTAGTGGGCGAACTTCGTGAATCTCCCAACGGCTCTATTTGACTAGCATAACGGCTACTCTTAGTAGATCGAGAACTGTGGTCGCAGACGTAGCATCTTGTTAAATGATGGAATGTCTTCGACTGAGGTCAGTTGGCTTCTCTTTGTCAATCTTGGTCGAGAACTGAGGTTGCAAACGTGACATCTTCTCGAATGGTAGAACGTCTTTGACTAAGGTCCGTTGGCTTCTCTTTGTGGGAAATATGTTACTACAATAGGGTCAAGCCAATCATGTTTCATGCTTTAAGTGTAATTACATGTAACAATATTTTGTGCATGTACTGGTTCTTGTTCTCGAATAAATAAAATGGTGTTTGTTTATGTATTTATTGTCGATGTTTTTGTTGATAAAAATTTGCAAGTATTGGCATCAAGCATTTTTTTTATTCAAATTTTAAAATTTTGAACATTTGTTGTATAGTTGGATGCAGGCAGTTACAAAATTGCCAACGATTTTCTTATAATCCGTGGGCGAACTTTACGGAGCGTGAGCAACGGCTACATTTGACCAAGAGTAACGACTATTGTATATGGTGAGTTTTGTAGTTATAGGTCATACACGGATAGGTGCATTTTGTACTAAGAGTAACGACTATTGTATATGGTGAGTTTTGTAGTTATAGGTCGGCTTATATGTGTATACACGATGATATGCCTTGGAGGTGCCTTTCATAAATCAAACAAGGAGCAATTGTACTCTTAATTAAGCCACCAACTTTTGGTCCTCCAATAGTTACAATCAAACTAAGAAGAGCAAAACGAATGATGTGATCTGAACAAACCGATTACCTCATCTATGACAATTAGTTAACCACCGAGTAAAGCATGTGATCACAAAACACCCAATTGTGGTCTCTGCAACTGTATGCAACCAAGTTCCAAAGTAAATACCCACACCCAAATGGACCATATGTCACTCGTAGCACTGGCTCATGCGACAGACATATAATATAAGAGAAAGACATCCAAGGGTAGCGGAGAACATCAAGGGTACTTCCGGTAAAATAGATGGGGGGGGGCAAGAGCAAGTCTAGAGAAACCACTTTTATTATTGGTTATAAGTACTGACACCACACCTTCTCCCTCTCCTCTCCTCTCCTCTTTCAAACAAACAAGCAAACTGTTGTAGATGATGAGACCAAAGATCATTCTCTTTGGAGACTCAATAACTGAGGACTCCTTTGGAGATGGAGGTTGGGGTGCCTCTCTCGCTCACCACTTCTCCCGCATGGTACCACCCAATCCGATTATTCTCGACACGATTTAATCTCATTATTTCTGATCTGATCTGGTTTTTAGTTTTTGTTTGAGCAGGTTGATGTAGTGTTACGTGGTTACAGCGGTTACAACACCCGATGGGCACTCAAAATGATTAACCACGTGTTTACAGGTGACATAACGGATGCACCATTAGCGGTGACCGTATTCTTCGGCGCCAATGATGCTTCTCTTCCCGATAGAAGCAGCGCGTTCCAACACGTGTCTATCGTTGAGTACAAACAGAATCTCGAGGACATCGTAACGTATCTCAAGGTACAACTCTCTCTCATCATCATCTCAGTCTCTGGTTTGGTTTGCGAGAGATGATGAGTTTAGGTTTAGGTTTTTGTATTATGATGATAGTGTGGTACTGTAGGTAACATAGTATGTTGCTCCCTTCTCTATATTAAACGGTCACGAGTTGTTTATTCTGGTTTCTCAAGTGGGGTGTCCAATGGGAGTGTAACACCTTACCTATTATTTTATGACTGATGTGTTTAGGTACAGTACTGGACATGTGACTGTTGTTTGTGAGGGTTTTGATTGATGTTTTAGGTAGGGTACAGAAAAACTTTAATTCATGTATACATCATATAACATTATAATACAATTTTTTTTATCATATAAAGACATACTTATAATTTAATTAATTAATACAGTTTCTCTCAAAATAATCTAACAGAAGCATAGTTTGGCAAGTCAAATTTAAATAAATAATGATATTAACAAGTTTTTCTCAAAATAATAAATATAACAAAAGGATATTGACAAACAAACCAAATTAACTAGCTTGTCTAACAATATCGGCAATAATACATTTCTCTTCGCTTTGATTCTATGTCTCGCCACTAACGCCTTCATTTGTTCGTACTGCAACATTATCACGTTCATAAAACATTAAAATCAAAAAAATCTTTCATGTTTCCTGCTTCATTGGCCTCAAAAGTAACAATTTCAATTTCCTTATCCAAAAGATCAAGAGAAACATCATCTTCACTAGATGCGTCAAAATCACCTATTGAAAGACTGTTTAATACACTTTCCATAGTGTGAATAACTTTACTTTGTTTTCTTTTTTTTACTTCGAAATTCACTCTTCAATTCACATTGAAGTTGTGCTATCATGTTTAATTTTAGCAGTTCAAGACGATTTCAAGATTTGGTCTTAGTTAAACCTTAGATGAGAAAAACCTTCAACGGATGCACTATGGGGAACAATTGCAAAAACTTTCACCGCCAATCAGGGACGAAGCTAGGGGGGACCAGTGGGTTCAAATAACCCCACTGGATTTGCCAGAAATCACTTACCAGATAGCTAAAAATGATACATATATGTATAATTTGTATATATATATTACACCACTCGGCTCTAATCATATAATTGCTATTGGTCCAGTGGACAAGTATGTTGGTTTTGACTACCTAAACAATGGTTCAAGTCCCCACATCCTCATTTTTATATTTTCTGATTATCAAGTCCTACTTCATCATTTAACATTATATGATTCAAAATTAACTTTTAGATTGAACTCTCTTTTAAGATTTTTTTTTTTTTTTTTTTACTTGGCATGAGTTCTAATATAAGTGATACTAAATTACCCTAATATGCTTCATAATATTTTTTTTGGGGGGCGATGCCCCCAAACCCCCTCGTTCTATTTTTTAACCCCAGTGAATTCAAGTCTTGGCTTCGCCCCTGCCGCCAATCTTCGAAATAATGGGGAACTACTATAAAACTTATTCTAAAAATCCCAAGCCGACCCACTATGAATAGTCATGCACGATACATACTATAATAACTCTTCAAATTACTAATTTAAGCATGCCAAAAGGCCAAATGGCATGCCAGTGCCATAATGCCATACACCCTAGTTTTAGATCATGGTAAATGCATGTGACCTAGTTTATGTTTCTAAGGTCGGGTAGGGGCGGGGTACTCAGCGGGTTAGTTTGGGTCCGGTTAACCCATACCAGCATTGCCGAAACCCTTGGCCTTTTCTAGGTACCGATAATTTTTTTCTTTTAATGGCGATCCCCGATCGAACCCTTAACTCCTTTAACTTAGTAGGTGGTTGACTATGATACCAAATGTTTAGTCCTTGACTCCCTAATACCATTGCACCAAGAAAACATTAATGATGTGGTATTTTAATGGTTAACCCAGGCTCCTAACACACAAAATCACAAATTTAGTTCTCGTGCGTCTGTATGAACTACAAAGTATCAATGGCTTTCATGTGATGGCAATTAGCACGGCCTCCTTTTGATAAAATTTTAAAATGTTCCCTTTGAATATTTCTAGAGTCTTAATTAATTAACCCGTGGGTTAGCTAGACCAATAGAATTCCGCCACCTCACACCAACTGAAATGGGCTACCTTCTTGAGAGGTTGCAAACTCTTCTTCGTAATAAAATTCGAACCCTATTGGTCGTTCTCCATCTTAATCGAAGTTGGATGACATTTAAAAAAATAATCCAATCCATGTTGTTCGTTCCCCATTTTAATCGTAGCGACAATTTTTTTTCGAAACCATGCCAAAAGAACTCTTTTGGGGGCGGAGAGAGAAATGAAAATAAAAAGCTTTAGAAATTGGGTGAACAACTTTTCAGGTTGTCTTTACCTTGTTGGACCAATCAAAATGAGCGGGTTACCTTTCTTCCAACACAGATTCCCCAAGGATTCACCATTTTAGTTTTTATTTATTTTTGTGCTTCCAAGGGACGGACCACACACATACATGACTATTAATGACTTGTTTCTTATATATCATCAATCATAGAAAAATGTCTACTTTTACTGTGGACAACCAGAACCGCTCAGTTCATGAACAAATATATTCTCAAGCATATAATATGCAAAATCTAGGTTAAAAGAAGTACGTGATACATAGTTTGCATGTCCCTGTTACCTTTATTTTTCTCCCCTGCAGCAAAAGAGGGCATTTCATCACTTGCAACAATAGCATAGCCCACCTCTCATGAGAGTTTCCCGTTAGGAACCTCGAAGGGTCGTCTAGTAATGGACTTGGCCAATCTAATTGGTGCACTGTGGCCTGTGGGTCCATTTTGTAAATCCTGACAATAGATTAACATTTCATCGACAAATGATGAAGTCATAAAACCTTCTCACTAATCAAGTTTTGTTACTTTGGTGACGTATAAAATCACATACAATGTAGAAGCTTCAGTCAAAATTATGTGGTACTATTGTCACTTTTGCATGCGCATAACATTTGGTCGTTGTTTGGATATTTATATATTTACTGTGTATCAACAACAGTTTATTAATGTTTTTGTGTATCAGAATGTGGGTGCAACTGTGTATCCTTATGTGTTTGTTTATTGGAATCCAGAAAAAGTGGCCTACAACTCTCCTTCTCCTCATAACTCCACCTCCTATAGACGAAGAGGGTCGCCGTAGGTACGCTGTAATCTGTACTTAAACTCTAATATTATATTTCTATGTATATTTTTTTTACTCGTTGGGGATTGCTTGAAACCCAAATCATACGTTTATATTATTGTCTAACAGTTGCTGGCTTGCTCTGAGTTTTAAAACTCTGCATTTTCGTTAGGATAAATGTAGGTAATTTGGACTCCTCCGGCCCTGCCTAATTTCTGGGCTGTTAATTTTTAACAAATTTACTGAACTTCCAGGATTTGTGAGGAAGTTCTTATGCGACATTGTCTACTCGTGGCTAGAATGTCATGGATCCCTCTGCCCAAGAAATTACCAGTTGATTGTTGGTGCGAAACCAACCGTTCTTGGTTTTATCTACTTTTTGAGTTGGGATCCACTATGGTAGTTAGTTGAAATGTTCTTTTTGTTAGTTTTACTTGAATTACTTGTAATCAATGAGTTTGGACGCGTAAATGAGAAAATAAGTATAAAGATATGCCAAACTACTGATAGTTTGATACACATGCACTTTGAACAAGATTTGTCTGTGTATACGGGGTAAGTTTGGATTTTTGATTAACTTGCAAAATATTCAGATATCCTTTTGGGGACAATCCGTCTGGTTTGCCTGAGAGAACGAATGAGGCTGCTGGTGCTTATGCCAAGGCTTGCATTTCTGTGAGCGGGGAATGTGGTGTTGCTGTCATTGATATTTGGTCCAAAATGCAGCAGATCCCTAACTGGGAGAAATCCTGTCTTAGGTATTTACACTTATCTAACTGGGAAAGTTCATATTGGACATATTAATACTTCTGATCACACATTATGAAGATACATGGTGAAATAGCAATTTATCTAACAATAGTAGATGTTATGGCTGAAACTGCAGCGATGGATTACACTTCACAGCAAGCGGGAACAAAGTTCTGTTTGAGGAAGTGATGGAAGGGCTTAGAAAAGCGGGCATAACTCCTGAAACCTTGCCTGCTGATCTCCCACTCATGTCTGAAATTGATCTGCTTGATCCTCTCAAAGCTTTTAGCAAGTCAGACTGTCAGATTTAGCAGAAACGTTTATTTTGTTGGTCATATCTATTTGCCCAAGCTTATGTTTGAAGTGATATGTTATTTAAATATCAAGTGTAGCATTACTAAAGGGTGGCCGTAATTGTTTCCTAGATGTTAGACCTTAATGAACATGCTCGATAGTCGATTCATCTTATTCTAATCATGTTTTGTGGCTGTGATTGAAACTTCATCTTGTTGCCGTGTTTTGCTCCCCATAGTTCGAATAGATCTGATACCATTCATAACTGTCAGGATAAGTCGAACTATAAAGAATTTAGAACCCCAATTTTATCATGTTTTGTAATTAGAAAAACATTAACGAAGTAACTAGTGAAATCGTTTGAAAAAAATAAAATAGCCTTTAGTAGAGACCAACTTGTTACTTTAGAGTCACAGATAAATCATCAGATTTCTCAGAACTGTTTTACCAACAATCTACTTCACCTTAAACAAATAACAAATACAATGAAAATAAGTCTTAAATAACACATTCCAGTTAAAAATATATAGAAAGGACACAAATTAGATGGCTATGTAGACTGAGGAATAAGCTGCATTTTTCTATTTCGTTAATAGAGGTATACGCCATCAGATTCAGATAAGCTTGAGCAAACAACTCAATGGCATTCAAATTTGATTATATTATCATAAGTTCATGTAATGTGAGATGATGGAACAAAGTCTGCAGCAAACATGCTTCTTTTCATACAAAATGCATTTAATCCTCATACTGTAAGGACAAAAACAGTGAAAAACACCATCCAAGTTAAACCCGCTTCAAACAGTGCAGAATGCTTAACATCTAGGAGAATGTTGGTGGTTGACTGTGATGCTGAAGATCGGGTCCTCCAGGCGAAACTCTCAAAGAGTTGGCATTCTCCCTTTGATAATATTTTGATTTTGAAATATCATATCCTAGCCTTCTTAAGATACGATAGCTATCAGTTGTTCTTTGCACGGTCGAAAAAGAAGGATTAACCCGTGCAGACTCTGCGCTGATGGTGAGCATCACGTGTAGTATCATTATAGTCATTATAAATACTTGTGCCAAACTGATTTTATTCATTTACTCTTCTTCGAATGCTTCCTACAAGACAGAGGGACGGAGGGAAGGAGAGAGAGATTAGTAAGTAACTGAACCCAAATATTTATACTGATACACACATGTAAAGGAACAAATCAAATGGAAGAGATACGTCTTTAATTATCTAAGCCTTAAAAACATTTGGAAAACTTAGATAATGGATTATCGTCTAAGAGTGCATGTCAATCACCACTTCATGATCTATATCCTACGCAGTTTATTGTCTTCTCTCATTCTCTCTCTCTACAATTGAATTTGCACCTCCCCATTACCTCAAAACACAATCTATCCTCTGTTCTAATTGGTTTTAGAGTTGGTTTTCCTTCTCATTGTCTCATATTTTAGTCTTTTTTCTAAATGGTCAGCTTGCAAATCACATTAAACTGGTTCTTCATAAAGATCAACCAATGAAAGCAAAAAAGCTCATACGCCCCTTCGTTGTGACAGGGGTTTTCTCTTTTTCTGCTTTAAACATTTAGTCTATGCAAGTCCATACATTTAACATATTAGAGTGTTAAGGTATTACATATTATATCAAGCGAATGACAGGAAAAAGCCGGGTCTGTTCGTTTATGATTGGGTCAATATCTTTGTATTACAATTTCTATCTTTCTTCTCCTATTATTTAGCAATTATTTTTAATTAGGTTTTGGGTATGGAGAGTATTTAAAAGTGTGCAAGCGAAGATAAAAAATAATTCAAAAGTATAAAGGATGATATGTAAGTGGAGATTTATTAAAAAGAATGGTAGATAAAGATATAAATCTTTTCTCTTCATTGATTTCTTTATAATACAGACATGAAAGGATAAAAGGCAAAGTATAAATTAGATTAGATTAGTGTTTAGTCCATGAAGTATTCTTACTTTAATTTTGTTGTATTTGGTGAGGCTCAGTCTTGTCAATGCAACGTGCCCCATCATCAAAGGCTCTTATAGGTTACACAAATGAGGAATTTATACATTCATCAGTAAGAAGAAAAAGAAAATAAACCCAGGTATTTAACAATATTGTGAGTAATTGATAGGTGTTAAAGCCTCAGAAACCGAAGTAAATCCTACAAGTCATATCAGCAAAATCTCTACTTTTTATATAGTTTTTAACAATCCTCACCATGATTTCATTCTTGTCTGCCATGTTTTCTGTTATTTTATATATTTGATGCTTATTCCTTGTGTGCCTACGATTGAGAGTTATCTCCAACTCTACTGCACATAGGCGACAATCTGGAAGCAAACTCTGGTTGTGCTCAGGCAATAAAACTAATTAATTTTCATGCGAGCTTGTTTGAGTTATTATTGTCAGAGTTGTATCACTTCCCTCTGCCCTTCTTGGAAGTATTAATGTACATAATATGGTATACATTTACAATGATACAATCTCATATCAACCTTTACTATTCATTATCACACGGCAAAGATAAATGTACTATGATATATTATGATAGCAATTACCAACTACCTTGTGCTCTAGTGGGGATGGCGTGTAAACCACCATCGAGAGGTCAAGGGTTCGATTCACATCTCCGTGTGGGATTCGAGGTTGGTATGAGCCCGTCGGCCTTGTATCGGCTTGCCCGGTTTGTGTGGTTTGCGGGCTATTGCACGAGCCCTAGAGGATCTAGTCGGGAATTGACGGTCCGCGGGCCATTGACCCGGATACCTCTAGTTACAAAATAAATAATAATAATAATAATTATTATTATTATTATTATTATTATGATAGCAATCAATACTCTATCAAGACAATTATAATAACCCTCATATTAGGATTTGAGTAGAATCAGTTAGAACCATCAGAGATTCTGAATGTGACCTGTCCTAGGAATCCTTTAGTATTAAAAGACAAAAAGAACAAATGTGTTCTTTGACTTCGTTAATGTGTATATAATTTTAACTAAGATTTCACTGCCCCACTTTCACTGTATTCCATGTATCGAAATATATTCTGTCATGTAGAGTTCATAAAGGATCTGAATTTCGTAAGATCTTTTTCTTCATTAGAAATAGAAGCGTAGGTAAAAAATATAAAAAATATAAAAGTTTCACAGACCATATCATCATTTTGATGAGATTATAAGTTTTTCTTGTAGATTCCTTATTATATAGAAGAGATAACTTTGGCAATACGTATTTTATATGAACGTTCTTCCGTAAAGAGAAATACAGAGCAATCAATATTGAGCCAAAGTAACTCATATGACTCATATTACATGCTTCTACCTGTTCTTACTAACTTGTTGGCAACCCGCTTGCTTCAGCAAGAAAAGGAAAAGAGAAGCTATTCCTGCAAAATCTATTCATCGTTGTTCCATCATTAACAAGTTCAACCGGATGAACTTGACTAAGGTTGATTTCTAGAATGATGCTGAGGGTCGGGACCTCCGGGACTAAGTCGGTTGTAGTCGTACAGGCTTCTAGTGAGAACTTCTGCCGAATCTACTACTGATACTTCTATGTGTTCCTTCACCAATAAACGGGACGACTCCAGTAGCTTTCTTCCCTTCAATAACGGATTAAGAGGGTGGGGTTCTGAGCTCACTACTAAAAGCAAAACAATGACTAGATAGAACAAGAACCTCGAAGTAGCCATTGTTTAGATTTAGAGCTGTAGGGGGAGGGATCAATGTGTGTAGCCTCAACATATTTATACCTAGAGTTTAGTGGCGATAAGGGTCAAATGGAAGTATAGTTTTATATAAAACGTTGCGGCGACAAGTGGCTGTTTCTAACAAAATTGAAAGTCCACCCATATAAGTCCAAATATGAGTTGTCCATTTAGCTAATTGTATGCCTTTGGCTTTCATCATATCTCTAACCTCTTAGTTACTTAGTGTTTGCCTAGTCATGGGGTTTGGCCTTTTCAATAGATCAAACGGGTGGTCACTTTTTTGTTTTTGCTTTTTGTTTCTCTTACTCAAAACTAAATCTATGTTTGATGTTTTCGTAAATTTCTCAATCCAGTTTGTTGTTTTTTAGCTCCCAAGAAAATCTAATCTCTTCATTTATGTAGCTAAAGGGACCCATTTGGCAATTCTTTGTTCGATATCTGTCGGCGGTCTTTTGTTTCTTTGTTCGATATCTGTCGGCGGTCTTCTGTTTCTTTGTTTGACACGTTTGCTTTTCAGTCGTTGCTTTCTTATTTGATTTCATACGAGTTGTGATCCATGTTATTTATCTTAACTTTTATCCATTTTCAGAAACAGTGGATAATGTATATCCAGATCATATACTACTAGGAACCAGGTCATTGCGATTAAAAAAGGTAAAACAGATCCACGTCAAGTCGGGAAGTCGAATCCAGGATGTGATTCCTACGACATATGTTTTACGTAAAAAAAGTTTACTTTTATGATCGTCCAATAAAATGGTTTTGGGTAAAATAAGATGAACCAGTGGTTTCATCGCTCTATTTCAGATATTTACCATAAACCAACTTATCCAACGCTCAAGTTGTTCAACCAGTGGATTATTTAAATCATAACAGATGACCTCGGATAAAACAAGCACAAAGTCAAGGATAGGTTAACTTTGGTGTAGAACACTCTCTCAAGTGGTGATGAACGTGTATATCATTTAGCAGTTTGGCATTTTCTCCCCAGCCAATCAGGTAAAATGGATAAAAGAGAATAAGTTTAATAGATAGCGTCAAAAGCAATTGAAATAATATGGCAATCAAATAATCCAATATGGATATTCAGATATAATACTTGGCTTTCTAGTCATATATTCAGCAGGACACCCACTCCTAGCCAATGTATTAAGAACTCACTGTCAATTCAACTCAAATCTAGATGTGCTGGTTTAATTTCTTTTGTTTAACTATTGGATGTATTTGGTTCGTGGAAAAGAGAGGAGAATAAAACCATTTTCAATGAAATGGAGTTTCTAATGGTAGAAAATGAAAATTTAAAGGTCTGTTTTTCTTTGTTTGGTTGAATTTTACAATTAAGGAAATTTTTCATATATGCTTATGACACCTGTGATATTATGCCCAAACAAAATTTTCTCACTAGATTATATGATCCAAGTTCTTTCTTTAGATTTTCTCTCAATCCAAATTTTCTCAAGCAAAGACTCACTAAGATTCATTGATGGCAATGTAATTAACTTCACCTTCTCTTTGTTTTGTGAAGATATCATCAAGTTGGTTAACTCACACCGCGAAGTATATGCCCAAGGTGAAGTGAAAAAACAATGTGCCAAGGTAAGAGCACTAACAGTTTTAGGTATAGGCTTCTGCTCTGATCTACTTTCTTGATGTTTCTCTCCTTTTGTTTCTTCCACTTTACCAACAGCGTTGTCGTTATAAGTTTTAAAAGTAGACCTTAGGATCTTTCTAACAAAGATGTGTTAAGATGTTCATACGATGAAGAATGAGAAACCAACAGGTTAACAACAACAATTTTATTGAGATGATACAACAACTAAAAGTCGTACCTTAATCCGTGTGGTGTGAAATTACTGATCCTTTGGTTGGAGATTTTGTTGTGTAGAAGCTATCAGATGCTCCCCAAAACAATGTTGCATATTCCTCATTTTGACACTTGGCTACATACATGGTTCCAAACATTACTGAAAACTTTGCTGCAATTTCCCTTACCTACATTAGAAAAAACACAGACCATAAGAAAACTTTATGGAATACATTATCTAAATTCACCAAGCAACTATATGCAAAACAGTTATCTTATTCGTTTAGAACACAATACTGAAACATTATCAAATAATCCAAGAGAAGAGGTTTTCATTCAACCACGTTTGATTACTTTTTTGAAGTTTTTAATTATCCCAATTTAAGAAATAATTTCCCCCTTATCTTCAAAACTCCTCCATTTAGCTAATAGCCATATGATCTTTACTTTTGTTTTATGAGATGCCTAATCTTCTATCCTCATTCCCAATCATCCAAGAATCCTGCTTGATAAAGAGTCATTTGATCATCTTGATCTCAATTTTTTTAATTCGACAGCTATTAAGTATGAAAATTTCCACTTAGGCCTAGGTAGACTAGCTTAGAAGTCATAATCAATTCAACTAAAACATAAGACAGTCATAATGTTGGGTAAAATCTAATCGGATAACAATTTTTGTTTCAAGGTGGTCATACAACAACGGAAGATCAAGTATTATGATGGTTTGATGGATGCAGCTTGTCTGGTTGCGTCCGTCCCGTACTCGCTATCCGACGCACAAATGATAGAGCTTGATTTATATTCAAGTAGACATATCTACCTAAGATATGCACGAACCCAAATAACTAAATTAATTCATTGACCAAGGCCATGTTGCTTCTCATTGGGCATAGACATACGATTATAGGTACCGTCATTCTAAACTCAGGGATCGTACCTACTCGTATCTTTTCGTACCAAAATCTAGTACTCTCTGCATCAACTGATAACTGTAAACCCTAAACCATAATAGAAGATTACAAATCTAGCGAAAAGGAGAGGTAGAAAACATATATGTAGGATTTACTGACTTTAGTTTTAAAAAATTTGAGTGCAAGAAAATAACTTATGAAACATGAGCTGGTAATATGGGTATACATTGACTATACATGCAAGTTAGACAAACAGACTTGGGTCCAGCAGCATTAGGAGGTTAACTTTTCAAGCCGGGTAAACAGGCCATAATGGAAAGGCTTGAGATAGTTTTTTTTTGCTAGGCAAGCCAGTTTTTTGATCCGTAACCCTGAGTTTCCAATCCCATGGGGTTCCACGACTCCTCTCTTGGTGGAGGGTCACAACCACCACTGGGCAAGAGCTTTACATATGAATATCAACGGATTATTGACTAATGTTACTCAAGAATTGGCATTAAGGATTCCAAGAGTGGAAACTAAGACAACCAAGAATATTTCTTTCCAAGGGTCTCAAACAGTTTATTTTCAGAGTCCGGATCTCACAAGCAACCCTCCATTATTCATAATAATAAAGAGTTAAAGCTCAAATATAAAGAGGCTGTTTGACAACGCTAAGGATACAGAGGTTATAATTGTTAAAATTATTTTAAGATATTAATTTTAGGGAAAGTAATTAGGAAAGAATGGTTAGCAAACTATTTACAACTGACACTTCTATGTCGCCCCTTTCACTAATAGACAGGACGACTCTAGTAGAATTTTCCCCTTCAAAAATGAGTCAGAGGGTGGCATTTTGAGCTAATCACTGAAAATAAACCAATGACTACACAGAACAAGGACCTTGAATAAGCCATTGTTTAGATTAAGAGCTGGGTCGAGGGATTGATGTGTGCAGCCTCAACATATTTATACCTAGTGTTTAGTGGTGATAAGGGTCAATCAGAAGTATCATTTTCTATCAATGTTGAGGCTACAAGAGGCTGTTTTTACAATAAAATAATTAAAGTCCACTCCCATGAGACCAAAGATTAGCTGTTCATTTAGCTAACTGGATGAGCCTTTGGCTTTTATCAGATCTCCAACCTCTTGGCTCAGTAGTGTTTGCTTAGTCATGGGGTTTGGCCTTTTCAATAGATCAAAGAGGTGGTCACTTTCTTGCCTTTTTTTTGTCTCTTACAAACTAAATCTAATTTATTGTTTTCATAAACCTCTGAATCCTTTCTTGTTTTCAGCTCCCAAGAAAATCTAATCCCTAATTCACCTTCATTTAGATAGTTAAAGGACCCATTTAGCAATTTTTTATTCAATGTTTGTCACAGGTTTTTGTTTGACACGTTTGTTTTGTGGTTGCTGTTTTTTCATTTGATTTCACACGAGTTCCCAGTCTATTTATTTTGTCTTAACTTCATCCATTTTCGGAAACAGTGGATAATGTACCATCCTAAACATATAAGACTAGGAACCACAGGTCATTACGATTACAAATTATTGAAATCTACAAGTTGAATCATGAAAGATAACCACGACATACTGATATCACGTACAAAAGTTTATTTTCACAGTCTTCCAACAAAATAGTTTTGGGTAAACAGGATCAAGTGGTTCCATGGTACCCTTTCGGACGTCAACCATGAACCAACTTATCCAAAATTCAGTTGTTCAACTAGTGGATGAATTAATTTGTAGCAGGTGAACTCAGAAGGATATAACAAGCTGAATGCCAGGAATTAGTTAACTTTGCTGTAGAACGCTCTCTCAAGTGGTGATGAATGTGTATTTCATTTAGCACTTTGGCATTTTCTCCACAGCCAATCATTTAAATTGATAAAAGAGAATATCTACATGAGTTTGATAGATAGTGTCAAAGTAATCAAAATATTATGTCAAGCAAATGATCCAATATGGATATTCAGATATAATATTTGGATTTCTGGTCACATATACAGCAGTATGGTGTAACCGAAATACAACAAAAGCTTTAAAGCACACAACTCAAACGCAAAAATGTCATAGGATAGTTCTCAGGACACCCAATCCTAGCCCGTCCTTAAGAACTCACTGTCAATTCAACTCAAATCTAGTTGTTCTGGTTTACTGGGTTGTCTTACTTTCTTTTGTTTAACTAGAGGCTGTGTTTGGTTCATAAAGAAGAAAGGAGAATGGACACATCTTCTACGGAATGGAATATCCAATGGTAGAAAATGAAATGTTGGAGATTTGTTTTTCTTTGTTTGGCTGGAATGTGGAAATTAAGGAAAACTTACAAAAATATGCTTATGGCACCGTTAAACTTATGCCAAAACTAAAATTTCTCACTAGATTATCTGATCCAACTTCTCTCTCTAGATTTCTCTCACATCAATTTTTTGTAAACAAAATGATTCAATCACTAAGGATCACTAACATTACTGAGTCTATCTTTGTTTTGTAAAGAGTTCAACAAGTTGATTAACTCACACTACGAAGTACTTGCCCAAGTGAGGTAAACAAACAACGTGCTAGTGTAAGAATACCAACGGTATTTAGATAAAGGAATTAGGCATTTAGCTATAATCTCTACTCTCTTTATTTTTAATTCATTTTGTTTCTTTCACTTTATCACTCGCTAAGCTCTAAAATAATGTGTTAAGATGCTCATAAGATGAAGAATGAGAGACCAACAGGTTAATTTAATAAATTTCATTAAGATGATAAAACAGCTATTACTATGATAATACTCTTACCTAATTCACATGATATGCAAACTACTGATCCTTTGGCGATACAATTTTGTCATGTAGAAGCACTCAGAAGGTCCCAAAAACAATGTCGCATAATCCTCATCTTGTCTATTGGCTATAAACATGGTTGCAAATACTATTATAACCTCTGACATAATTTCCCACACCTACAGAAGAAAGAACGCAAACCATAAGAAAACTATATGGAACACATTATGTAAATTCACCATGCAACTATATGCACCAAGGTTATTAAAATAAGATCTCATAACAACTAAGACTATCTCATTCATCTAGAGCACAATACCCAAATAGAGTAACGAAAGCATTATCAAATAACCCAAAAGGAGCTTTTAATTCCATAACATTCGATTACTTTTTGATGGTTTTTAACTATATTAATTTAAGGCACCATTTTCCCGTAATCTTCTGCACTCCTTCATTTAGCTCGTAGCCCTATATACTTCCCCTTTGTTTTATAAAATGCACAATCCTCTACCCACTCCCAAGCAACCAAGAATCCTTTTGATCTCAAATATAACGGTTATAAGTATCAATATTTCCACTTTAGCCTAGCCTAAAACTCATAGTCAACTCAACTTAAAACACAGCGATTATATTTTTGGTTGTTCAAAAATCAGTTTTTGCCTGAAACTTCAGAATCAGCATCATACAAGCACAAGATATACAGAAACATCTAAGCTGATAAAATCGTTTGCGCCATTTTGGGTCATCAAACATTACAATCATTCAAATATCACTAGAATAGACTCATGGTATCTCTTTTATTCCTCAACTGTCATTACTCAATCTCAATACATGAAAAATACAACACAATGAAAATCATAAAAGAAACGCCTTAATTCTATTTATTTCAATTATAAATGTATCAATACAGAAATAATCTCAACTCCACATACAATGGGGATTTCCTCTATGGAGGAGAGGGTCTCATACCCATTTAATGGAACACTCAGAAACCAAACTCCAACTCTATCTAAAACCCTTTCTGAGAGAATCCCATCTCTTCAAAACATCAGGATTAATCACAACGGGCACCCTTCTCTTTCTTAGATTCAAAACCCGGGTCGAAGGGGTCAAAGGCAATTGAAAGAGATGAGTAATATCTTGAAGAGGCTTTCTCACTCTCTTTTTGATATTGATAGAAGACGACGAGATTGCGAAAACTGGGTTGGTTGTGCTTGGTGGGATGTTCTCCTTGTTGTTGTTTTCGCAGAGAAGAGTGAGATCCATTGCTGTGAAAACAAGAACAGAGAGTGAGAAATAGTGGTATTTGCAATGGTGGATTTGGAGGGGATTCTCATTTTAATTTCAAGTTTTGAAGATTGGGTTTTCGAATTAGGGAGAATGATTCGATGGGTTTTTAAAAATTAAAACCAAATCTCAAACTTTGAATCATAAAAATCAATTGTTCGTTCTACAAGAAGAGGGAGTTTTTCAAAATGTGAAAATTTCTAAAACCAACGTTCGCGCGTTATTTGGTTGGTCCCTCCATGTAGATTTAGACCATGATACCCCTGTGTTAGTTTGCGCCTTACTAGCCATCGAATATATGTACATTTTTTTGATAAAATATGCAAAATGTACACGGACATTTAACTGGCTCTGATGAGCTTTTTGTTAATAGCTGGAGAGTGTTTACCAAAAAATGATATGGTATTTAGGACTGCAGAAACTATTTTGTTGGTAGTTCTGTCTCAAGTCCAAAGACTAACTATCAGTCCCAACCAAAGATCTCCGCTTCTTTCATGGTTGTGGAAGAAATATGGTGTATCATTACATTCGATCCAAGCAACAGAACTCCCACAACATTATTTGACAGGCCTCTGGCTGTTAATGCTGCCCCTCCTCACAGGTGCGTAAGTTTGCAGCCCTAAGGTCCGGATAACCTAGGCATAGGTACATTTTTTTTATGGGAGTTCCTCCATATAAACAACAATAAGTCATAACGTTTCTTTCACAATGTTTCAAGCTATTTATTTCCAGACACAATTTAACACATTATTAAACATTGCCTAATATCCATAAACTTGTTCAAAGTAATCGACATATGCTTGCTCCCAACATATGCAGCACTTTGCTTACCATTGTCTGCAACTTAATCTGCCACCGTCCCAATATTTCAACCTTCAGAAAAGACTTGATTGTAAGAACCATTATTCTGCAAAAAGAGAAAAATCAAGGGATGATTTAATATGATTCCGAAACACTGAAGGAAAAAAAAACAGATGGCAGAAATGATGAGAAATTACGTAGAGTGATTGCTGATGTTGCTAATTTATGCCATATTACAGAAATTAAGAAATGCCTAGTCCAGATTTTATTTTTAGTCTCTGCAGAGATTGGGGGTCGACTGCGGTCATAGGCAATGCAAGAAAGCACTAAAAATATGATACCCCAAAGCTAAACCACTACTAACATTATATCCCGAGCTGACCATAGCTAAAAGGTCCACCGCTACTGCTTGCGCGTTCCTACAGCCGCAAAAGTGAAATTCAGCTAATGGCATTCGGTATAATTTGTAATAGATCCTTAATAAGCCCAGCTAGCACATCACTCTGATTTTTGTACCTCGTAGAGCCCCATTATATCACTAAAACTTCGAATATAATTCATCCTGAGCATGCTGGAAACTGGGAAAACTGAAATTTCTCAATGTACATCCTTGAGGCTTGAGTATGATTTTCCCGAGTTTCTCCATCTCAATCTAAAACCCTTTATTATGGTTCCCCAAGAGTTCTTCCACCTGCACCTGCACCTACACTGGCATCTTCCTCCTCGTACTTCAATTTGGGTTCTATGTTTCAGAACCACACTAAGTTCAGCACGCCAAACCCTACTATGCTGGAATAAAGAAGCCCAAGAATTATCCCCCATGTTTCGATCCCCAAGGAAGCCGTGAGGGCCTCTGGGTGGTTAGGGACGGCAATTTGCCCCGCCCCACCGGGGATCCGCCCCGCCCCGTTTAGAGAGAATTTGGGATGACTATATCGGGTATGGCGGGTCTGGGCAGAGCTTGTCTAAATCCGTCGGGGATCGGGGCGAATTTGGGGCTGATTAAAAAAAATCCATTCTCCGCCCCGCCCCATATAATACCACTTAATATAATTACAACTATACCCTTATATATATATATATAAGAATTTAGAAATAATCATAACCCTACTCTCAACTCTAAGTGTGAATTCTGGCCGTTTCTCCCCAGCCGCACCCAATTGAGGAAGGAAATTGAGGAATTCTTCTGACCAATTCTTCTCACCAGACACCAATTCAGCAATTCTTCAGGTATGATCTCTCTCTCTCAATCGAATTGGTACACGTTTCATTTTGGTAATTCTTCATGGATTAGGTTCTCTCTTTGAATCCGTGAATCGAATTGGTATTCTTCTCACGTAATGAACTTCTTGGTCGGATTCGAGTACGAGTGATAACTTTTTAAGGCATGGAAAATTTGTTGGAAATGACATTTATTTCCAACAAATTGCAACTGAAAAAAAATCTGAAATTGCAGCTGAATGTCCATGGTATTTTCTGCCATATATTTGGTAGTATTCCGTGCAGATCTGCTGTATAATGCACCAAGGACAGTAGTCACAGTACCTGTACCTATACTATCTCTGTAAATAATCCCTACAGATCTGTTGTATGCACCAAGAACAGTTCCACTATTGGCTTCTTCTTATGTTGTTGTTGTTAATAAGGAATCATCCTCTTGGGGGTGCTTTTCGATTCCGTCTTTGCGCCTCAATCCAAGGTACCCCTTCTTCTTTCTTTTTATATGTTTTAATGTTTAATTTAATTATCTGAGGAGGAAAGTTTTTATTTTTATACAAATTCATTCACTGCTAGTACCACTATCTATCAATATAGGATCATATTCAAGATTATAACTTTAGTTAGCTTTTTTTACTGATAAAGTATGACCTAATATAGAGTATGTTTTGTGAGCAACGTAATTAACAAAAAAGTTAGGTTTTATACTATCACTGGAGACCACCAAGAATTCTTTGCGCTTTGCCTCTATTTGATTTCTTTATTATAGATGATGAGTTACTATTAGAGTTAAGAAACTTATTCAAGACACAAAGGAAAGAACCTGAAAATACAAAGGAAGGTGGTGTAACACCTGAGAGCTATAAAACATGTAAAAAACATAAACAAAAATGAAGTGCAATATCAATTGACAAAAAATAGTAAATAGTATTATACACTACCATGCTTAAAACATACAAAATATATTCCAAGCATGGCAATTAGACATAAAATCAAGGTTTTGATCTCTTATAGTTTTATGTCCAATATTGCCTCTCATGATATAAATGATATGAAAACTGCCTTTTATTGCTTAAGATTAGGATTACTTTCCTACCCCCCTTCCATATTAGCTTATCTGGCTTAGGTCTATTACTTGAACTAGTTTTACAATTTTTATGTGTATAACCATGCAAAGGCCGGAGGTTTTTATCTCCTCTTGCATAAGAGATGTAGATGGAAAATGTTGTTTTCTGAAGAAGAAAAAATACTAGTATTGTGTTTTTGTTGTATATTTTCTTTTTGGATATCTTTTTTCATTATGATATTTTTCTATCAATCATGTCTGGTAATTGAGATATTATTTTAATTATAGTGTTGGTTGTTGTTTGTTAACTGAAAAATCAAATCTTTTTCAGTGCTCATGTTGTTTAAATAGACCTCGACCATTTATTTGTGGGCATCATGGAAAATGAGGACTTGAGTGTGAAAAAGGAGGAGACATCTCCAACCACCAAAAAGATGGAGGATGATATGATTGATACTCAAAAGGATACAGTCTCTACCGCTGTAGAAAAGTTGGAAACTGTTATGGTTGATCTTCTTGTTGAAGATCAGCTGGAAATTCCCAATAAAATGGAATCTCTTATCATTAAAGTGATTACTGATTATGAATAAATACGTCCCACTGCCTGTACACCAACTGATTACTGATTACTGATTATGAATTTTTTATTTTTTTCAGTTAAATGGGGCGGGGATGGGGATTAGGGTTTGTAAGGTGGGGCGGATTTGGGGATCCCCGTTTAACTTAAACGAGTATCGGGGCGGGGATGGGATTAGCTCCCCCGCCCCAAATCAGCCCCATTGCCATCCCTATGGGTGGTTGGCATGCTCAATCAAGTTTCCCAGATCTACAGTAATGGTGTTTGAGGGCACCGCTGGGTGGTTGGGACATCTAACCAACTCTAATCGTTATTTTTTGCATTAAGTTGCTTTCTTTTGCTATTTGCAACATAGTTAAGCTCTCCCACATCGTAAGAATCTTCAAATACAATTCAATTTTTACTGTAAAAGGTTCAAACACATGTTCCAAGCATTGCACTTACCATTAAAACAATCTATAAATTTTTTAAAATGTACCATTCTCTGTTCTCTGGTAGGTTAGGGTGGCTAAACATAAGACGGAGAGAGGAACAAATCCCTAATAAAACGACTAAAGACCATCAATCATCTTATAGTGGGAATTGGATACTTCAAATGTTTAGAATGAATATAAATGAGATTAATTTGAAAAATCTCATTAAAGAACAGAATAAAAGCCCTCATGTTGAAGATACTGGTTGGAGGCAGTATGGAATGGTGCTAACCTGATCTGGCTGGCAATATATAGTTGTATCTTTAAAGACAAAGTTCTGAAAATTGAGAAAGAAAAGCTGAAATGGATTTCCAGGATTCAAGATGCTTCCAGTCTGACTGAAGCAAACATGAGAGTCCCCTTGCACCGAAGGAGAGCTCCTAAAATTAAGTCATGAAGCTGCCGAACCTTAATGATACAAGCTGCCTTAAAAGGTAACCCTCTGGTAAGGAATGCATTGGATTTATCAACAGAGATAGCTACAGATCAGTTCAGATAAAAGTGTCAATGTACCATCGAATTGTTACCAGCTTCATGGCAGACTGTAAGGCAATTGTTCAGGGGGGTTGTCTGTTTCTTCAAATTGTTGGGAGATAACTTGGGTAGAATCTAACTCAACAACTGCTATAATGAGCTTTCAAATTGGATAATTTATGACAAGGAGAATGGGGATCTGCAGTGACGGTGTCTTCGCTCCGCCTCCGAATCCTCCACCACCACCTTTAACCCTCACCTCCTACTCCTACTCAAACATTAGACCTCTTCTCCCTTTTCCCACCTCTTATTCACCCATCTTTGACTGCTGCATCCCATCAACGGATTGAATTTTGTCCAAATCGAATTTAATGTCTTCAAAATCACTCAAAATGTCATATTTTGGGCAATCTAAGACTAACTGAAGTGGAATATCCAAGAAATTTGGTCAGAAGGAGATGAATTTAGGTTTTAAAGTGCTTTTTGAAGATGTTAATCACTCCCAACCACCCTCTTAGGAATACGTAAAGGAGATTCAAGGGGGTATTAAAGGTTTGCATGTTGAACAAATTGTGTCTGAGGTGATGGTTGAAGTTATGATAATGAAAATCCAAGAGGTTAAGATTTTGGATTTGCCAGATTGGATGCATGATGCTGGGATCAGTTGGGGAATTCTTCGAATTTAAGGGTTTTTCATTTGAACGAGGCTCAAGACTGCATTTATGAGCAACTCATGATGAAAGCCTTGGTTAAATTTTTCCGCCGCCCTATATTGCTCATGTTGTTGCTCAATACCACCGGAATGTGGGAATGTTAACTCCTATTTTTAATATGCCTACTTTTACTAATTCTGGTGGTATTGGAGTCAATGCTGGTGGTTCCAATGTGGGTCCTAGTGTTGCTGCTCAACCCACTGTTTCATCGGTTCCAACTGGAGACTACGTTTGTGAGACCTCACGGGTCCACTATTTCTATTGATCCCAAACTTATCAATGAAAGTCCCAGAACTTGGGGTCTCAGTTTGATTGGGAAACCTATGGGGGAGCCTATTGGTCTTGAACTTATGACACAAAGGATTCACATGCTCTGGAAGGTGAAAGGTGAGCTTCATGCCATTGAGTTGGGCAATGATTTCTTTGTGTTCAAGTTTTCTACTTTAGAGGATTTGAATCTGGCCTGGTTGAGGGAACCATGGTACTTGGTTCTTCGACTCAACCCTCTTCTTGTGTTCCTCATCCTTTGATTTGTACTTCTCAGCCTCCTAGACCATCTTCTCAATATCGTCCTTAGACAACCTACCCTTGTCATTGTTGATGATGATCTTGTTCTTCTGCCCTGTGGCTTTGTCTTCAGCAGAGACATTTAAGAAACTGTTAGCATCAATGTCAAAGCAAACAGTGATTTGGAGGACACCACGAGGAGGTGTTTGTTGAAATGCCGAAGAGAAACCAGAAGAACAAAACAAATAGCTAGAGATTCTCTTCAACTTTGGCGCCTTTCGGTGATGTCTTCGCTTGTGAAGTTGTTGTTGGTGATAGTAGGTCCTTGACCGGACCTTCTAAGACGGTCGGCGTCTCTTTGCTCGCCGTATCAAACATCGGGGTTTCCGATCTCACGTCGTTATCGACGGGAAGACATACAAACGGGGTTTCCGTTTCATCAGTCTGTGCGGCGGTGCTCCAATCTTCGGGATAATCGTCGTAAATAGGCGGTAAAATCGCCGTTGATTCGGGGGGGGGGGGGGGGGGGGAAGGCTCCTCTACCCAAAGCCTCGACAAGCCCTTCAAGCTTATCAAGATTATCCGATATCCTCGCTACATTGTCAACGATCGTAGGTTTCTTCGTCGCGGGTCTTCTACGAGGCATGTTTGCTCTTGAAACTGACTACACTGGATTCTAATGCGGCTCTGATACCAATTGACGTGATTACTACGAATGTGGAAACGAGATTCGTATGAATATCACGTTTTAGTTAAATTTTAGAGAAACTAGGGTTTCAAACTAAAGAACTTCAACTCTTATTAACCAAAATCAACTGATAAACAAATAACCTAGACCTCCCCTTTTATAGAACACAAGGGGGGTTAGAATTAGGAACCCTAATTCTAATTGAAATAGAATTCTACTTAAATTGGGAAAACTTCCTATTTAACTTGTGTTGGTTAAACAAGCAAGTCCCTAAATTAACTTAGCATCTCCAGCAGTAAAGAGACTTGAATCAAAAGAGCATAAATATAAACATAAATCACACGGGGGTAGACGACCCTATGAGGGATGTGTCACATCATATATAGCCCTTTAAAAACTCTCCCCATAAACCTTATATTTATGGGCCAAGTTAGGAGTCCAGTGGAGACACCCCAACCCTGTTGAGTACCCACCTTGGGCCGGACCCAACTCCAAACAAGAAAGATATTATTGGGTGAATGATAATTAAATTGGATATGGAGAAGGCCTAAGACAGACTTAACTGGCCTTCTTAGCTAAGTGCTTGAAATATGGCTTTAATAAGTATTGGATTAAATTGATTAGGGATGTGTCACCTTTACATCTTATGATCTCTTGGTGAATGGTCCCCCTCTAGAGGCCTTATACAAGGTCACCTTTGGCCCCCTATCTCTTTATCCTTTGTGTTGAGGTACTCTCTAGAATGTTTTGACATCAGATGTTTACCACCTAGAACCTTGGAGTTAAAGCTTCAAGAAGTAGAGTCAAAATCTCACATCTTTTGCCTATGATTGTTTAGTGCTTGCTAAAGCCACTCCTCAAGCTTGCAAGGAAATTAAGGCTATTTTGGAGAAGTATGAGAACAGCTCTGGGCAGAAGATCAATCTGGGTAATGTACAGTGGCCTTCTCAAAGAATATCCCAAGAACTACTCAACAAGTTCTCATGTTTCAACTTAGCATACCTCATATGGTGGTTTGTAAAAAATATATTGGCGCCCCTTTGTAGAGAGATTGAATTGTAATGAACTGAATGATTTATTCTTCTCTCTAGGAGGTTTTATATAGAGATTATACAAGGGCAGTTACAACAACCATTAAGTAGTTGTTACTAAGTTAATAAAACAGGGGGTTACAAACTTAATTAAGGGGTTGTTACAAACCTAGTTAATAGGTTGTTACAAATCCAATTAAAAGGTGAATTTACAAACCTATTACAATACCCTTTCATCAAAGATAGAATTAAAGCTGAAACTTTTACTAATGTTATTACTTATTTCCAAAGTTAAAAGTAAACTTGTTGGATGGAAGGCACACATTCTTTCAGGCTGACTTTGGTGAAAGCTGTCACAAATGCTATGCCTCAGTATCTATGACCACTTTTCTTCTCCCCGTGCATGTTAATAAAGCTATTGATAAGGCTCAAAGGAATTTTTTGTGGAATTCTAATCCTGATCCCCACCATATGCAAAAAGTCTCTTGGAAAAGAGTTTGCCAGCCTAAACTCAATGGGGCACTTGTCTTATATGATGCAATACATCAATCAATCTGGCTTGCAGGACTAAATTGGGATAGAACATCACTTCTAGTGATAATTCCCTTTAAATTCAAGTGCTCAAGAGTAAGTATCTCTCTCATACAGACTTCTTTCACGTTCACTCTTCCTTTAGAAGTTCATGTATTTGAAGAGGCATTCTTAAAGGCAGATAAATCATCAAAAAAAGGGTCTCAGTGGTGTACTGGCTACGGTGCTATTTTGGCTTCAGAATTGAGTGCTCCCAACTCCTTTCATTGATATAGTCCCAGGTTATCAACTTCACCTCATACACATTTGTTCCTTCATCACTCCTCTTATTTTCTTATCTGGAGGACCTGAACTGCTCATATGTCTTTGACCATTCCCGATTTTCACTCTTTACACGACTTCCTTCTTTTTGTGGACTCTAATGGCTGTTTTCAAAAACTGTGCCCTTCCAAATCTTGGAGCATGATTCCCTTATTCCTTTGGTTTATTTGGAATTCTAGAAACCATCTTTGCTTTCAGAACATAACCCCCTCTACTTTTCAAGTTCTCCATTCTCATTTTGCCATGCTTCTTCTTTAAATAAGAGTATTTCTGATAAGTTTTTATGGAACCCCACATACCCCAAGACAACTCATGAAATTGGGTTCCTCAAAAAAAGAAAAAAAGAAACTCATGATATTGGCTGGGACCCTCCTGATTTTGGATGGACTAAACTCAACTTTGATGCCTCAGTGGCGGATGGGGATTTACTATTGGTGGTGCGGTGAGGAATGACCACGGCGGATTCATGTTTTTTTTTATGGTGGGCTAATTGGGATCTGCTATGTTACAGTAGCAGCGTTGGGCTTTATGGTTTGAAATACAAAGAGTGCATTAACAGAGGCTTGAACAGGATCATCATTGAGGGTGACTCTCAAAATGACATCTCCTCAATTCTTGGCACCTCAGCTCCCCCGTGGAGAATCTGGAATATGTTGCAGGCCATTTATGGTCACTTAGAGATGGGACACATTTACAGGAGAATAGGGCACAAGCATAGAGAAGAAAATGGGTCAGTGGATTATATGACTAAATTTGGTCAATTGGTCAATACCTACGTAACAACGACACTCGTATCTCCAAAAAATATATATATATTGTGTCCATACACGTATAGGATACGTATACGCGTATGGACACGCGCGGACACGGCCTTCCACAGAGAAGAAGAAAAAAAACTTGCTTACCTCATATCTGCAGTATGCATCCCCACTTTACCTCAGATTTGTTGTATACAGCTTTGTTTGAAGAGGAAGAATCGCCATTGTAATTGCGGCAAAAGCTTCTTTGAACCCTAGCCGCCGCTTAGGCAAACATAGAGCTTTGTTTGTTTCTACTTAAGGCTTAGAAGTTTGTTGTGTGCTAGAGTTAGGAGTAGTTGTGGCTTATTAGATAATAGTTGTTCACTCTCCTCGAAACTTGTGTATTATGTCTTAGTTTCCAAGATTAGAAGTTTAGTTGTCTAAATGGGTTAGCTGGATGTATTTTAATTAAATAGCAACAGTTCGATATCCTCGAGATGTGAAAAACAAGCTATATAATGAAAATTGAATAACAAAAGTAAAAAAAATACTAAGTGCACCACCGTGTCCCCGCTTTTCCTTTTTTTAAGGTCGCCGTGTCGGGCACCCCGTACCCGTGTCGAACACCGACACCCGTATCCGAGTCGTTGTTACCTAGGTCAATACTATTCGATTTTGGGAGGGCCTTTCTCCTAGGGATCTTGCTAGACATTTGTTTGAAGAATTGTCAGGTTGGGCTTTGCCTAGAGACTGTGTTCAGGCCTAAGGGCCTTTTTATCTACCCAGAAAAAAAAGGGATCATCTTGCTCAGGGAATTAATTGGAAATTGGCATAATGGTAGAAGAAACATGAAAGAGACCAAATTTTGCAACATGGAGAGAAGCTAGTTTCAGCTCAGATCTGGAAGAGGAGCAAATTGACCCAATGAAGAGATAGGATTAAATATAGGGAGATCTCTGTTTATTTATATATATTTTTTGAGGATCCTACATGAGTGAATATTTTATACATTTTTTTAATGGGGCTTTAGTGGATGGTCTCTAAATGACAGGAAGGGAAGGGGGCTACTGGTTAGTGATGTTGCCCTACTTTCTTATGGGGGTTTTGTTGGTTGTAATTCGGTTTCTACAATTCAATAAACTTCGTCTAACTTAGCGGGGGGTAACAAGGGTGAGGAGGTTTATCAAGCTGTAAATTATTCTATGCCTGTAATAACAATCACTAAATAGCAAATTTTCATGGAAACTGGCATAAACCCTAAGTTCACATGTCTTATGAAAAAACATATCTGCATAATTTCAACAAGTTTTTACGTTGTGTACGGAACTTGAAGCTTAATAAGAGAAAATACTAATTGGGATGACACATAGTAGAAAAATCAATAGATTTGGTTGTCTAGCCTGCACCATGATTATCGTCCTCGGGTAGGTTGTCCATGTTTTCAGCCATGGCAATAGGGGGAGCTTCATTGCGATATTCAGGGTCGAACCGATGGGAACAGATCAAAGCCGTGTGACCTGGACGGCCGCAGAGTTGACATATTACATGAGATGATAGATTATTCGCAGATCCTGGAGGTAAAGTGAAACAACAACAATCATTTTATGGCACAAACGAATATTGGCAAGTAACAAAATCAATCCACGAATATATATTTCTAGTGAAAGTCAAGATGAAAAGAAAGATAATCACCATCTTATTGTCCAATAAAATCATTGATTTGATGGATATCTTCAAAAGATCGTAATGGACAAGGTGAGAATGGGAAGATCCAGGGCCATTGTAAAAGATTAGGCAAATACTCAAAATGGTGAACTTCCTCTTTGCTTCCATTGCTGTAATCATATGAAAGGATTGTACCATCGTTTGCAATGAAAACAACGTCACAATCTGGATGAAAACTCACAGGGAAACACAGAATTGAGTCATGGCTGAACAATCCTAAGAAATACATACTGCACTTCATACCCCATTTACTAGCCTTCCTATCCTCAAGCATAAATACTTGCATCTTCACTCCCGAGTCTATTGCGAGCACAGCATAATAAAGATTGCCTCTAGAAGTCCCCAAACACCCATGTTTGCCTAAATTCTTAGTCCGGGGCAATTCAATTACCTCAATTCTTTCTTGATTTACATCAAAACCCAAAACATGGTTTGGATAAGCTAACATATGAAGAACCCCGTTCAAATATATAGTCCGTGTCTGGTCATCAATAAAGTAATGGTGATTACTCGGCTTATCAAACAACTTTGACGTAGTCCATTTCCCGGTCTCCGACGAATAAATCTCCAGCCTCATACAAGAGGGTTGGTGAGCACCCATAACAAGATACTTAGGCAGATACTCCAAGAATCGGATAACCTTAAAATGAGGTGATGCTTGAGGATCAAAAGCTAAGGCATTGAAATAAGTCTGTGTTTCGGGAGGGTTCAACAAAATCACCCATTTCAAAGTAATAGGATTACAAACGTAATACTCCTTCGGCCAATTCAGCTTATCAACACAAAGGAACAACCCATTGCAACAATCAGCAAGACAATAATTAAACGGGAATTCTGGTACAAACCTATGGAGTGGAAACCATTCTCCCTCATCTTCAGGAAAATTACTATCGACTTTAACTGTCCTCCCGTCTTCCAATACAAGACTCCGGAGTGCTTCTATTTCACGCTCCTCTTCTTGAAAAGAACCCTCTGGTTCATCTTCCCACTCTTCGTATATATTTGCATATGTGAGAGGTACAAATGGCATATCTTTATCAAAGAAAGTGTAGAAAAATCCCAACATAGGTTCCGGAGATCTCTTCGATATACGAATGATATCAGAGATCATTGCACTACATTGTTTCGACACAGTTTTGAATTGTACTAGTGATTTTGTATTAGTTCTAGACAAAATCTCATACACTGAGTCCTCATCAACACTAGAATTCATTGAAACCCAATTTTCAAATACTTAATTAAGACCTAAATTACCACTAAATTTTAATTTAAGGTCCCTGCATATGCAAATCAAATGGGGGTCTTAAAAAATCAAATCAAAGATGCAAGAATGAGAAATCAAGAGAGAAGAAATTGACACTGTACCTAAATCTGCATTGTGTCTTTGTTAAGCTCTTCTGATCTCAAAACTTGAAATCGTGATCACTTAAATTAGGTTTCGATTTTGGTAAAAAAAAAAATCTAACGGATATATCGGCGAATAACTGTTTGTTTTGACAGTTTTTGTTGGCTGTTTTGGAGAGTAAAATGTAGGGTGCATGGCATCATGGCACTGACATGCCAAACTAGGCATGCCGTGCGGCATTTGAGGTATATGTTATATATCATGTATGATTAGAGAAGTTCCACGGCACTCTAAATAGTAAAAAACAGAGAAGAAAAAGTTTTGTTTAGTTTAATGTTTTATAAAACATCATGAACATTCTAGAAGTCAAAGAGCCATCATTAGAGCATCTCCTAAAGTGCCTCCCTGACTTGCTTTTCAAGGTGTCACATAAGATTTTCGAGTTCTAACAGCACTGTAATGGCGTGTTTTCCGGACAGTAAACCTCGCCAATACTTTTTTAAGGAGATTACAATTTAATACTAAGACACACTAGATTTTACGTAAAAACTCAGTAAAACCTGAGAAAAACCACGACCTCGAAGAGGATTTAGTAGTGAAATTCAATATGTGCTAGTTATTACAATTGTTGATAGGTAATATAGATGTTAATGATAGAAAAATAGTAAATCTCAGCCCTGATTAGCAATTTAATACTTTTGTAAGGAGATTGCAATTTAATACTAAGACACACTAGATTTTACGTAAAAACTCAGTAAAACCTGAGAAAAACCACGACCTCGAAGAAGATTTAGTAGTGAAATCCAATATGTACTAGTTATTACAATTGTTGATGGGTAATATAGATGTGAATAATAGAAAAATAGTAAATCTCAGTCCTGATTAGCATATGCTCTGCCTGTATTTATAATTGATACAGACAGTTACAAAAATAAATGGTTTCCTATTTCAGTGGGCAGTGGGCAAATTTTGCGAATCTTCTTGTAACATATTTATTTGACCAAGCGTAACGGCTACTGTAGTGGGTCGAGCTCTGTAGTCGCAGATGTGACATCTTCTCGAATGATAGAATATCTTCGACTAAGTTCTGTTAGCTTCTCTTTGCCGAATATGGAAAATATGCAACTACAATCGCCTCATTCTCGATACAATTACTTGTTGTGTTGAGAAGAAAATGTCGAACTCTGCTGTTGTAAATTGGAATAGGATCTCGAAGTAATATGTGTAAACTGTGTAGGGCCCTTAAGCGGTTCCCTAGGAGGGTGGTTGGGATAGTAATTGTTGTCTTTGACTATTGTGAGTTGTGATTCATTGGGGTGGGATATATAAATACTCTTTATTTGTGCTAGAGGAGGTCATTTGCTCCCTTTTGTAAGATGGTGAAGACTGGGGCTCAGCTTCAAGGGGCGTTTCACCACCGAGTCGAGTTCAAGTATTGGTAGCTGATGAGATGGTATTTTGGGAAATTGTGTGTCCGGTCGGCCGCTTGTACCGGTGGAGCCAAACTATAAGGGGATGAGCGAGGTGGAGGCGAAAGCGGCTAAAGAGGTTTATGCGTATTATTGCCAGCTGTACACATTAATCTTGAAGGGTCTGAAGCGTATTGGTAGTCTATGGAACTGGGCGATTGAGATGGTGAGGGAGGAAGACGCGTCGTAAGGACTATGACGGTGGCACCGTTAGGTGCCTCGGTTGTAACTAGTTTAGTATAAATAAATTTGTAATCAGCATTGTGCAGAATAAATTGTTTGCCATTTTTCTGAATTTGCATCGACATATAAGTAAGGTGTAGGTTGTATCTCGAAGTACAACATTTTCTCGAACTTTGTATGCTTGTAAATCTATGTCTTCTCGAGCATGTATGGTTGGTTGAATTTCTCGTGTACGGAATGGAAAATATTTGTAGGATGAGTTGTCCCGAAAATATCTGGAGGATGAGATTCTCTGATCCATGGCATGATCATAGGGTGAAGATAAATGTTGGTTAAGATATTCCTTTATAAATATGCAAGCCGTTTGGGGTTTGGCAGAAGTGTGCTTGCAATGGTGAGGACTCGTTCACGCCGTCAGAAAGATCTGGAGGAAGCTCGTTTGGCTATTAAGATAATTGAAGTGGAGGAACGATATTTTGAACGTTTGTCGGTGGCCGAGGAGTTATCTGATTGCAGGTATGTCTCCGGAACAAATTGAGGTTGAGACTGATCGTTGGTTTTGGTACGGTATCTTTGCAGATGAAGTTCGAGAAGCTATACTTATTGCAGAGGATGAAATTCGGCAAGAGGATATACTTATTGCAGGAGGATTAGTGATCCCATGTGGTCAAGTGAACCATGTTCCTTACTTCAAATGTAACTACATGTGATGTAATGTTCTCAATGATTAATAAAAAATGTTATTGGAATAGTTAAATTGTGATTTCTTCTCGATGCGTGGGTAATTGCATTGTCGAATATTTTTTGAATTTTGAATTGTGGTTATAACTGTCCCAAGAAAATAGGAGGTGAATAAAAAAGGAAAGATGTGTTGTAGGTGCTTGTAAAATAATGGCTAGGTGCGCTCCTGTAGGTGATGTTTTGAGGTATAAGGAATTTGAGGTACAATCACTTTTAATCAACATAAGAGCTGTCTTGGTGAAGATGGATATAATAGAGGAGATAGAGGGGTATATGGACGGCTTGGAGAAGCAATGCACAAACTTGTTGATGTTCAGGAGGCAAATGGTTAAAAACTTTGATAAGAGACGTGGGAGGCATTACGCGCGGCTACTCGAACGGTTGTGAAGGGGTATGATGAACAGTTGCGTGGGGCCTATAAATATCCCCGTGGTCGGCGAATGTTCACACCCCACTAATTCTGAAATTTTTTCTTTGAGCTATAATTCGTCTCGTTCCTCTTATTTCTCTGTCCACCATTGGTAAAGAGGAGATTGATGTTTTAATCAAGAGGGCCAAACTTGCAAAAAAGAAGGATTTGGAAGTGTCACGAATTCAAGGTCAGTTTTCTACTTTGAGAATTTGTTATTGATTAATGCTTGTTTTGTGTTTATCGTGATATGAGGGAATACCCATTATAGATAAGAGGTATAGTAGTTTATTGTATGAAGTAATTTGAACAGAAATGAGTAATTGTTTGATAAATTGAGAAAAATATGTTTTTAGGGTTTGAATAGAAAAAACTGGTGTGCTGTGATTTGGAGATGATAGAGGGAATGTTGTCGTTTGGACGAGGTGAATTGGTGATATGGGGTTATGTGATTGTGTAATTTTGATGTGGCTTGAAGTGGACGGGGAGAGGATGTAGTTTGGTCACCGCCGGTGTTACGGTGGGATTTGGAGATCTCTCTAGTAATATTTTGTGTCGTAGGATATGTGTAGATGTGTTGCCAGATTTCCTATTGATTTGGGCCGAATTTTACGCCGGAGAGAACACAAAATCAATTTTTTTAGATTCGGGTCCTTTTTGGCGGGAAACTATGTGGCAGATAAAACGTCTTCGAGGAGTTTCGTAGTTCCTGTACACTCGAGCAAAATATGTTAGGGAAATAAAATAGTTCTGGATGTTAGGACTTGAGTAAAATCTTTATGTGAAACTTGTATCGATAACTAATATAATAATGTCGAACTGGATAGTAATAGAATGAATGCCGGGTTGGAGAATAATACTCGACAACAGTATCGAGACTAACATATGAACATATATAATGTATAAGATATGATATTATACTAACTTAAAAAAGAGGATATGATTTTCAGGTTAAAAAATGGTTGAACTAGTCCAAAACGTTAACTGTCATGATGCTGATAGAGAAGGGATCTTCGATAATTTTGTTGACGTATAACCACTAGTAATCGATGTGACAACTTGTGTCCAAGAACTGGGTGGTAGATATAGGGTGGGAAAAAATAATGTGGAGGTTGCTAATAGGAATCATGTTGATTGTGAGGGCGAAGTCTCGGATGGGGAGAAGATAGATATATATGTTGATCATGAGGCGCAAGAAAGTGATCGAGAAGGGGGTGATGGTAGGGGTTGTGAAGGAGATGAGGTAGAAGCGGTGTAGGAGGAAGATGTGGAGGAGGAAGAGATAGAGTGTTATGGGGAGGCTCCAGAGACCAGTGAGATACTGAACTTCAAGTCGAAGTATGGTATCCCTAAAGACATTAGGTTGGAGGTGTACCACTGGGAAATGATGGATCAAGATGTCCCATTTAACGGTATACTGGTGCATTGAGAACAGATTAAAAAGGGGTTAAAGCTTCCCATTCGAGCTGATCAGAATTTTTTTCTAAATTTCGTTTATGTTGCCCCTAGGAAGTTCAACCCTAATGTATACGATCTTTTTAGGGTTGTGGGGGTGATTAACGGGCGTTTAAGGGAGAGGGGGGAAGAGTTGATAATTGTGTGTGTATTACACACTGAAACAAAATCCACAAAAAGTGGGGTATAGGTACTTGGCGAGGTTTCTGAAAAGGCATATGTTTTATGAGATGGTATTGACAGGGGGGAAATACTTTGCCGATTATCTCCTTGTGTCTGGGAATTATGAATTTGACGAGAAAGATCCAAGGGAGCCTCTGAAAAGGAAGTGCATCACTACAATAAAATTAGGAATTGACAACGTTAGAAAAATGCTATTATAACCTACCATAACGTTTTTCAAACGCTTTATTATGCGATGCTATCCTTTTTACAATAGCATTTTTCCGAATGTTAGTAAATAATAGTATTTGAGGAACACTATCAATTTATTTTAAATGATATTTCCCCGTTGACATAGTTGACTTTCTATAATGTTATTTTCCCGTTGTTTTTTCTTTTTAACATAGCATGTCTGTAATGCAATGTTTTGTGCCTACCATAACATTCATGCAAATTCTTTATTTACATGACATAACAGATAGTAAACGTTATCTATTAGCTTTTCTATAACATTTGTTTAAGGCTATTATTCGATGTACCATAACATTTTATAAAAAGCTATGATTTCCAAAATGTTAACATAATATCTTCAAATGTTATCTTTGCTCAACAAATTAGTAGTACAAAACAATTAGAATATTCAATAAACGTTATCATTAACACTTTCTAAATTACAAAAATAAAATTAACATTTCATCAAATAAATAAAAGTCATATACTTTACTACAAAAAAGACTGATATAATAAAAGTTGATCTTATAATCATCATATTCAGGTCTTCAACAAAAAAAAAGATAAAAACATAAACTTCAATAAAAGAAAATCCCTTCTTATCTATGTGCAATGGCCAAACACTGTAGGAAGTCATTTTCAACTGCGACGCCATCTCCATAAACTGCATAAAAAGTACGAAAAAGAGTGTAAGCAAAATAAATTATAAATACCAAAACAATCATACCATATCTAACCTAAAAATGAACACCAATCATGACTCTTACTTTAATTTTTCATATACAAAGATCAGCCAACTAAGGATCTACTATCATGGATCAAGATAGTATAATCTACAGAGATGGAGAGATGCAATCTTACAATAAATGGCCTTTTATCCTTAATTTCTTTTACCGAAAATGCTAATTTTGAATACAAGCTTTCTGCATCTCAAACAATCAAAAGTCATGATTGGTCAGAACATGGATGACATTCACATCTTTACAGTTAATAGATCCAGATGTGCACCTCGGGTTGTGAAACTGAAATAGTGAAGCAAGGCTTTCCTTGCAAAGGAAAAACAAAGATTGGTAATTATAATAAAGTGATTTGGGAACGATGCACTGCACTAGCAAATCTACACCCCCTTTATTAGATTGTAATATCCTTTGTAATATATGGTCATTAAAAAGATCATAAAATTTTTGTAACTGGCAAAAAGAAAAGCTATCATAACACAAAGGAATTGGGGCCCCGGTCGGAGGGGTATATATCATCTAACCTATAGATTCATATGTGTTTACTGGAGGGTATATACCAAGTAAAATCATAGAGCAAATTTAGCGAACAAATGATGTCAATGAACAATACTTTTGTTCTGCTTCAACTAACAAAGAATTAACAGTAGTAAAAACAAGTACACGATATTAGCAGATACAAAAATTTATTCTCATTTCTTACTTTTTCTACTTGGATAGCGATTGCAGATGCTAGATTGCTTGAAATCCTTTAAATGCCAAATGCACATGGATTACAATTAATACCAACCTATATGCCCTTACTTACGCATTATAGCTTACTAGTACATCTAAACATCACATTGTTCTGCAAATGCAATCAATAACTATATGGGCTAGAAATGCTTTCAATTACATTGTTGACTAGTATGTATTAGAGAACACTAAAAGCTTTATCTCAATATCAACAACAAAAATAAACTAATGTACTTTAAATTTTAGAAAATTAAGTACTGTTTTGGGCTGGAAAATTTAAACATGAAAAAGGTGAGCACCGACACTACCATCTACAGTATAATGCACTTTCAACGGCTCAATTTGAGAGGCAAAAAATGGGACTGAACTTTGCATTCTAATTCATGTTCGACGAAATCTCCAATGGATCTTTTGCCAATAGGAAATGTCACATCTAAAATTTTCATAGATCTGAGAATACCGTAACCAATATGGATCCTTTAGTTATGGTCACCATACTAAGTTGCAAGAATTTGCTAAGGAATCGAACTCAAAGAAAAGCATTAAAATCCTATAATGCAATTGTATCCTACACTTTTACTTATAGTTTTCTTTAGTTTCTAACCTGTTAATCATTTGCAGTAATGCGTTTGAAGAACTCTTTCAAGGAAATTATTAATAGCAAAAGTATTATATTAATTATCAAATAACAAGGTATGAACTGAATATGTCAATTCTCTAATACTTGTATGTGTGGGTGTTCAAATCTGAATAGTAAGCCAACACTACTAAGGGATAGAGATAAGATATGATACATATGGCCATGATTGGAATTTGCCAACTACTTTCCTTTCTTTGTTTTCAAAGATATGATACATATGGTTTTAGTCCTCCCTTTGTAGGTTTTTTTTCATCAAAAAATCTCAACATTTCCCCCAAAAAAAGCATCAGTTCATAATTTGTAGTGATATCATTTCGTTAGAAAATCAAGACTAACCTTATATTGGTGTCGACACGTAAGTAGCATTATGGTACCTGAAATATTGAAAGCAGAAGAAAGCTAGCTTAGTTCCTTCTAAGGTGAAGTTATCTAAAAACACTTATCTAATCCATAAAACAAAGAAGAAACCATCAACTATACAGTATGTTAATGGATGGGGAAAGTTTAGTGGCATAAAGTCCCCACCAAAGCAAAAAACACATTTATTGATCTTATTGTTCTTAGACTTATAACGGTAACACCCAATTTAATGGTTACGAACCCCATGAGAAAACAAAACCCATTAAAGAAAAACTTGTGGTGAATTCATGTAAACCCCATAGTTGAAGAAACCCGTCTTAAAAGGACTCATTGATTTTACTGTACCCCAATTTGAAATCCCTAAAATCAGAAAATGGGGATAATTCCTGGAAACCCTAGAAAATAAAATCACTTACTATTGCAACGAAAGTGGTAAATTAAGGTGTTTGCATTTAGATTTGCCTTGTTGATTTTATAATTTACATGTAAACCTTTATCTCCAAATGGAGAGAGAGAGAGAGAGATACTGGCCTCATTCAATTGATCCATTGGCATCGGCATAGCGGAGATGAGTTTGAGAGTTGAGAAAAGATGAGTGATGGGGTTTCTGAGTTGTTCGGTTTCGATGAAATATGAATCTTGAAAGCTGATCCCGAGCAGGACATTTTGGAGCGAAATTTAGTTCAGGCTGGCATAAGTGCGATGGAAAGTAGAGTGCATTTTTGCTGTTTTTACTGTTTTTATTGTTTGTCCAACCACCGGTTGACACGTGTTTTTTGGTCAGATGTAATATTTTATTTTTCTGCCCGAAATATTAAAGGGCAGCTGACGTGGGACCTACAATTATTTATATTCAAACTCTTTTCTTTTATTTTCTCTTACTCTTCTCTCTCTTCTTCTCTCCTCTTGGCATCCGAAGGAAAACATAATGGTAGTTGCGTCTGCTGCAGTATTGATTCAAGAAAGTGAGTCCAGTTCAATTCAAACCAAGAAAGTGTCACAAGTACGAGAAGCCTTCACCTGAGAAAAAATATATTCGAATACTTTCTTCTTTTACAATTAGGTTTAAAGAGGTTTTCTTGTAATTGTATCTTCTTCCACTCTCGCCATGTATACTACTCCCACTTTCTATGGATAGTTACTGCGTACATATCGTCTCAAACTTAAGCATCTAAGCACTGTGCATTTTTTGGGTTGCGGACAGTTCCGCATTTTTATAATCTAAAAAGATTGCTAATGGTAAATATAAGTTGCAGAGATATCGATTGTAGATATTAAGTGCTTTCCATTCTGTTAATGGGATGCACTGATGATAAATATTACATGTTCAGTTGAAGGTCATACCGCTAAATATTTACAAGCGGGTTAAATCGATATGAAATGTTTGAGAGCCACGCTTGAAACACTGCGAAATATTGCTCCAATATCGAACTATAACCACCTCATCACTGCGCTGGCAAGAAAGCTTTGACTCGAACAAGAGGAAAAACATGCACCTGCAAACACTTTTGATAACATTTCGCTTTCTAGTATTCGGCGTTCCGACGTTATCTGAGTTATTTCGCTTTCTTATATTTGTATCGATGTCAACTATGTAATACGCCTACTTGGGCTTTAGGAACTATTTCTTCTCTAAATCGCTTTAATTGACTTTGCTTCAGTTTGTATAACGGTGTCTACTGAGATAAGCTTATTTAGTTTCATTTGGCTTAAAATACACCAAGTTCTTACATGTATAGGTTAAGGGTTTTAAAACTTTTCCCCAACCTCACAAACCACAAACCCCAGAAAAGAGTATATGAAGATATATGGTTTCTAGGCCAAAATGGACCAATAAAGAAGAGGAGAGAGGAGTAAGAGAAAAGAAAAGAAAAGAGTTTGAATATAAATAATGGTGATGGTGGTTGTGCGGGACCAAGTGGAGAGAAGAAGAGGAGAGAGAAGGATAAAGAGAAAAGAAAAGAGTTTGAATATAAATAATTATAGGTCCCACGTCAGCTGCCCTTTAATATCTCGGGCAGATAAATAAAATATTACAGCTAACGAAGAGACACGTGTCAACCGGTGGTTGGGCAAACAGTAAAAATAGCAAAAAAGTAAAACAACAAAAATGCACTCTGGAAAGTAGTCCCTAATTCAAGTAACCCCGATGAGTGGTGTTTCGTATAGAAATTGTGATATGATAGTGTACATTTGCAAAACGCTATTAAAAAGAGTCACTTTTAATAACACTTAGTAAAAATGCTATGAATTTACTGCTATCATATGTGATTTTTCTTAATCCTTCAAAGCATGCTTTCATCTATGTGTGTTTCTAGGTAACATATTTGTCGAAGTTTTGACTTGTTTACTGTTTTGGGTGTTGTGTTAATTATCCTTTGTTTTGCCTTCGTGCAGCTTTGAAGGAGGTCGATAAAAACTCGAAGATCTAGGAAAAATTATACAATATCAGAACCAATTACTATGGTTGAATCGACTCTCTGGTTGCCGATCAAGAGAAGGTCGAAAGTCTATTCCAAGAGGCTGGAATAAAAAGAACCCGAACTAAAGGATTGAATATTCCTCTTATCGATGGCAAAATGTATGCCAAGAACAAGAGGGTTGCTGAGTCGAATCTGCCCCTCTAGAACCCTGCCCTAAATGGGTACACTACTAATTCCGTTACGGCGGAGAGAGAGGCTCTGTTGAGTAGGAGCTTCGGGAAGAACAAAAGGTAGAGAGCTGTTAACCCTCCTGTTGCTCCTGCTCCTCCGTTGAAGAGGGCATTTCGACGATCTCCTATTAAGGAGGGAGAGACTGCTGATGCCTCGGGTTCTGGGGCGATGAATGTTACCCAGGGTCAACCATCAAAGGCGGCCACCAACTTACAATAGAAGATTTCTGCGAAGAAGGTTTCTGCGGGCTTGGAGAAGAACCAGTCTGGTGGGGAATCCGATGATTAGGTCCAACGGACCATTGAATCTTACGCTGCCGAGACGACCTTTCTCGAGGAAGAATTCTCTGACTGCTTAGTGGGAGCAGAAAGTCTGTTAACCTTCTTCATCGAAGGTCACAAAACAATGACCAAGGTGAGAAATTTTCCTGTTTTGCTTCAACTAAAGAACTTGCTCCCTCACTCAAGAACTCATACTATGACTATAATACAGATTAAGAAGATGCTGGTCAAGGGTAAGCCTCATATTCTTGGTACTGGGACTCTGGAAAACCAACTTCTCGCTTACAAAAATATCGAGAAGGAACTGCTGAAGGAGAAGGTGGAACTTTTCCAGGAGAAAGAAAGCTTGGAGGCGAAGTTGGAGAAGCTGAAGCTGGGAGCTGGGAAGGCAAATGAGGTGGCCGTTCGCGAGGTGAAGAAGGCCTGGGAGATGGAGAAGAGGAAAGAGGTCGAGCAGATAAGGGCTGATCTAGCTAGGGAGAAGGAAGATGCATTGGCCTTTCAGAAGACTAATTTTGAGGGAGATGTTTAGGAATAGATCCTATCTGTTTGTTGGTCGATGGAGGTGGAGCATGCCAAGGTCCTCGACGAGGTGAAGGTAGAAACTGGTCGAATCACTATTGACTCCCTCAAGCGTATGAATGTCAATTTCTCTAGGGGGTTTCATGAGATGGAAGAGAGAAATGATTTATACAAAGGGTTGACAGTTACTGCTGGGGGGTGATCTTTTTTGATTCAGATCCTGAGGAGGAAGTGCCTGAGGTAGCTACGCCTGTACAGCCCGAAGGTACTGTTCTCAAAGAAGTATTGGATGACCTTACTTCTGGTTTGTTAGTGAAGGATACTCGTGAAACTCCTCTTCCCGAAGAATGAAATAGCTGAAGTTAATTTGTTTTTATTTAAAATGGTTTTTGTTTTCGTTTTGTACAAGTGGCTGATGGGACCGAAGAATATTTTTATTTTGAATGATAAGTTTGACTATTTTGAATAATCGTTATTGAAGGAAATATTTGATAGTTGATATATCGTTAAGTAATCGACAGTGTTGCATAATATTTGGTAGAAAAATATGTTAAGTGTATGATTCGATATGATGATAATAGGACATACTATCTTCTAGATGTGTGTTAGATATTTGTTTAACGTAATTTGATCTATATAGATAGATATGATAGCCATGTGATAACTTAATTCTTTGAGAAATGTGGCCAGATGTTTTTCCTCGATGGGATATCTGGCTGGAATAAAAAGATAAGCAGGTTATGCAATTGTCGAAGTAGTAACGATTGACAAACAATTGGCCTTGTAATTGGATACTTGCTTGTCAAAGATATGAGATCTCAGTTAAACAAATACTTAGAAGTTTTGTAGATAGAGAGTATATAGAAAAGATGATTAAATGATGTGGGAGAATAAATTCATTTATTGGATAGTAGAAAGTTATACAATTTCTATCTGTAGAATATCTTCAGATAGACTGTGTTCCATGGCAACTTGAGTTGTACTTCGTTCTCAGTCATTAACCAGTAGGTACCATTATCAGTCTTGTCGCTAATGATATAAGGTCCTTCCCAATTCTCTAATAATTTGCCAAAATTTTTAGGCCGAGTACTGTCTTGAACTAGTCGAAGTACCAGGTCGCCGATGTCGAATTTTTATTTTCGTACTTTCTTGTTATAAGCTTTGCGCAGAGTGTCATGGTATCGCCCCAAGTATGCAATTGCTTGATCTCGAGTTTTTTCGATCCAATTGAGATTACATAGAAGTCTAAGCTCATTTTCTTCATTTGTGACCTTTCTTCTTGCAGTTGGGAGGTCGAGGTCTAAAGGGATGACAACTTCGGTACCGAAGGCCATCATAAATGGTGTGCAACCTATAGATGTTTAAGGAGTTGTTTTGTATGCCCACAAAATACTGAGTAGTTCTTCCACCCATCGTCCTTTTTTTTATCGAGGCACTTGCAGAGCCCTGACTTGATACTTTTGTTAATAACTTTTGCTTGGCCATTTCCTTGTGGATAATAGGGTGTCAAAATTTTCAGTTGGATCTTGTATTTGTAGAGGAACTTAAGGACTTTCTTACCGATGAATTATTTTCCATTATCGGATCGTATCATTTGCAGACAACCAAATTGAGTGATGATGTGTTCCCAGAGGAATTTGATTACTTAATTTTTATCGGTGTGGCAAAGTGGTACAACTTCGACCTATTTGGTGAAGAAGTCAGTGGCTATAAGGATGAACTTTCTATTGCCCGATGCTGGGTGGAATGGACCAATGATATCGATTTCCCATCTTTTGAATGGCCATAAGACATTACTGACGTGTAAATCAAAGGTTGGACTTTTGATGTTTTGAGCGTGTATTTGGCACTTATAGCATTTTTGGACAAAGTCTTCACAATCTTATCTCATCTTTGGCCAGTATAACCCTTGTGTGAATGCTCGTTATGCCAGTGATCGACCTGAGACATGTGCGGCATAGATCCCTTCATGAAGCTCCTTGATTTTGATGTGGGCTTCCATTGTGAAATACATTCGATGAGCGATCCTCCCCTGGTGATTCTGTGTAGTATCCCAACCTGGACTTTGAACCATGTACATTTTGCTAATAAAGGCTGAGCTTCTTCCTTGTTGTCTGGGAGGATGTTAAAGTTAAAGTATGTGAGAAAAGGTTTTCTCCAATCTTTGGGATCTTCTTCTTCGATAACCTGAATTTGCATGGAATAGCTTGTATCGAGACTGGAATGTTTGAGTACTTATATTTCCAAGGTTCTCTTCCCACTGTCTTCAAGCATTATGGCGATATAAGCTAGTGCATCAACATGACGGTTTTTAACTCTTGGAAGATAAGAAATTGTTGCTATTTTGAATTTGTTCATTTTTTCTTCGACTAATGCAGCGTAGTCAACCATTTTACCAGATGTTTTGAATGTCTTGTTGTAGTGGTTGGCTACTAGTAAAGAATCCACATAAACAACTATTTCTTCTGCTCCAAGTGCTAATATAAGTTCGAGGCCATGTAGGATAGCTTTGTACTCCATTTCATTGTTGGTGGCTTATAATTTGAGTTTGATAGCATTTTCAATTTGGTGATTGGATGGTGTTACGAGAACTATGCCAATTCCCGATCCTCCCAGTCCCGAAGATCCGTATGTAAAGAGTCTTTATCCTTTACTTTTAGATCACGCATTTAGCTCTATAATTGAGTCATCGGTGAGTACTTCTTCGAGTTCTTACCACTCAGGGTCTTCGACGGGAAAGTCTACCAGAAAATCCGCTACTGCTTGTCCTTTGATTGATATTTGTGGTTCAAAGGAGATATTATATTCCCCTAAGAAAACAGACCATTGTTGTACTCGTCAGAACTTCTCCTTTTTAAAAAGTACTAGTTTGAGGGGGAATTTGGTGATAACTTTGATTGAGTGTGCTTGGAAATATGGTCGAAGTTTTTGAAAACTGTAAACCAAGGCTAGCAGCTACTTTTTGATTGTTGTATATCTTTTTTCTACAGTAATGAGAGTTTTACTGATGAAGTAGATCAGTTTTTCTACTCCTCCGTCTTCTAGAATAAGAACTAAATTGATTGAGTCTTCTATTGTCGATAGGTATATTATCAGTACTTTGTCATCAACAGGGGTACTCATTATGGGAGGATGGCCCAAGTATCTTTTGAGATCTTGGAAAGCCAATTCGCAGTCTGGGGTCCAAACTATTTCTTTGGGTTGTTTCTTGGACATTGGAGCTAGATTCCTACGAAGAAGGAGGTAAAGTAGTTTGCATCGATCAGATAATTTTGAGATGAACCTGTGAAGAGCCGTAATCTTGCCTGCAAGTTTTTGTACATCTTTTTTGGTTTGTGGTGATGGCATTGCCATGAGTGCTTTGATTTGGGTCAAATCTATTTCTATGCCCTTCTTACTAACCAGATGTCCCAAAAACTTCTCAGATGCAACACCAAATTGGCATTTTTCTGGGTTTAGCTTTATTCGTAAGTACGAAGGATGTCGAAGATGGTTTGTAGATTGCTACAATGATCCTCTCGTTTTAAGCTTTTGCAGATCATATCGTTGATATAGACCTCCATGAATTTGCCTAAGTGATCTTTAAATATTTGAGTGACAAGTCGCTGGTAAGTGGCTCCTTCATTTTTTAATCCAAAGGGCATAACTGTGTAACAATAGAGACCTCGTTTCATAACAAATGTTATTTTTTCTTGGTCTTCTTTGGCAAGGGGAACTTGATTATATCTGGAGGCTGCATCCATCATCGAAAGAAGTTCATGCCCTGTTTCGGAGTCGAGGAGATAAGGAATCAGAGGGAGGGGAAAGTTATCTTTTGGTATAAATTTGTTTAGTTCAGTGAAATCTATATAGACCCTGATTTTCCCATTTTTCTTTGGGACAACCATGATATTTGAGACCCATTTTGGATATTTGGTTTCTCTAATGAACTTGACGCGAAGTAGTTTGTCTATCTCTTCCTTGACTGCTTCTCGAAGATAGGGGGCTAAATTGTGATGCTTTTGTACAACGGCTTTACTGTCTAGAAGGAGGCTGAGCTTGTGGCATGCAATCGATAGATCGATGCCTGACATCTCTTGGAAAGACCATGCAAAGATGTCGATGTTTTTATTTAAGAGTTGCATCATGGTTTCCTTTTCTTTGGATGATAGTTTTGAGCCAATAAAGGTATTTCTTCATGGTCCATCAAGCTCTATGGATTTAACTGCCTCAGTATCGTGTTGCTCAAACGTTGGAGGTGGCTCCTTATGTAATTGTTATGCCTTCAGAAGTTTTGCTATGTAAGAGTTTGTAATGGTATTTTTGTACATTTATGCTACATCTTGACTCCCTTTGATTTCATAAACACCGTAATCAGTTGGAAAACATAAGCCAGATGATATGTCGATGGTACTACCTTGATAGAATGAATCTAACTCTTTCCCATGATACCTAAATATTTTGATTCCGCATCGATAATAATGAATTTGACGAATATAGTTTCGGGTCCTGCTTGAACATGTAATGTGATTTTACCCAAGGCTGGTTCTTTAGAATCGTTGAACCCTGTGATAGTTGTTGTCAAATCTTTAACTAAATCCTTGAGGCCTAGAACATCATTTACTCTTTTGAATAATACATCCACTGTACTTCCTATTTTGACAAGAAGCGTGTGTAAGTAGTCTTGTCCTACTTTAAGCATTATGACCAGTGGATCGTCATGAGGGTATTTAGCATGGTTGGTGTCAGAGTCTTTGAAGGTAATGTGATATAGACGATTGGCTTTGCTGAAGTTGGATAGAAGTTTTATAGATTTTTCTAATGACGTCATCTTATAGCAGGATGTGATTATGTCATCTTTCTTCCTTTTCTTTCCCTTCTCAATTTTAATCATATAAAGATGGTGAGCTTGGCCTTGTTCTTGCTCTTATTCGACTTCCTTCTTTTTTGTTTCTTCTTCAAGAAATTTTTGGACATCAACTACGTACTCATGAAGTCTTCCTGCGAGGAGAATACGATAGAAGATGCGTATCAGAGAGTAACAGTTGTCAGTCTCATGGCTATAAATATTATGATACTGATATTTGCTCGGTACATCAAGAATTGTTTTTGCTTCTCGTAACAAGTCATCTCCTTTTATTATTGGTAAAATTGCAGAGAGTATAGTCGTTATAGGAGGCAAGACTGGAATGGGTCTATCTATTTTCCCGTCTCTCCTCCTGATATTATTAGTGGTCCGTCCACGTTGTTTAGTAGCGACATTACTTGTTGGCTTTAGGTGTGGTGATGAGAACGCATCGTTGGTATGAATGACTGAGGAGCTTTTCATTTTATCTTTCTTGGATCGTTCGAGTTCGATGTAGTTATTGACAACGTCGATCATTTCTGTTACTGTCTTGGGTTTGTATAGGGTAAGCTCTTCTCAAACTTTAGAATCGATGTGGAGTGTTGAGGTGAATGCTGGTACGACAATTTTGGAATCTGAATTTCTAATCTTTATCGCTTCTTATAGGAAACTCTTGTAAAAGCTATCTAAGGTTTCTTTTGCACCTTGCTCGAAGAATAATAATGAATCGACTGTTATTTCTCTCTCCTTAGTATGCGTATAGTTTGACTCAAAAAGCTGTTGTAACTGGTTAAAGCTAGTGATCGAACCTTTGGGAATAGTATGAAACCACATGAGAGGTTCTTCCTTAAGGCTCATATTAAACAACTTGCATAAAATGTGATCGAGTTTTATGTATAATCTAACGGCTGCTTTGAAGTGACAAATGTGGGTAAGAGGATTAGTGAGTCCCGCATATTAATGAAACTTCAGCATGTGAAAATTGTCTAAAATCGGCATAACTTTGAGATGAGGGGAATTAGGGTTTGTTTCGATCCTATCGAAAACAAATTTTCAGCTAGGATTATCAGAATGTATAGCTTGAATCCTATTGTTCATATCATCTAAGGTGGTAAATTACTGAAGAATATATGGTGCGGCTGCAACTTGAGGATCAAAGTTGTCTTGTCCTTCGGGTCTTAACCTATCTCTCACTGGTCGCCTCACAGGAGGTGGTGGGGTCTGGAGACATGTGCGTCGACTTCCTTGGGTGGTCGATGCTGATGAAGTAAGACTAAAATGTCGAGAAGCTCTATCTAGGTTCCTTTATCTAGATCTATTCATTCTTCCCTTGGTAAGTTCTTTCTTTGTGTATCTCTGGATCGATGATCACTTCGGGCTTAGGAAGGTGATGCTTGGCGGATAGTGAATCGATCTTGAGGTCTTTGTAAATTTTCCATTTCCTTCTGATGGGTTTGACTCTGCTGTTTCAAGGATTTCCTCCTCTCGTCTCTTTCGACTTGAAGATCTTAGACGTAGATTCCCTGATCTTTGAGTCGCTGGACTCTTTCTGATTCCATCTACTTTTGAAGTTTGACTACGACATTGTGTAGATTGATGGCTTCTGGAAAGGCAGGTACGGGGTTGACCTCGTGGTTCCTCTGAGTACTGAATGTACTTCTGAGGTTCATATTTGTCATGAGATTGTCTAGAATCAGAGTTGGTAAAGAAAAAAAATGTAGTTTTCCTACAGACGCCGCCAATTGTAATGATGTATTTTATGGACGGTAAACATCGCCAATACTTTTGTAAGGAGATTGCAATTTAAAACTATGACGCACTAGATTTTATGTGAAAACTCAGTAAAACTTGAGAAAAACCATGATCTCGAGGAGGATTTAGTAGTAAAATCCAATATGTGCTAGTTATTACAATTGCTGATGGCTAATAAATATGTGAATGATAGAAAATAGTAAAATTTTGGCCCTGATTAACATATACTCTGCCTATATTTATAATGGATACATGCAGTTACAAAAATAAATGGTTTCCTATTTTGCTGGGAAGTGGACGAACTTCGCGGATCTTCTTGTAACGGGTCTATTTGACCAAGCGTAACGGCTACTGTAGTGGGTTGAGCTTTATAGTCGTAGATGTGACTTCTTCTCAAATAATAGAATATCTTCGACTAAGTTCTGCTAGCTTCTCCTTATCGAATATGAGGAATATACTACTACAAGAACCTCACTGTCTTAGTTTTTCAACTCAAAAAGCAAGGTTGAGCAAAAAGCACGGTTGAGTCTTACTTTCTAAGGCTCAATCTTACATTTTTATGTCGTGATTGGGCGTCCAAGTGTTGGGTGTCTGTTTGTTTTTTAATCGGACGCCCAATAGTTAGGCGCTCGATTAAATATGAGGTACTGTTAGATAAAATTAGGCCTCACTCACTTGGTTTTTATTTTTTTTCAACCAAGTGAGTGTGGTACTTTAGGAGATACTCTTACTCATAGTCATTCATTGTTCTTTCTTCTAACAATAATAGAAATCAAAACTATGTTTTCTATGTAGTCAATAAAGGGGTAAAAGAACAATTGCTTAGAAGAAAATTCATAATCTAAAGACCTATCACATTTTAGTACTAGAGTTTGTTATGGTAAGTACCATAATTTTTTCTTCCCCCTTTAAGTTTGTTGTTTATTTATTGTGTAATTGTATTTTGTTAGGAGTTGGGTACAGCCCAAGGTGGGGGCCCAACTAGATTGGGGTGTCCCACTGGACTCCTAACAAGCCCATAAGCCTTTAGGGTTTATGGGGATAATTTTAGTAGGATAGGTAACATATGTTATAGGGTTATCCTCTTTGTAGTACGTACAAAAAAATAAAATTCAATCAATAAAGATATCCTCTCTTTTTTCTCTCAATTGCCCTTGATAGATCTTGCTGTGATTAATATATTATTATCCAACACGTTATTAGCACGCAGAGCTAGTGGATCAGGGAGAAGAAATAACTCTCTAAACATCAGCATTTTCTGGGAAATCTTGCGTTGCAGAGAGATATTTTACCTATTTTTTGAATTTATATATTTTTTTCTTCTCTAATCTATGATATAGGATATCTGCATATAGATTACAGTAATTTTTACCTATTTTTTTCAGATTAAAAAAATATTTTTTGGTGTTTTTTACCCTTGATTAAAGGCTATTTTCAAACTAAAATATCTTTTTTTGTGGACATCGGATAGATGCAAAACTATTTTTTTTACGAAGCCTAACCCATGAGCTTTCCAACAGTATATGATATTTCTCAGGGAGATATTCAATCGCCAAGAAAGTGGCGTTGAAACTAGGTAGTTTTACTGCCAAAAACGGCGATTTTAGGTCATGATAACGTCATCAATAAAAAATATATTTTAAATTATTTTTTTATTTAATGACGTCATCATTATCCATTCCCAGATGTCAGCAGTGACACGTGTCGAGAACACGTAGCACACTTACATGGCGGTCACTGGAGTTAATACGTGGCAGTTACCGGGGGTGACACGTGGCAGTCACTGAGGGGTGACATGTGGTAGACCGTTTGACTCGGTCAAAATGGTCAACTCGGTCCAGGCCTTGACCCAGACCATGCCAGACCGGTCAAGGACCGGTTCAGACACTAAATTAGCTCTAAAGGACTCAAATTTTGGTCAATTGAGTTAAATTTTGTTGTTGAAAAATTCCTATTGATTGGACCTACACCATGGGGGACCCATTTTAATTTTTTTTATGAAAAATATTTTTTAAATTTTTTTAGGAATGGGTGCCTCGTATAGGAAAACTGATTCACTTATATGGGATATAAGTAAATGGATGAATACCTATTTAAGTATTTTACGATAGCTAATAAGATATTAATGGTATGCCCCCAGGATACTAATTATCATGATCAGGGATCATAGATAATACAAAACCATGACTAATTTCGAATATGACTGGGAGTCATATCTAAATCACAGTTAACAACTAATTAAAGCTCAATTGGGAATTGACTCAGTCTTATTTCTAAAACTTGGTGTCTGAGGAACTAATTTTTCGTATCTAGGTGCAATTAAATGTTATATGATAATATTTAGAGGTATATATGTACTGATAATAACCTATAGTACCCTAGAATATTAGTTCAAAATAGACATTATCTACCTATCTTGGGGTGGGACCACTTGCCAGCTAAACATCTAATACCCCTCATATTCATAGTAAATAAGGTCATTTGGCTAGATTATACCTACCTTATAAAACTTTAGGGAGTAGAACACCCTTGTTGTTAGAATAAGAAATACAACATCTAGTGGTTTTGAATAGTTGTCTTGGCTAAGACTCTATTAAAACATAATTTAAGGTTAAGATCACTATTTTACAGGGTAAAATTAGGATTTGACACTTAATTGGATATGAAAAAAGTTCACTTACAAGTAATGATTGGGAATCACTGACTTGAATACTATGAATTGCCTTTAGTAATAATTGGAAATCATGTACTTAAATAGGATTTCATCAGGAACGCACACATCTGGTGGTTTTGGTTTTGAATATCAATATTGGCTAAGATTCAATTAAAATGCAATCTAACATTAAGATTGTCATTTTATGGGGTAAAGTTAAGATTTAATTATTATAAAAGATTTCATGAGTTTTAGAAGATAAACAAGGTTCAACTATAATATGATTAGGAATAATTTATTTTCTATTATTCTAAGTACTATGATCTGTCTTTAATGCATTCGAAATGTTTATCAAGAATTGTTACTAATTACAATCTACCTTTTGTATAATAAATATTTGCCAGCCCACGTTATGATTATGCACCGTTGCGGCTTGATGGTTCCAACAACCTTTCTTAGTGTACGGACATAAAACTCCATCTGAAAATAATAAACGTCTCAAAGTTGATTGTTGCAGATAACACCGTCTTTGAACCACTCAGAGCAGATGCCATATTGGCTATACACGCCCACCTTGAGCCTGAGCTGAAGTTTTAACATCTACGTTGCAGAGATCCATATAGGTTATGGACAAGCTCAGAGGAACGCTTTGGTCTCCAGCAGGCCCTAACAACCTATAAGAACCGCAACCGCTGGAGCAATTTAAAGTTATCTGACTTCAAGTCTGTAGCTGGCTATAACTCAACACTGCAGAAAATTATTTCGGCAAGTAGGCTCAATAATTATTATGTCTTCGCGGAAGAGGTTTTGCAAAAAGCTTTTTCCACATTTCCACATTCACAGGCAAATGTGGAATTTGGTAGTCCTAGATATCTGATCCAACTCTTGCTCACTACAGAACAATAAGGCAAATTTGTTTTTAAGAAAAATAAGAGGTATCTCCTTATGATGAGGAGACCAGTTGTACAAAAGATCTTATCTCATGACAAAGACAACCATGAGCGGGGTTCTGGAAGTGGGAATGCGACTGAAGGCGGGAATCAGGGATTCTTGGGCCCTAAGATGCACTACAGGTTTAAAAGATTGGTAAACCACAGATACCAAAGATGATTAAGAAGCCAGATTCAAAATCTCTTTGCTTGAGATGTGGGGCAGCTGGACACTGGGTACAAGACTGCAAGACACCGTGGGTGCCTAAAGTCAAAGTTCAGGCTAACCACATCACCACTGACATAATTTCTATCACTATGAAGTTGGAAGCGTCAGATTTCTTAGGTGACACTGATGCCGACATGGATCAACACACAGAGTAATCTGTAATGATATCTCAGTATACATGTGATGTCACAGTAGAGAACACTAGTAGTTTCTTTTCTTGCAAAGACTTGATTTACTTTTTATTAGTATTTTGAATTATGTTGGGAACAAATAATTTATGTTTCAATAAAGTGCTCGTGATATGCATGGGATTTTCAAATTGTTCTAAATTGTGATTATTCAATTTTATTGCTTGGGAAGTAGTTAAATTCTATGTATGATAGTTGATCTACTATATATAACCCGCCTATGGATCTATCTGCTCATTGAGCATGATCGATAATCGGATAAGTGGCGACACATGTTTAAGAAACATTAGTACTGCACACTCGATCCATTTTGAGATATGAATATATTTCTTGTCTAACCTTGTGCATCGGGGATGACATGAATATCATTGGCACGACCAACATGATAAAACGTATTGAGTGCGTCACGCTATTACACTCTAATGGTACGATACGGGGTATCTAGTCCACTTTATATACTAGTAAATTCAGCTAGATTTTCTTGAGTTTAGGGAGATACATGATAATGCTTATCACGTAATGACTATGAGGGAAAATGACAAACAAGGTTCTGTGCATTTACTCAATGTCTAAAGGTTAGAACACGCTATTGGAATGGTTTCTAATATACTCCTCAGGGATCGGATAGTGAGGAAGATTATCAGGATTACATCTCAACTTTCCTTAAAAGGAGAGAAGATCCAGAGAATGTACGTGTAGCGATTATTTTTAAGGAAAGTTTATTATTTCATCCTAGTATGACCAAGGTGGAGTGAGATTTTTAGCCTTTGCTTTAAACGCATCCATAAAGACACATATGAACCTATTCATCCACATTGTGGCCTACTTAAATATTTATGGTCATAATAGACGCATCTAGGAGATGTTCTTATGTTTGCATATTATTAAAATCTTGGAATGCAACGTTAACACAACTTCTCACTTAGATTATTTAATCACAAGCTCAGTTCTTGGATTAACCGATCAAAGTCGATCGATACGACTTGACGGGGGCTTGAGAGTGTGACTCATAAGCTTTTTATGATTATTTGACTGCTAAATGGGATAGATAATTGAGCATCGTGAGTACCCTATACCATACCCAACTTGGGATTGACGGAGAACCTTATCAAGTAATTTAAGATAATCGCTAGGCCACTGTTATTATGATCACAACTTTCGGCTAGTGTGTGGGATATGTATTCTTGCTCCCACAACACTGAATAGGGTTCATCCCATAACAAATTATCATATTTTTTTACCCCAAAAGTGACTAGTAACTGGGTCGGAGCCTGGTGTCGCCCATTGACGAACATTTGGATATTCTATGCTGGTATCAATCGTAGAACAAAGTATGAAGATAGGACCCTCAACGTCGGCCTGGTATTATGTGGGTTATAATTCATATTTATTACTGAATATTTGGAACCCACTGGCGATATATTTACTGCAGGGTAAATAATTTTTACTTTAATGAGATGGTATTCCCAGCATTGGAGGAAGATATAACTGTCAATGTTGAAGATGTTTCAAAGAGGTCTTGGAAAACACCATCGTTATCTCATCTAGATCCCTATACATAAGTTAGGTGATAATAAGGTTCAACGAATTAGAAACCTCCAATTGGTCGTAAATGAATTGCCAGACACATTCATAAACACTATTAAAGTATCGTAAGTGTATGTACCTACAAGTAATACACCTACATAGCAAAACGTTATAGGAGAATTAGTACCGCAGCTGAACGCTTTAGGGGAATTAGTACCGCAAGAGAATCTGAGGCTTGGGCTTAGTGCGGAACACCGTTGGAAGAAAGTATTTCGAGCCGAGGAGTTGTAGAATAAGGGACAAATATGACTAATGGTGTATGATAATAGGAAGATATCGATCTACTAAAAGTCTGTAATAACATATCGCAGGATTGTTCGGTAGACATTTGTCGCAAGGTATTCATATTCACTGCTGTGCTCGTCATCAAGGATGAGGATTCATAATTACTTATTGTAAATAACTGTATATTATTGTATATTGGCCAAAGTGGGCATATGGAATCCAAGCGGAGCTCAGTTTGCCAGCATAATGTGAAGTGATACCATTAAGCATATCGGTTATATATGGGAAAGGTACAGAAACGTGATTATCTCAGAGAAATAATTTGGTCAAGGCAAAATTATTTGCCTAGGAAATCTTTAAGAGATCTGGCATCAATTGTAGTGTGACCTATTACCCAGTTATGGACGCTATAATGTTTTGGTATTGATCAGTCTCTCAAGTTAGTGAGGACAACCTGGACATGTGTCTGATATAAATTCTGCATATCTATATGGGAAACTAGATACAAATATCTACATGAAGCCACCTGTGGAGGTATAAGCTTCTAGAAGCAATTAAACCTGACACATGAGGTGTGTACGTAATAAAACTGGAAAAGTTATTATTGACTTGAAGTAATCAGGGACCATGAGACATAGTAAGTGGACTAAGTATTTGAAGGTCGGGGACTTTACAAATATCCTTACCTGTCTGTAGTAGCATATTTCCCAGATTCGACAAGGATAAACCTGTATAGCATAGTCGAAGACAACTCAACATTCGTGAAGATGCCATGCCTTCAACCATAAGACTTTGACCTACTAAAAATAGCCATTGTGCCTGGTCAAGAAAGAGTTGCTAGAGATCCGCGAAGTTCGTCCACTACCCTTGAAATAGGAGACTATTTCTTCTTTTTGTAAACTACTCGTATCTACAATAAATATAGGCAGATAATTGATTATTCAGATCTACAACTTTACCATTCTTTCCTCCTTACTTAACTGTTACACCACAAATTGTAATAACTAGCAACATATTGGATTTTACATCAAAACCCTCTATAAGGTCGTAGTTTTTCTTAGCTTTTACTGAGTTTCCACGTAAAATCTTATTCGCTTAAACTTATTATTACCTTATCCTAACTAAAAGTATTGGTAAAGATTATCCTCCCAAAAAACACGCCATTATAATTGGCACCTGTAGGGACTTATCCCTTGATCTTACCTAAAGTGAAGCTATCGCCAGTTCGAATCATCTCCTTCTCAGACTCACGCATTTTTAACATAACTTCTCCAATCAATATTTCAACCTACCCCACGAACTGGTTAAGAATGTGGGCCGAACTTAAACCGAAAAGCCTTATCCAGTCAAAGATACATGTCTCTCACGAACTCGTCACTTACTCAGTCAACCGCCACTAACCACAGTGTTTGGAAAACGTTCTCCAGCACGATGAAGAGCTGCGGGGAAGGCCTATATAAAGGAAAAGTTCTAGAAGAGGCAAGGACCAGAAAAATTATACAAGAGATCATCGGGAAACTACTTATTCTAGATTCTCAGCAACATTCAAACTTCTTAGTTACAAGGTTCAAGCATTTCTATATCTAGAGATCACTTGTAATAAGATATTCGCCTCAAACAATAAATATACTTTTAAAAATATCCTCCACTCGAGGTCGTGGTTTTTTTTACCTATTCAGAGGCTTTCCACGCTAAAATCGCCTGTGTCATTTCTTACTTTCTATTAGAATATTGCCGTAGGTGCATTGGTGTAATAACAAATTCTAAGCCATTTCGAGCTGACGGAATTTGGCCATTGTATTTAGCGCCGTCTGTGGGAAAGATTATATTTTTATGTTATCCTAAGGCATTCTTTCACTATAACTTTCAATCATGGTTACTTCCAGACGATTAGTTACAGGAACCTAGCTCGAAGTTTCAATGGAGATGGGGAAACTTACAGAGTTATGGGCTAATCTCAACACCGAAATAGAGAAATACATCGAGCTTGAACTTCAGTTAACTAAGGATCAGGAGCTTCATGAAAAAGAGCTCGACATAGAACAATAAGCTTGTTTGACAGTGCTCAAACGACATGAAGACCAGATGACAACAATACAGACTGCCCTAGAGGCTTTGTAAAATACTCAGATGGCTTCTCCAGCCAGAGGTCACGATCAGTTGCCAGAGACCTCCCGTGTTTCTGCAAGGGAAAGATTGGGACCTCGAGGAGTCGCTAGTAATGCTATTTCTAGGAATCTACAACACGAACCATAACCCTCCATACATTTGGGGGGTGAAGTTCAGTCTAGGTCACCGAATTTATGTCCGTCAGGAGGAAGAACAACGACCTTAGCATCAAATTCCAATATGATATCGCCTGAGTGAAAGTACAGGCACTCATCATCCATAACTTGCTCGTCCAACGATTCAGCCAACACCTCATTACGTCATGAAAGAGCATATGGACCAGCAAATTAAGGAGTTAATCGAAGCACATGTTCTGAGTACTACTGACGATATCATAAAATTAAAAGGATGTCCTATTATCAAAGTACTATTCAAATTGGAGATACCAAAAGGTTTCCATACTCCAAAAATTTGTAAATTCAAAGGTACTGACCCGAAGGAGCTCATTCAACAGTACCGAGATTTATTGGGGTTTTACTCCTATCTCAACCACATCCTCTATCGTCTATTTGCTACAAGTCTATTGGAGGAACCACTCCAATGGTTCCACTCTTTCCTTGAGGACTCCATATATACATTTGACCAGCTGTAGAAATAGTTCATTAAGACATATGCCCACAATAGGGATAAAGAGGAGAATTTATATTTTCTTATCAGTCTTAAACAGTCACACAGAGAGAAGCTCGAGGATTTTGGGAAGAAATTTTTAGAGCTCGCGTGTAAAGTGGATAACCTCGATCAGAAAATAGTTGTTACTGCTTTTACCAATGCACTCCTGCTTGACTGCATGGCCAAAGAATACCTCTTCCTCAACAAACTGGCGACCTTGGAAGATATGATCACCAAGGTCAACAGTTACATCAACCTGGAGAGGATGATTTTTGAGCGACAGAAATCTACTAAATCCGTCCTCTCCACCAAAGGCTCATCTACAGATTGAGCCACTGAACCAAAGGAGGAACAAAAAGATCAGAAGTGCACCAAGGGCAATACTGGCTACCCTCGAAAAGGCAGTTTGCCAAACAATCCCATCCTCCCAAAGATGAACGCCTGAATCTTTACAATTTTTCCATTGCTTTTGAAGGATAAGCTCTACCGCGTCTCTCAACCACTGGAACCAATCGATAGTAGACCATATTGCCTGCATCATAAGGTATACTATCATTCTACTGATAATTGCTATGCTTTACAGAGGTTGTTCTAGTAGATTTTTAAAGAGGGATGGATGCTCGAATATATTGTCTACCTGCAATCATACAATGATGGCAGCAATAAGAAACAACTTGAAGTTATTCAGGTTAATGATCAAGTTGAGGAGAAGTATCTTTACCATATGCACCACAAATACATGATCGAAATCAATCAGATCACCAATTATAACAGATCAAAGCGTAGAAGACTATCAGAATGCTGCAATCTCACACCTCATGACAAAGAAGCCAATCTTCTTCCTGAGTCGTGCAATCGCCGGCTAGGGATTTCCTTCGAAGATTGCAATACTAGCCATGCCAAATTTCCACATCATGATGCGTTAGTAATAATGTTCAAAATGAAGAAGTTTGTCATGAACACGATGATGTTGATATTGGAAGCGGTATTAAGATTCTTTTTCAGAGCACTATTGACCAAATGGGTTTGGCCGACCAAGTTATTTAGAGCGATACTGATATCAGTAGGTTCAATGGTTCCAGAGATGAACGAGCAGGCAAGATCATCTTACCTATTACCATAGGACCAGCCACCATTGACGTCATTTTCTATATCATCAACGCCAAATCTTGTAATTTCGAGATTATGGGCCGCTGCTGGATTCACAACATGGAAGTAATCGTTTACACCTATTATTTGGCACTCCGATTCAAACACGACAATGGTATCTATAAGATCAGGGGTAGTCAGAAGCTCTCTCAAGCTTATAAAAATACTGTCTCTGTTATCCTAGATACTTCTGATAGATTTGTTGTATAGCAATTACAGGAAGCTGATCACCTCAACGATCAACCTTCCACAGAAGAGCCCATAGAATATATCAACATTGATGGACCTAGCAGAGGTACTTTTATTGGTACTAAGCTGGTTAAGTATGAAAATGATGCTTTCATTCAGTTCTTGTAACTAAATTGAGATATTTTTGTGCGGTCTTTCAAAGAAATGCCTGGGGTCGATTTGGCCAAGGCATGTCACAAATTAGCTATCAACATCAACGCCACGGTGGTCAAACAGAAACAGCGACAACTGTCACCTTATCTTCAAGATGAAGTTAACACCGAGATCATGAAATTAATCAAAGTAGGATTCATTCGAGAAGCCAAATATCCAGACTGGATATCCAATATTGACACTGTCCCAAAGAAGAACAGAAAGTCCGAGTTTGTGTAGATTTCACTGATCTGAAAAAACATACTCCAAAGGACAGTCTCCCTCTTCCCAACATTTATCAGATCCTCGATTCTACAGCAGGCCATGACCTCCTATCTATGATGGATACTACTTTGGGATACAATCAAATTCTACTTTTGGAAGAAGATCAAGAAAAGGCAACTTTCATCAATGAAAGAGGTCTTTATTGTTACAAAGTCATGGCCTTCAAACTCAAAAAACGCGAGTGCCACATATCAACGGTTGATGACTACTATGTTCAAAGTACATCTAGGGGAAGTCGTTAAAGTCTATATCGACGATCTCTTGTGCAAGAGCGTACAGTCAGCCAATCACATTTCAGATCTCAACACTATATTTAACATTCTTCGATCTTGCAGAATGCATCTCAACCCTAATAAGTATCGATTCGGGGTACATTCTGGCCGATTTCTGAGCCACCTCATCAGCAAGAAGGGGATTGAGGCTGATCCAGATCAGATTTGGGCCCTCCTCAACATGCCCTCTTCAAAAATAACAAAAGACATTCATAAACTTACCGACAAGATTGCCGCTCTCAACCGTTTCATTTCTAAATTTTTAGACCGCTATCGTTGGCTATTCCTATTACTCTGCGGTTGTACCAAACGAGGAAAAGTTCAGCCAAATGCAAAAGTCACATGGACACCAGAATGTGAAGCAGCTTTTCAGGATCTCAAAACCTATTTGGGGAGGTCTCCCATAATGAGTACCCCAGTAGATGATGAGGAACTGATTATCTACCTAGCTATCACAAATACTTCCCTCAGCTCAGTTCTCATTCACCTTAAGGGGAAAATTGAGAAACCAGTCTACTTCATCAGTAAAACCCTTACTCCAGCGGAAACGAGGTACTCTAAAATTGAAAAACTTCTTCTCACTCTTGATTATACTTTACAAAAACTCAAGCACTACTTCCAAGCTCATTCAGTCAGAGTCATGACGAACTACCCACTTTGGGAAGTTCTATCCAGGAAAGAAAAATTAAGGAGAGTGCAATAGTAGTCAGTCAGTTTGGGAGAACATGATATCAAGTTCGAACAACGTCATTCCGAAAAGGGTCAGGCCATTGCCAATTTTCTTGTAGATTTTCCAGTGGAGGATCCTGAGTGGGAGAAGCACGACCCTGACCTTACAGAAGAAACTCCTAAAAATCTACCCCCCAAAGCATTTGACGAGCAAGCTAAATGGGTTACAATAAAGGGGTGGAAACTTCTCACGGATGGATCAGCAGGACCCGCAGGGTCAGGAATCAGAATTGTTTTGATTACCCCTTCTAATGACAGAATTGAGAAATCAATCCGCTTAGATTTTGAGGCCTCAAATAATGTCACCGAGTACAAAGCTCTCATTTATGGACTCGACTCACTCTTGAGCTCGATGTCCCTGAGCTCTCAGTTTGCACAGATTCATTACTCATCGTCCACCATTACTCTGAGTAATATACACGAAGAATGGAAAGATGATCGAATACGCAACCCTCATTGCAGATGGGATGAATAAGTTCCTGAAAGAAACTCTCGATTATCTTCCTCGAGGTGAAAATAGACACGTCGATTCCTTAGGATATCTAGCCGATGTCTTGGGTACAGAAGCTCGATATCTCCAGATCAAAATCATTTCAACCCCCAGCATTGATCGCATTTCTGTATGCATGATCAATACTGGGAGCATTAAAGGGGGAGGCGACGATTGGCAAAAGTCTTTCTAAGCCTACCTCGGTGTCAACAACAGTTGTAACAGACCACTCCCAGCAGATCCATAAGAGCGCCGACAGCTAATCAATAACTCGAAGCGCTACACTAATCAAAATGGGGCCTTACCTCAAGTGCATCTCCAAGCCAAAAACAGATGAAATGCTTTGCGAATTGCATGAAGTGACTTGTGGCTCCCATGCTGCAGGTCGATCACTGGCAAACAAAGCTATTACACAAGGAGTATTCTGGTCCGGTATGTACAAGGAAGTAGAGGAGTAATCACGCAGATGTGGCACCTGCCAAAGACATGGACATATAATACGCGCCCCTGCGCTCGAACTCTATGCAAGCAAGGTATTTTGGCCATTCAAAATATAAGCACATGATCTCGTCGGTGAATTCCTTAACTCTCCAAGTAACCATCGTCACCTACTCGTAGTTACCGATTATTTTACGAAATGGATAGAAGCAGTTCTACTATGTAGAGCCAGAGAAAAAGATGTCACCTCTTTTAGCTGGGAACATATCATCACTCAGTTTGGGTGCCCCCACCTAATTCGTATCGATAACGGGCCCTAATTTGTGGGAGAAAAAGTTGTAACCTTCCTCAACCAACACAATATCATCCACTCACCATCCAATCCTTACTATCCTCAAGGCAATGGCCAAGCCGAAATCACCAACCAAACCATTGTGGATGTACTCAAAAAATGGCTTCACTCACAGAAAAAAGGGAATTGGGTTCGAGAACTGCCTTATGTCCTATGGGCATATCGTACCACTCCCCGACAGTCAATAGGATGCATCCTATTCCTCCTTGCCTATGGCACTGAGGCTGTCATTCCTTCTGAATACCAACATCCAGTTCGAGATCACGGGCTGACCGACGAGGAAAATGAGTTCAAATTGTCTTGCAACTTTTATATGATCGATGAAACCAGGGAATGCGCCATCGCTAGCCTAGGTTGATATCATCATATGCTCACCAGATCGTATAACAGCCGAGTCAAAAAACGTACCTTCCAAATTGGCGATCTTGTCCTTAGGGAGATTCCTCAACATCACAAAGAGCCTCACGCTGGAAAATTAACCGACAGTTGGGAGGGTCCATTCATTATTACAGGTCTCTCAGGCCTGGGATCATATTATCTCATGACAGAAGAGGAAATCCCCATTTCAAATCTTTAAAATGCTAGGCGACTGAAATGGTACTATCGTTAAGCGTCTTACTACTCTATTTATATTTCTCGTTTTTGTTTTTTCAATTCCAAAAGTGAGATTTTCATCTCCATTCAATATAAATTCTGAACTGATCAATGAAACTTCTAAGTTTTTCACAACATCTCTCTACTTACGTAGATTCAATCACATTCCGTAGATTAAAGCATAGATAATACTAGCTATTAATCGATCTTATATAAATTAAATCAAGGATAACACTTGGTTTGGTTGACTCTACTAAGTCTCTGCGATTGAAACAAGTGTAGAAACTTGTTTTATATCAAAGAATCTACCAAACATGAGATAGGGCAAAGGTAATACTAGCCTTCATCTACTTCAACTTGTTTGGGTCATTATGCCAGTTAAATCAAGAATAACACTTGGTTTGGCCGACTCTACTAAATCTCTGTGATTAAAACAAATGTAAAACTTATTTTATATCAATGACTCTAACAGGCATTAGATAAGGTAAAGGTAATACTAGCCTTCATCTTTTTCAGTATGTCTACCACATTACTGCAGTTAAATCAAGATTCACTTGGTTTAACTAACTCAACCCATCTCTGCGATTAGAATAAATGTAAAACTTATTTTATATCGATGACCCCACCATACATAAGATAAGGCAAAGGTCATACTAGCTTTCATCTATTTCAATATGTCTACGACAAATATTATTTATTTTTAGGTCACATTATAATAGATTCTTTTTTGCTACTGGGATGTCAGCCATGCTTTACCCTTCAGCAGGAGGTCGATCAGAATTCAGTTCGCGAGTTACAGTAACTCTGCCCCTCTCTATCAGATCAGGAGGTTGAGGGCTTAAATTTGTTTCCATGAAGGCTATACAATTTCCTCAATCTATATTAATTCTACAAATGCATCCCATGTCAGACAAACTCTTGAACAAGGTATCTCGTTCTAACTCAAGTCTTTTTACTTCCTCTACAAAATATGCAACGATAGACTTTAACAGGTCTGCACGTACCGCATGAGATGCAACGATCCTTAAAAAGTGAGATCTCACATTCTCGAGGCGTAGCTCCAAAGTCGCATATAATTTCTTATGATGTGCCATTTCCATTTTTGTCTGAGCATCAAGAGCTATAGTCTCTTCTAATTTTTTTTTAAATTTAGCTTATTCAGCCTGATTATTGGCCTTTAGGTCTGCCACCTGAGCGGGAAGTCTCTCGATTTCAGTATCCAACTCTTCCATGGCTGAAGAATCCCTTTGCAAGTTATCTTTCTTCTTCATCAGAATTTCCTTTGCCCTGATTTCCCCTTCCACGACCTTTTCTCTGACAAGAGTATCAGTTAACTTGTGCTGGCATTCCCTTAAGTTTACATTCCCTTTCTGCACATATCCTTGAATTCGAGTTACATCACCTTTCAGCTCTTTAATTCGACCTAACAGGCTAACTACATCCCCTTAGACTAGAGGAACTTTAACATCATTTTTACTTCCCCTCAAGCGCTCTTTAGCCTCGGGTTTCTTGACACGCACATTGGCTTTCCCCAATTCGGTCTTCAATCATGCCACCCTCTCATTTAACTCATCATACCTCTGTTGCATCCCCCAAAACTCCATATCTTTGGCGGGTAGGGCTATATGCAAGTATTCAGCTGCAGCTTTCGAGGCTGATAGATTTTCTCGAGCCACCTTCAGTTCGTTATCTTTTTTAATCATTTTATGTTTCAGTCATTCCAGTTTGCTTCTACAATTCTGAAGATCAGCTTGAGATTGTCCCTCTAATCTTTCTAGCGCTTGAATATGGTATTGAACCATTTCAGCTTGCCTACCCTTAACTATCAGCGTGTCAATCCAACTTTAAAGCTTTGCGGCGTGTTCTTTTATCTCTGCAAGCTCTTTTAGCCCCTTGTCAATTTTGGTACCCTTCTCCTTGATCTTGCAACTGAGGTCAAAAACAGTCTGGGATGCCTCAACAAATTTAAAATGCACCATTACATACTGGTCTTCTTTGTCCTCATTCGCCTCCCTCACCCTTTCCAACTCCTCCACAAATTGTCGGTTACATTGGAGTGCCTCATCTTCGCGCGAGCGAACTGAATCCAATTTGACTTGTACAATAATAGATACATTATATACAGTTCGATTCAGAACACCAATCAACATGCATATATATATATATATATATATATATATATATATCTCATTTCTAAAAAGATATCTGATTTATAGCATCTACTGTGTGCAACTACTTTTAGACTTAAAGGTCAAAGTAAAGTCTCAGATAGGTGTTCCATGGCATATATTTTGAAGTCTAAGGTACATGTTTTCTATATTCTATTATATCTACATACTTAGAATTTTCCTATGCACTATATTAGTGTTATTTTCCTAAAATTGATAGAAAGTTTTTGGCCTGCCTCTACGCTTTATGTTATCTTATTTACTTGGTAGTTTTATGTCAATATTTCATACAAGTCAGAGGACCTATTATGATCTAACCTGCAGCTCCACTTGCGAAGATAACAAGGTTGTGGAGATCTCTCTTTCCCTAGCAAGCTCGGTCTCTAGATCTTTTATTATGATACTCATTTTTCTAATTGCCTACAAGAGGGTTACAAAAAAAGGGCTCAGGCTACAAAAGTCTATTCAATACGCACAAATCCAATAATTTACATAATACTTCCAAAATACTCAGACAAATCATTTCTCTACCCTACCTTTTCATTCTCGCCCTCCGGGAGTTCGGTGTCATTCCCTTGATTGTCAAACACCGTCTGGTGGGAGATATCATCTAGCCCATCAACAACTCCCACCGCAGCCTCTTCCACTTCTTCATCATCACCCTTCTCAACATAGGTGTCTACTTTAACGGTATCCACCTCATCCTCAGAATATCCCTTCGATATCAGGTGGCGCCCAAGCTTTTCGTGCTCCGCTTCCACCTCCTCCAGATTTACCCTCGCATCCGCTTGTAAATGGCCAATCGCCACTGTATGGGAAGGCTTCAGGGACTCTAATTTCTTTGCTTCCTTAAGAGTATCAGCCTTCGCTCGAGTTACCTTCTTTTTAAGCTCGGCATTCACCTTCATCAGCTTAGATTTTTCTTCTTCCGCTCCGAGCTAAATCCCCTTCACCAAACGAGCAACCTGCAAAAAATAAATTAACCTCAAGGTGAGTTCGAAACGCAATAAATAAATATTTCACATGATCGAGCATAAATACATACCATCTTGCTCATGTCCTCCTCTCCATGAAGAGCCGCCAGCCTGGCCCTTTCCGTCACTTCTTTGAGATCGTCCTTAGCAGCAGGTCACTCTTCAACAACCTTTTCCCTCGACCTCTCCGAAGGTTTGATCCTTCTTCTTTTTTCTTTTCCGTCAACCTCATCACTTCCAGTGGTACCATAGGCCGACAGAAAATTTAGCATTAATTTTTTTGGAAATGTTCGAGCTAATTTGCTCGACGTAATAAACTCCGGCTGAGCCGAACTGTCTATTCTAGGGGTCTTAGCCACATTAGTTCGACCTTCCCCACCAGTTCCTCTCTTCTTCCCACCATCGACCCCCGCCATCAGCCTGGTCAATTAATTTTTTTTAACCTTTTTCGACTTACTCCCAACCCTCTTCTTTCTGCTAAGGTCAAGTCCTTCTAACACAAATTCGAGTTCAACCTCTTCCTCTACAACTTCGTCCAGCAATGAATCTTTCCTCTCCACTTGGGACTTCGGGCCTGCCATGCACAATAGTTTTATTATAAATAAAAGGTCATCAGTTCAAACATATCAATATTATACTCTATGTATTGTCATACTTACTTTACTTTACAGTTCTAAAGAGAAGATCCAAAGGTTCTTCATCATCTCTCTGAAGACAATTAGCCTTCACCCATATTACGATGCCATTCTAGGCTCGACTTGGTGAATTCAAATTGAAGAAATGACGCCGAGTTGCACTCGCACAAAAATATGCCCCACCACTGGCATGATAATTCTTCACCCCATAAAACTGCAATACGTCCTCAGGGGATATCCTCCTCACTTTCCCCTCATTCTCCCATTTTTCATTCAGATGGTTACAAATACTTATTACCCCCCACATATTCCCGTTTAATTGAACAGGACATGCCCCAATCGTATTCATAATCCCCTTCGCTAAATTGGCAAGGGGAAGACTCAACCCGTACTCTAATTGAGACAGGTAACACAAGAAACCCTCTGAAAGGTCACTCCGAACACTGCCATCAAAATATTCTAACAAGATCGATTCATCTATACCCCTGTCTTGTCTTTCCTCCTCTAAGTCGGCCAACAAATAAAAATACTCCTCCCTCGTCGCTACAGTATACCCCCTAATCAGCCTACTAGCGTATTCTACGCAGTTACCCCATTTCCCTCCTACAACAGTCTTGGCTTTACAAAAATCTTTAAATACATCTGAACCTGGGGGATAAACCACTAATATGCCTGGGAAACCTGGAAATTGCTCTAATCCTACTTCAACCTCACTATCAGACTCTATTGTCTGACCAGAGGTCAAAACCATGTTAATAGACAAGCTATCCATCTCAACTACAATTCTACATGTAAAGTTTTGATCCTACACAAATACCTCTAACGTTCGACCTACATACAGGTTCAAGTATCTATTATTATTTCATACAAATCGATCATTCATATATAACATATCTTTCATATATTTTGTCTATATGTCAAATTTCATAGGTTATTATAAATAATGATTTTTTAGAGATTCGCTTAAAAAATATTACGATTTGCAGAAAAACATGGCACACGTCTCTACTAACCTTCAGTGTCAAAATGAGAATCTGCAGTAGCACCAAGTCTTTCCCTCACAACATTGCTATATAGCCACCTACGTGATTCAGTGTCTGCAACTCTCTTCGACTGTTGATCAACCTCAGATAAATCCTTACCAAATCCTCTATAATTTTTTTGCGCTTCTCTCTCTCTATGCTCTCTAAATTTTTAGAAGTTGTAAAACATATGAATGATGAAGATGAAACACTATTTATTATTTCTATCTTTAATGGCTGGCAGTAATTGCACCCTGCACGACCCGTCCTCAGTTTTGGAACTGAGGCATCCATTCTACTATCCATGTCAGACGTCTTGTACCTTCTCAATAAAATCGTCTTTCCATCATTACCCCTGCCCTCATATTTTAATCAATTTTTATCTCTTGTTTCCATATCTTTATCTGACCTTCTTACACTCATGATGACTCATACTCCATGATTTAGATCTTAGCAGCTTTACATAAATAACAAAACTAGAAGCTCTTGCATTTTTTATGTTCTTCTTCGTTATATTTATAGTACTAGTGACATCATTTTTAAAGCTAATGAAATTTTCAAAGTTATTCAAAATTTGTTTATCAAAACAGTCTCAAACGGCATTTGCAACTATAGAGGATCAAATTAACTATCATATTTTCTGTTAAATTTAACAACACTTACATTTATTTATGATAACACTTTACATATAATTTACATCTAAAATAACCATAATGACCTGGGCGATCACATCCGATCAGATTTCCTCCATCGATCATCACATCTTCAAATTCAATCTCAACCTCAGCAATCAATCCAACCATCTCTTCTTAATCTGCAGGATCTCTCACCAATTCATGAAAACATACCTCATAAAAATAACAGGCATATTTAAGTTCCCTACCCCTTACATCTAGTCCTTTGAGCTGATACTCCCTCACTGGTAATTCAACATCATAACCAAATATTCCAAAAATCTTCTCCCGCACTTCAGCGATCTTTATGACCAATCGTTCTTCAGTGGCATGAGAAATTCTTTGAGATCGAGTCCGAAACCATTCTAATCTCTTCTCCATATTCAAAAAATCATTCTACCCTTATTTATACATTTTTACTACACATTCCCCTTAAATTATGATATTGACCTTATATCTCGCAACAGAAAACCCAAAATCTTGAGAAACATTATTTGGACTTATCCCTTCCTTCGAACTCATACGTTCCACTACTTTCCAGATCGAGCTTATTCTTTCAGATTTATTCTTCTATCGACCTCTATTAGCTCAAATTTTCGCATTACTGATTTCCTACAATTTTTATATCCTACATTTGCTACATGAAGACATATCATACTTATATCACAACATAGATTTTCGCACATATTTATCTTATTTCGAATGTTACAATATCAATACTTTTAGTACTCATAAACTTCAATTCATTTCATACATCTTTCAAACATTTCAGTTTGATCCTACAAGCTATTTTATATTTACATAAATACAAGTAATTGAATGACAAATTTTATTCATGTTAAAAAAGATTATACGTATTTTTATAGATAATAAATCTTTCAGTAATCATCTCAGGCACATTACAGATGCCTAATCTGTCCATCACCCAACTTTAAGTACTTTATAGAAAATAAGTTTTTCACTGCTTTTTCAAGTAACAGGTCATTCAGGCACTCCGACACTCCGACACATCAAATCCTTTAGTTTGTCCTGCTTCAGTGATCTTTCACCCTGATGCAAAGAAGAAATTGGAGACAACACAAAGCTTCCCCCACATGAGTTTGGTCAAGATCTAGTCAAATTTCAAATGGAATCTATGCAAGTAGTAGACTCAGTGTTGACACCAACTCTTCAAATTGAAGGTCTTATGAGCATAAAGACGTGATGGAAATGCAAAAGCAGACTTCCACTTCTCATCTTACTCCTCTACTGCTATCACCGCCTCACCTATAAACGCCCCCCTGAAGAGTTGGTAGAGATGAAGTGGGTCTGACCTTAGAATCCATGGTGATACAAGAAATCAGCATAACTGGCCTATCCCTGTATATGATGAATCCCTAGCCTTGTCCTCCGCAAGAGTACGGAGACAAGCCCAACGTTCCTCGCCTATAAAGATGATGACATGAAGCCTCCACTTACAGTTGAATTCCTCCTCAACTTCAACCGCTTTGCCTTCCGAGATGCTTTAATAAGTCGGAGGAACATGAACGGGTATCGACATCTCCAAGGATTGGTCACCAAAGTATTTCAACTTCAACCTTTGCATTTCAAACGTAATCCTCCCTTCAAGGACCATCCACCGAGTCTTTACCATTTTTAATATTTTAGAGAATTTTACATATTACAAGCGTACTCTGCTTCAAGCATTCGATACATATACAATTTATATAACCCTACATTTATTGTGCAGGTACATTTTACCAAGCATCATCATTCATTACAGACACAACTCTTCAAAATCATAACCGTCACATACATCAGCATCCATATCCTCATTAAATACACGTCATTTCCTCATAACCCGCATAACTTCTACACAGTCAAAGACATCATTACTCCATTTTAATTATAAAGAACTTCAACCTAAATACCAATTATAAATAGATCATTTCTCAACCAAAGCCACTCGTGACTTCGGTTGTGACGGGGTGATTATAAGGACTTATTCCTCGATCTCATCTAAAGTCAAGCTGTCGCCAGTTCGAATCACCTCCATCTCAGACTTACACATTTTTAACATAATTTCCTCAATCAACATTCCAACCTACCCTACGAACTGGTTAAGAACGTGTGCCAAACTTAAATCGAAAAGCCTTATCCAGTCAAAGACACCTGTCTCTCACGAATTCGTCAGTTACTCAGTCAACCACCACTAACCACATTATTTGGAAAATGTACTCTAGCATGATAAAGAGCTACGGAGAAGGCCTATATAAAGGAAAAGTTCTAGAAGAGATAAGGGCCAAAAAAATTATATAAGAAATCATCATGAAACTACTTATTCTAGATTCTCAGCAACATTTAAACTTCTTAGTTACAAGGTTCAAGCATTTCTATATCTAGAGATCACTTATAATAAGATATCTACCTCAAGCAAAAAAGATACTTTTACAAAAATCCTCCACTCGAGGTCATGGTTTTTTACCTATTTGGAGATTTCCACGCTAAAAGCACCTGTATCATTTTTTACTTTCCATTAGAATATTATCACAGGTTTATTGGTGTGATAGTGAATTTTAAGCCATTTTGGGCTTACGGAATTTGGCCATTGCAGCACCGTCTATGGGAAAACCACACTTTTCTTTACCACCTTTGATCTAAAATTGATTCGATGACAAACATGAATCTCCGAAGCTATTCCAGTACGCTGAGGAATCACGAAATCAATCTGTTACAGAAACTGTTGACCTATACGGTGCAGTGGTTGAATTGCAGAGACAAATGGAACCTAACCGAGTTTAAAGGTTAGAAGATCAGTGCATTCACGCTCAGGTTCTTCACGTTGAAAGAGACAAAAGAAGAAAAGCCTTAGACCAGCAAAGTTAAACACATCAGAAAAAGATAAAGAATTTGCAGAGAACTTAAAATCGGCTTACTGGCTGTCAAACGTCGCATCCACAAGCCCAAAGTGATCATCGATCTTGGGTAACCCAGAAAGAAAATCAGCGAAGAGAATAACGAGTACGAACTTCTCGATCCAGATCTAGAAATCCAGATAGGGTTTCTCGACACTTCGAACTTACATCCTCAGCATCGACAACTCAAGGAAGTCGATGCACGCGTTATCAAACTCCCCCAGCACCCAAAAAAGACCAATCAGGGGTCGATTGGGACCTGAAGGACATGGAAACTTTAATCCACAAGTTGTAGCCGTAGCAATTCCTCAGCCACAGTTCATCACCTTGGATGACCTAAATAACGGGATTTAAGCCATAAACTATGATATTCTAGGTCGAAGGTCTGCCCTCGAAAGAATCGAGATAAACCCCATTTCTCCTCATCTCAAAATTATGCCCATTCCAAATAATTTCTATATGCCAAAATTTATTCAGTATGCAGACCTCACTGACTCTCTCACCCACGTCTGACACTTCAAAGCTGCAGTTGGATTATACTCCAAACTCGAGCACATACTATGTAGATTATTTAACATGAGCCTGAAAGATGAACTACTCAGATGGTTTCATACTATCCTCGAAGGCTCCATCACCACATTTAGCTAGTCACAACGTCTCTTTGAATCAAATTATGCGCATGCTAAGGAGCGAGAGATAACTATAAATTCATTGTTCTTCTTCGAGGAAGGCACAAAAGAAACCTTGGCAAGCTTTTATAAATGTTTCTTAGAGGAAACGCGAAAAATTAGGAACTCGGATCCCAAAATCGTCATTCCAGCATTTACCTCGACCCTGCATATCGACTCCATAGTTCGAGAAGAACTTTCCTTGTACAAAGCCAAAATGGTAACAAAGATGATTGATGTTGTTAATACTACATTAAATTTGAATGATCAAGGAATGATAAGATGAAGAGCTCCTCTGTCATTCAATCTCGTAAAACATTTGTATCTCAACCTCAAAAGTCAACCAATGCCGAAGCACCCAAGAAACATAGAAGGAACATCGACAACTCTAAAAGAAGAGATAGAAGGCTAGACAGACAAGTCCCCGTCCTACCTCTAATGATAACGACTCTCTCCGCTATCATACCAACAATAAAGGAAGATGAGTTCTATCGGGCAACACAAACTATTCCTGATATCCCCAACAAACCTTTAAGTCAGTATCATAATGTGCAGTCACAAAATTGATAACTGCTACTCTCTCATTCGAATTTTTTATCGCATTCAATTAGTTGGAAGACTTTATAATTATGTAGTCGATATTCAAAAGTTCCTCGAAGATGAAACTAAGAACAAAGACGTTGAACTTGGGAATGGCCAAGGGCAAGCTCGTCATCTTTACATGATCAAAATTGAAAAAGGAATGAGAAGAAAGCAAGACAATCGGATTATATCTTGTTGCAAAATGACTTCCTATGATAAATTAGCAAAACTTCTCCCTAGCTCGAGTAAATCAAGACGTCTGTAGCATATTACCTTTGAGGACTGCGACACCAGCCATGTCAAGTACCCTCATGATGACCCTCTAGTAATTATGCTCAAAATAGGACAAGACTACCTATACACGCTTCTCGTCGATATAGGAAGCGCCATAGATGTTTTGTTCAGAAGGGCAATTGAAGTTTTAGGACTCAAAGATTCAGTAAAAGCTTCGACAACCACAATCAAAGGTTTTAATGATTTAAGAGAATCGACAACAGGAGAAATCACATTGCCAGTTTATGCAGGGTCTGAAACCAGTTTTATTAAATTTGTGGTCATCGATGCTGAGTCCAAATATCAAGGAATTTTAGGATAGAGTTGGCAACATTCGATCAAAGCAGTACCTTCTACATATTATTTAGTATTGAGATTTCCAATAGATCATGGTGTCTACAAGATCAAAGGCAGCCAAGCAGTTGCACGTATATGCGAGAATACCACCACCAACTCTCATATGGCAAAAATTCTCAAGGCATAACAACTACAGTAGGAAATACCCCCCATATTCGAGCAACATGACACTGAGGTAGTAGATTCTATTGAACTCGACCAGCCCGGGCATAATACCTTCATTAGCTCCAAGCTATCATCCGATGAGAAGGAAACTATGATCCAACTCCTTAAGAAAAATGACGATATCTTTGCATGGTCGTTCCAAGAGATGCCCGACATTAATCCTTCGATCGCATTCTACAAGCTCAACCTCCTTCCGGATAACAAAGCAGTTTTATAGAAGCGTCAAAATCTAGCTTTTCACCTTCGCGAAGCCGTTAATAAGGAAAATGATAAACTCCTTTGTGTAGGATTTATCAGGGAAGCCAAATATCACAATGGGCTTTAAACATAGTGGCAGTCCCAAAGAAAAATGGGAAAATCAGAGTCTGTATTGATTTTATAGAACCCAGCAAGTTTACCCCAAAAGATAACTTTCCTCTCCCACTTATCCCGCATCTCCTCGAATCTGTCGCTGGACACAAACTTCTTTTGATGATGGATTCAGCTTCTGGTTACAATCAAGTTCCACTCATCGAAGAAGATCAAGAAAAAATTACTTTTATCAAAGAAAAAGGTCTTTACTGTTATAAGGTAATGACCTTTGGGTTAAAGAATGCATGACCCATTTACCAATGACTCATCACCAAAATGTTCAAAGATTATATAGGCAAAATCATGGAGGTATACATCGATGATATGATCTGCAAAATCTTGAAGCATGAAGATTACTGCAATAACCTCCAAACCATATTCGATATCCCCCGTACCTACCAGATAAAACTCAACCCTGAAAAATGCCAATTCGATGTTGCATCCAATAAATTTCTGGGGCATCTGGCTAGTACAAGGGGAATCGAAATCGACCCAGCACAAATCAAAACACTAATGGAAATGCCATCTCCTCGAACAAAGATAGATTTACAAAAATTCGTTGGCAAGATTGTTGCTCTTCACAGGTTCATTTTAAAATCATCAGATCGATGCAAACTTTTTTACCTCCTTCTTCGTGGAAATCCAACTCCACTATCTAAAAAATAAACCAAAGAAATTGTTAAATTTTTTCAAAAACCTAAAGGCCTTGTGATTGGTCTTGAGTTTGGGTATGGGATTGGGAAATTATTTCAACAGAAATCGTTTGGACTCCTAACTGAGAATAAGTTTTTCAAGATCTTAAACAATACTTAAGACATCCTCCTATCATGAGTACTTCAGTTGATGGAGAAATACTGACAATGTACTTATCCATAACTGATGATTCCATTAGCTCTGTCCTTATTCGAGAAGAAGATAGTATAGAAAAACCAATCTACTTCATCAACAAGACTCTCATGCCTGCTGAGAAAAGATATATAATAACCAAAAAATAACTACTTACCTTGTTCTACAGCTCTAAAAAACTTTGACCTTATTTCTGAGCTCATCCCATCAAAATTATTACTAAATATCCTCTCAAACTTGTACTCTCTAAAAAAGAAAAATCTCAAAGAATTCAATAATGGTCAGTATTCCTCGGAGAATTTGATATCTCCTTCAAACCTCAGACATCAATAAAAGAACTGGCAGTAGCTGATTTCTTGGCAGATTTTTCAGTCAAAGACCCCGATTGGGAAGAACTCGAAGAAGTATTGGTTAATAACTCAATTGTAGAACCAAACGCCTGGTCCCAAAATACTGGATGGAAACTCTTCACGGATGGATCTGCTGGACCGCGATTATCAAGAATTGGCATCGTTCTCGTTATTCCATCCAATCATCGCATCGAGAAAGCTATTAAACTCAAATTCTATGCCACCAATAATTAAACATAATATGAAGCTATTCTTCATGGACTGGATCTTGCTACAACACTTGGGGCAGAAGAAATAACTGTCTATGTCGACTCCTTACATGTTGCCAATCATTACAATAAGATATCAAGACATCCGACAAGATTGTTGACTATACAGTCTTAGTCAAAGAAAAAAAATGAACAAATTCAAATCAGCAACAATCTCTAACCTCCTTCGAGCTAAAAATCGCCACGCTGACGCATTGGCATACTTTGCTGTAATGCTCGATGGCCGTAAAAAGAGAACTTTGGATATCAAAGTTATCAAACATTCCAGCCTCGATATAAACTATACAATGCAAATCAAAGTTATTGAAGATGAAGATAAAGATGATTGGAGAAGACTTTTTTATGCATACCTCAATTCCAACATCCTCCCAACTAATAAAGAAGAAGCCTGATCACTCTTGGCCAAATGTCCAAGATTCACAGTACAAGGTAATAACCTCTATCGCATTACTGGAGGAGGACCTCTTATTGAATGCATATCTCTGAAACAGGCCCAAATAAAAATTAAAGAACTTCACGATGGAATCTGCGCAGCTCAAATTTTAGGATGATCACTGGCCCAATGGGCATTTACTCAAGGTTTATACTGGCCAAAAATGCGATAAAACTGTGAAAATTTTATTCGTAGATGCTACAAATGCCAAATCCACGCTCAAGACATCAAAAGCCTTACACTCGATTTACATATAAGCAATGTCCTCTAGCTATTCAAAAGATGGGGGATTGATATCATTGAACCCTTCTACCCTACGTTAGGTAATCGCAAATTTGTTCTTGTGGCCACAGAGTACTTCAAAAAATGGGTCGAAGCAGTCCCTCTGTGTTACACTGATGAAAATGAAGTCATCAAGTTCCATTGGGAACATATAATCACTAGATTTGGCTGCCCACAAATGATACGATTCAACAGTGGCAAACAATTTATCAGAAGTAAAGTCCTTACTTTCCTCTACAAATGTAAGATTTAACTCTCAACTTCGACACCTTATTACCCACAAGGAAATGAACAAGCTGAAGTCATTAAATTAGGACTGCACAAACGCCTAGATAAGAAAAGGGAAGATGGGTAGATGAATTACTATGTATTTTCTGGGCATACCAAACAACTCCTCGAACATCCACCGGCTGTACTCCTTTTATGATGGCCTTTAGCACTAAAGCAGTCATACCCTCAGACCTCGATCTATCAAGTGGTCGATATAAACTCACAAATGAAGACAATAAGCTAGGTCTCCTCTGCAACCTCAACTAGATCGATGAAACCCGAGACAAAGCCATTGCGAACTCAGGACGGTACCATGACACACTGAAAAAAGCTTACAACAAAAATGTTTGAAAGTGAAAGTTTGGTATTGGAGACCTTGTCCTTCGACGGATTCAAGATTGTACTTGACCTAAGAATTCTTAAAAATTGTCAAAAACTGGGAAGGGCCATACATTATCAGTAACAAAATGGATAGTGAGACTTACTGGCTGATGACAGAAGACAAAATCTAGCTTGAATATCTATTGAATACAGACCAACTGAAAATGTTTTATAGATGATAACTGTAACAGCTTTCATCGATTCAAATAAAACTATCTTTATTTTCCCTTACATCTTTACTATCTTTACTTAGTCTCAATCCATACTTGATAAGTATGCATCCACACTAGCAAACTTCTTTACTATCTTTACTTAGTCTCGATCCATAGTTGGTAAGTATGCATCCACACTAACAGTCATCTTTACTATCTTTACTTAGTCTCGATCCATACTTGAAGAGTATGCATCAAAACTAACATTTAAATCTTCGCAAACACTATCCAATTACAGGATATCCTTGTTTGCATTCATTACTTATCGAACAAAACATGTCATGTTTTGTTCGTTTCAAATATAAACCCAGATACCCCATTGAGGATTCATATCTGGCAATACTACAAGAATAAAGGCTATTAGCCACTGAAAAATCTGTGGCAAAAAGGTTTTTGCCACTATTTTTACCGTAGCTAGAGTCGTGGGCGTAGATAGGGTAGTTAAAGCTTTGCCATGACTTTTACCATGGTAAAACGTTTCTCAATTGCCACGACTTTTATCGTGGCAATTTTTTTTTCAATTGTCATGACTTTTACCGTGGCAAAATTTCTTATTTGTCGCTGCATAAATTCGTTGCAAATGATATTTTTTGCCATTAAAATATCTGTGGCAAAGCCTACTTTAACCACTATGGATTCCGTGGAAAAAGCCTACTTTCAATATTACAAAATCTATGGTAAAAACATATAATAAATAATAAATAATAAATTTATTTCAAAAATATATAGAAAATGAGATAAATTATAAGCATGTTTCTTACCGACAATTTGCATAGCATCATACACGAAATAAACTTAATATGCCAACCTATTCAATCAATTAAGCAAAATGACTTGAAAATTCAAAAAACATAGCAATGGTTTACTACATGAATTTGAATCACCACTTCTCAAGAGTTTGAGCGTTCGATCCATTTTTGAGCTTATAGTCTAAATTTAACTCGGGAGACCCCCGGTAATCTATAAAGCTGCAATCACCAAAGTATTTCCATGATTAAAATGAATATGGTAGATCCATTTTTTCCACTCATAGAATCTGCAAGTTGACAGATGCAAAAATAAGAGTCAGAACTAAGCAAAAGTATAAGTTCTCAGAATAAACACAACATGGATAGCTAATAAGCAGAACATGGATATCCAATAAATTCTTAGATACAGTAAACATTATTAAGTATGCTCATAACTTAATATAATAGCCTTGATCAAGAAGAGCTAAGAAATAGTATCTTTATAAATGTTTGTAAGCGAACATGGATTACAAGTTTTAACTTATTTATTAGTACATAATTACAAATATGTAATGCATGCCTGATAAATTGAAGAATTCATAAGTCTAGATGAAGGAGTTCTATAATTTACACCTAAACTGTTCTCCCATAACTACTATATTGTGTGGGACAGTACAACAGTAAGAAAAGATACATTATATTAAATCGGTGGAACTGTTATACTGTGTTGAGGAATATCAACAAAGGCTATTTTTGGGAGATTATTAGAAGCAAAAAGTTCCTTTTGTGATATTAATGAGAATATCAAAAGAGATAATGGGTCAACTCCACTCTGTACAATTCACTTTAACGGGTTCAATTAGATGAGAAGAAGAGATGAAAGTTCAACTTCAAAACTTGATGCACCAGACTCAAAAGCTTGAGCAAAGCTACTCAGAACGATTTACTTCTAATGCAAGTAAGAAATTTAAAGGACAAACTAAAAGAGGTTGAGGATAAGTATATTCTTACTAGCTCTGAAAATTTCAGTTTGCAAGAAAAGGTGCATTCCCTCGAGGAAAAACTGAGAGATGCAGAGTTTGAGCTTCAATAGGCAAATGCCTCCCCCAAAGAAAGTCTAGAGCACCGTCACATCACTGAACTGAGTGAGATGAAAAATGCTCTCAGGGATTCAGAATCAAAAACCTCACCAGAACAAATAAATGAAATGAATGTGGAGAAGATGAGCTTTCTTGAGAAACAACTCAGGGAATCAAATATCCAGTTACAACATGCAAAGGCATTAATGGAAGCAAGTTAGGAGCAGCAAAGCATGTTATATTCTTTAATTACGAATATGGAGAATCTGATAGAGGATTTGAAATCTAAGGTTTTAAAAGCTGAAAATAGGGTTAAAAGTGCCGAAGTAAGGCTGCTCTGTTATCTAATACTAATTTGGAACTCAACGATGCACTGAATTTTCTTAGCGACAAAACCAAAAGTTTGGAGGCATCTTTGCATCAAGTTGATAATGCAAAAATAGAAACTACAAAGAAACTTGGCATTAGGATCAAAGTAATTACTGATCTCGTGCCGAAACTCACAATAGAAAGGGAGGGTCTCCAAAAGTAGATATCCTCATTGAAAAAAGAAAAAAAATTATGACAGAGAAATTCTAGAAATCGATAAAGCAAGATTCTGCTAGAGCTACTTCTAGAATACCATCCGGTGAAGTACTAACAAAGTCAGCTGCAAGATATCAGGCAAAAAAATTATCAGAAGACTCTCCTCTATTCGAGATTAAACAGGATGTTGCTGTAAGGGACATAGAAGCAGGATAGTTGAACATTAAGTTTCTTCTAGGGGGGTTTTCATCTTAATTGCTTCAGTTGTAGCCGTATATTTGTTTCAAGAAGATAGGTGTCAGCTTTGATGTTTATAGATATATTTTTTCACCTACTGACCTCGAGGAGTCTCTGCATCTCATACGGAATACTACATCAGAATTCAATTCCAATTATACAATATTTGTAGATACGTACTTTTGATTATGATCATTTTGGCCTTTGTTCACTTTTGACGGTTCACTTGAAATGTCCATTCCCCTTAACTACTTAAATTTATTATGGAGTAAAAATGCAGGAAGGAGAAACCTCAACAGTTAGCAAGTGCCATGTTTTTGAAAAAAAAAGGTGTTGAGGATAAATATACATTCTTTTTGCAGAACAAACAAACACTTTGATTCCTTGTACATATTTTAGAAATTTGTGTCATTTAGGATTACTGGATCTTGCTAAGGACTCGTGACACAAGTGAAGGCTATCTATATATTCTCAATGTGATTATTAAAGGAAATAAATGAGTAGAGAAATGCACCAACCAAGATGAAACATCTGGAAGCTCTGTTGTAGGAAGTAATTTGATGCTCCCACTTCCAAAGGTTACACCAATTCTCACCTCAGGAATTGATTCGAATGAATATAATACAGCTTGTCCATCAATAATTGGCATCAAGATAAGTTGTGTAAATTTTCAAATAGGAGTCGTAAGCTAATAGATTATTGATTTCACAAGAAAATAGACATCAAATTCAAAAGTAAGAGTTTCGTGAAAGAGCTTAGCGAAAGTACCGATGTACTTAAAATGACTCGCTTCCATCTTTTGTTCAAATCTTCCATAACAAGCCATCGTTGAAATCTACCATACTGTAAAGAGGAAAAAATAAATATCCTCATTTTATAATATACTTTCTAGGTTCCATTCCTCTACCTTTCAAATCCAAGGAAAAAAGAAACTATTAGATATTAGAAACATACTAAAGGTAGTGTAACAAAATAATTGACATCATTCCCTCTTTTTTATCTTAATTAGTTGCAAGTCCATCGGGGTAATTTTATCAGTCTCAGTATGCATTCAATGAATTCCTTTACAATACCAGAATACTCATTTAAGCATTTACTGCATATAGCTCAGGTTCCTTTCCTTCCAAGAACTATTACACGAGAGAAAATAAAAAATAGAAAACTATTACTAGAAGAAAACAACCAAAATCAAAAATCAGTTAAAAACAAGTACATGGTTCCCATATGTCGCAATCTCGGTCTAATAAGGTCCTTTAAGTCTTATATGAAGAAACCATCACGTTTTGTGATCATTCCATCATCACCCTCAACTCCAACACACCCATCCCTGTATGTTCAATAAATAACACCCCATTTTCCCTTAAGCAACTGTCAAGACCTGAGATATATCCCTATATTTTGAGTAATTGTCATGAGATACTCTATATGCATGCACAGGGTGGGAGATTAAAAGAAGATATGAAAACATAGTGGGAAATCACCAAATGACTAAGAGAATATTCAAAAAGCAATTACCTTGATTATATCGACAACAATTACACCTATACTTGCAGCTCCTTTTCTGGGTTGACGAAGCTTTTGGCATTTGATAGTACAAAAACAAACATATAGCAAATCCAATAAAAGAAGTATTAGATCAAGTACCTCCTGTGATGCACGGAAACTCTCTAACTTGTTACTTGCAGACACTTCAGCTAGCTTCAAAGATTCCGTGCCATATGTCAAACCAATAAAATATTACTCAGTAATAGGTTTAATACAATAATTTGGGAGTTTTGGGAAAATATCAAGCCTAGAGAAACCAAAAGGTTAAAGAAGCTTACCCATATTTTCTCTTGTTAGTTCCTCCTGTCTCCAAGAAGTAATCAAAAGCCCCATAATTGTCTTGCATCTGCATGTTTGAAGCATATAATTTACCAAAGATTACATGTGAAGTAACCATGCACTTATATGTTTGAAGCATATAATCTCACCTCTTTCCCTCCCCCTTCACCCGGGCTTGGAACCGGCTATGCAAAGCTATACAACTTTGCATAGGCGGAGTTAAAAAAGGTTTACCTAATTGCGTAAAATAGGTAATTTAATATATGTTAATACTTGACATTCATATCTTTCAATAGAAAAGAAACTAAAAAACATTATTATAAGCATCAAAAGCTAGTTGCGTCTATACAAAAGTAACTAACACTATTCCATGTTTACAAAAGAGAAAACTAACAAGATCTAATTAACTAAAAAAGTTCATATTCTAAAAAGTAATCATGCTTTTGGGCCATGCAACAAAGCTTCTGATGCCCACATCTAAAAGTCGCTTAATATTACTATTGGGCCTGAACAACAAAGCATTACCATCAACAATATCATGGATTGATACTTTATTAAAGTCGTCACCCAAGGCAATTGAATGATACATGCCAGTTGGATCAACACCAATGATGACACCATGCGCAACTATCCTCCAAGGGCAACCCACCAACCTATATTCTTTGTCAATATGTTGGTGTTTTACCTGCCGTTTAAAAGTTTCATAGAGTGAGCTTTTAAGTCCCAATTTACTAATACTCTATATCAGCTAAAACTAATTTAATACCTGTTCACGTTGCGATGATGAAGTTGCTTGTTGTGAAGGCAAGCTATCCGTCGGTGATATAACCTGAGTACAAATTTTTTAGAAAGTTAGTATAAAGTGGCATACTATTAAGTATCACTATTCATAGATTTGTATGAAGTGTTGCATCTCTTAGGTTGGTGTATTCTAACCCTGCACTTACTAAAATACAGAGGATGAACGTGAAGAAGAAAATAAAGAAAGTGGTATATATGGAAAGACAAAGAGCAAGTAGCAGGCTAATTGATAAAGTAGTTGACTACAAGGCTATGTCGAGAGGTGGAGGAGAGGGGCAGCGTAGAACAACCATTCATCATGTCTAAAATAATGGTTTGGAATGTTAGAGGCCTCAACAGAACTCAAATGCAAAGAGAGGTAAGAAATAGTATTAAGATGAATAGTTTATCTTTGGCTAGTCTTATAGAAAATAAAGTAAAAGGAGCAAAGATAGACAAGGTTCACAAATCAGTAGCTGCTCAATGGGAAAGAATTACTAACTATGAAGATATTGTAAATGGTAAAGTTCTTGTATTATGGGATTCTGGTCTTTTGAGAGTTCAACTTGCCTCAAAATTAGCTCAAGCTATTACAACTAGTGTTACAATCAGGTCTATTGGGAAAGAATTCATATTTTCTTGTATATATGCTTCTAACTATACTAGGGATTCAAACACCCATTATTTCCATCAATCTGTAAAGGAAAGGCTAAGTATTAACCATATAAATCCAATCTCATGCCAAGATGAAAGTATAGCAGACACTCCTGAGAAAATCAAGAGAGAAGCAATTTCCTTCTATACAAATCTTTTTAAGGATAGTTCTGTTCCATGTACTCAAAATCTCAATTGCTCTAATAAGGTAATACATGTGCAGGCTGCTGCTTTAATAGAGGTTTTCATTGCAGATAAGATTAGAAGTATGATCTTCAATGAGAAAGAAGACAGAGCTCCAGGTGTGGATGGATATAATGTGTTCTTCTATAAAAAGTGTTAGGAAGTAGTTGGGGCTGATGTTATAAAGGCTATTCAGAGTTTTTTTAGGAGCCCACAACTCCTCAAAAGAGGTAAATATCAGTATACTTAAAGACAGTTCAACCAAGTCTATATATGAAGATTTTCTATGAAGTGAGCTTCAGGTGTAGCATTTCAAATTTTAAATTCAGGACGGGGCAAAATAATGATTTTTATCTTAGAAAGTGGGGTGTGTATCCTGAAATTAGGTCACTTAGAAATTATCTAGTAGGTTGAATAGATGCAAAATTGGAACAAAAGTTGGAAATCAGAAGCAACTGGATTGTGACAGTCTCCTTATATGCGGTATAGTCAGATCATGGACATCATGGATATTGTGAACGTTTATATAATCTAAGAGAAGGGAATAAAGTTGTTGAATTCATTGCATCCAGTCTGGAAATCTTTAACAAATTTTCTTATTTTCCCTACAACTTTCAGCTTGTAAATTTATATGTATTACTGATGCTCAAAAGCATAGGTATCCAAGTTTGTAATTTTGTTCATATTCAATAATTCTGGTGAGGGTCTGCCAAAACCCTAGCTTTCTCTTTTAAGAAAAAAAAGCTCAAAAAAATACATAACTTACAAGGATATTTCCAACATATTTTGCCAGTTCATCTAAATCTATTCTTAACTTCTCAGTCACAAACTTCAATTCGTTGTTAGTAGATCGCAGCTCTTCATTCACGTTGATAATGTGACCAACTTTTTCTACCAAGGATATGCTCATGCCCGCACCCATAGCCCGAGTTCCACCTTTCCTCTCTTTGCCAAATTTCTGCGTAGATATGAATATAACTATAAATTGACAAATAGTAGTACATTTCTCTAATTAATTCAATAACATTAAAAACCTGAGAAATAACATCATTGGGTCCAGTTTGAATGTTTTTAGGGTCTTTTTGCATAGTATTTTGCAGTTCTGCCTATAAATGTTTTTGTTTGTTAGATAATAACAAAGTTAACAATACATGTATTTCTAAGCTATATTTTAAGAGTATTTAAGAGTTAAAAAGAGATATACTTACAATTACATCAGGGCATTGAATGGTCTTATCTTTTATGGTATGGGCTGGTATGTACACTTCAACCCTACCAATCTCCTCATCTGTAATACCTCTTTCCTCAGCCTATCCATTTAAAGCGTATTTAATTATTACTTTAAAAAAAGAGTAGAAAAAGTAAATACATAAACATATGTCTGTCTTACCAATTTATGACGAGTAATTGGCATACTAGTTCTACCAAGAGTGCACGACATTATGAGTTTCGCCTGATTTTCTTTGTTCCTTTTACTTGTAGCCTGAAATTAGTCAAATATAACTGAAGTATAAATATCACGATAATCGGTTACATGAGGAAAAAAAACTCTTACGCAAGGATAAGTACATATAACATAAACATATACAAGAAACTTCTCCGAATTGCAGTAATCAACAAACTTCACCCAATCCTCCCTTGGAACAAATTCAGAGGCTGGAGAAGCTTTCACATCTCCTGGATTATTTCCTACGATCAATGTGGTATTTAAATGACACTTTTACCTTTTCCAAGTATCTCTAATTTTTTTTATTAAATCAAACTAGGCAACATGAGAGATATCGCAACATTCCTACAGATACAAGTAAAACAAACAATTAAATTAACTAAAAGGTGAAGATCTTGGTAACCATTTCAAAAATTATAACATTAAACTTATAAAAGTTTACCTCCAGCCCCTTTACTACTAATGCAATACGATCATTAAGGACATCATTAAAGCTTTCGTAAATAATAGGGAGGTGCATGTGAACTTGGAATCCTATATCTATAGAATAGTTATTCGTTCCGGATTTGCTTGATTTGGTTGACCCTATGAATTTAAGCCAATCTTTTTCTTTTTTCTATTTGGTAGGGGTTTTGAACCTCGTTCTAATCCTCTTTTCTTTTTGGAGGATGCATTAGATGAAGAATTATTTCTTGAAAAATGAAATAAATCTCAACATTGAGTAATATTATTAAAGAAATACGAATTGATTTTAAAATGATAAGAAATAATAAATTTAACCTGTATCTACAGTAATTGAGTCATCACCCGATGATTGCAAGTTATCAAAAGGATTGTAATGATCCATGCATCTAACTATTGTATTAAGAACTGCAAAATATCATAAGCATTTATAAAATGGATACGACAAAATTATATAGCATATTACTTCATTCTAAACAAATTAATAAACATGAACAATTAAAGTGCTTTATAATGATTAAAGTTTCATTACTATAACAATTGGCAACTACTTATAATAATGAAAATCAAAATATTGAAATAACAATTTTTGCAAAAGAATAAATATTAAAAGACTTTATTGTAGCATGACAACTAGCTATTGAAATGAATCCATTCAAGCAACACAAAAACCCAATAAAAAAGAATGCAATAAGAATGATTAATTATAAAAATGTGATAAACCCCAAACTAATACAACCATAATCAAGGGTTTTAGATTGATATTATCTTCAAAATACAAATATGGTAAGGCATAAAACAGGGAAAAAAATTCCATATGTAAATATCAATATCATAAGCTTGAAGGCATGAAGACTGTGCATACCGTATCAATGTCCAACAAGCTGAAGGTCAACTTTAAAAACTCTATGGCTTTATTTGTTACCTCAGAACTCTGGCAAAAAATGTGTTCAAAAATGAGTAATTATAACATATGATTAGAGATTTGAGTAAGAATATAAGATTAGAGATTTGAGTAACTTGATGCAGATTCAGTGATACATATAAAACATCAATTTACTACAACATGAATGAAAGAAAGGTCAATCTACATTGACTACATCTAACATGTAGTTGCAAAGGGTATTAAAACCCATATAAACAAATGTATTTGACATTCAGAAAACCAAGATAACATTCGGCATTCTTTGGCTATGAAATGCGGAGAAGACCAAATGGTAACTCTCTGTATTCAATCAAGAAAACTTCGTGCATGAACATAAGAGCCAATATCAGCGGAAAGTCACAAATAACGCTTACTTGGTTTAATTTTAATTAATTTGAAAAAAAAATACATAACTTGTGTCCATGAAATATCACAATATACCGTTGATGTCACAAAATCTACCAACTTATCATGAAATTTATGGATAATAATTTGATCTTGAATATTTTTATAATTTCATGGATGCAAAGGCCCAATATTTTATAATAATTTAATAGTTACACCTAATAGTCCTTGAGTCTATCTTTTTCAACATATCTTATCATGTATATTTACCTTGAATAATGCGGCTAATACCAAATGTGGTGTTGTACGAGAACTGGATGGTGGTTGACGACGATCACATTGAGCTATCAGACAAATCGAAGTCGTTCTTGGCAGATAGGAATTACCTGCTAAAAGGTCAGGCAAGTGGTGTTGTCTGCAAACTTATAATCCAAACCCCTCAAATGCCAATTAACATGGGAAGGAAAAGTAGGGAAGTGGCTTGATGGTCAAGTTCTCAATTGCATCCTTACTGGTGTGAGTGACCCGAGGAAAAATGGAAAACTTGCAGCCGTTTGATCTATGCTTTCTTCATCTTCACAGGACGTATTATTCGTATCATAAGTGTGTGAGTGAGGATCAGATCATTGTTTTAGTAGGAATCTGTCAGTTAGAAATGTACATATGATATGTTAGAATTCTTCATGAACAACGTATTAAAGAAAAATGTTTCCCCATTCATGGGACTTCCGTCCAATCATTTGTTAGCATCCAAATGTAACCATGGGGCTTTTGGTATTTTATCATTGGTTTAATTTCATTTGAATTTTTAGACCACCTAGAGTTTAAACTATGTCATTATCTTGAAAATGTATGCCAATGAAGGGAAATCTAGATAGATAGAATTTCAAAATGTGGTGAACTCTCCATTATCCAATAAATAAATAGAACCAGGCTATCTCATTATGGAAGTATTATCATAAAATTTAAATAGTGTAAACACGATTCCAGGAAAAACACTTCTGACCATATCTATACCAAAGAGGGATTCCAGTTAACAGATATTTTACAGGATACCATGATGTGGCTGAGTAAATCAGAAACCAGATTGTATATTTATACTATCTTTCAAAAATAAAACATCCGTTATAGGAAATGACCAACGTGCAATGTAGGGAATGTACATGCAGACAACCTAAAAGAACAGAGAAGAGAAAATAGAAGAAAACTACATCTACACAGCAGTTTCCCAGTCTACACCAGGATTGTCTATCCACATATCCAAAAAGAAGAGTTATGGAAGACACAATTCTAGATTAAGCCAATAAAACCCAATACTATTCTCTCTATAAAAACATCATGTTTCCCTTTCTTAGCCGACCATCCAATCACACTCTTTGAGGAGGTCTTATTGCATCTTGTCCATGTCGACATGAAAAACCCCATATCTCCAATCTCTTATGCAATCAACAAACCATAATCAACACCCAAATGACATCAAAACACTTTAAAAACTGAATCGTATATTTTTAATAAAGGAGCAATTAAAAAATATATCAATGGACTCCTTCACCCATAAATCTATACACAAGTCCCAAAAAAACATACCCTTCCCCTCAAATTATCTCCAATGAGATTCTGCAAATTGAAGATATTTACTGTTCAAATAATACTTTCTTACTTCCAAAATCGACCATTCAGTGCACATGATGGGAAGTCTCATAGGATCTCTCCATGTTGCCTTGATATTGATAACCCTTGTATTTTTTACTTTTCACGGAATAGATGAAGCCACCGCAACAACTTAAACCAGCATCAAAAAGCTTCAAAAGGTGAAGTCGGACTTTTTGGAGAAAAGGAATTATGATAAATACAGCACACGAAAAAGACATAAATCCATACCATCCATACCATCCATACCCTTCCACCTGATGACATACTAGTCAAAATCTGCCAAAAGAAGACTCTCCATAAGAAAATCGCACAATTTTCACTGTCCAAGTACACAACTTAAAATCATTAAATCATGTGAAGAAGGTGCCATAGCGTCTTGGCATGTTCCTCTGAAAAGCCTCGCTTCTCCAACCCTTGACAGAATCATGAAACCATTACCAAATACCAAAAACTAACCTTTAAGCTGTGAGTTTGACATTCTGAACAAGAAGCAACTATAAATAATGTGATCAATGAATAACCCTCGATCCTTCAAAATTAATATAATCCCAAATTAACTAGAAGCAAATATTAACCAAATCATAAATACCTCAATTTTAAAGTTTCAATTCCGATAAGCATGTCCTGACGTCAATGGAGTTCGTGGTTCTTCAATGACATAATAAAATCGATTTAGAGAAATCAATTTTAGTGAAGGAGAACTCAGAATTGATGAAGTAAACTCAGAGCGATACGATACCTAGATTTAATGAAGAAAATTGGTGAAGGAGAGAAGAGGTGAAGGGGTTTAACTTTTGTTCAATGAAGGAGAAAATGATCGAGTAGAGAGAGGAGAGCAAAAATGGATTTGATTAGCGAGAAACAGAGGCGGGATCAAAAGCATTTGAGATTTTAGTTTTCCCCCACAATTTTGGCCACTACTAAGGATTATTAGTCATCACAAAAGTTGTGGTTTGTCTGACCCTAATAAAATAGTGGCAAAAACTAAAAGCCATCCGTGGTAACTGTACATTTTTCTTGTAGTGCAATCATTACTATTACTTACCATTCCATGGCCAACGTTTACTCATCACGCAAACTTGCATTCATTACTTATCTGCTACTATCTACAGTCACATTTCACAATATCAATCTTATCGAATATAAACAATTAACATAAATTTACACAATCTATGCATCAATTATTTTCAAACAAATTCTTTAATACCATAAAACATCAGCATTCAAAGACACATAATTAAAAATTGTTTCGGTCCCATTGACCATTTTTACATCTCTCCTCAAAACAAAATACTGTTTACAAAAATAAATTTACACTACAGGAGGAGATACTACATCATCAACCTTCGATAACCCTTTAGGACCAAATATATCTAGTATTTCCTCAGGACACAACCCATCGAAATTTATCATTGCAAAAATCATCGATAACTTCCGTCCCACTAGGAACTTCAGGAGTTTCTGAAATCCCGTCTTTCAGATTTGAATCCTCGAAAACCATTCCCCTAGTACTGACCAACCCTTTATAATGATCTTTCCTCTGCTCCATCACCTCATACTGACCTACATAGTTGGCCCTCACCTTCTTACAAGCTTCTAAATTATCTCACATCAATTGAGCCCTTACCTCTTCCAAAATCTTCCCAAGCTCCACTTCCATCGACCTTCGAACGTCGTTGACCTTGTAGGGGCCTAACTTCATACGGAGGGGAAGTCAGCTCTTATACCACGGGATTTATCCTCTATCTAAGGGATTCAAGTATATAATTTATAGCATAAGTAATCTACTGACAATATTCTTGCGTGGAGGCCTAGAATATGATGCTCCACGACCTCTGATAAGGATTTTTAAGAGAGTTTGTATTATTATTGAGTAGTCGAAGGTTCGAATGCTATGTATTTTACAGAAAGGTCGAAGTTAAACTGCAAGGGCTATGGGGATAGATTTCGTAACCCTCTCATGGTTCCCCATCTCTCCTATTTATTGAACATAGGAAGGGCTGAGTCACTAAGGTTAGGTTACATTACAAGTGTACCCTTCGGGTATCCTCCGGATATCGAGCGGGTATCCCAAAGTTAGTATTGACGCCATAAATATTGGGTCTGGTACTATGCTCTGACACTGTAGTAGTTATTAGGTTTTTTACTATAGCTGTAAGGACCAACAATGTTGTCGTTCTTCTCTGGTTAGCTGGTTGTCTGACATGTCTGCCTTCAACTACGTATGAAAGTGGTCAAAGTATTTCTGAGGCTTGTTCAGAGTCGAGACTTCGTCTTCGAATAATCTTGCAAGGCTTATTTATGGATTGAGTGGGCATCAAGATATTTGAGTAGGTGTCGAGGTAGCCTTCGAGTGATTGAGTGGGGTAGAAGGTTGCGAACAGGCTACTACATTCGCCCCCTATCAGCAAGGGTCTCGAAAATAAGTATAGAGGCATTTACTGAGAAAACTGTTTGTTGTTAGAAGTTGAACGGTTGACTGTTGGTTTTTGAGCGGGGTAATAAAGGAGGGTATTTAAGAAATGTTGGTAATTACGGAGTAATAAATAAGGTTAATGGGGCCATAAGTATGGGTTATGGAGGCAGTAACACTATATACTCTTTTTTGTTGTACTTTCTTCTCCTTCTTTGCATTTCCTAAAAAACAGAATGGACACCACACCCAACACCCGCTACCAGAAAAGGATGGGATTTGCTCGAGACCGTCATATAGGGCGGAAGACTGCTGAACTGAAGTTAAAGTTCTTAAGTGACCATGAGTTGACTGGGATATGCCCGACCTGGTGGAGTTAGAGGCTGGGGAACCCATCAACGGGGTGTCTTATGTTTATTTGTGGGGACAGATGAAGTTTTAATTTACGACTGCTAAGGGACGCTATCTCTATCTGTCGAGATTGGCTGAATGTCTTGTACAGGTAGAGAATCAGTTGGTGGAGGAACAGGATTTGGCTGGAGGATTTGGCCCATCTAGAAATAGGGCAGGTTCTTCTTAAAGCGGTGGCAAGGTGGTGGTGATGGGCTTTTTTTGTAGGGCTGTATTTGAAGGTTTTTGTTGTTTGTTGTTTTTATGTATGTCTAAACTTGGAAGCTTCTGTTTCTATTGTTGTAATCTGCGGAATGGAATAAGAACAATACTTTACTGTAATTTTGTGTTTTTCTATCTAGTAGGCATGGTAGGCGAATAGACTTGTAGGCGCGGTATCAGACATATCTCTTTGAAAAAATTGACTTCGAAGTATAATGAAATGGTCGAAGATTTTTATCAATATTAAGTCTTAGTGGAATAATTGACCATATATTAGTCAAAACTTAGATGAAAATGGTGTGAGACGATGTATAAAAGTGGTCGATTGTTTGAGTCTGGGGATTTGTTCGACTATAAGGCCTTAGAAATGGGGTTTGAATGCAGATATTGATAAAACGGTTATATCTAGGAAGTTGTAAATTTTGGGCTGTTTAGTTTTCAAGGAGAAGAATTGAGGACTGTAATGAATGCAACTTGGGATTAGGGAGGGTTTAAATGTACCTTTCAGTATAAATGGGGTGTTGTTAGGAAAACTTCTCACATCTCTTCTTTCTTCTCCGAGCACAATATCTGCATCTTCGTCCCAAAGCAACTGAAATGCTCCCAACACCAAGCACCAGAACTGTGTGGCAGCAAAAGACCTTCGTGTACGGGAAAAGACGTCGGAATTGAAACAAAGGTTTCTCGGTGACCGAGACCTGGATTTGGAGATGCCAGAGTTGTTTGAAGTGGAGCCCGGGGAACCCATTAGTGGAATGCCCTTTGCATACTGGTGGGGGGTACAACAGATGATGGGTCCGTTTCTCGGCCACCGGTTGGCCTTGCTGAAATCTTTTGTTGGGGAGATGGTGGACAACGAAGATTCTGAGACTGAGGCTGGGTGCGAGAAGAAGTGTCCCGATAATTAATAAGGGCTTTTTTAACTGTTTTGTTAAGTGTTTGTATAGGATGATCTGCAGGGTTATTTGTATGTTTCTGGTGATTTTGACTTTTTTAATCCGTATTTCGTGTAGGGCGTTTGAGCGAATAAAATTGGAAGTTTATGAGATAACTGACGAAGTAGAATTCTGAACTGTGTGTAAGTAGGAAAGACATAAAATTCGATGGTAATTTAGGCGCGATCATCTTGTCGAATGTCGAATGTGCAAGAAATCGAATGCTTGGCATGTCTTGAAATTGAGTGTGGGTTATCTGTGGACAAATGTTCAAGACACAATATAGACGATTACTGGTGCACGAGAAGCAGGTACGTTGAAGGTCTGTTGGCTTCGACTGGATGTACTGACAGCCAAACAATTGGCCTATCAGAACGATAATTTTTCTAGGGCAGAGTACCGTGCAGGTCATCATGATATTTCCTTGATTTTTGAAACAAAGGTTGATTTGATGTAGGTATCTGATTTCACAACTTCGAGGGAGGACCAGAAGGCTCGACTTGGTTTGTATTTAAAATTATGTAAATGTGAGCGTACGACTCGTACATGATAGTAATGGGGGGTAAAGTGGTCAATACACATCTCAACCGAAAAGTAGGGATAGTGGTAATGATAACGGTTTTGGAAATCGAGGTGGTTTTTTGGTATTCTGAGGAGGTATATATCGAGAGGAAATAACAAAGGTACTGTTCACAGAAGAACTAGAGAGTGAGAGGATGAAAATGTACGCCATTTTTTTGTGAAGCTTGAGAGACGTTACCAGGTTATTGCTGAGGGACCGGCTGACTTGGTGTTTCGAGTGTACTTCCGTTATTACAGGTATATTGATTGCTCTTTGTCTGCTTCGTTTGGCTTTACCTTCTGTATCTGTATGTAGAGTCTTTTGGGTTTGTAGTTGTGAGGATTTGATCAAGGACAGTGGGAAACCAAGTGTTTGGGGTCTAGCTCAGTTAGGATTCTGAGGGTATTGATGGTGGGACTGGGATTGGGGTTGAGTTTTCGGCTGTGTTTGCATCAGTTGGAGAGGGTAGATAAAAATGAGTTATTGACACGTAATAGTCGAATGTATCGATCTAATTGTGTACCTCCTCTTCTGTAGGATAAGATGCATACCCGTCAAGCTTCAAAACTGAGGCTAATAGACGAGGAGATCGAAGAAAATGAAGCTAGTGTGTATGGTCGTACTCCGATGGATGAGGGCAGCGACGTAGTAGAATTGGTCACAGCAAAAGATATCCCACTATCAGTGGTGGTTCTTAGAGCTTGAGTTTCAAGTACTAGACATCATAAGACAGTAGTTACCGAGGATAGTGATGAGGAAGAGATGGGGGGAGGAAAGATATAGAGAGGCAAAGGTCGGGTTGAACTTTTGGGTGATGAAAGGGGTGAGGGGGAACAAAGTGACCGTAGTGAGGATTCAACTGAGTCCGATAAGGCCGATGGCTTTGTCTCGGCTGGAGAGAAGCAAAGATTAGATCGATTTGTGGCCAAATTTGGGTTGTCGAAGGTAGGGGTGGTTTTAAATGCAGCTGGGATAGGATTTTCATTCAAGTCGAAGCCATAAAAGGGTATACTGGCATATAAAGGCAGATTCAGCTAGGAATGCAACTACCTCTCCGCGGGCTGGTGAAAGAGGTGTTGAACTTTTAGGAGGTTGCCCCGGTTCAGATAAATGAGAATTTTTACAAGATGATGAAGGTAATTGAGGGCATAAATGCAAAATTGAGAAATAAGGGAAGGAGCTTGATCGAATGGTTTGATGTTGCATCGTGCTATTCGAGGAAAGCAAATCAGAATGTGGGCACCTATCATATCCAGTACCATGCAGAGAAGCCTGGGTTGTTCGATCTCTGCTCGACGGGTTGAGGGTGGAATACAAACTTAGTTATAACATGGGGTAGTTATGAGAATGTCGAAGGGGTGAACCCTTATAGGTTACAACATAAAGTCTATAATCCAAGTAAGTTTTTTGTGCAAGCTGTTTTGATGTATTGATCGAATAAACTGATAATCATGTTGTTGTTTGTTATATAGGTTCTAATAGCCAAACTTGGGCGAATCCGAGGGATTATATTGACGCCTTAATCGACTCGGATGAGGAGTGGGTAAATTCTATTTGCAAGAGGCTTGGTATCAAAAGGAAAAGGCATAAAAGGATTGATTCCCTGCTTCGAAACCTACCCGTTACGCCGAAGCCAACAAAGAAGAAGAAGAGGGGGGAGGGGCAAAAGTACTTTGAAGGTGGTCGAAGGAATGGAGGAGGAGAATTTGGCAAGGAAGGTAAAGTATGTTTCGAAGGGGCAACAAGCGTCGAAGCAGGCTGCGACAGTGCCCGAAGTAGCTTGTGATGCTTCAAGATAGAAGTTGAAGCAGGCACCGACCCAGGCTGAGAAAGAGAAGGGAAAGGTCATCCCCGAGTCTCCGAGGGAACAGCGGCCAAAGGTAATCCAACGAAAAAGGCGCAAGGCGTTGGGGAAAAATGATACGGAAGATGGGGATGAAGATATGATGGAGGCTGAGCGAGAGGAGCAGGCTTTAACCCTGGCTTCTTCGATGGCAATACTCTACGCCAGTGACTCTGATGAGGCTGGAAGGAGAATGTATAAGATAATGTACCAGGTAACTGTTTTATTTTTAAAATACTAATATTTTGCTTGAGTACATCATACTTAGGGAGATACTGATTGTTCGACTATTCTAGCAGAAAGATGCTTGGTCACAGGCTTTTATCAAAGCCCAAAAGGTAACATCACGGCAGTTGAGACAGGAGCTTGATGATATGGATATCGCTCGAGGGACTGAGGCATCGTTGGTGTCTGAGAACAATACTTTGAAGCGAGATCTGGCGGCTATCAATGATGCATTCGGGAAGAGATTCGAGGCTCAACATTATAATCATGAGCAGGTGTTGAAGTCAAAGCTTGCTGAGAAGGAAAATGAAAAGAAAGAACAGAAGGAGCGTTTCCAAGGGCAATTTGATTATGAATGTTCGGATAATGTCAGGCTGAAGAAGTTCATAGAGGATTTGGGGAATGATCATGAAACTTTACAACATTTCCCCACTACCCAAGATCCTATTGCTGACGATGCTGCCCAGGCTGATATGGTAGAAGGATATGCTACTACTGCGGGTTCGGGAGGTGTCATGAGGACTTCTTTGATCGAAGGTACTACTGCTGGAACTGCAACTGATGTGATTGCTAATAGTACAGGGTCAAGACCTTCTACTAGAGGTGTTGGAAGTATTGGTACTGAAGAGCCAGTAGGGGGAGAAAGTGCAACCACTCCGATATGAGGTATTGTACTGGAGTGCCATACCATTTTTTTTTTCTGGTAGGTTATAATATTTAAACAACGTTGAGCTCTCTTTGAACTTGTGATTGCTTTGAATTGGTGTTCTAAAACTGACTTGTACTGTACTGATTCTGTTTGGTTATAGACTTTTCTAAATCTAATTTGTGTTAAGTTGACTTGTACTGAATTGTTGTGCTAAATTCTTGATGTATGCTCCAAACTGGATTTGAGTTTCTGATATATGTTGTGCTGAAACGTCTTGCGCGTAGCAAAACTATTTATGTTCTTGTATACTTGTATCTGCATATGCCGTAAGTGTAGTATTCTTGTAGAACGATCGAACCTTGAAGAACTTCGAGATGGGATCCCGAGAGTTTAAGGAATTGACTGGACTTCAAACATCAGAACTAGGTCGAAGTATAATGTGGTCACCTCCAATGCATTCTCGGGGGTCCAGTCTTTTGACCATTCATGCCCCTCGAGTTTGCTCGAATATCGGAGGCTTAAAAAATTTTAAGGTCGCCCCGGAGTATCAGTCGGGTCGAAGGTTGACATGATACTTAGAGTAAACCAGGAAATTTACTGGACTTCGAAGGCCTGAGCCACAGCGAAGTAAGACGTGTTTGCCGCCAACGCATTCCCGAGTGTCCGGTCTCTCGACCATTCGTGCGCCTCGAGTTTGCTCGAATGTTGGAAGCTTGAAAATTTTTAAGGTCGCCCCCAAGTATTAATCGGGTCAAAGGTTGACATGATACTTAGAGTAAACCAAGAAATTTACTGGACTTTAAAGGCCTGAGCCACAACGAATTAAGACGTGTTCGCCGCCAATGCATTCCCGAGTGTCCGGGCTCTCGACCATTCATGCCCCTCGAGTTTGCTCGAATTCTGGAAGCTTGAAAATTTTCAAGGTCGCCCCCAAGTATCAGTCGGGTCGAAGGTTGACATGATAGTTAGAGTAAACTAAGAAATTCACTGGACTTCGAAGGCCTGAGCCACAGGGAAGTAAGACGTGTTCGCCGCCAACGTATTCCTGAGGGTCTGGTCTCTCGACCATTCGTACCCCTCAAGTTTGCTTGAATGTTGGAACCTTGAAAATTTTCAAGGTCGCCCCCAAGTATCAGTCGGGTCGAAGGTTGACATGATACTTAGGCTTGACCAAGAAATTCACTGGAAAACATAAGACAAAGTTCAGAGGAAAAAACTATTTATTGATTAGTTTGTGTTTACATCAGTGGAACAAGGTGGAGGCCGTAGCCGATTGTATGAGACTAGCTGCATTGTATTCTATAGGTTTGGTAGAGGTTCTTCGTCTTCTGTCATGAGATAATATGAACCCTTGTCGGTTTTATCATATATGACATAAGGTCCTTCCCAGGACTCGGCTAGCTTACCGGCATTCCGAGTCTTCGATGATTGTGTAACCCGTCAAAATACAAGATCTCCGATGTTGAAACTTTGAGGTCGAACTCTCTTGTTATAGGACTTCTGCAGTGATAAATGATAACGATCGAGATTGGCAATGGCTCAGTCTCTGGTTTGTCGATCCATAACATGTTGCATCCGAGTTCAAACTTATTGTCTTCATCCGGGAGGCTGGGGTCTCGTGAAGGCACTTTGAATTGAGTAGGGAGCACTGCTTCAGTCCCATAGACTAGAAGGAAAGGGGTACAGCTTCCAATATTTCTTGGTATTGTTTGATAGGCCCATAGGACATGCTGTAATTCCTAAACCCATCGTCCTTTCTTTGCATCGACACGTTTATTGAGACCGTCGACTATTGTTTTATCGATTGCTTTGACCTGACCATTCACTTGGGGGTAGTAAGGTGTTGAGGGGGAGAGGATGATGCTGCACTTATTAAGGAAATTTCTGACTTTATTCCTGACAAACTGTGGACCATTATCGCATCGAATCATATGAGGGCATCCGAAGCGTGTAATGATGTTTTCCTATAAGAATTTGATGACTTCGTCTTCTCTGGTTAGACATAAAGGTACGACTTTGACCCATTTGGTAAAATAATCTGTTGTAAATAGGATATTCTCTCGGCTGCCCGAAGCTTTGGGAAAATGTCCAATGAGTTCGATGACCTTGCGTTTGAATGGCCAGGAAACTTGACTGAAGTGGAGGTCTTGTGAAGGGCTGTGGATATCATAGGCGTGACGTTGGCATTTGTTACAGTGTTTGGCGTACTCTTCAGCTTGTTTCTTCATGTTCGGCCAAAATAAACCTTGGGAGATGGCTCGAAGGGCCATAGATCGACCAGCAGTATGAACACCGCAGGTACCTACATGGAGTTCGGCTAGAATTTAAAAGGCTTCGGTTTAAGAGATGCATCGAAGGAGGACGCCATTTGGGGATTTGCGATGTAACTCGTGTTTGAGGATGGTGTATCTACGATAGTTATCTAATAATGACCGTTTGGCCTTGGGATCATCTGGGAGGGTAGCTTTGTTGAAGTAGTCGAGAAATGGTGTGCGCCAGTCATCTGGATCGAGACTTTCACCCCCAGTATTGATGGCATTAACTTCCATATGGTCGATACATGGGCATTCAAGTACTTTGATATGAAGAGTTCGGGATTCTAATTGGCCTAACATAGCTGCTATGTAGGCAAGGGTATCTGCGTGTCTATTTTTACCCCGAGGGTAGTAGGTAAAAGAAGTTTTTTAGGGAAGCGGTCCATGCGCTGGCGGACGAGGGCAGAATATTCAGCCATGCGGCCATTGGCTTGATTTTTATCGAAATACTGTCTTTTGAATGAGTTGTGAATCTGTGAAAACTGTAAGTTTGGGGATGCCAAGGTCGAGTGTGAGGTCGAGGCCATGGATAAAAGCTTCGTACTCAGCCTCGTTACTGGAGCATTCAAAGTTTAACTTAACTGCCTTCTCTATTCGATCATTGGTAGGTGTAGCCAGGACGATACCTATCCCCAAACCATTAGGTTCAGCGGATCCATCTGTGAAAAACTGTCAATCTGTGTTAGGGTTCCATGGGTTAGTAGGTTCGGGCTGATCCTCTGGCAGGTTGTCTTCGCGTTCCTCCCAATCGACATCTTCGACTGGAAAGTCAGCAAGGAAATCGGCCACTACTTGGCCTTTCTGAGAGATATGTTTCTTAAATATAATATCATGTTCGCCAAGGTAGACAGACCATTGCTGTACTCGTCAAGATTTTTCTTTCTTGCTGAGTACCTCCCGAAGGGGATTGCTTGTTATTACACGGATGAGGTGAGCTTGAAAATATGGCTTGAGTTTACGAGAAGTGTAAACGAGGGTAAGGAGCAAACGCTCAAGTTTCAAGTATCGAGTTTCTGCAGGTGTCAGGATTTTGCTAATAAAATATACAGGTTTCTCGATGTTTGGCTCGAGTCGAGTGAGGACTGAGCTGATAGAGGTATCGGTGACCGTAAGGTATAAGGAGAGTGTTTCGCCATCAATAGGAGTGTTGATAATGGGTGGTTGACCAAGGTATGTTTGGAGTTTGAGGAAAGCCTGTTCACAGTAGGGTGTTCAGTTAATCTCAGGGCTGTTTTTCTTTATTGCTTTGTGGGCGCCTTGGTTGCGTAAGAGAAAAAAGAGCCAAGCACAACGGTCTGAGGATTTGGAAATGAAGCGGTTGAGGGCCGCTATTTTACCAGCCACTTTTTGGACATCTTTTTTGGTTCGGGGCGAAGGCATGTCGATAAGGGCTCGAATATGGGTAAGGTCGATATCGATACCTCGTTTGCTGATAAGATGGCCTAAAAATTTGCTAGACGATACACCAAACTGACATTTATTTGGGTTCAGTTTCATGTTGTATGTTCGAAGTATCGAAAAGACTTCGGTTAAATCCTGGATGTAGGTCTGTTTTTGGAGGCTCTTGTATAACATGTCGTCTATGTAAACTTTGACCGACTTGCCAAGCAAGGGTTTAAACATGGTTGTTACGAGGCGTTGGTATGTGGCACCGACATTTTTAAGACTGATGGGCATGACATTAAAATATTAAAGGCCTTGTTCAGCAATAAAAGAATTTTTAAGTTGATCCTCAGGAAGGAGGGGTACCTGATTATAACCCAAAGTTGTATCCATCATTGACAGGCACTCGTGTCTGGCTGTAGCATCGAGTACTAAAATGGTCGGGAGGGGGAAATTGTCCTTTAGTGTGTGCTTGTTGAGGTCGGTGAAGTCGACACAGATTCTGATCTTGCCATTCTTTTTGGGAATTATAACTATGGATATCCAGTTAACATACTTGACTTCTCTGATGAAACCCATGGCTATGAGTTTTTCTACTTCGATGTTTACTGTTTCTCGAAGTCGTGGTGCCAAAATATGCTTCTTCTGCTTTACTGCTGCAGAATGAGGGATGAGGTCGAGGCGGTGACATGCTAAACTGGGGTCGACACCTAGCATCTCCTGGAACGTCTAGGAAAAGACGTCTTAGTTTACTCGAAGGAAGTCTGTAAGTTCGAGACACTCTGCCTCACCTAGAAAGGTTCCAATGAATGTACCTCAACCAGGACCGTCGAGTTCAACATAAACAGTGGGTTCGATGGGTGAGATGGCAGGTATCGAAGGTATAGGGACAGAAGGAGACGGTGATTGCTATGGGAGTCTGACGAGTTTCCAGGTCTGATCGATCTCCAGAGGCTCACATGAATGTACGAGGCGCTGAGAGCCTTTTAAATTCCATGTACCACAAGGGGTAGTAAAACGAAAGGTCTGATAATAGGTCGAAAGTATGGTACACATGGCTTGGAGCCAGTCGTGCCATAGGATACCAAGGTATTCAGACTTCTTATCGATGACAAGAAAACTGGTTTGAAGTATGACTAGGCCGATGGTAACTAGGAGGCTAATTCGATCAATGACAACCTCGGTAGCCCCATTAAATCCTTTCAGTTTGACATTAGCAGCAGTGATGAGGTCTATTTTGTTTATGGACTGGATAGTTTGGAGGAAAAGTACATCGGCTGCACTTCCTGCATCGATAAGCATTGTGTGGAGGATGAGGTGTTCAACCTTAATCATGAAGACTAAAGGGTCGGAATGGGGAAAACGAATATGCGATGTATCGTAGTCAATGAAAGAGATACCTTCGGGTCGAGGACAAAGGCTTGATTTTGGCAGGAGGGCGGGCAGCTTCTCCTGGTAAGTGAGTTTGTAGCATTCTTCGACACGCTTATGCTTACTTTTCAAATGGCCACTGTCGATATTATTGACTTCAATGAAATGCACTTGGTAAATATGAACCTCAGCCGGGTCGACAACAGGGGTGGATTAAGGTTTGAGGTACGACCCGTCAAGGCAGCTGAGAAGGTCAGTAACATACTGATGTAGATGACCTGCCTTGAGTATTATTTTGAGAGTGCGCTGTAAGGCAAAACATTTTTTTGGTATGGAAATAGTTACACTTGTGGTTGGCGCAGTAAGGTTCACCCAGTTTGACCACGATGGGGTAGGGGATACGCCATATGGGGTCTGCCTGGATCTGTGGTAGAAGGGTGTTAATGGGGTCAGTGAGTCTGGATAGGACTGGCTTTGGTCATTTTTTGTGACCTTCTACAATGTTATCAGAATGAGGGCGTTTGCGGCTCTCAGTCTCCTGTAAAACGGGAGCGATTAGGGGTGTAGGAGTAGAGGGTGGGCCCTGTCGAGGTTTATTGATGGCAGATATCGAAGGTTGCCCTTGTTTATGTGATTCACGGAGGGGCTCAAGGTCGATATACCCATTGATTTTTGAGAGCATCTCCTCGAGAGTTCAAGGTTTGTGGAGGACCAGGTACTCTTTGACACGGTTGTGATCTGGTAAGGGGTTTGAATATGCGAGTATAGCATTCGCGCAGTCAAGGTTTTTGACTTTTCGTGACTCGTCGAGAAATCTCTTGGTGAAGGCTTCGAGGGTCTCACTGTTTGATTTTCTGAAATTGAACAGGGTATCAACTCTGACCTCTCTGCCTTTGTTGAAGGCAAATTTGGCGATGAAAAGATGGGATAGTTGCTCAAAGCTTTGAATAGAGCCACTAGGCAGGTTATGATACTATTGAAGAGGGCTATTAGTAAGGCTTGTGGGAAAAAGGTAACACATCAGGTGGTCGGCTATAGAGTAGAGGCTTGAAGCATTTTGGAATTCTAGAATATGGGATTGAGGGTCGGTATTACGGTATATGTTGAGTTTGGGAGCACAAAAATTTGGAGGCACCTCGATAGCGAGGAGTTTGTGGCAGAGGGGGTCATTCAACCGACTCCATGTATTTGGAGTTGGACTAGCGCTGACGCGGATGATGAGTTGGATTTTGTGGTCGAAGTCCTGTTGTGTACAATAAGCAGGATGAGGGGGGGATCGAGGGATTCGAGGATGACGAGGCTGAGTGTTCGGTATGTGTTCGACGCTGCACTCCCCGAAATGCTCTTGGGCAGGGCGGTGTTTCAGGTGTTTGGAGGAGTGAAGGGGGGAATCAGAGGAATCCTCTATGGGATGGATGCCAAGATGGATGGAGCCAGTAGGGGGAACAATAGGGGGAGCACCCTCAGCGCTGATATGGACTGGGGATACTTCTTGATGTGGTAGAGGCCCCAGTCGGGCGTAGGAAGATATGCGCGACGGGGCTGGTGCTCGAGACGGTGGTGGAACATCTAGAGGCTGCAGTCGTTGCAGCTCTTGGACTGTGTTGCATAATTCATCGATGGCACAGTTTTGTCTGTCGGCATCATCTAAACGGTGATGCCGTTCGGCTTCAAACTCCTGCGGGTATCTTTCACGTTCCTGGTGCAGTTGTGTTTGGTGTCGCTCCTTGGCTTGAGCGAATTGCTGGGAAAGTAAGGCAAGCTGGGCGGTCACTCCGTCGATGAAGTTGCCGACATGGGTGGAACTAGAACGGAGGGTGGGGGCAATTGGGAATAATCTGTAAGAGTTCGGAAAGGGAAAAAATGGCCAAAGGAGATTGGTAGGGTGGGGAAGCACAGACAACGCCAAATATAGGGGCCTAACTTCGTATGGAGGGGAAGTCGGCTCTTACAGCACGGGATTTATTCTTTATCTAAGGGGTTCAAGTATATAATCTATAGCATAAGTAATCTACTGACAATATACTTGAGTGGAGGCCTAGAATGTGACATTCCACGACATCTGATAAGGATTTTTAAAGAGTTTGTATTACTATCGAGTAGTCGAAGGTTCGAATGCTATGTATTTTACAGAAAGGTCAAAGGTAAACTGCAAGGGCTTTGGGGATAGATTTCGTAACCCTCCCTTGGTTCCCCATCTCTTCTATTTATAGAACATAGGAAGAGCTGAGTCACCAAGGTTAGATCACATTACAAGTGTACCCTCCGGGTATCCTCCGGATATCGAGCGGGTATCCCGGAGTTGGTGTTGACGCCGGAAATATCGGGTTTAATAGTGTGCTCTGACACTGTAGCAGTTGTTGGGTCTGTCACTGTAGCTGTAAGGACCAACAACGTCGCCATTCCTATCTGGTGAGCTGGCTGTCTGACATGTCTGCCTTCGACCACGTATGAAAGTGGTCAAAATATTTCTGATGCTGATGTGGAGTTCGTCTTCGAGGCTTGTTCAGAGTTGAGGTTTCATTTTTGAATAATCTTGCAAGGCTTATTTATGGATTGAGTGGGCTTCGAGATATTCGAGTAGGCGTCGAGGTAGCCTTTGAGTATTTGACTGGGGTAGAAGGCTGCGAGTAGGCTACTACAGACCTGCTCCCGCACATCCTTTTCGAAGTTTGCTCTCAGCAAGGCCAAAGCCTCCTCTTTATCCTTTGCCAGGTCAGCCTTTATATCCTTGACCTTCTTGTCCCAAGCTTTCTTCGCATCACAAAGGGCAACTTCCTTCACCTTCCCAGCATCCAACTTATACCTATTCAACTGCGTATTCAGCTTCCTCTTCTCCTCGATCAGATCTTCCTTCTCCTTCATTAAATATATCTTAATATTCTTGTAGGTAATCAGCTGATTTGACAATGTGCCACCGCCAATAATAGGACCTTTACCCTCAGTCAACAACTTCTTGATCTACATTACATTCATAATATGAGTATTTGTGTGAGGTACCAGATTCTTTAAACGAATCAAAGCAAAAAAAAATCTCAACTTCGACATATTCCGGTGGCCCTCGCTAAGAAAAGTTATCAAACTCTCCGCCCCAACCAAACAGTCATCCACTTCCGCCTCCAGCACATCCGTCCCAGACACATATGCGTCCATGGTTCTTTGGACCTCAATCTTAGATTCATCGACATATTAAATCTTCGATGCCACCGAATCTACACTGTTCTTCGGTAACATACTTGTCGATGCTAGTGGAGGTCGCCCATCAGGCACAGCAATTGGTGTCTCGACCATCCCCCCTTCCTTGATGTTTGACCTTCGAGAGTGCCTCTTCGAAGGTAGTAGAAGAGCAATAACTTGGCAAGCCGCCCTTTTCTTCTTGCCCTTTCCCAAGGTTTCCGTGAACATCGAGTCTTTCTCCGTAGTTATAGAATTCGTTGTATACCCAGCTAATGAAGGATTTTCTAATGGCAAGCTCGACTTTGCAGCCCTTTTTTTCCTCGCAGACATCTTTCCGTCAATTACTGGAACTTATGCCCCTTTAGTCCTCGACCTCTTTAAGCCTTCCTCCTGAAACAAAGTACCAATTTTCTCCTGGTCGACGACAAGGTTGTCGATCCTACCGCAGAAACCCTTCCTGATATTGTACAACAACTCTTGTACTCCAGAATTCCTATCAATATCTTTCAAAGCTGTACAAACACCAAAAACTATTACAAACAATTTAAACAAATACACAAATCCAAAACATCGACATTTACGTTACCTAACCACAAACCTAAACGAAAAGCCTTTCTATTCAAAGGCTCCCCCGGATTTTTCTTGTCAAACTCATAGTTCCTAGACACAAGTAAATGTTCATCACTATACCGCCCTCTTGTTGACACCATGTCATAGAACAACGGTATCTTTAGAAATCTCGCCAAGTATCGGTACCCTAGCCTTTTCGGGTTTTGTTTGAGTGTGTAGTACACACATAAATTATCCACTGTGATCAACTCCTCCCCCCTTGACTTTATTAGGCCATTAATCACCCCACATACGCAAAACATGTCATACACATTTGGGTTGAACTAACCAGGTGCCACATCGAATAAATTTAGCAGTTCAGCAGCTTCTTCTGATCAGTTCGAAGAGGAAGATTCAAACCCTTTTTTATTTGTTCTTGATGAATAAGAATTCTACCTAAGGGTATTTCCTTGTTGATCATATCATATTGATACTTCTCTAACCTAATATTTTGCAGAATACCGTACTTTTTCTTGAAACTCAGTATTTCTTTTGTTTCTGGACCCTTTCCATAACAAGCCTCCTCACCCACCTCCATGTCTTCCTCCCTAGCCCCATTACCTTCTCGATCACTAGCCTGTGGCTCGTGATCCACATCTGAGTCGGTACCCTCCTCGTTAGAAACTTTTACAATCCTGGGTGCCACTCTAAACTGGTCGACACTAGCTATGTCTGCACTACTCGACTCCACCATATATCTACCGCCCAACTGTTAGGCACAAGTGGTTACATCAATCATCATGGGCTCTATATCTTGAAGGTTGTCGAATATATCTTTCTCATCAATATGGATAGGTTCAACCATTTTTATGAACCTGAAAAATTAGATTTCATTTTTTACAATAATTAGTATCTACCATATCTGGTACATTATATATGTTCATATTCATATAGTTGTCGAGTTTACTCTCCAACACATTATTATCTCATTATTATCAATACTATCTGATGGATATCATTACTACATGAATACACTTATTACATACAGTTCTCGATACAATATTTCATTACTATTTTTTCTAAATACTAACATCGATTACTATACTCATGTTGTTTCGCGATATTCGGAAACCTCAAACTTCGCGAATAAACTTCGCCTATTTCATGCCAAAAGACTGGAATTCAAAAATTATGGGAATCCATCTTCTCAGGCATAAAACCCAGCTACATCACACATACTCCGACATTCCATTACCGAACTCCTAACAAATTTGGCAAAGTCCCCCAGAGTCGCGCCGTAACGACAGTGACACCCACCAATCACCCTCTTCCCTCGTCGCCACCCATTTCTCATAAATTCTCTTTCTCCAACACCCTTATAATCCTTTTTGACAGCATTGCCGCAATAACGAAAACCTTCATCCATCACTATCCATGTTCTATCATCAAAACCCTACCACTGTAAATCTGCAATTACTTCCAATCCATCCTTCATAATATAAATTCCTTCTAACATTATTCCTATCATATCTACCTCTACACAACTTTACAAGGAATCATTTCAATATTACAAAAAACAATAAAAATTACTAACCTTGAATTCGCGCTGCCTCGGTATCCCACTGCGTCACCCACTTTGTTCTCACAATTAAAACGCTGATATCTTCTTTCCCAATTGTTGACAATGATTCTAGTGGTGAGCACAAGGAATTCCCATTAGAAATAATTTTTTCAGAGTTTGTAAAATATGAACAGTCGCCTACCGCGGGGCTATTTATAGACCCCGCTCGACTGTTCATTGCACCACTTCGCGATCGTTCGTGTACTCGAGCATAATGCCTTACCCATCTTTTCTCAAAGTCATTCATTCTTCACCTTCTAAAAGATAACATACCCATGCACTGTTGCTCCAAACCTAACATATCTCTTTGTACATCCTCTGATATATCCATCATCGCTGGAACACCGCCTATTTTCTCACAAAGATGTTGTATATCCATTTCCTTATACTTTAAAATATCGCCTACAGGAGTACACCTAGCCATTCTTAATTCTATCATTACCTAGACACATGTTACCTTATTTACAATTTCCCTATATTCTCATAAAGATCTTCAACACTCAATTCAAAATTCAAATTTCAAATTTTATTCTATATTACACTACCAACATGCAAATATTGTATTAATACATTTTATTCAGTAACACAAGTCCAAAATAATTCGACAACATGTCTCATTACAAACATCGACAACCTTATTCTGACAGAAAAACTCATTATATTTCACCATACAGTATTATTCGATCATTACATTGCCTGCTTCACAAAACAATTTGTCCTCAACAATTGCTAATCGCGGCAACATCCTATTCCCTCACCAATAATTTTGCACGAGTGTACATGCTACTAACACGTTTAGGAGGACTCCAAAATTTAAGTTGGCAATAAAACTGAAACTCCTCTTCCGCATCCTTTGCCTCTGCCTCGTTCATCCTTTTCATAATTCGGTTTTACTGGAGCTTCCATGTGAATATTTACACACTGGTTTCTGAAGTAACGCCTATAAATTTTGCAATACTTAACTTGAACGCGACTGAACTGTTCATTCCGCATTTGCACCCTAGTCTTCACCATTTCTCCAAACATAAATCTCAATTTTTACGAGTACATGGGGTACTTATAGTCCAACAAAGTCGCAAGTCAACCCAATCCACATTTATTTATCATTGAAACTTTACACATCCGAGTCAAATCAATCAACCTCAAAATCCATTCTTGGCCCCACACATATCATTCTATACTTCGAGATCGATTACAATCGAGATTCATCTACATTCAGCACAATCCACCTTGATATCAAAATACTTCGATTACTCATTTATTTAAACTTCGAGATTACAAAACTAAAAACACAATCAGAATGAACAAATTTGTATTCATAACTATCTGTTATATTTTACATTTGACAATTTACTCATTCGATTACATTACATCCAGCTACATTTTAATCTATTATTCAACTTGAGAACTAATTGTTATGTGCCTCTTTTTACCAAAATTTGATATTACCTCCGGCTAAAAGAGCAGCGATATCCTAAGAAACTCACTGAATCTAAGGTCAGGGAACTTCTAAACAGAGCTGCCTCAATAGAAGAACGACAACTGAAAATTACAAGAAGATTCTTTAGATCGACAAGATCCCGAGACGCCCAGCCAACCTTCACGTCATCATCTTCAATATGAGCAGTAGCCCCTTTTCCAAAAGTTTGATGAACTTCAATACCTTTTGCAACAACAACTGACACAAGCTCCAATGGATACCCCGCAAGAAAATGCTCCTTAACTCCACCTACCTTAACTACCTCCACCATGATGGCAACCAATACAGGATTAAATAACAAAGACTTACAAAAATACTTTACCTCTATATGGCCGTCACGATAACCATCTACATCCTCAGGCCACTCGCTATGCCACACTTGGGGTAACATATTTCCAAATCAAACACCAAACAACCCTTCTTTATACCATCTATTTATAACCTCCAATTTCATCTAATGTTTCGCATTAAATGCTCCTCGGGAAAAATATGACCAGATTCACTTGACTTTGACCTCGGAAATGACAACATGAAGACTAGTGATAATATTCAGTAAACCTCTTCAGCTTCCAATTTCTTCATGGCACAACCATAAGTACTTATGTCGAGAATGGGGTGATTAAAGTAGTATATTTCCCAAATTCGACAAGGATAAGCCAATATAACATAGTCGAAGATAACTCAGCATTCGAGAAGATGCCACGTCTACAGCCACAAGACCTTGACCTACTAAAAGTAGCCATTGTGCCTGATCAAGAAAGAGCCGTTAGATATCAGCAAAGTTCACCCACTACCCCCAAAATAAGATACTGTTTTTCTATTTTGTAAACTGTTTGTATCTACTATAAATACAGGTAGATAATAGATTATTCAGATCCACAACTTTACCATTATTTCTTCCTTAACTGTTACACCACAAATTATAATAACTAGTAACCTATTAAATTTTACATCAAAACCCTCCACGAGGTCGTGGTTTTTCTCATCTTTTACTGAGTTTTCAAGTAAAATCTTATTCATTTAAACTTGTTATTACCTCATCCTAACTAAAACTATTGGTAAAGATTATCCTCCCAGAAGACACGACATTACACTGTCCATGCATTCTTATTTAGATCACATAAATTAGCTTCAGTATCATCATAACAGTGTACTAAATGATTTGGATATTATTAGACCTCCGGGGGAGATTGCGAGAGCCGTCGTATACCTTGCGAAGGAATTTAAAATAAAAGACCTTGAGAAATCAAGTAGTATCTCAATTTGCAGATCAAACATCTTGGCAGTGGCATACTCGTACACCAAGCAATATATATCAGAAGAGTTATTTAACACTTCGATATAGATGTAGCACACGGTGCTAAGTCGTTTATTACGCATCCATCACTTGGGTATGGACAACGACATCTTTCACCATCCTAATACAGGGAGAAACTTCAAGGGCTGTGATACCATAGCTAGGAGGTGTTTTGTTATAGGTAGCTGGGTATACTCGACCCGATGACTCATTTGCAGTGAACTATTTGGCTTACCATAGTTATGTTCCTACCCAAAAGCATTGAAATGAGATCAGACACATTATGAGGTATTTGATCGGTTTGAAAGACTGGGGTCTGTTCTACTCGAAATGCTAAACGTAAAAGTATTGAATATACTGATACAAAATACTTCTTACACCCACATATAGACCATTGTTAAATGGATTATGTATTTGTGTACGGGGATACATAAAGATTCTTGGAGATCAATGAAGCAGACAGCGGTAGCTACATTCTCGAACCACGAGGAGATTCTTGTACTTCATGAAGCTGACAGAGAATAATGGTTATGCTCTAAGATACATCAACTGAAGTTATGGCGTGTTTTATCCAATATAAAACATCGACTATGTATGAAGACAATTCAACTTGTATTATTTAAGTCAATGCGACTTATCAATGGCGACAAAACAAAACACATTTCACATAAGTCATTTAATCCTTAAGAATTACAAAAGGCGAATGAGATTGGCGTCATTGAAAATATTTCAGAAGACAACTTTGAAAACCTATTCACAAAAACTCTTGTACCACTTACGTTCAAGCAGCTAGTACACGAAATCATCATGCAAAAGATTTATTTATCAATATCTCTGGAAGATACATCTCGGAGGAGATCGACGTCAGGGGGAGTAGTCCCAGCTTAACGTGGACACATGTGTGTTGTACTATTTTTCCTAATAATGCAGTTTTTATCCTAGGAGTTTTTATTTACTGGAAGTTTTGACGAGGTAACGTATACGCGTCAATAACCCATACATGGCATAGGATTGTACTATTTTCTTACACAGCTTATTGCCCAAGGGGGTTTTACTAGGAAGAGGTTTTGATGAGGCAAGTCGTCCTAGTATGGAACACCCTAAGGGGAAGTGTTAGGAGTTGGGTCCAACCCAAGGTGGGAGCTCAACTGGGTTGAGGTGTCGTACTGGACTCCTATTAAGCCCATAGGCCTTTAGAGTTTATGGGGAGAGTTTAAGTAGGATAGGTAACTTATGTTATATGGTTATCCTCTTTGTAGTACGTACAGAAAGACAAAATTCAATCAATAAAGATATCCTCTCTTTTCTCTCTTAATTGTTCTCGATAGATCTTGCGTAGCTTAATCTATTATTATCCAACATATTTGATTTTATAAACATTAATCTTGTAATAGGTAGTATAAATCACATAAATTTTGTGACGAATTCCTTCAAAAGTACGAGTCATTTTCCAATACCCGATGATTTTTGTAAGCTACTAAGTACTCAAGGTGTAAGATAGAATCAATTATATCAATCCAAAGAAAAAGTAACCAGAAACCATTACAAAGCGACGTGTGGATTTTGGTTGTGTAGTTTTGAGGGGAGGTCGGAGAAACTTAAAGAGAGAACAATGTTCTATGTTGTTAAAGTTGGCCCGAAAAAGTAACTATGGTCAATGTTGTTGTACTTTAAAAGTTGACTCGTTAAGGAAAAAAACAGCATAATTACTAAAAATATGAAAATGCATGCCAAAAGGGTTTGGCATGCCATGCCGAAAAAAATGCATGCTGGGTACCTTAGTAAAATGTGGAAGACCCGTACCAGATTTTAGTCCCATATATCGATATTTTGTTGTGTCAATTACAGCTGTTAAATCCTGATATTTCGTTATACACCAAGACTGATCGATATTTTCAGCATGTTTCTTTGTGGGGTGAACTTCATATCTTTACGAGTGACCCAAAGAGTGGAATGACCTAATGGGAGGGAGATGGGGAGAAGTGATTGGGAAGAAGAGAGATACATGAGAAGAAGATAAAAAAATAAGAGGGATAGAGATTCGAGATGGACGAGACACATTAATTTGTGACATCTTCTGTTTTTTATTCCTATCCCATAAAACACTCTTTACGGTTTGTTTGATTATTGATGTTTCCAACCTTGATTATAACTTTCTTCAGGGGCCTTCTACTTGTATTTTTATAGTGATAAACTTAACATTCAAATTAGTGATTTTGTTACCAAAATTTATGTCATTCATCATATTATACTTTAGGTGTTTTTTAGACTTTAATTTGATGAAATGTTTAATCTTTGGGGTTATCTCTTATTGTCATTTTACGACTTTGGGCCCTCATATTCTAAACTTCTATTTATAAGTTATACATATGAAATAGTTGTACAGATTACCAAAGTGATTATGGCATACCATAAGACCGCTGTGTATTTACACATGAATAATACACAACGGCACATGTTTGCCACACTAAAATCACCATATGGAACACATGTAATCTCAAGCCTCATCTTCGACCATCATACGTTTACTCGACCTCATCAAGATATGATTACATGACACACTATGGAACAACTACAGAGTTTTACTTATTTCCCGACCTCTACATCAACAGCTCGAGTCAACAAGCACTCCGTTATTAATGAAGCCGTTACAAAATAGAAGGATCAAACCGTTACGCAATCAGTTCAAAGACTCATCAAATCTATATTATAACGCACATCATTAAGAATAATAATGGTCGTCAAACGATCATATTATAAGACCTATAAATAGGACCAGAGAACTACAAATATGGATATTAAATTCTACCCAAAAACTCTACGCAAAACTGCTCAGAGCGTTCTTTATAATAGCTAACAATCATCAATAATACATTTCTTTCTAATTCCTCAAGAGATGTCGTGGTTTTTAACCTATTCAAAAGTTATTTCTTACTAACGTATTATCATTAGTATGAAAGACTAAGTTCGATATACAAAATTAGGTTCTTACATTTAGCGTCATCTGTGGGAATCAAACATTTAGCCACAGTTCTCAAAAATAGTTGATTATCTCTTCATAGAATGCGGCTTCCAGACTAGAATATGCCAATTGGCCCAACAGAAGGAAGCGCCATACTAGCAGAATTGCGGTCCACTATACACTCTGAGACAGAAGGACGAGCCGCTCTGGAACAACAGCTGGCATATGTACGAGATACATTAAAATTTATGCAGGGACAACATATTGCACCCCAGAAGAACAAAAATGTGTTGCCAGCCACCTTACGAGTTTCCGTTCGAGATAGGCTAAGACCCCGAGGCAACGGCCTAGGTGCTGACATTCGATTCAATCATAATCAGCCGGGGGACAAGCTAATATAGATACAAGGAGTTCTCCAAGAAGTTGAAGGCGTTCCTGCTGAAGTCAAGCCAATGGAGGACCCACCCAAGGGAAAAGTTTGTATTCCAGCGCGTGAACGACTAAGTGAAGGAAGTGGCGACCACATTCCTCAAGACGGACGCATCCGACGCCAGGCCAACACAGCTCGTCAGTACGTGACTCAGGAACATGTCAAAAAATGTATCAAAGAATTATTTGAAGCTCATATTTAAACCGCCAAAGGCATTCACAACAGACTACAGAAAATCCCGATTACTCAGGAGCTATTGGACGATGAAGTTCCCATCGGTTCTCACGCCCCTAAAAATATGAAAGTACAAGGAAACTGATCCTGTGGAACACGTCCAAGAATTCTAGAATGCTTTAGGCTTGCATTCTACGTTGAACCACATTTTATGCCATCTCTTTCCAACCAGCCTCTGGGGTGAACCATTGCGATGGTTCCACTCACTACAAGAAGGATCCATTCGCACATTTAAACAGTTGCGAGAACTTTACATTAAAAACTACTCACATAACAGAGATAAAGAGGAAAATATGTATTCAATGTTTAGCCTTAAGCAGATGCCAGGAGAGAAGCATGAAACGTTCACTATTTTTATTTTTATTTTGTCGTTGGCCAGAAAAGTAGACCGACTAGATCATAAGATTACTATTTTGGCCTTTACAAACGCTCTGCTCATGGATGGAAGAGAAAATGAATACCTTAATCTCAGCAAACCTACGACCGTGGAAGACATGATTGAAAAAGTAAATGGATATATCGATCTGGAACGGATGGTATCCGAGAGACAGAAGCCCCAACGATCAACCCTAACAGTAAGAGATCAATCCACAAAATGAGATTTCAATCATAATATAGATTACGGAAGAGACATAAAACAGACCAAGTCTAATGACGATCGACCTCGGAGAGGTGGAAATTTGCCGAAGCCATGTCTTCCCAAGTTAACTGTCACAATAGCCAGCATATATCCCACACTTTAAAAGGATAAATTCTTTTGCAATGCCCAATATCTCAGACCCATCGAAAGTAGACCGTATTGCATACACCACAAAGTCCGACATCATGACACAGAACATTGCTTCGCTTTACAGTGACTTTTGGAGTATATCTTTGCGAAAGGACAAATGCATGAGTACATTGTAGATGTAGAAATTTACAAAAATGGGAGTTGCAAGCTTAATACTGAGTTCGTACAGATAGAAGGGGCGGCGGAGAAAAGTATTTGTACCACATCTCTCACAGCTATTTTATCGAGACTCGTACAATTAGCAAGTCGATCAGATTCAAAAGACGACGTATCAGCCAATACCACGATTTGGCCATGGTCGATAAAGAATCCCGGTTACTCGCATCTAGTTCTCAACGAATAAGAATCTCCTTCAAAGATTGTGATGCTCGCCATGTTAACTTTCCTTATCATGATGCACTCGTGATCATGTTGAAAATGAGAAATGTCATACTACATACAATGATGAAAGATACTGGCAGTAGTATCGAACTACTCTTCCAAAGTTCGATCGATCTAATGGGACTGGCCGACAAAGTTTAGCCTAGTGACATCAATATCAGCAATTTTAATGGCTCCAAAGAAGAATGTGTAGGAGAAATTATACTTCCTATTATCGCAGGACCAATGACGGTTGATGTTGTGTTTTATGTTATAAACGCAAAATCCCATTAAAGGGAATCATGGGATGTTGTTGGCTACATAACATGTGAGCTATCCCATCAACCTATCATTTGGCATTACAGTTTGATTGGAATGACAACATCTACGAAATCAAAGGCAGTGAGAAGCTAGCTCGAGCTTGCAAAAATACTATTACCATCGTGACGGAACCACTGGTACAACAAATTGCATAACAATTACAGAATACTACAGAGAACTAACTACAAAGTGCAGAAACTATAGAATACGTCCAAATCAGTTGAGACAAATGGGGTACCTACATTAGGACTCTTTTACCCACAACAAAGCGTAATACTCTTATTCAGTTTCTAAAAGACAACAGTGACGTCTTCGCATATACATTTTATAAAATACTGGGCATTGATCCATATTTGGCTTGCCACAAGCTTAGTTTAAAAGATAGGGCTGAGACAGTCAAACAGAAACAGAGAACCTTAGCAATAAGGCTACGAAAAGAAGTCAATAAAGAGATTGATAAACTTATTAAAGTTGGTTTTATTTGAAAAGCCAATTACCGAATGGATTTTAAACATCGTAGTAGTCCTGAAGAAAAATGGCAAGATCAGAGTATGCGTGGATTTTACAGACTTGAATAAACATGCTCCGAAAGATAGTTTTCCCATTCCTATCATCAAGCTTCTGCTCGATTCCACTACGGGATACGAACTTTTATCCATGATAGACGCCGCATCAGGATACAATCAGATACCCCTCATGCCCGAAGATTAAGAAAAAGGACTTTCATCACAGAACATAGATTATATTGCTACAAGGTTATGCCTTTCGGCCTCAAGAATGCTGGAGCCACTTACAAAAGACTGATGACATAGATGTTCAAAGACCATCCCGGGAAACAATAAAAGTTTACATTGATGATATGCTGCGTAAAAGTCTCAAGAAGGAAAATCATTTCGCAGATTTGCACACGACCTTCAAAATTCTTCGGTCCTACAAAATGAGATTAAATCTTGACAAATGCCAATTCGGAGTCCAATCAGTCAAATTCTTAGGACATTTGATTAGCAAGCGAGGTATCAAGGCTAACCCAGATCGTATTCATGCTTTGATATCCACGCCTTCCTCAAAGATAAAGAAAGACATACAAAAGATAATTGACAAGATAACAGTAATAAATCATTTTATTTCCAAGTCTTCAGACCATTGCCGATGGCTATTCGACATCCTAAGTGAAGGGACCAAGAAGGAGAAAGGGAAAACTCAAAAAGATCCAGAGATCGAGTGGACCACAGAATGCGAACCAACATTTCAGGAACTAAAACCCTACTTGAGAAATCCACCAATAATGAGTACACCCAAAGAAGGAGAAGAACTTACGATATATCTTGCAGTTACTGATAACTCACTCAGATCAGTTCACATCTGACTCGACGAAAACACTAAAAAATCCGTCTACTTTATCGGTAAGACTATCACTCCAGCAGAAACACGGTACACTAAGATTAAAAAGCTGCTCTTAGCTCTCGTCTATACATCGCAGAAGTTAAAACAATATTTCCAAGCTCATTCAGTTTGAGTAATGATAAGTTATCCCCTGTGCGAAGTCCTATCCAGACGAGAGAAATCCAGACGGGTCCAACAATGGTTGGTTACTCTTGGTGAGCACGATATACGTTTCGAACGACCGCATTTCAAAAAAGGGCAAGCATTAGCAGATTTCTTCATAGAATTTCCAGCAGACGACCCTGATTAGGAAGAGGATCGTACTAAAATAAACAAGAAATAATTCAAAGAAAAATCAGATTGGATATCCAAGAAAGGTTGGTACCTTTTAACTGACGATTTTGCCAGACCAGCTGTGTCAGACATCGGGATAGTTCTTATCACACCTTCCAATGACAGAATTGAGAAATCAATCTGACTTAACTTCAAAGCTACCAACAATAAGGCCGAATACGAGACACTAATCCACAGACTGGATATGGCACTAGAGATTGGTGTGCCTGAATTATCTATTTACACAAACTCTTTATTAATTGTGAACCATTATACAGATAAATGCCAAAATAATAGAAAGATGATCGACTACGCAGTAGCGGCAGCCGACAGAATGAGCAAATTTAAAAATGCTGCAATTGAACAGTTACCTCGTAGAGAAAGCAGGCATTCTGACTCCCTCGCCTATCTTGCTAGAGTCCTCAGAACAGAAGCCCAATATTTAAAGATCGAAGTGGTATCCACCCCCAACATTAATATTGTCAGTTCAAATGTCATTAATACTGTGGGCGACGAAGAGGACGAAGACGATTGGAGATGACCTTTCCTCACATATATCGAACCTAACAACACATTTGGTGGCAAACTCCCCGAGGATGTTAATAAAAAAAGATGTTTGATAGACAATGCTAAACGATACATCGTTGATGACAATCTCCTTTACAAAAAGTCGGTTACAGGACCCTATCTCTAATGTTTATCTGATCAAGAGGCCCAAGCCTTCCTGCATAATTTACACGAATGCACTTGCGGATCCCATGCGGCGAGATAATCTTTTGCAAACCGAGTTCTTACTCAAGGAGTCTTTTGACCTAAGATGAAAGCTCAAGCCATCGAATATGCCAGCAAATATGATGCATGCCAATGACATAGACCCAAAATCCGAGCTCCAGCTTTAGAACTCCACTCTAACAAAGTTGTTTGACCATTCAAAAGATGGGCCCTTGATCTCGTGGGAGAATTCCCAACTGCACTGGGAAACGGAAGCACCTCATCGTAGCAACGGACTACTTCACCAAGTGGGTAGAAGCAGTTCCTTTGAGTCGAACACGTGAAGATGAAGTCATCAAGTTTATATGGGAAAATATTATCATACGGTTTAGATGCCCCCACCTCATCAGAATAGATAATAGACCACAGCTAGTTGGTTCCAAAGTCGTTAACTTCCTCAATCAACATAACATCATCCACTCTCCTTCAAATCCGTATTACCCACGAGGAAATAGTCAGGCCAAAATCACCAATCATACTATAGTTGACGGAATAAAAAAGTATTTGATAGAGAAGAAAGGTAATTGGATGCAAGAGTTACCACACGTGTTATGGGCATATTGAACAACACCCCGAGTGTCGACTGGATGTACACCATTCTTGTTAGCCTACGGTACCGAGGCAATCATCTCTACCCAATATCATCACCCACTACATGATCATACCATGACAGACGAAGAAAACGAGTTCTAGTTGGCATGTAACATGAACTGGATCGACGAAACAAGACACAGAGCAGTCATGAATTTATGAAGGTACCATCAGGCTTTAACGAAGTCATATAACAAACGCGTTCGTCATAGGGAGTTTGATATTAAAGACCTCGTCCTACGAGAGATCCCAAAACACATAAAGGAACTCAATGCTAGGAAACTCACCGAAAATTGGGAAAGACCTTTTATTGTTATCGGCAAAAGCGGCTTGGCTCTTACGACCTCATTACATCCGATGAAGATCGAGTCCCCAATCCTTGGAACTCAAAGAGATTGAAGCTATATCGAAGATAGCCATCTCTCACAATTTACATTCTCCTATCACCTACATCACAGTACAACTCTACTATCTCATACAGTACTGTTATATTATTTCTTACATTTTTGTATGTTGTTCTTACACCAATGAAATACTTATGTTTGACCGACCTACGTTAATATACACTTCTACTATCTCATATAGTACTCTTTTACTATCTCTATCATTTTTGTACATCATTCTTACACTAATAAAATCCTTATGTTTGACCGACCTACATTACAATACTTTTCTACTATCTTATACAAGTACTATTCTACTATCTCATATAAATAGAGCACATCTACTATATCACAGATAACCAATGGGATAACCCCAATTCAACTATCACATTACATATCAGTTATTGGTTCGTCCAATTCAATCTTCTAACACATAACAGGTCAGTTATTGCTTAACACAATTTGATCTTATATTATACTTCAGGTCGGTTATTGGTTACCCAATTCGGCTAACAGATTACACACGTCAAAACCACAATTGGTCATCAAAGGTCAATGCAAATACATACAAATCACTAATTCTTCTATTAGTCAAAATTTTCAGCAGTATAACCTTCACACTCTATCTACTATATTTTAGGTGATCTAACACAAGTAATTCACTTTTATAACAACACCAACACTCAATCACTAAGTTTAGACAGCAGATCATCACGCGAACTTTCACCACGTTCCAGAAGATGCCGGCACATCAGTTCTGGTATCCTCGCAACAACAATTTGTCTTCCCTCCTCACATCTATTTTTAATAAGAGCGTCAATTTTCGACATAATACGGTCTAGGTATTCAGTCCGCACTAGCTGCATATCACACACTTCATGCCATTTGCGATCATGTTGCCATGTATTGTGTCTCTTTCTTTTTTAAGTCTCTTGAACTCATACACAAAAAAGGTAAGTACTGCTGCAATTTCTTTCTCACGCGCCTCCTTTGCCTCGAGCTTAACTTTGTCAGGCACGACAAACTATACAATCTTTCCCCTCGCCTCATTTAGCAAACTTTCCAAATCTTTACAGCACGCCTCTACCGCCAACTTTATCTCAATAGAAGCTTTATTACGTGCTTCTACCACTGTCATGAACTCATCCATTTGTTCCAACATAAGCAACGATTCCACTATAATAAACTGACTGTGGAGCCTTTCATAAACTTCTATGTTAAGATTTCGTTGAGCTGTCACAAGATTTGCCCCCAATTTGTTATTCAAACTAGTCAGCTCCTCCACTGATGTCCGATATTCTATATGGTCTAACTCTAACGCTTGAATGGCGTCCTCTAAGTTCCCTATTTAAACCCAAAACATTTTTGCTAACTCAATATATTCGTTGTTAACTTCCTCCAACTCTTTTTCTATATTTTCGTACCATTCAACATTGTTTCAAACTCACTGGCTCGCCCATCTGCCTTCCTCACATTAGCTCGCGCAGATACTATTTTCAACTCCTACTTAGTTATTTGTTATGAGATATTACTTATATGACATTGAGATTTTTCCATGTTTACCTCCCTTTTTCTCACTACCTCCCTTAATTCCTTCGCCTTTTCTTGTATACTGGCTAGTTCAGCTTTCTTTCTTTTTAATTGTTCTATCAAATGACCCACCGTACCTTGCTCTTTAATCATCCTTTCCTCTATTTTTAGATTTAACTCAACAACATTTTTTAGTGCCTCACGGTGAGAGTTCAAATCATCGTTCAGTTTTTCATTCAAAACGCGCAACACTTTACACTGCCTTTGAACTTCTGCCAGTTCGACCTGCATAAATAGTTTCAAGTCGCATACAAAACAATTCGTACATCAAAATAGTACATATCACAGTTCACAATTTTACTTAACAATATAATACTTATGTACGATCGATTTATATTTCTATTTATACCTATTTTATCATTACAAACAAAGCAGATTTATTTAACATCAACACAGTGTGCAGATATCTAATGCATAGGCAAGTTTTTGAACAACTTAAATAATTCACTTTTTTGAGCTACGAGAAGACTGTCACCTATTTCCCGATCGCCTTGACCTATCTACCTGTACATCCAAAGGTGTAATAAAGGTCACCACCTCCTGCTAGTGCTGCTTTTGCCGTGATCGAGGTATCAGGCTCCCAACCACCTCTTCATCCTCCTCTGACAAATTTTGTGTCATTCTAGGAACTGGCTTTTCAACACCTTTTTCCTCATCATCCTTCGTAAACCACATATTTTCAGCTTTTTCGTTCTCAACATCAAAGTTTTTCCCACAATCCATAATATATTTCCTAAATTCGTTCTCTACCCTTGCCAACTCCCCTCCATACAACTCAATCACGCTCTCTATATGACGTTTATGACCCGTTTGAGCTGCGACCTTTGCTCGCGATGGATACAAATGCTCATTCAACATCATATTCGATTTATGAAGACGCCTACGCGCATCCTTCTGTAATATACCCAGCTCTTTCAATTCCCCTTCTATCTTCTTTCTAATAGTTGTTTCTTTTGTCAGTTGATTTGCCAGCGAGGTATTTTTCTTCGTACTTTACTTCAGCATGTTTTGCAACTCCTTTAACTCACCCTCTAACTTGTTTTGCACCTCTATATGTTCTTTCTTTATTTTGAAAAATAAAATCCTTATTGCTCTTCGATCCTATATAAAGCTAAGAGCATCAGGTAAAGAACCTACGTCACCCCATATGACAGACACACAAGATCGAGCTTAACATTTTTTTGCCTTTACGCTATGTCGATTATGTGCCTCATGAGCTAAAAACATAACTCGAGCTGGGTCAGGTACTACACCTCTTTCCTTTAAGAGATCTACGTAAACCTCTTTTAAACCCCACTCATTATCTACTTCAGCCTCAAAATACAGTGTCAGAGTTACCAAAAGATTTTGATACCTGGCTTTGTCACTCAGGTCAGTAAAACTAATCAAGTCTTTAGATTTTTGTACTAGCACCCCTCTCTCCTCCTCTTTTCTTAAAACCTCATCCTTCTATATTTTTATTTTTGCGTATTTATACTGTGGATCATATAATTCTTTAAAAAAAAATTCCAATTAGATTTAAACTGCCTTCTCTCATACTCAGTTTTATTTAATACCTGTTAAATACGAGTCATGGAGTCCCTCGTTCTACTCAATGCTTTCTCCAGGGTGGTAATAATTTTTCTTGACCGCTCTATCTCCTACACATATTACAAATTTTTGTTATCAAACAAACATTCAAATAAGGCACAATACACTTATGACTCAAACTTCACAGTTTTAAAGTACACAGAAAACAGTTTCATCAAAGTTAGAACATAATAAAATAGTTTGAAACAGAATACTACAAAATGATATTAAGTATTCTTGCCAGTCTCTACCTTAGATGGAGGCCTCACTTCAGTACTCGTAGCTGAAACTTGCTCATTTTGAGGAAGGGGTACATTGACTAGAGCAGCAGCATCTTCAACCAATTCGTCTTCTGCATTCGAAGTAAAGACTATCTCCTGGTACCTACCTGTTGGGCCCAGATCGATATCGGTCTCGCTTAACCCAAAATGATGGTAAGATTAGATCATATGATTTTTGCCATCCCTCACCTCTGCAAAAGCTTTTTCCAGAGTCTCCTCACACACAGACAATATCCCATACCACTCAGTAGCCTTCGCCTCTTCTACCTTGCTCTTTTTTTCCTTCTTAAGCACTTCATCGAGCTCCTTCATCCGAGTTGTTTGAGCATCGTACCTCTGAGTAAGCTCTAAATACTCCTAGTTTCTCTTCTCAATAAAATTTGTAGCACCTTGTATCAACATCGAGAGCTGCCAATACAATACACGAGATCAACAATAAAACCTATTAACCATAATACAGCAAATAGAGAGTATTCATACATACATTCGATGTTTTCTCTTGAAAAGCCTCTACAAGCTACTTTGGCTTAGTCCCCGCCATCTTATAACACCTTTGTTCTATGTCCCTCAGCATGGCCATAGCCTTAGCCTGAGTTTGATCACTACTTTTGATCTCATGTTTTTTAGCGACCTCTTTTATACTTTTAGAGGAGCAGCTTCATTTACCGCCTGCTGCTCCACTACACCCTCAACGGCCAGCTTATCGCTTGCTTTCCCTTGGGCTACCCCCACAGTAGAATGCAAAGATTCTCGTAGTATCTTTTTCGGCCTCCGGATCTTCAGCGCCCTGCTCGTACTCTCTGGCGGAGGCGGAGGGATACCAATCAAATCCCCTAGAGGAATAAGGGCCTTCTTCTTCTCAGCCATAGCTCAATTTTTGTAAGCTCGTTGAACTTTTAGAACTCTAGAGTCTACTCTTTTATCCCTACGGTTATTTAACTCTCCGAGCACTAGCTTTAACTCGACCTGTTTGAGAGCTACGCAGTCAAACAAGTTTATATTATTAGGGAAGAATTTGGGATTAGGACCTGGCAGACAAAATCAAAGAAATGATTAGAAGCTCGCAGATAAACTGATATTTGATCAAGTTAGCAGGTGTTACTTACTCGAATTAAAATATTTATGGTCCAGGTCGAGCGCTGGTTCATCCAGAACCTGCATACAATTGCCCCTTACCCATACAAGGTGGTCATTCCACGGTTTACCTACATATTCGAAGTCAAAAAACACCGGTACGAGTCATTAAACATAACCACTACTACGGGCTTTGACATACTTAATTTTGTAAAATTTCAGCATATCAGGTGCTACGAACTGCTTTGCAGTCCCGTTCTCTTTCCACTTCTCATTCAACGCCACACACACACATTATCTCAAAAACATTCTCATTTAATTGTGTGGGGCAGCACTGCAATGCATTCATAACCACTTTATGAAAAAATGTCAAAGGAATCCTAAGACCATATACGACCTGGTTTAGATAGCACAGAAAACCATCATTCGGGGTAGCCATACTCGACCCATTATAATACGTAATCTCTACATCTTCCCCAAGTCTTTTTTCCTTCTTCTATAAATCCAGACTGGGCACTTGATAGTGTACCTCTTCCCCTTTCACTGGCACCAAGGTCTTAAACCATAGACCTTGTTCCATTACATAATTTCCCCACTTTTCTGCTAACTTCTATTTAAATTTCATATATTTTTTCCCTATATATACTCCCTTTGGATATATGTAAAATGTATCATCCTTCGCCCCTGTATCATAATCCTTTACTACATTACTTTCTTCACTGGGCCTTTCAGTCCCTGCACCCCCAGTGACTTCCCTCCTATCTACAGTCACCTCTATGCATCCATAATAGTCCTCTCTACCCGACGATGATGTTTCCTCCGAACTGGATAACACTACAAATTTACTAGTGGGCTTTAAGTTTTTTGAACGCATACTGGACCTACAGGTACAAACACTCTTATATTAATTTATCTATCTCTATGATTCAACATTTACACAATTACATGATATACCACACACACACAGCAGAGACAAACCCCACTTATATTTTTTTACCCAGTCAAGACATTTATTTTCAAAACTTTCCAAAACATCAAATATAGTTACATTTAAAGCGGCCCGGGTGATTCACTTTACCACATGGAATTATCTCCCCCCTGTTGCCCTCTCGTCTTCTTCAGCCAGTTTATCCCGTGTGATCTCTCAAATAGTTTCTTCTCGCAGGGTTGCATCTAGCAGCAACTCACGAAATAGATCACACCAAAAATAACAATCATATTTTGCACGCCTACCTTCATCATCCAAGTTGTTCAATTGCAATGGCCACTCTGATATTACAACATTATAAGGCAATATGCAAAAATACCGTTCACGAAGTTTGGCCACCTTGATATTTAACCCACCTTCCGCTGCATGATGAGCACGTTAAGAACTTGTCCTCACCATGATCACTTCCAATCAGCCAACAACAAGCTTTTTTTACAAAAGAATACAATGCATAACACCAAAGGATCAAGATCTTATATAGCCAACATGGACATCTTTTTGTACAACACCAAAAATGCTTATCAATCAAATTTTGAAGGAAGATATATTCTACATGAACAAAATTTTGAAAACAGGGATATCAGTAGATTTTCGGGGAAATTTTGACAACTATTGCTTTCCATTCTAAGAGATATATCCTAAGAAGATCTTATTTATCACATGCTTCGTGCAGATAACACCTCTGCACAGATAGAGCTCGCATAGAACATTAAAGTACATCTAGCAGTAGCTCCAATTAAGCACCTACAGACATGTATCTTTTACCCAACTATATCAAGGCATTTTCACAACAGTTCGAAACAACTTCTCCGAATGATCGTCAAATCACTAGGATATGGTACGGAATCAACATCCTCTATCACCAGGAAAGGATACTTATAACATGTAAGCAACATACTTTGACTCCTACAAAAGGGACACAGTTCGTTGGAACTCTACCGTCCTAGTCCATGGAAATATGCATATTGAAAATGACAATTGTACTATATACCATTGCACAACTCCAATATGACATATCAAAAATTCTACAACCGGTTCACAACACAATCTTATGTAATTACAGGTTGATAGATCACAAATCCTACAAATAGTTCGACAAAAGCATTCTCATATTTACAAGATCAACAACACATAAGCATATCAATCTCGTCTCAATCAGTACAATCAAATTAACCAATTATTTGTTTGACTTCACCAAACGACCTTATTATATTTTTGAACTTTCCTTTTCCAACTTACTTCCCAATATCATCACTGATATACATACATACCAAGTTCCCCGCAGTTTGATTTGTTGGTTCAGAACAATTCTACCACAGTTTGATGTCTGGTAGCTCACACCAATAAACCTCTTTCAGTTCGACACAAGTGCCTGTCAGACTTCAACATATTTTCGACCTTCAAAATTCTTTTCCGCTATTTTTACTTTCTATCAAACACTTTGATTCATCAAAAGTTCGAGTTACCATTCTCACTTCATAGTGCACTTTATCAAATAGGGTTATTCACAAGTATGCTAAACATTTAATTTTCAGTTCAAATTTTAAAACAAAATTGACATAACAAAACATTTTCATTAACTCGAATGTTTCTTACAGCATTTCAGAACTTTCTTGCAGAATGATTTACAGACAACTTTACATCAGTTTACAGCCCGAAACTCTTCTTCAGGAAAAAAAAAGATGGTTGTAAAAGAGCCTGAAGATGAAAAATTGAAGCATGCTTCTACTCTCTGTCTCCCTTCTCTCTTTATAACCCCCATCACCCCCGCATGGTAGAGAAAGAAGAATGATTATATTTTATAGAACCCGCTCACCAGCAGGGTACCGGTGAGACTTCCTCAGACGAACGCCAGTCGCTTCATCTTCAGTTGTAATAGCCTCCTCTGCCAAAAGACGTAGCCCATTCTTGCGCCCTTCCTCCAACGTCACCATGTAGTAAAAGTGCACCATTCGGTAGTAATCGTCATCAGCTTCCTCCACCTCTTCATAGGTTATACCATGGTAGGTAGGACGCACCAAAATAGGGGTATGCAAATCCAAAGACTGGGTCCCAAAGTATCGGAACCGCAGTTCTTGTACTTTAGCGAGAACCCTAACCTCACGAGACTGCCGTCTGGTGGTCACCATCGTCTCCACAACAGAAAAATTGTAGAAGCTATGAAATCAAAGTACTTAGCGAATAACAACTACAACAGCCACCCACAATAGTATTTATACTACAACCTCATTAAAGACGACGTTCCAAATTCCCAACGTCAAAAGGAAGTTCTAGGGAACCACACAACCACAACAGATATTCATGAAAAAATATTGGAAATGATCCCCGGATATTAGATATAGTATTAATGAGGCTTCTGAACCAATACCACTCTCCCATAATGCTTCTCGTGCTCTTGGCTGAGAGGGGGCGGTTGTAGTGGCCTATTCCGGATCTCGAACTCAAGCCTCATCTTCGACCATAATACGTTTACTCGACCTCATCAACACACGATTACATGGCATACTATGGAACAACTACAGAGTTTTACTTATTTCCCGACCTCTACATTAACAACTCGAGTCAACAAGCACTCCGTCATTAATAAAGTCATTACAAAATAGAAGGATCAGACCGTTACGCAATCAGTTCAAAGACTTATCAAATCTATATTGTAATGCCCATCATTAAGAATAATAATGGTCATCAAACGGTCATATTATAAAACCTATAAATAGGACCAGAGAACTACAGATAGACATATGAAATTCTACCCAAAAACTGTACGCAAAATTATTCGGAGCGTTATTTGTAATAGCTAGCAATCATCAATAATACATTTCTTTCTAAATTCTCGAGAGAGGTCGTGGTGTCGTGGTTTTTAACCTATTCAAATGTTTTCCACGCTAAACCTTGTGTTATCAATTGCTTATTTTTTATTAACGTTATGATTATTATTGGTGTGAGAGACTAAGTTCGATCTACGAAATTAAATTCTTACAATACATATAAAATAGTTGTACAGATTACCAAAGTGATTATGGCATACCACAATACCGCTGTGTCACATGTTTACCACACTCAAATCGCCATATGGAACACATGTAATCTCATATATACTTGCAACCAAAACATATTCAAATGCCATGCAATTATATAATGGATTCGATCGTGACGCCCTATCTAAACAATATTCCCAGCCAACATATAAAATTAGTACTAGTTGATTGCCATACAAAATATCAAAGTCTGCATTTGATATTGCATCATCTTTTGGAGGTTCCATGTGTATATCATTTCTCAACTTGGATGTTACACAAATGAAAAATCCGTTAAGTGCAAAACTCGTATTATTCATTTTCCACAATGTTTTCTATCGTTTTCTCGCAAAATTTTTTTTAAGAATAATCGACATGAGCGAAATCCCAAGATATGGGCAATCACGGAAGTCAAGAACCCCATATCGATCAGTCTTCCTTCAACTCTTCAAAATCTCGAGTTACTTTGCTTTCAAACTAAGAGATAGATTGATAGCCACACATAATCTAGAGAGAGTGAGAGGGATAGAGGAAAAGTTGAGTATGATCATGGAGAAAATGACCCTATAATAATGCTTCATCATTTCTCTCGCCTTCGCTTTCCCAAAGAATTGTTGGAGTAAACGAAGCAAAAGGAGATGGAAATTTGCTAAGCAGTGACCTCAGATATCGAATTTAGGTTGTTCTTTATATAGATGCTTAGGGATAGGGTACGCTCCATATATTATTAGATCCCTGCGTAGGTCACATAACATATATTGTCCAGCTAGATGGAAGTAAAGCTAAAAATGTCCATAACAATAAAATTTGGTTCCCTGTGAGACTAGAAATGCCCAATATCGCATTGTAGGGACAAAATATTTGCTCAGTCGAGTCGAGGCATGTTGCTAACAACCCCGATTTCATGAAAAAGTTAGTAAGTTCACCTGAGACCCCCTCGGATAAGAAAAGTTCATGCATCAATACTTACTCTACCGTAGCAGTAAGTCTGTAAGTGCCTTGAAGATATTTCACACCTAGGGTAATAAAACCCCGATTTTAAGGCTCTATAAATGAGCCCAAGGACTACAACGAAAGAGTATCATTTTCTTTTTCTTTGTGAAGCCCAAAACCAGAGAGCACCCCAGATGTGATGCCTCAGCGGATCGAGCCAATATTTTGTAAATAGTAACTTTAGGATGTAATAAAGCCATATACAAAGTTTCGTTTATTTCTGTAAAGTTTAGGTTAGCCAAAAGGGGGAGTACGCTTCGTCTCCAACTTTGATGTTTCCTTTTAGTTGTTAGCTATTTCCTTAGTAGCTATTATGCATAGAACATGACTTCGATACACCCGAGAATGAAATAAAGCTTTGTAATTGTTGTTGATAAATGAATGAAATGAAGTTTGCAATGACCCTTTGTACAGTGTTTGTGTTGCTTTGATTTTATGTGATCTTATATGATATTGTGTTCTAAAGACGATTGAAAAAGACGAATAATTAGGCTTACTTGAGGCACGTGCCTTGAGTGTCGCACGCACCAAGCTTGTGTTTAAGTTGGTCTGTGTCAGTTGGTATCAGAGCTACGTTTTAGTAGGAAAGCGATCTTATTGCTATGGCGGAGGGTCCCAATGTCCTTGACCCCGCCCCTGCCCCTGCCCCTACCCCTCAGATGGGAAGCCATCCATCAATCCCAGGCCAATCACCCGAACGCGGTTAAACCAATTAGAGTATAAGATGCAAGCTCTAGGTGAAATTATCGATCAAGTGACGACTTTGGAGGAACGATTGGACGGGTTCACAGATGATCAGGCCCATATGGGGGAACGTTTCGTTACGCTAGAAGGAGTAGTTGAAGGGAATATGGCTACACTTCTGGATCAGGTGGCTGAACTATTTTCGAAGGTGAATCTCCTAGTTAAGGTTGTTGGGACTGGTGAACCAACACTTTTGGGCGGTGGTATAGAACGGCTCATAATCAAGATCCCCGAACCCAAGGTGTACGAGGGGGCGAGAGATGCAAAAGAGGTGGAGAACTTCTTCTTTGATATGGAGACGTACTTCAATGTAGTCAGACCTGAGAGCAAGGGTGCGAAGGCGTCGATGGCAACCATGTACCTCGCAGGTAACGCTAAACTACGGTGGCGCACCAAGTATGTCGAGATCCAGTGCGGTCACGGTACTATTAGCACATGGGATGACTTGAAGAGAGAGTTGAAGAATCAGTTCCTACCCGAGAATGTTGAGTTCATTGTTCGGAGAAGTTTAAGGCAACCAAAGCAGACAAGCAATATCAGTAAGTATGTGAAGCGGTTCTCAGCCCTAATGTTGGATATCCGTGACATGTCTGAAAAGGATAAGTTGTTCTGTTTCTTGGAAGGTTTGAAACCATGGTTCTAGAATGAACTGCAAAGGCAACAAGTTCAAGATTTGGCATCCGCAATGATCTCTGCTGAGCGTATCAACGACTAAACTCCTATGCAGGGTGAGCGTCGACCGATTCAGCCTCAGTCTAATTCCCTGTCGCAGCAGAGAACGGGATCCTCCTATATTATAATAAGAGCAAAAATGGGGGATACCAAGCTAGATGTGGGGAAGACCAAGGTCAAGGCCAAGGTTATGGCCAGGGCAGAAGTGGTGGAGCGAGTACGGGCGATGCCTCGAGTTCCACTCCCGGGAGAAAGTACCACATGCCTCATAACAGTGGTGACGTTTCCTCCTCGTCTAGGTTTCAAGAACGTCCAAGGAACTTAAAAGTATTTTCTTTGTGGAGGGAATCACAAAGCTTATCAATGTCCTCAGGAGATGGCCTTGAATGCCCTAATGGCGTCACAAGGAGACCAAGCCAATGATACCGCGCAAGGAAATGATAGCGATGAAACTCACATGGGTTCTCTTTACTTGCTCAATGCTGTGACCACTCAGTTGGCAGAGACTAAGCCTAAGAAGGGATTCATGTACGTGGACCTCAGTATTAATGGGCAGAGCACTTCGGCGATGGTTGATACAGGTGTTACCCATAGCTTTATTACCATTCAGGAAATGAATCGTTTGGGACTGCATTTGGTAAAAGATTATAGCAGGATAAAAGCTATCAACTCCGTCGTAATGCCGATACATGGAATTGCCAAGTTGGTTCCAGTTAAGATGGGACAGTGGAGTGAGAAGGTTAACCTTCTCGCAATGACGTTGGATGATTTCAAGATTATCTTGGGAATGGACTTTCTCCGCTACCATAAAGCAGTGTCGATGCCATTCGTCAATTCCTTGGGGATTTTTGGCGATAATTTCTCAATCATACAGATGTCCACGCATAGAGATGATGGCAGAATATTATCAGCTCTTCAGTTGAAGAAGTGGCTGAAGCGAGGGGAGTTAACTCATCTTGCTACCTTACGGTTAGAGCCGGATGATCAGAATCACAGTGCCATGCCAAAGGAAGTCTCACGGGTGCTTACTGAGTTCAAGGATGTGATGCCGAAGGAACTGCCAAAGGTGTTACCTCCACGAAGGCCTATCAATCATCAGATTGAGTTAGTACTTAGAACCAAACCTCCTGCCAAAGGACCGTATAGGACGAGTCTGCCTGAACTAGCAAAGCTTCAGAAACAACTTGATGGACTGTTAGAATCGGGCGTTATTTGCCCCTCGAAGGCACCATATGGTGCCCTGGTCTTATTTTTAAAGAAACACAATGAAAGTCTGCGATTATGCGTCGACTATCAATCCCTGAACAAGGTAACGGTGAAGAACAAGTATCCAATACCGCTCATTGCCAAATTATTTGATCAACTTATATCCGCGAAGTACTTCTCTAAACTTGATTTAAGATCGGGTTACTATCAAATCAGGATTGTTGCCAGGGACGAACCGAAGACGACTTGTTCTACTCGGTATGGGGCATATGAATTTCTTGTCATGCCATTAGGCCTGACCAACGCTCCTACAACATTTTGTACTTTTATGAATGAGCTATTCCAGAAGCATATTGACAAGTTTATGGTGGTGTACCTGGATGATATTGTTATCTACAACTGCACTATGGAGGAGCACCTTGAACATCTTCGCCTGGTATTCCAAGTCCTACGACAGTACCAGCTCTATGTGAAGTTGGAGAAATGCTCGTTTACCCAGGAACAAGTTATATTTCTTGGACACATTATTGGTGAAGGACAGATCCGCATGGATATGGAAAAGGTCCGCACTATTGAGGAGTGGAAAGCTCCTACGGAGGTTACAGAAGTTCGTTCCTTTCTCGGCCTTGTGAACTACTACCACAAGTTCATCGAAGCATATTTGAAGCATGCGACACCCCTTACTGATCTCATCAAGAAGGACTTATCTTGGTCATGGTCTGAAAAATGTCAAACAGCCTTTGGCGATCTGAAGCATGTGATGATTAACAACCCGATCTTAGCCTTGCCAGATATTACTAAGCCATTTAAAGTACATGCCAATGCATCTGATTGTGCTATCAGTGGAGTGTTGTTACAAGATTAGCATTCGGTTGCATACGAAAGCAGGAAACTAAATGATACAGAGATGCGATATTCAGCCCAACAGAAGGAACTCCTAGCTATTGTGCATTGTCTGCGAGTATGGCGACACTATTTGTTGGAAATGAAGGTTCTGGTGAAGACTGATAACAGTGCGGCAAGCCATTTTCTTACACAAAAGAAGTTGACCTCGAAGCAGGCTCGTTGGCAAGAGTTTCTAGCAGAGTTTGATTTAGATCTCGAGCACAAACCAGGGAAGATGAACAATGTACTAGATGCATTGAGCAGTAAGGCTAAACTAGCGGCCATCTCTATAGCCGCCGAACAGTCTCGCTCTCATATTACCAGCAATCTCCAATATAGGATCTGCGAAGGGTTGGCGGTGGATCCTCAGACCCAGGTCATCATTAACTTGGTGAAACAGTGGAAGACAAATGGTTATGGGTAGAAGATGGTCTTTTATATACGAAGGGACAACGGATTTACGTTCCTCAGTTTGTAGGACTAAGACAAGAACTGATAAAGGAGTGTCATGACACTCTTTGGGCAGGCCATCAGGGTTGGCGGAGAACACTATCCTTGTTACACAGAGGTTACTATTGGCCCAATGATCAAAACAAAGTGATGGATTATACACGTACTTGTCACATTTGCCAGCAAGACAAAGTGGATCGAGACTTGCCACTTGAACAGCTTGAACCACTTTCTGTACCAACACGACCTTGGAAAAGCATTTCTCTGGACTTTATCTCTGGGTTACCTAAGACTGAAGGATATGGTTCTATACTCGTGATCATCGACAAATTCTCTATGTAATGTTCATTCCAGCCCTAATTATTTGCCCGACAGATGAAACAACGCGTCTCTTTGTAAAACACATTGTCAAGTATTGAGGCGTGCCACAAACATTGTCAGCGATAGAGATTCAAGATTCACTGGGAAGTTTTGGAAGGAAGTGCTCAGATTACTGAGATCCAATCTTAACTTCTCAACCATTAACCACCCGCAATCAGATGGTCAGACCGAACGCTTCAACGCAATGTTGGAAGAATATCTTCGGCACTTCGTCAGGGCGAACAAGAAGAACAGGGCCGAACTCTTAGATGTAGCACATTTTTGCTTTAATCTGCAGAAGAGTTCCTCAACCAACAAGAGTCCCTCCGAGATACTATTGGGACAACAGTTTGCAAAAGAAACATTTCGAGAGCCTACCAGTTTGCAAAGGAATGGCAGAGAAATATTGATATTGCTCGGGCCTAATTGGAAAAGGCGAAATGAAGAAATGGGCAGATCAGAAGAGACGACCAGATCCTTCTTAAGTTGGAGACCTTGTTCTGATCAAGACCTCCCACCTCAAGTACCAAAGCGACAGAGCACACAAAGGCCTAGTACCCAAGTATATAGGTCTAATGCTGATCATTGACAAAGTTGGAAAGGCTTCCTTCAAGCTTCAACTGCCACCCCATCTTCGCTTCACCCATCTAGTGTTCCATGTCAGCACCTTAAAGCCTTACCATAAAGACAAGGAAGATCCAAGACGAAGTACCGTCAAACCTCAGGTTCCCCTCAAGCCAGTCAACTTAGACTAAGTTCCAAATAATGTTCTTGCTCACAGAGTGAGCTATGTTGACCCGGACACCAAGGAGAAAGTCTACGAGTACCTAGTGAAGTGGAAGGATGTGCCAGAAACAGAAGCCAGCTAAGAGAACCAAGATTCTCATCCCCTACTGGTCTGACTGAGAAAAATTAAGGCCAAACAGGAGAGGAAAGAGAAAAGGCAAATGTGGAAGACGGAGAAGAAAAAATAGTCGACGAGAGCGTCTCCAAGCTGAGTAGGAGAGAGTGTGACGCCTCAGCGGATCGAGCCAATATTTTGTAAATAGTAACTTTAGGATGTAATAAAGTCATGTACAAAGTTTCGTTTATTTATGTAAAGTTTAGGTTAGCCAAAAGGGAGAGTGTGCTTCGTCTCCAACTTTAATATTTCCTTTTAGTTGTTAACTATTAACTTAGTAGCTATTATGTAGAGGACATGACTCCGATACACTCGAGAAGGAAATAAGGTTTTGTAATTGTTGTTGATAAATGAATGAAATGAAGTTTGCAATGACTATTTGTACAGTGTTTGTGTTGTCTTGATTTTATGTGATATTGTGTTCTAAAGACGATTGAAGAAGACGAATAATTAGGCTTACTTGAGGCACGTGTCTTGAGTGCCGCGCGTACCAAGCTTGTGTTTAAGTTGGTCCGTGTCACCAAAGGCACTGCAAATAATACACATAACATGATTTCTAGAGGCTATTTGGCAAAATTGAGAAAACAATAAAGTGCTTTACTGAGATAAAACCTCCCATAAGAACGAATTTAGACTGAGGAATAAACCGTGCTCCCCATCTGGAATAGACCAGGCAATGCATCACAACTATATCAGAATAACATAGTAGAAGCCCCTATTATTTAGGAAATGACAGGCTTCTATTGGGATATAGTTGTGACGCATCGCCTGATCTTTCTAGATGGGGCGTCAAACATTGGCTATTCCCCCAAGTCCCAATCACAAGTGGCATCGACGGCTATGATTGGTTGGGCTCCATAGAATATAAACACTCCACTTGTACACCAACAAAAGAGGGGAAAATAAAATCTCTTTCATCGTCCAGGTTGTGACTCCTCATCATACATATGCATGCAGAAGATTGCAGATGCAGATTAGTGAGAGAGGCACGCGTTAGGGTCACTCTCCCCCAAGCGCATGATAGTGACAATTGCTCTGCGATAAGGGTAACCCTACCTACCGCATGCATTGCAACCGTGATTGAGAAGAGCAAGAGCAAGAACAAGAACAAATAAAGTGAAATCTCATCTCTAGGCGTGGTTTAGGGTTTAACCTTTCTTTACACTAGAGCCACAAAACGCAAGCCTACAACAACAATGACATTTGATATCTTCTTCTCCAACATGGCTTTCATTGTCAAATATAAACCCCAATTGGCTTGGTGCCCCCACTTGAACATTTGATTGCGCAATCTTCTTTGTATTTTGTTAATTGTGTATCTCTACTTTCCGACCATTTTGACTCCATTCTTTTGTGCACAATTTCGTAGTATGTGTTTTATTTTTCTTAGGCCGAGGAGTCAGTGAAGGCCTGAGAGCGCCCTCCTATTACTTGTCTCTAGTTGAGATATTAAGCCTTGCACCTCAAAATATAAGATTAATGGGGCTACTCCTCTCATTGCCAATTGGTTTTGAGATAAAATCTCCAGTTTTAATAGTATTTGTTCACCAGTTGGCTAAGGCGATGGAGAGGCCACATTATCAGACCACTTGGCCAAGTTCAAGCCAGCATTCAAGCCAGCAGAAGGCTACATAGAGCTTGAGTAACTCTTTTGTTTTGTATTTTGCTTTTCTGAGTCTCTCCTTATACTGAGAGCTCAAATTTGTACATCCAGTTAGTTCGATAGAACACGGGGGCCTGTTTTCAACCCCTGCTTGCTCTCCAAAAAAAACTGATAAACCCTAAACCTATTACAACAACAAGCAAAACAAAGTCCAAACTTGTTGGTGCAAGTGCTCAAATACAGAAGGGGAAACTGAGAGGGCATATTACCAATGTTGTTACTTATTACATTATTTTAGCAATGTAAGAAGATTGCACAAGAGCAGAAAAAAACAACCAAGAGGAAATATGATTCTCACTACACCTGACAACCATTGCTGCTGCTGCTGCTGCTTCTGATTTTCACAATAAATTTCATGCTATCACAGCTCTCTTCCCCATTCCCCTCTCTTGGTTTTTATCTCCTTTCACATTTACAATAACAAAATTAGAAAAACAGAGATGTAAAAAGGTCTCTGTTTCAATGTCCTTTTTCCCTTTCTTTTGGTTCAATATTATCAGACTGTACCAAACTTAATTATCAATGGCACAAATTCACCCACATCTCTCTTCCTCTCTGTATGCTCCTCTCACAAAAAAAAAAACATTACTTCTGAATTTTTTTGCTATGTTCTGTACTTTTTTTCCCTGCATGTGCATCTTATACTTCAATACTCATCTGTTTCACTTTCTTATCAAAGTGGCGATCTAGTAAATCAACATGTACCAAGTACATTGACAACAGCCCTATGTACAACTACAAACACACACATATTGATTTCATCATCTTTTACTGCGTCGACTACACTTTCCCAAGGTCTTTAAATCACCCGAATTCATGATGTTTACGCCTTGGTAGACCGTATAATTGATTGCGTCTCATGCCCATTTATGGAAACTGTAATTTTCAACCTCCTCATCGAAATAAATTTACTGATCAATAGTCATCAAGTGGGGTGAGAATCAGGGGATGTTGAAGTACGGCTAATTGTATCAGGCGAGTAGTTACTGCACTTGCTGGAAACGGAACCAGACAATGATATATACAAGTAATTGCATCCGGTAATTCTTTTTTGTGCATAAAGGCTCCATTTCAGTCGAGCTGCCGGGTGTTCCTCACCTGACTCATCCTTTTGCCTAGCGTGATCGTTTTCAGTCATGGAAACAAAATCTAAGGGTGAGATTGCCTGTACAGTGCCTTTGGGAAAACATAATGAATTCATGTTGGATATCTTGAGGACAATGTACAAATGCCAACTATAGAATCCTTTTTTATTTAAATGCCTTGGTGATTTTTTATCTTTACGACACTTTCTCACGTGCTAATAATAAAAGGATTATACCAAGTTACCAACCACATTTGGTGTCATCCTTATTATACTTGTCTTTCTCATTTCAGACATAATTTGTATGTTATTATCTATAAGAAATGCTAAATCAATGAGAAAAAGCTTGTAATTTGCAATGGTGCCAACAAACAACAGGATGGGGTTCCATTATCAAAAATTCAATGCCCATGAATCCTCAACTCACACAACTGGTTTAACCTCAACAACAACAACAACAAAAAAACTATTTGTATTTTAGATTACAGATAAAATATTTGAGAAAAATCGAACGGTTGGTTTCATTAGCATTAGAGTTCCACTAGCTATACGGCATTGCTGCTTCGTACTTAATGCAATAAAACCTACAATGTGCCGTAGCTACCAAAACACTATAATGCTACAACCACATATTCAACGCCTCCATTTTTCTCCCTCAACCTTTTATTTGCTCAAAGCATATTAGAACGAGTCTCAAAGCAAAAAAGTGTTTAAAAAAACAAATAAAGGGCACTAAATCACACTTTATACATATGAATATCAAATTAAAAGGAATAATTCATTGATGATTAAAGTAAATTTTTTGTACTACTACATTATTTTCCCCACATTTTGTGAAAGATGAGAAGAATGTGAAAAAACTAAAAATAGCCAAGTATCAAAGGTAACTATGCTTTAGGAAATCCTTCTATTTATCCAGATATCATATCTAGCTACAAAAAATAATAATAGTAGAAGTAATGCATGGTTACTCCTTACAATTTTGCTTTGCTTGGTATCTCATAAACATTTACGATAGGGAAAATTTTGGGTGATTTGGCAATTACTGACCATTGCATTATCCGTTGTGCTTTCACAACTTAATCTCATGGTTAACAAATGCTAGATCAGTGAAAATAAACCAAAAAAAAAAAAAACTCACTCGATTTGTGGAGCTATTTTCTAGATACCAAGCATAACATATTTGCAGTGTATACATCTGAAAAACAACTACAGTGAAACCTAAATAAATGCACACCTTTGGGACCTTTAAAAAATGTGTAAATATAAAGGACTTGCATTTCGAACCAAAGTTTTTTGTGCATTTATATAGGGTGCGATAAGACAGGTTTAACTGCAGTTTTCCCTAGAACAAAACCTTTAATAACCACAGAGGGAGGGCTAGTGCTTGAAAATAAATAAATAAAAACTTCGAGAAGGTGTTGCACGTGCATTACGCGTGCTCGATACTCTAACACTAGATTTTGTTACAAAAATCCCCATCCCCAAAATTTAAAAAAAATGTAAAGAATCATGTACTTTTACCCAACATTTTAGGCACCCAATTGGACACATAACTCATTTAAAATACAAAAATTGGAGGCCAAACATCAAATTAGGGTAAATCTTGAAAATAGTAAAAAGCAGAACCCAAAAGGGCTTTTCCACCATCATTAGTACACCTACTTGCATCACATGCCAACAGGTGTCAACAACTCATCTGGTTTAGTTAATGGGAACATTCCCTTTTATCTAAACCATTAACTATTATCTTTGAGTGATGGGTTTTGGTTAGAAATAGTTATTTTTGCTTTCTACATTGGGAGGAGTCTCTAATTTCACTCTCAGGTTTTTGTTGTTGTCCCCTGTTTTCATCCTCAATAATTAACAACACAGCAAAATTTTACCAGAGTAATGTTCCTTTCGGTCTTTTTTTTTTCATTTGTAGTTGATGTTATATTTAACGCAAACCTGGCAACCATTATGTCAGGTCTGCGTTGAAAAAACATTACTACAACTGAAAGAAACATCACCCCCTTGTAGTTGATGTGGGATTAAAGTAGTGGACTTCAAACAACACATCATCAAGAAAAAAAGTTTTGTAGAGATAACTAAGGATCTATCACAATTCACAACCAAAGCAACTCTGATTCTCTCTTTCTTTTTCACTTTCTCTCCAGTTGAGACGCAACCAACTATGGTACTCATGCAAGTCAAATTGTGACTAAAAACATTAGAAAGAGAGGGAGAGAGTAGTGGTGCTGCAGCTGCAGCAAGCTATTGCTATTGCTGTTGCTGCTGCTACTGTAGCTGAAACCTGCTGAGATCAGAAGATCTTTAATCACCTCTGACCACAATTCTGCCACATCAGACACTGAAGCATCAAACGGCTCTAATTGCCCCCACAACTCCAGAACTAAAACTGTCCTCCTTTATTTCCTGTTTCATTCATCCCATCCTTCCTTTCTTATCACTCTCTCTGTTTCTCTCTCTCACAGTAGTAAGAATGTGAAAGAAGGAAGGAGGAGAAAGAACAAGACAACCCCATTTCAAGAATTTTCCTGAAAACACTTTTGGAGCTTATAGTTGTTCTTAATATTAGTTTGCCTGTAATAATTTTTATAGTTGGGATTTAAAAGGGTGCAAAACCCCTTTAGAGTACTTAGTTAGTTTTACTATTCTTTTTCTTCTTCTCCTCTGTTTTACAGAAGAGAGTGATGGGGTAGATTATAAATCTAGGAGAAAGATTGGAGAGGCCTAAATGGGTAATGGGTAATGGGTATTGATAACTTTTGTGTTGGGTGATGGGATCTTGGGATTTGGATGGCAAGGTCTTTTGGGAGAAACAGAAATTTCAGGTTTCAATTTGGTGGCATCTGCAGAAGAAGCAAAACCAAAACCAAAACCAAGTGTAGTAAGAGTTCAAAAACTGGAAGAAGAAGAGGAAAAGAGGAATCTGGATCCTCAGAGGAATCCTCACTACTCTCATCACCACCTTCAGAGTCATCTCCATCTCCACCATCAACAAGAAAACCAAGAAAACGAAACCGAACAAGAAGAACAACAACAACAACACCAAGGGTTTCATGGCCTTTATCAAAATCTTCATCAGCAATCCATAAATATCCAGCAAACTATAAATATTCAGCAGCAGCAGCAAACTGAGCAGCTTTCAAATATTCAGAGGAGTACTGCTGAATATGCGCGATTGGGGGAGAGGATGGGAGAGCCTCACCATCATCAACCATCAACGAGGAGGAGCAGAGGCGAAGGAGGGGAGATTATAGAAGTTCAAGGAGGCCACATTGTTCGATCCACCGGAAGGAAAGACCGGCATAGTAAGGTATGTACTGCAAAGGGGCCGAGGGACCGGAGAGTTCGCTTATCGGCTCACACTGCTATTCAGTTCTATGATGTTCAGGACCGGTTAGGCTACGATCGGCCGAGCAAAGCTGTGGATTGGCTCATCCAGAAGGCGAAAGCCTCTATCGATCAACTTGCTGAGCTCCCCCCTTGGCACCCCACTGCAACTACTAATACTAATACCTCTACCGCCAATGTTGCTCAAGGTCAAGAAGAGGAGAATGTTCTTGGTATTAGTAGAACGGAGTGCGACGCAATTGTTAGTTCGAGCGAGAGAGCAATGGAGGAAGACCAAAATGCTTCAGGGTATGGTTATCAACACCGTGGGGGTAACATTAACGATTTCTACCCCACAGCACTAGACTCTGACCCTATTGCTGATACCATTAAATCTTTCTTCCCCACGGTTGCTTCTACTTCGTCTTCCATTAATTTTCAGAACTACCCGCCGGATTTGCTCTCGAGAACTAGTAGCCAGAGCCAAGATCTTCGCCTTTCGCTTCAGTCTTTTCAAGACCCAATGCTTCTCCACCATCAGTCTCACCAGCATTCAACTCCTAGCTCAGCTCCCCTGGGTTATGAAACCTCAACTAGCTGGCCTGAACATCATCATCAGCTGGATATGCAGAGGTTTCAGAGAATGGTCGCTTGGAATCCAGGGGGAGATACAAGTGGAGGAGGCGGAGGAGCATTTGTCTTCAACTCACAACCACCACCACCACCGCAACCGCAGGCTTTTAGCCAAAATCCATTTTTTTCACAGAGGGGTACCCTTCAGTCCAGTAACACATCTCAAGTTCGCGCTTGGATAGACCCGTCATTTGCCACAGCAGACCAGTCAACGATGTCTAGCATTGGGTTTGCCACCGGTGGATTTTCAGGGTTTCGTATTCCAGCACGAATTCAAGGTGAAGAGGAGCACGACGGCAGTTCAAACAAACCACCGTCTACTTCTCGCCATTGAGTGAAGATAAATCACTGAAATCTAGCCTACTTCAGGTACTAATATCCAACCACTATTTTTCAGTTTCAATGAAATTTCCCCCTTTTTTTTTAATTATTAACCTGTCATAGTAAATTCTCCTTATCTTATTTCAGAGCTACTACAAGGAGCGATATTTATATGTGGATTCAAATCAAAGAAGAAGGGGCAAGTGATTTCGGTTTCTTAACTTCAATGAGCTACCATGGGAAAAATATAAATCTGTGTGGAATCAGGTTTTTATTTCCCAGGTTTACTATTTCTATTGTTGTTTGTTTTAATTCCACTGTTTCTAGTTTTGGTGGACTCACCTAGCTCTACTATTTTAATCCTGTTGGATTTGCTAGACTTTCTCTTTGTTTGATTAAGATGTTGGGATGTTATGAGTTATGAGTTATGAGTATTATCTTTCTAGCATTTTAGATTCAGGAAAGAAAATGTGATTGATCTTATAATGTTTCACTTCATTCCCAACTTGAATACAAGTATAGAAACCAGCGATGCATGATGCAACTGCAATCCTCTACAAAAAGGCAATCTCAGATTACCAAAAACAGAAATCCATCAATCCAAGTTGTGTTGCTTTCAGGTTACTCCTCTTGATAATTAGAAACTAGTAGTCTTTTTCTCACTGTATGTTTGAGAGAGAAAAAATATTCCCTTTAGATTGTTTTGTTGCTGTTCTGATTCTATGGCACTGTTCAAATTTCAACAACTTCCTTAACCTACCAAAAGAATTGAAGGAATGAAGGAACTTTACATATCAATCATTTTCAAAAGTTGGGAGATTGGGGAGCAGAGGAGTCTTTGTCCATGAACAGTATAAATAGTTTTAGTAGCTTATTTTGCAACACAAGTTGCTCCCAAGGAAAACTGAGAGATGTTTTGGACTTTGTTGCATTGTTTTGGTTTCTCTATATTTTGTCACTGAAGAACTTGGTAGCCATGGATGTTCCATTTTTGTGTGTTGATCTGCAGAGAAATATAAACAATGGAAATCTTTTATGTAATGTTGGAAGCTTGAGGAGTATATGTTGGATTTTACGATCCGTCAGAAGTAACAAACAATGTGGAAAAGAGATAATCAAACACATAATACACGATTTTTTTCAACCTTCAGAGACTAATTTACTCTGATCCTACCTTCAGAGACTAGAACAATAAGTCTGATTCATAGTACAGAAGACAACCCCAATGTAATTTCAGTTTTTCTTTCCAACCTTGCTGTCTGATAAAATTAAGGGTTTACAAAACTTGCATGAAACTTACAAAGCTGTCCTTCTGCGTGACATTACCATCTGAGTGAGACCTCCCTCTTACCTTAATGACCAAGACACCTCGCAACCTCTGTCCTTAATGGTTCTACTTTTATTAGCAAAAGCTCCACTATCATCCCCACTTTACAGCCCAGCTCCTAAGGCACATGAGAGAAGTACTAGGTGGGGCTAAAAGCAGGAGCCCAGGCACCCGGACGGAACGACAACGAGTGAGAAAGAAGAACTGAAACAATCTCAAGTATGGAAGATGATACAAATAAAAGCCAGCCAAGGGTATCTGTATCATTTATTCATGGATGGTCCCCCACCCCAACAGACACACCCCACTGTAAACCTTGAAGCATGTCTTATCACAATCTAGGATATCAGTAGGGGGCTCTTGTATCAATTCTTGGTTGGACTTCGATAGCGACTTGAGGAGATAATTCAATTGGTGTGCACAGGGAAATGAAAATGAACCAGAGAACTTCCCTTAGTTGGATTGTTTGGTGGTGAAGAATAGCCATGCCATTGTTGGTGGCTATAATTCATGGGGTCTCAAAGAGGGAACTTGTTGTTATCTTTTGTGTTTTTAGGGTTTGGAGAGAAACTCCAATGCATACGCCTTTTCAAAGCTAAAATGTCTCTTAAAATGGACTTTGCGCAACTAGGATGCCTTTTGGAGGCACATTATAGCAATCTCACTATAAGAGCATCCGTAGTCGACTCTCTATATTGGCTTAAAGTCAAATTTAGAGAGCCAAATCTCTATAAAACACCTGCATCCGACTCTTCAAATTAAAGTCAAATTGCCTAAAGTCTTATTTGTTCATCAAATTTGACTCTTTTTTTTCGCTCTTCAAACCAAATTTAATTAAACAAAATCTACCCAAAAGTTAAGGATTTTATGAAAAAATTGACATGTGGCATTTGACGAGTACTTTTTGAAGAGTCCGTGAAAATAAATATTTGACTTTTATTAGCCAATAAAGCCAAATTTGGTGTTTAATATTTGAGGAGTCGAGAGTACGAGAGTACAGAAGCTACTTTTAAGTGGTAGGTTTAATGTTTGTTATACAGGTTTAGGTGATCAACTTTTTTTAACTACTACTAGAGGTAGCTTCGTCGACTTGATTATGTTAGGTTGAGTTACTCAGCAGAAGAATTGCCTTACAATCACGAAACTAACAAAAACCACTAATTAAATTCCTGACTTGGTTTGATTGACTTGAAAAATTGACTATTCATGTTTTACGTCCATTCATTTCAATGTATCTTTCTTTCGACGCCCTTTACGACTCCAAGCCTGAGTGGTTGCTTAGTCAGAGTATAAAGATGTCCATGTCTCTTTCTTTTGATGCCCTTTACGGCTCCAAGCTCGAGTGGTGGCTTAGTCAGGGTAAAAAGATGATGCTACATACGATAGAAGATATGTATATGGCATGATAGACACACTTATAAATGGAAACAAACACTCGAAGGAGAAATATATTTACACCAATAATATCAACATGCTAGTCTCATGGATGGGTAATTTCGTTTATTTCGTACATAGCACTGAAAATAAATATATTATCCCTCACACCACCCGTATAAACAGTAAAGAGCAGAAGTATATATTTTTCATCACATATCCGTCCGCAAATGCACCACAACATTACACCTCTCACGCAACCCAGCAAACTTGCTCCCTTAAGACACAGTCTTCTCTTGCATGGTTTTTGTTTCCAGAATTGTGGAAGGAGACAAGCTTACTACTTTCACCTTTGTTGTACCGTTTCCATTAGGCAAATTGGGTTTAGAAGGGGAGAGCTTTGTTCCAGGATGTTTTGTGGGAGTCTTGGTTGTTGGCCTAGTTTGAACTTTCTTTGGGCTAATAGACCGAGCAGGAAGTCTACTTTCCCATGGTCGAGCAGCAATCCAACGCTCCATCCAACTCCAACCCCAACCCCAGTTCTCTTTCCCAACTTCATAGGCTACCCTTCCCTGGTTAGAGTTGGCCTTCCACTGCCATCCATAGATTCACAAATATGATTTTCCAAGTAATTCAGCAAAATAACAGTGTGCCATGTAATTGACAATGGCACTCATTTTCCCAAAGAAATCAACAGAAAATAGCAAAAAAGTTGACAAGTTCAGCAAACTATCACTTTAGCTGAACTTGGGAAGTCTGTCCACCTATGCGACCTAATTCTTCAAGCACCTAACTACAAATTATTTGTATTTCTTAAATTTTCCCATCTGACCAAACACTAGTAGGAAATCTACGAGGAAAATGGTTTATTTTTCTATTATCATACAAAGCAAATTAAGATATCTATAATAAATGAAGTGTGACATGAATGCTTACATAGCATACCTGATGAGAGAAGGCATATGCCATGGCTCTTTCCCGCTTAACAGACGCTTCTTCCCTTTGTTGTATCCTACCAAGAATTTCCTCCATGGTTTCAGCACCCCCGCACCATTCCACCTATCAGAGAGGTGTATTGTTACTCATTTGGAAAGCTAATGAGAGATCTACATCTTTAATAAACTAGGTTGAGAATGGAAATGACAGATGTTATTGTGAAAAAATGGAGATTAGAGCTGAATCTATTCATCTTTTGATAGAAACAGTATAAAATGGTCGATTATTGCAACGGAAATAACATAAAAAAAAGCAGCTACCAATAAAATGCGATCCAGATGAAACTTAAACAGAAGTACGTTTGTGTCTGCAAGTGCAATCAAGGAAAATGTGATTTACTCAACTAGATCACAACTGAATGTATGAACAAGGACTGCCAACATTATATTACTAACGATTTCACCGCAAGATTTTCAATATATGTATATGAATAAGAGTAAGTTTTACCTCTATTTCATGAAGCTTTGCCTCAAGCTTTAATTGATTCTCTAGCTTTTTTTGCCTAATCCGACCTTCTGTTACCATACATTGACGTCGAGTTCTGATCTGTGTCTGTATTTTGCTCCACGAATGGATATAGCTCAAGGTGGTCGCTGTTTGTTTCTTAACATCATGGCGCTGGGTCAAAGCCTTGAATCTGACTATTCCTTTCAAACGCTGCAACGATTTCCTCGCCTGTCACATATAAACAGATAGTTTTATTTAGTAAGTGAGCACCAGATTGGGTGGAGAATCTAAGAAGAAAAATCATTGATTGTAAAGCATCTCTGGCTGCTTATTTACTCGAGTTGCAAAAACAATTTTTTCTAAGGCTATTGTGCATCTAGTACAATGGTTTTCCTTTCAATTTGAAAAACATGGCAGAAAACAACAACAGACTTGTTTTCTATAGCGAACATCATTTGGAATGTTGCCTACCATTCTCAATAGCTTGACGTTAGGTTTTTTTCTCTCCTACAAAAATGAAGGGATGCAATTTAAACTATCAAATGGCGCAGTAAGATTATAAGAACTGATGCTTACCGCTCGAGCTTAAGCTGGAAACCACATCCACATCGCTTAGCAGATTTTTGTTTCAATGTTAACTTTTAATAAAACCATATGAGAACAACTTTCAGAGTATTATGTTTTTCTAATACTAGTGTAAGTACTGTTGAACTTTTGGAGTACCTAGGTTTCTAGATAAACATGTTCTAGAATCTTCTCTTAAATGCTATATATAGCTTCTCTTGTAATGGATTAAAATTAAGAAGAAAACAATTCAAAATAGAGCCTTTAGAAAAATATCCTATCTACTTCTTCCCCTTTAAAATTTCAACAAAGTGGTATCAGAGCCAACTTAAAATTCGGCTAAGATGGCTAGTACAAGCAAGATGGCTTCACTTATCCCTAGATTCAATGGAGAAAACTATGATTATTGGAGCAACAATGTAAAGGTGTTGCTAAAATCAATGGAGTTATGGAGTATAGTTGAAGAAGGGTACAAAGAGCCCGAGAGTGAAGGGTTGACGGATGCCCAGAAAACCAGCTTGAAGGAGAATCGTAAAAGAGATAGTAAGGCGTTCTTCCAAATTTGCCAAACAATCAAGATGCTGGCTTACGAAAGAACTGCCAAAACCGAGAGTTCAAAGCATGCTTGGGAGATTATTCAAACAGCCTACAAAGGTGAACAAAGAGTGACAAAGGTGAACAAAAAGTGAAAAAAGTGCGCCTTCAAACCTTACGATTGGAGTTTGAAAAACAAGAAATGAAAGATCACGAAAGCATTACAGAGTATTTTACAAAAAATAAAAATAAAAATCTTTCAAAAAACAAAAGTTAATTCTATTGTCAATCAAATGTCATCAAAAGGGGAGATTTTAGAAGATGGAAGAGTCATTGAAAAAATCCTTCGTAGCTTACAACCAAAGTTTGATTACGTTAGCTGCTATTAAAGAATCAAGAAATCTCAACATCCTCACTTTGGAAGAGCTGCAAGGAACACTAAAAGCTCATGAGATCATAATTAATCTAAAGAATCCTCCTCCTACTCAACCAGATCAAGCTCTTAAATCCCAAGTTATGTCTATAAGAGGTCGTGGTTTTTACCATAGTCGTGGAAGAGGTGGAATTTTTAGAGGAAGAGGTTCCAATTTCCGAGGACGAGGAAGAGGCTATTCAAGCAACGAAAACAATCCAAATGAAGGAGAAGAAAATCAGAACTTGAGGTTCTTACAAAGAGGAAGAGGTAGTGGCTATCAAAGAGGAAAAAGACGAGGCTACATTGAATGCTATCATTGACACAAACCAGACCACAAGATTGATAAATGATGGTACAAGCAACAACAGGAAGACAAAAAATACAATACAGGTTGGTTTTATGCATGGATATAAGAATGAAGACAAGAACCTTCAAGAAACGTCGTAGTTTGCATGTCACAGGGAAGATATGGATGATGTGTGGTACTTAGATAGCGGTGCTAGCAAACATATGACAGTTAACAAAAATTTGTTTTCAAAATCAAATCGTGGGCAAGTAACAATTGGTGATGTTAAAGCTTATAAAATCGAAGGAGTTGAAGAAGTGGCTTTCAAAACATAACCAGGAAGGTTAGAGAAGATGTCGGAAGTTTATTATGTTCATGGAGTGAAGAGCAATTTTCTTAGTATCGGTCATTTTTTGAGGAAGAGATATGATATTCATTTTCGTGACGATGCTTGCTTCTTATCAAGAAAAAATCAGCTTGTTGCAAAGATTGGAATGGCTGTAAATAAATTATCCCCTATCAAACTTCAAATTACAAAAATGTCTTGTTTCAAGAGTGTCGATAATGGGGATTCTAAGTTATGGCATGATAGGTTTGGGAACTACGGAAGCTTGAAGCTGCTATCGACGAAGAAGATGGTTAAAGGGTTGCCTCACATTGATGAAGTTTGTGAAGAATGTCAACTTGGAAAGCAACATAGAACTCCATTCCCCACCCAATCATCATGGCAAACAAAGAGGTTGCTAGAGCTTGTTCATTCAGATCTATGTGGACCAATGCCGGTGACGTCTTTTGGAGGTAATGAATATTTTATATCATTTATCGATGATTACTCAAGAAAAGTTTGGGCTTATTTCCTTAAGGAAAAATCGGAAGCATTCCAAGCTTTCAAATATTTCAAGGCGAAGTTCAAAAATATTCATGTCATCAAATAAAAACTTTGAGGACAGACCGAGGAGGTGAATACCTCCCAAATGACTTTGAGAAGTATTGCAAAGATCAGGGAATAAGGCACCAATTAATAGCTCGATATACATCTCACCAAAATGATTTTTTATTATTTATATGACTAAATGAGAGAGATACCAAGGGCAAAATCTCAAAATTGAAACCGCAGGCTTCCAAATTAAAATTTATGAGATTTAAACCAAACCAAACCTTATGAGAAAACTCGAAGAATATCGGATATCTCGACGCCCAACAAGTAAATAAGGATTGAGAAAAAGAAGGAAAATGAGATATAGACCAAGAACAAAGTCTCAAAAATGAAACCCTAGGTTTCCAAATTGAAATCGAGGAGATTTAAATCAAACCAAATCTCAGGAGAAAACTCAAAGAATATCGGATATCTCGACGCATAACAAGTAAATATGAGGAAGAGGAGAGAGAGACCGAGAGTAAATCTCAAAGTTGAAACCCTAGGTTTCAAATTTGAAATCTATGAGATTTAAATCATATCGAACCTTAAGAGAAAATTTGAAGATTACCGAATATCTCGCTTATAAAGCGGATATGGAATAAAGATTCAAAAACTTTAATGGAGGAACATCTCTCTCTTTCTCTTCTTCTCTATTTCTCTTTGTGCTTTTTTATGTTGTTTCTCTTTCTCAAAAAGTCGCACCCTGAAAAGACATTTGTACACTGGGGCACTATCCTGCAAAATCAAAGTTTTGAGGCTGGTTAATTGTTGTAATTACCAAACTTTAGTAGGGGTACAAATGTCTTTTCAAATCTCCAGTATTGATTTTGGAATATATTGTTCCCAAGGGTCCGATTTTGGAAAGATGGCAAATACTTGTATTTATTTGGACAATTGCCGTACTTTTTTTTCCACAGAATTGGATATCAATACATAGTTAAAGGTGGAGTTCACGTTTAATATTACCATGTATCCTCGGAATACAGTTTGGATTCGAGTAGCCGCTACATCTTCATTAGGCAAGTCATAAACCGCATGTTTTCTACTCGATGCACCATTACCTGACACTTTATGAGAACGATACCTCCACTTGAACCCATTTGATTTTTCGGAAGATGAAGGTTCCTGCCCCAATTAAAGTGTAGGAACAGATTAGAAAATCAATCATAGGAAAAAATGGTAGTCATTACATTCATCAATTTTAAAAGCATTTCCTTGAAAGAAGAAGAAGAAGAAGAAGAAGAAGAAATGGTAAGTAACCCCCCCCCCCCGCACACAGACACAAGTATTCAGCTTCTCGAAGAGAAAAAAAAAAAAAAAATTGGCGCTAGGCTCTGAACAATTAGCGCTCCCCAACTATTAAATTCAAATTTCCCTCTCTTTCTGATCCAAAATTTTCAAAACTGTTCGAGGAAAATGGAGTATCCAGTTCCGGAACCGCATACTCAAACTGTTGGGAAATGGAAATGCTCTAAGGTTGAGCGAAAAATGCATTTTCCAAGAAATGCATAGCATACTCGCATGGTTAAACAAATATTACAACATAAAAGATTTAAATTGACACTTACCTTTGTTTGTTTTGGTCTATCTTCCTTCACTTTCTTAGTGCTAATTATTGTCTTAAACCAATCCCCTGAACCCATTCCTTTTATTACGTATAGTACCTAACAGAAACCTGGCACAAATGTTTGCATGATGATTATATTTCTTAAGGAATAAAACATACAAAGAGCATACAAGAATGAGAGTATGTGGACGCGTGGAATTGGCATATATTTATACGATGATGAAGTATATTATATAGGGTTAAAGGATATGCAAAATATGAAATTTAAGTTGATGGTGAAAATTGACAATAATTTGACCCATAACTTCATTTTCTTATCTAATAGAAACCTGACACAAATGTTTACACATGATGATCATATTTCTTAAGGAATAAAACATACAAAGAGCATACAAGAAAGAGAGTATGTGGACGCGTGGAATGGGCATATGTTTATACGATGATGAAGTATATAATATAGGGTTAAAGGATATGTAAAATATGAAATTTAAGTTACTGGAGAAAATTGACAATAATTTAACCCATAACTTGATTTTCTTATTCAATAGGGGTATAAATATCAAAGCATGGTGACTTCGTATTGGTGATGATTTTCTTAAGACCCATGCTCATAAACTGATTCTGTTCAATGAGCTCGGTCATAATGGGTATGTTTACTTCATGGAAACCAATGAATTGGATAATCATGTTCCATTACCTCAATTTTGTTTTCTCCACTTTCTTTTTCTTTTTTATCCGATTTCTCTGCTACAAATTTCTCACTTGATTTCTCTATCTCGTTCTCCATTCATTCTCTCCAACTTTTTGTCCTCCATATGCAATCTCTATCTTGATTCTGTCTCAGTATTGATTTTCTCTCGGTGGCTATAAAATCCCCCTTTATATCTTCTCTGCCAGTTTTTTTTTCTCTTTAAAACTCCTAATTTCCCCCTGATTTTCTTCTCCCAAACTGTTCCATTGCTCAAGACATCTACAAATTTCTCCAAGACTGAATGCTCAATTTCAGTGAACCAAGGGCACAGCAAATAGGTAAGAAGTTCGCTTAACTGTGGGAAAACAACAGATGTCTAGGTAACTAATAAGTTCTATGACTTAAACTGACAGCAATGCTAAGCAAACCTCTCTTAAAATCAAATTCTTCGGAACTTTATTTCCACAGGCAACACACCAAACTGCATATATAAGGGGCAGAACCGCAGAGATATAATACCGAAGATATGACAATGCATAGGTAACAAAATATGCGTTACATATTGTTATTTAGGTTCTCACATACCCAATCAAATACATTCTACCTAAACCCCCAAAAAATTAATATGCAATTCTGAAGAACCAATACCAAATATCATTGATTGTGTTATACCCATTTCATTATATCTTCATAAAACACAATCAAACTCAGTGTCAAGCTAGCCTAGATCAAACAGGAAAAACCCAATTTAACAACAACAACATGCATTCTAAGTACTTGATATAATACCCCAATGAATGATTCCAACACCCAGATCCTCACTCACCCAAATAATTCCCTACTTTACAAATCAAACAACATGGGTACATTTCAAATACATAGAACCAACAGAAAACAATCCAAATCAAGTAAACTGTCAAGTTAATCAGAGATGGGTAAGGACGACATACCACTACCACCATAGAAGAAAAACCCAGACATTGTTTGAAGCAATTTTTTTTTGGGAGATTGGGTTCTTTGGGATTTGGAGAAGAAAAAAGTACTACTAGTAGTAGTGAAAGACAAGGAAAGCTTTATTGGAGAAAGAGAAAGATGGTAGGTGTTGGGTACACCAATTTTTTTTTCCTCAGATAAAGGTCGTTAAATTAAATACTACTACTACCAATAAACATGCACAGTATCTCTACTCCAAACCGACGCCCCAACTCATTTTGTATAGCCGTGTGTGGTCGTTGAAATTCTAAAAGTCCAAAATACAACAAGGAAAATTGTGACAGTGGGACAAATTTGATGGAGATAGATCTCCTTTCTTTAATTGGTTTAGGATTTTTTTTTGTCAGAAATAGGATCTATTAGATAATATCAATATTATTATAGGAATGAAGAGTGATTAATTATGATCAATGATTATGGTGGTTAGAGAAGGGTGGGGCGTTGTGATTAGCATATTATTTTTTGTTTAATTGAGCTAAAATTTATTTGTGATTTAGGACGCGGTGTGGATGTGTTATGTCCAAATGTATTATTGGCTGGCACGTCTATGCTAAGATCCATTTCATCGTCAATGGATGTATTTTTTTTCTTTCTTCTTACCCTAAATAGTTTCATGTACAAGTACGTGACTTTCATGAAATGTATTGGGTAAAAGGGAGCGGGAGCGGGAGCGCAGTTTATTTTGGTAGGAATGACGGCTAAACATAACTGAATTTCGTACAATAAATGCCAAAAGGATCAAATAATAGTTTTTTTTTTGCTATCATATTCTTTTCCAACAAATTATATACACTCTTAAATTGTAATTAAATTTTGTCAGAAAATGAATATTTGGTTTAGTGAATAGTCAAAATAAAAAAGTAGACTGATACTAAAAAATTAAATCTAGTCCCGGCGGGGCTCGAACCCGCGACCTTCGGCTCATAAGACCAACGCTCTAACCAACTGAGCTACGGGACTCTTCTTAATTAACTTTATGTTTTAAATTATTTATATTAACTTAAATTTCTTACTAACTATATGCACTTAAATTGTGATTCAAAACCAACGAACATGTATACATTTGATTTTCTGTGTAAAAGCATGTATAATTTGGTACCCAACACAGAGAAATCAACATGCCACGTATGATGCATACCCCTTATGTGCCTAGAAAGAAAGGACATGGTTTTTTTTTTTTTATAATCACGATGAAGAGCTCAATGACATTATTGTGTTTGTGTAGGGATGGATCAAGGTCTAGCGTTTTGATTAGAGGAGAAACTGTAAAAATTATGTCTACTTTGAAATCCTAAGCTACTATCTCTTATGTCTATAGTTGAAGACGTCGAGCTAGAGATTTTAAGAATCTTTCATGTTTAGGCAATCCCTGGTAAATTTGTACATATGCATCCTTCAGTCGGGATTGATGATGACTTCATGTATTAAAACTGGAGGGTCCTTCTCAAAACCAATTGGCTATGAGAGGATTAGCCCCAAGATTTTATATATTAGGCGCAAGGCTACATGTGTCCGATGCGGGACTACATATCTCAACATCATGAGCGTGTAATATAAGTTAAAAATACGGTGGTTGCAGGGTAACACTCCTTCAAGTACATGATTCGGGACAACGTACATGTTATTTGCTCTTTCTTTCTCATTAGGACCTCATGTGATCAGGTTCACCCTGTAGGCGTTTTAGGTCATCCACCACACAATGACTCCCTTATTCTCTTTGTCCCGGCTACATGTTTGACTTACGTGTTAGGTGGGGTACCGATCATCAGAAAAAACATATCGAACTAATATTACTTATCTCGAGTCCCATAATCAATGTTGATTGCCTTACAAGTCTTTCTTAATTAGGTAAACCATGTCCTAAACTTCTAATACCACTAAGTCAATCTCTTCGAAAAAAATATTTTGATATAAAAATTATTAATTAGGTATATTTTAGGTCATCCAATGAACACGCGTTTTCGGATAACATTGTCAACTAGAATAATTTGTAGACAAGAAAACTATGTTTCTCATATACCGCCCCTTGTTCGACAAAATTTTTGTTAGGCTAAATCGGAATAAATAAATAAATAAAATTTCTCCGGTTTTCTTGCTAATTCTTGTCAAGCATGTTTGGCATGGACGACGACGGTGCTAACCCGGGGATGTTCGAGCATACTCGTAACAGGTACAATTTAAACACGAGGATCATGCTCACGGCCATCGTTTGCTTATTCTCACTTATTGTAGCCGCCCTTCTATTACACGTCTATGCAAGGTACCTATTGAGACGCCAACAGAGACGCCGTGCAGCACTCCGGTTCCTAAGAACGGGTGTCGCAACTACACAGGTGCAACTGAGTGAGCCACAAAGGAATGGGCTTGATCCGGGGGTGATTGCATCTCTACCGATATTTGTTTATAAGTGGGTCAATCACGTAGATGAGTCTTTTATGATTGAGTGTTCCGTGTGTTTAAGCGTGTTACAGGAGGGCGAACTGGCTAGGATTTTACCTAATTGTAAGCATACCTTCCATGCCGAGTGCGTGGACATGTGGCTGGGCACGAACTCTACGTGCCCTGTTTGTCGTACCGATGCCAAGCCTGACGTTGCTGCCCAGACTAATCTTCCCGCTGAACATGGTGCTATTGTGGTGCCTGCTTCTATTAATTCTTCATTGCCGTGTTCAGAAGGTACATCCGACTCTACGGCCCAATCTTTAAGAGTCGGTGCATCGAGTAGCTCACGATTTAACTCGTTTAGGCGGATGCTTAGTAGGGATAAATCTGAGAGAAGTCGTCAAACTTGTGCACACCCAGAAGGTGTATCAGATATAGAGAGGGCATAATTTTTTTTAGGCCAAGACGTTGTTTGGTACTCGTTGGAAATTTTACGTGGTTCTTTTTACTGCATGTTCTATGATCTCGAACAAATACAGGATTTGATAGAGATTACAGGTCAGTTGCGAACTATTGTCTCGAAAATCTTAAACGGAGCGCAGGGCCATAAATACAATACGCTGTTTTTCATAGCACACATATTAGGCCTCCTAGTTTCCACAGATGCAACAGTTTAAAAACACCAGATTGTACATACATGCATACATACTTGATACTTTACAATATGTAATTGTGAGTTTAAACACGTTTGATTCGAGATTTAGCAAAATAAAATTTACCGTTTGTATAATCTTGTGGATGCATTGAACTATAGTAAGCTTTTGATACTTGATAGGGTTCATTCTGGCGGTGATTGAGATATCTATGTACACAAACCTCAATGTAAAAAGCCACCCCAAAATCCTTAGGAAACAGATGTGGGACTAATTTGATCCATTGTAAATTCGTAACATAAAGTTGGCCGGTATAAATTGAGCGCTGTTTTTTGCCCCGGGCATGAGATTTTTCATCTATTAGAAAAAACCAGACCAAAATAATGGTCTAATTAGAAATCAAATGAAATTAAGTGAGAATCAAAGAAGGGATATTTTGATCTCTAGAAGACAAGACTTGTGCACTATGTACTATGAAGTCAAGAGAAGAAAATAAAGGGGAAGTTTCAAGTAAATTTCATGGAAAAAATGTATTTGATAACAACGTAAGCACATCGAACAACCCCGCGTTTACATGTACCTTTGTCAACAAGATAGGAAAAAATCCAAGAAAAAAACACCCTTCATTCACACATTTATAGCAATCCAGAAGACATAACCATTGTTTCCATATTTCGTTCACCTCTAGGCAAACAACCATGGGCGATGATGATGTACCTACGTCGACATGGTACGACCATAGGCAAGACAAGTACAACGTGAACACGAGGATCATGCTTATTGCGACAGTTACCTTATTCTCAGTGATTCTTGTTGTTGTCATACTTCACATGTATGCAAGGTGTGTATTCAGACGCCGTGAGAGACGTCGTGTGGCGATGCAGTTTCTAGCAACGGGTGTTGCACCCACACATGCACAAGTGAGTGATGCACTGAGGGTGGGGCTTGAACCTGCGGTCATCGCGTCGCTACCGTTAATTGCCTATAAACGGATTAATCAGGTGGACGAGAATTCGACGAGTGAGTGCTCGGTGTGTATAAGCACATTAGAGGAGGATGAAATGGTTAGAGTTCTGCCCAATTGTAAGCACACGTTTCATGGCGAGTGCGTTGATATGTGGTTGAGCACACACTCGACTTGCCCAGTCTGTCGCACTCAAGTTGAACCTAATCTAGTCCAGACAGATCCAGAGGAGGCAAACGTTGTTACTACCATTCCTGCCACGGCTCCACCACTTAACTTGATCAACTCATTGCCATGTTCGGAAGGCCCGTCTGAACCCAAAGCGCAATCTTCAGGAATTGGTGGATCTATCTCACGGTTAAGCTCGTTTAGGAGGATGCTTAGTCGGGATAAATCAGAAAGAAGAATTCAACCTGAGGGCGCAACAACAGATATTGAGAGGCAGTGATTTTTGGTGCAAAGATTCACTCACTGTGGCCCCTGTTTTGCGCGGCCTCGAGAAAACTCGCGACCCAAATTTTCAAGTCCATATATATACGTCTTTGATACGACAATTTTAATTCTTATGGCTTCCTATTCACGCCTCGTAGATTTACATGAGTCTGATTGAGAGTTTATATGTAATTGCTTTCATACTTACAGGAATAAATTACTATTGAGTTTCTACTAGTCAATCGCGGCAACTTTGGCCCTTCTATATGATTTTTGTTAGGTCCATCAATTCGCTTCGGAAATTAATGAGTCTAAAGTCCATTAGCCATTCTGACGGAGTCGGACATACATATAAGCAAAATAAATGCACTCATTAGACCGTTAATCGCCTTTAGAAGGTGAAAACTTGCAAAAGAAGTATCCTTAATAAGGGTAAATCAGTTGATATTGATGCGTAACAAAAAGATTAAACGACATTTATGCATATAATCAACCCCATCAGAAAAGAGATCACAACCCAACTCCATGTGGTTATCATACGACCGTTGCTTGTATCCGAATCCGATCCAGTGCGCCCAAATGCAATAATACTACTGCTTGTAATGCTGCAACAGGTTCAAACAATCACAAAACACAAAAGCAAGAAGGTATATATTTTGATTATCAACTAAGACTGTGTTGATAAACACCTCCAAAAGTTGAGGTTTACAATATGTAAAAAACCCGACGCAAAATATCCGTTAACATATTCCGATATCCTTATTATATTAGAAATTTAGAGCGATACATTACAGATATGATAATCAGGAAATTTTCATTTATGGGCAAATATGTCAAAATATCGCGATACTTAGCTGAAATATGTCCTAAATTGAAAGGGGGAAAAATAAATAAAAATCTTCAACTAACCTTGGACGTAAAATGCAATTACCATAACCTGAAATTATGACAAACAAAAAATGTAAATTAGAAATCCAAAGGTTCTTTTGTAATTTTGGCCAAAAACATTAATTTTAAAGCGAAAACTTACTTGCATTGCGACTATAGACATTAGGGCTGTACTCGGGTCGGGTCGGCCCTGGTCCAGGTATTTTAGTGATCCGACCTGAACTCGTCGGGTTACCAGATTATGAACCTAGACCCGAACCGACCAAGAGCATAACCCGAACCCGAACCGAACCGGGTTGGTCGGGTCGGGCCGGGTCCTGAGTTTGGTTTGTTAATATTTTTCAGATGCAAACCCAGTAACCCATATTGAAAATAGCCCAGATGCAAACCATCATTATAACATTGAAGAACAAGACATCATGCAAACCATCATATATACCCAGTAACCCACATTGAAGAACAAGATATCTGAAACCTAGCCAAACATGAACATCATGCAAACCATCATCATATACCCATGCAAACCATCATCATATTCTTGTTTTACATGTTCATGTTTTTTGGGGGACTAAAGTGGTCTTTGGCTCCAAAATAATTGATTGTCACAAAAAAAAACAAGAACATGTAAATCATCACATGATAGAGGTCAGCTTGAGATCCTGTGGACCACTTAAGAAGCAAAATGAAATGAAATCTGAAGGCGGGAGAGAAGAGATGAGGAAGTTTGATGCTATTCAAATTTGATGCTTTGAACCCTAATTTGTATATGCAAGGAAACCTGCATCAGATCTGCCTAATTTGTACGCCCTAATTTTATGTTTGAGTATTGTGTCTTTGTACACCCTAATTTCATGTTTGAGTATCGTGTCTTTGATGCGAAGAAGGTGAGAGCTTGAGAAATCGAAGGGAAATGGTGGAATTGTTTAGAGGGTTTGAGAAATCGAAGGGAAATGAAGGAATTGCTTAGTTGTTGTTGGTGGAAGTGAAGAGAGTTAGAGAGGTAAAGAGAGAGAGGTCGGCTAGGTTTAAGTTATATATATATAAAACACAAAGGTCGGTTCGGGTCCAAACCGGTTACCGAACCTAAAAATCAAAACTGAAACGGCTATAACCGGGTTTATACATCTTGAACTGAAACCGACCCGATTGTTTAGCAAAACTGGACCGAATCGATCGGGTCGGATTTGTCCGGGTCGGTCTCACGGGTTGGCCGGTTTCTTGTACAACCCTAATAGACATTAGCAGTATTCATAAAATCGGCCAACCATCATCATATACCCATGCAAGCCATTATGTTTTATGAAGTAATCGTTAAAGGCGTAACTAGCAATTGTTTGAATGTTGTTTGTGTCATAACAGGGGACTCCTTCTTGAATGGGCTTACAATCTGCATCACTAGCCCTACAAGACCAATCAATCGCATTTTGTAATGAAGAATCCTCTGCGTTGTTCTTCGCGACACACCAGAGATACCGTCCAACGCCACGTAATCAAAGCTCAAATATTTAAAGAGTTAAGGCAGGTTTTAAAATTGAAAAGGTAATTGCCATTTACTTAGAAAACTTGTATAATACTTCAGTTACTGTTGGGAAACAGGCCAGGCCAGGCCTGTAAGTATTAAAGCCCATTTCAGTCATACTTTTTTGTTTTTGGGAGCATACTTGTTTGGTCATTAGCGACCCTTCAAAAAAATATTTGTAAGCTTGATTCTAGTTTTTGAGTTGCTCCGATGTGTAAAGAATAGTTTGCATTTCAGACGGGTAATCGAACATGATCCTCTTGGATAATAATGTAATTTGTTCGGGTTTGATTGGACTGTAAAGTCTAAAGCCATTTGATTTACTAAAAACAACGGCGAGAGACAGACTATGATTTGCGGGAAAATTCATTAATATGAATGGAGTATAGCTTGTTTTTAGTATTATCGTCCAACAAATGCAAGGCTAGTGCTTGAAAAACCAGTTGGTAGCGCTAGTGCTTGAAAAATTTAGAGGTCCTTGTAATGGCCTAATTTCGTAGTAACTCGAAATATCTCAAAATTAGCTCTAACACCAAATGTACTTGTGACAAGAATTAGTATAACTCAATATAGAAATGACTAGGTGATAGGTGATTAGCGTGGAAACCTTTGAATAGGTAAAAATCATGACCTCGACTTGAGGATTTAGTAACTGTAACTTTATTGCTTGAGGCTGATGTTTGATTACAAAGTTTACGATATCTTGAGCTAGAAAAACTTAGTCTTAAAATTTATCCAAAATCCTATCTTTTCTCCTCTGGAACTCATCATTTTTATAAACTTCACTCTCCGTTCGTTATCGTGTCGAGGCACGTTCTCTTGAAAATAGGGCAGGTGGTAGTTGAATGTGTAACTGCTAGTTCGTGGAGATAGGTGTCTTTGACTTGTTCTTATTTTATCTGTAGTGTTCGATCCACATTTTTTATCAGTTCGTGGTTAAGGTATTATTGCTGATTGCGTATGTCACGTGGATAATGCGTGAGTCTAGTATTGAGGTAGTTTGAGTTTGACACAGCTCGAGGGACAGGTCCCTACAATTGCCTATAAAGCATGACAAGATCTATAAATATTAAAGATCTATAAGGACCTGTGACTTAATACGATAATCACGATAAACAATAATACAAAAACATAATTACATACCTTGATCCATAGCTTGATTGATTGAGGTATGTTCTTTGAGTTCGTCGGCAGAGGTGAGCGGTGACAACTAGGTTTTCTCTTCCTTAACATTTCTTTTGAGATAGTAATTTAGTTAATGGGTTAGGCATACTTATATAGGTAGAGAGAGGACCTAGTTTTCTATTTCAATTAGAACTACTTTCTATTAAAGTAGAGAGTCATATGAAATCCTAACCTCATTAACCAATAGAATTAGTTTCATATTAGGACTTGGATCATCATAATTAAAAACTCATAATTACTAAAAGACCCTTACTAATGTGGGCCATAATAAGTCTTACATTCTCCCACTTTGCCCATATGAAGTAGGTTTGAAAATCATACTCGATAAAACTTATGTTTGCAAAAATTTTGACTCAAAATGGGCCAACAATTAAATAACTGACATGCGCACGATTTAAAATATATCCAAGTCATACTATCTTTATCGATCATCATAATACCAAAATTAAACAATTGACTAAAGCAAGCCATGGTGGTCTTATGTAATTTTGCGACACATTTCCTTCCAATTACTACAACAATAATGAACTATTTAACTTGGTTCATAAGTAAGGTTTATAGGCGTGAACAAATAGACCTATAAAAGGTCCATCAATAATGTCTTGTCAAAAGACTTTCATGTTATCATTCATCCAATCACATTCATGTGTACACATAATGGTAAACAGGAAAATATCAGAAACGTACTATAATAAGATCTCAATAAGATGTCTAAATAAAATAATCAAACTAAAAAATCCATAACTATAAATAAAAACATCATGGAATTCGCTCAAGACCCATATTCTGAACATGTTCCTTAAATGTTTTTGGCGGTAATCCCTTAGTCAATGAATTTGCAACCATAAGCATTGTGCTTATGTGTTCTATAAACACTCGTTGTTTATGAACAGACTCCTTGACTGATAAATATTTTATCTTTATGTGCTTAGCACCATTAAAATATTTATCATTCTTGGAGAAAAATACTGCTGCGGTATTATCATAATAAATTCTCAACGGTTTAGAAATAGAGTCAACAACTCCAAGTCATGAGATAAAATTCCACAACCATAAACCATGATCTGTTGCCTCATAGCATGCCACAAACTCTGCCTTCATAATAGATGAAGAAATACTATCTTGTTTTGCACTTTTCCATGAAATTTCCCCTCTTGCCAATAGTAAGACATAACCAAAAGTAGACTTCCTACTATCAGGGCATCCAGAAAATCTAAGTCTGAGTAACCGATTACTTCTAAATGATCAGACCTCCTAAATGTGAGCATGTAATCTTTTGTTCCTTGCAAGTACCTCATAACTTTCTTTGCACCTTTCCAATGGTCCATCCCTGGATTGATTTGATATCTACCCAGCATACCAACAACAAAGCTTATGTTTGGCCCAGTACAAGTCTGTACATACATTAAGCTCCCTATGGAAGATACATGCATAATCTTTTCCATATGTTTACGTTCCCATTCAGTATTTGGGCATTGCAGAAGACTAAATTTATCACCTTTCTGAATTGGTGCATCACTAGCTAAAAAATTCTCCATACTGAATCTCTCTAAAACTTTATTGATAGATTTCATCAACATACAAAACCAAAAATATAAACTTACTCCCACTGACCTTGAGGTATATACATCGATCAACAATGTTTTCCTTAAAGCCAAAAGGAACAATGGTATCGTGAAACTTAATGTACCATTGACGAGAAGCTTATTTAAGACCGTATATTGATTTCTTAGGCTTATAAACCATATTTTCTTTTCCCTCTTCGGAGAAACCTTCAGGTTGATTCATATAAACTTCTCCATCTAAACTCCCATTTGGAAAGCAGCTTTCACATCTTTTTGGTATACCTATAAATCATAATGAGCCACCAATGCCATAATAATTCTAAATGAGTTCTTCTTTGAAGCAGGTGAGAATGTCTCCTTGTAATCAATGCCTTCTTTCTGAGTAAAACCTTTGGCCACAAGTCGGGCTTTATATCGTTCGATATTGCCATTACTATCGCGCTTGGTCATAAAAACCCATTTGCAACTAACTTTCTTGCATCCTTTTAGCAATTCAACGAGATCCCAAACTTTATTTTATTCCATTGATTTCAACTCTTCTTTCATAGCATCAATCCATTTAGTAGAATTAATACTATCCATGGCCTGTAAAAATGAAACCGGATCCTTAATAGTCCCGATGTCAAATTTAAATTCCTGTAAGTACACCACAAAGTCATCCAAAATAATAGATCTCTTTTCTCGTTAGGATCGGCGTGGTACTATTTCTTGTAGTACCTCTATTATTGGTTCATTGGTGATAATTTCATTATGGAGTGGTTGATTGCCCAGTTGTTACTCAATATCATTGATTTGATCAACAACCGTAGGAACAATAACAAGATTAGAAGTTATGGGCAATGAGACTTGCACCCTAACTTCATCAATAACCACATTTAGTGATTCACTACTCTCACTAATTTTACCATTTTCAAGGAATCTTATATTATCGGTCTCAATAATTTTCGTACTATGGGTAGGACAGTAAAACTTATACCCTTTGGACTTATTAGGATAACCAATAAAGTACCCACTGATAGTTTTAAGGTCTAATTTCTTTTCATGTGGATTGTAAATTCTAGCGTCTGCTGCACATCCCCAAATATGAAGATGTCTTAAACTAGGTTTCCTTCCAGTCCAAAGCTCGATTGGAGTTTTAGGAACTGCCTTACTAGGAGACCTATTTAATAAATACACAGCGGTCTTTAGAGCTTCAATCCACAAAGATACGGGTAAAGTTGAATTACTTATCATACTCCTAACCATTTCTATTAAAGTACGATTACGCCTTTCACCTATACCATTATACTGTGGCATTCTTGGCATTGTGTATTAAGTATAAATACCAAGATTCTCTAGGAGTTTGGCAAATGGGTCAGGGCACTGACTCGGTTCGTCATATCTATCATAGTATTCACCACCTCTATTGGAAACATAAACAGTAGCACCCGAGTCAATTCACCAAGTATTAGACGGAACTTCTGTAAGATTTGATTCAAAACATACAAAAGCTAAATGATTACCTTTCTTTTCGAACCTAGCCTTACATTTCTGGCAATCTTTCTGAACATTCCCCATCTTTTTATAGAAGTAGTACCTATTACATTCATTGTCGTGTTTTATCTTAGGAGCCTTAGTAATATTAGAAGACCCCCTTACCTTGAGCGATCCTCATTGCTTATCAGGCTTCCTCCAATTCTTTATAACTTCTTATGTTGTAAGATGAACTGAATGATTTCCTTGTTGCTTAAGCCTTACCTCCTCTTGAATATTCATGTTGGCCAATTCATTCACATTCTACTTATCCTTAATAGTATTGTAATGAATTTGAAATGGACCATACTGAGAAGGCAAAGAGTTCAAAGTAAATTGAACAATAAATGAATTTGATGTTATGAAGAAGGAGCTCGAGAAGAGAATTGCTCAGCTCGAGGCAGATTTAGTGCAGGTGAGGGCGCGCTCGAGCTCTGTGATAAATAACCTGAAGGAGTTGCTCTAGGTAACTATGTTCGAGCTCACAAGAGAGGCGAAAAAGAATGTGGAGGAAGTTTCAGTTTCTCATGATAATCTTGGTCATAAACTCTATAAGGTTGGGTATTCTCTGTCCGACATTAGTGATATAATGGAGGGGTGATTTGTAGAGGTTAAGGAGCCCGATGCAGAGAATGAGTCTGATGTTGAATGTACCCCTCTGCTAGAGATTGGATACAGTTTTAGCTAGGACTGAGTTAGAGAACCAAGGAGGGGAGGATGAGAAGGTAGAGTAAACAACGAAGCTTTGTTTTTGTGAATTGAAGACTTTTATTGCATAGAATACATTTTGGAGGATAATTATGGAGTAGCCTAAGATTTGTTGTAAGTATTGATTTGTAGGAACTTAAAGGTTTGCGCCTCAGAATTGAGGATTTAGAGAAAGAGCTCCTTAAGGATCAAAACTTTTCAACAACTCTGTTGACTTCACACACGGAGTTTCAGGTTAGAAAATAGCTGAAAAGTTTAGACTTGCGCTATATGTAACTTCTCTGAGGTTGGCATAAAAGAATAGAGAAAAGTAATGTAAGAGGATAGATAAAATTATTGTAGGTTAAAATCTTTACGAGTCACTGTATCATATAAAGATAACTAAAGTAACCCAAGAAGTGGAGAATCAAACATTTTTTAATGTAAGAGAAAGAATGAGAGTGGAAAAAATGTGTATCTTGAAATATGAAAGAATCATCGTGTTCATTTGATTCTGAGATGCATATGGTATTGCCACCAGGATGAGAAAACTTCATAGCTTTAAGGCTAAGTAACATCTCATTTTGCTGACTTGTGATATATATAACTGTCTGTTAGTTTGTGAGTAATGTAGCAAACTGTAGTATATTGATCGTATCTATGATGTATTGTTGAATCGAACTGTTTTTACAGGCCGAGTTAGAAACTGTTAGATCGAGTGAAGAACATGCTCTTGAATGCAATTATGAGTTTAAGCTCGAATTTGATAGGATTAAACAAACAAATGAAGATAACACATATTAGTATGTCAAAGTGGATATCAGGCTTGCTAAGGCAGAGAAGACTGTGAACGATCTCACCCATCAGATCGAAAGTAAGGATGAGGAAAAAAATTATAGGGGAGCTAGTTAGTGTTCAGAATGAAGTAGCAAAGCTAAAGAGTATGGTAGAATTGTTGGGGGCTAAAGGTTAGGATGCGGATGCCGCGCAATATTGCATTAGAGTGTTAGAGGTAGAAGCAAAAGAGTTGAAGGACAATCTTATCAGTTTGAGGGGGCAATTGGATTGGAAGGAAATCGATCTTGTAAAAGCGTGAGCTGATTTAGTGAATGCCGAAAGTGAAGTGGAGAAGCTGAGTGAGGCCATACAAGTAAAATATGTGAGTCTTAAGAGCACTAAGAATCAATGTGACAAACTTAATGCACGAGTGGCAAAGTTGAAGGCGGACTTGGCAAGTTCGCATGTCAAAAAGGCGAAGGTTCTAACAAGATCAAAGAAGATAAGGAGTGATGTGGAGGCAGCGACTACGAAGGGTGATGTGGTTAGTACCCAGGCTTGATTTAAAGAGTTGGAGGCTGATTTTGTTATCGTTCAAGCTGCTGCAAGGAAAGCTAATGAGCGCAAGGAGAAGAAAAAAGCGCAAGGAAAGCTAAAGTAGAAAAAGCGCAAGGAGAAGAAAAAAGTTATGAGGGAGGAGAAGGACGAGGGTAAGGAGGAGAAAAATGGAGATTCTAGTGATGCCAACTCTATGAAAGAAGAAGCAGTTATTGTTAAGTCCATGAATCCTATGCGTAATCTTCGTATTGATTTTAAAATTAAAATTACAGTATTCGATGAGTCAATCGATGCTGAGAAATTGAATAACTGGATAGATAGGTCAGACACCTATTATTCAGTGTATGAATACTCGAATGTTCAGAAAATATATTTTTTGACATTAAAATTTGTAAGTCATGAATTCACGTGGTGGAAATTTTATAAGAAACATCACGTTGTAGAAGGTTTGAGTTGGAATTTAAAGTATTGGTTAGGAAGTAGTTTTATCCAATTTGATATGAGCATGAGAGATAGTAAAGTGGCATTATTTAAGCCAAAAACATGGATAATCAGTCTAAGAGTATACTACAGAATTTTATAATCAGGCTTTGGTTTTAGACATCGATGTGGATGAATATGAGGTATTCATAAAGTACATGGGTAGGCCGTCAGAGTCCATTTGAAGGTAATTGAAACTCTTTAATGTGGCAAATATCGAAGACGTTACTGTGAAGGCGATTGCCATTGAGGGAAAGTACTTGAAGAGTGATAAGAAAAATGACAAAAACAAGTCGGGGTAGAAGTCTGGTTGAAAGAATAAGAACAAGGGAGAGTCAAAGGGAGATGGGTCTTCATCCAAGGGGAATTACTGCTATCATTGTAAGGTGAGTGAACATATTTCAGATAAATGTTGGAAACTTCACCCAGAGCTTAGGCTGAAGGAGGAGAAGTGTAAGAAAAAACAATGTGCACTAGCCGCAACAGTTGTTAACCTCTCGGATTTAGATAAACTAAATCCTAAGCTTACCCCAATGTTTAAGCAGACTATGGCTGCTGAGGAGGTGAGCTGGGAAACAGTTTTTCATATGAGTATTCAGGTGAAGTAGAGCTTAGTAGAGGCCATCATTGATCCGGTAGTCAGAAGAACTTGATTTCTAAGGTGTTAGTGAAGAAGATGGGTTTGGATACTACGGCTCATCCTAAGCCATATGGTTTGGGGTAGATTCATAAGGACGCAAAGTTAAAGATCATGAACAAGTGTATGTTCAGGTTTGCGATTGCTGAAATATTTATTGGCGAGGTGATGTGTGAGGTGGTTCCTTTAGATGTATATCAGGTAATTTTGGGCATCTGTTATCTTTGAGATCAAGATGTTATTCATTATAGTAGAGCTCACAAGTATTATCTTGTGAAGGAGGGAAATGAGTTCTATATCAATGTTTGTAAGGAGCATGTCACAACGGTGAATTTTGTAATGGCGACTCAGGTGAAGAGGTTGATTAATGTGAGCGACAAGTTTGTGTTGTTGTTGGTGCAGTCGGTTTAAGAGGGTACGTCGGCTAAAGTATTATCTACTATGAAAATGTCTCATAAGCAACAAACCAAAATGGGGAAGTTGTAAGAGGAGTATAGAGCCTTATTTTTTAGAGCAAAAAAGATGCCGCTTAAGAGGGATGTATAACATGATATCACATTGGTGAGTGGTGAGCCACTACCCAACATTGGGTTGTACCGGACTTCTATGACCGAGTCTGAGAAGATTAAGAAATAGGTATAAGAACTCCTAAAGCTAGGAGTTATTCATCCGAGTTGCTCACCTTATGGTTTACCAGTGTTATTGGCGCCAAAGATGAATGGGACTTGGCGAATGTCTATAGATTATCAGGCGCTAAACAAGATTGCTATGACAAATCATTATCCGTTTCTACTGATTGATGATCTTTTGGATTAGTTACAGATGGGGACTCGGTATTTCACCAAGCTGGATCTTAAGTTGGGTTACCGTCAAGTTAGATTTGGGGAAGAAGATATATGGAAGATGTCTTTGAAGTCTAACTAGGGACTCTTCGAGTGGTTGGTGATGCCTTTAGGGTTATGCAATGCTCCAGTCACATTTATGCAGTTGATGAATGAGGTACTTCATACTTTTATAAATTATTTTACAATTGTCTATTTAAATAATTTATTGATATATAGTCAAACATGGGAGGACCACCTCGCACATATACGTAAAGTGTTAGAAGCATTGAGATCACAACAACTTTTTCTCAATGGGGAGAAGTGGGAGTTTAGGAAAAAAACATAATGTATTTGGGGTCATTGTTGGTGGAGGTGAACTTAAGGTAGATCCATAGAAGGTTTCGGTTATTACTAATTGGCCTAAACCCCATTCAATGGTGAAAGTGTAAAGTTGTATAGGTTCTTGTCAGTATCTGCAGAAGTTAATTTAATATTTTTTTACAGACTTCAGCACCTTTGCATTCCTTGACAAAGGCAGGTGTGCAGTTTGTATGAGAAGATCACCATGAGAAAATATTTCAGTAACTAAAACTGAAGATTTCAAAAAACACCAGTGTTAGCATTGCTGAATTTGTAATGCCTTTTTAAGGTAGAAGCTGATGCATCAGACTATGCATCAGAGGCAGTTTTGTTGTAGGATGGGAAGCTGGTTACCTACCATTTTGAGATGTTTACAGGAGCAATGCGTAACTATCCTACCTATGATAAAGAGTTTTTCGTATTACATCAATTAGTGAAGTATTGGCAGAGTTAATTATTGGGGAAGGAGGTTGTGGTACATTCTGATCACAAACCGCTACAGTTTTTATCTACAGACTCCAAGCTACAACAAGCTCTCCATATGACGTTGATGCCATGTCAATAACAATTCACCTTACTAATCAAGTATAAGAAGGGAATGGGCAACAAAATGGCTGACATGTTATCTTTACCTTTATTGCCAACTACTTCTACTTTGTTAATAGCTACACAGATATAACTTATTGTTCTGTTTGAGTATGTTGTAGGGTATGATGACAAAAAATAGCTTAGTGTAATTCACCAGAAGTTGCTATAAGGTAAAACATGTGAGTATGAATTCAAGGATGACTTGATTTACAGGAGAAGTCTACTATGTATTCTTGAGGGTAGAGGCTGTTTGCATTAGATTAAAGATGCTCATTATTCTCAGATTAAGGCTAGGCAATGTGAAGAAGGAGGATCAAAGATCTAATCTATATTTTAGGTTTTAGGAGTAATTCATTGTAATCAATTAAATTGAGCAATAAAAGTTCTTATTGAGAAATTATCCCATCAAATCGTAAGTTTGTGTTAATTCTTCTTCTAAGGTTAGTCTCTACTTTGATTGTGGATTAGTACTCATAGCTACACATACATAAAGATTTTAATTAAACAATATAAAGGGGGTGTTGTTTTTCCCACTGATTAGTAATTTTGTCTAATTACTGGCAAAAATGAGTTAGCCCCATGGCCCCTCACTAACTGGGCTTAAGTAGTCTATTCTTCCTCAAATGCCCTCAATAAAATTTAAATATTCCCACCCTTTAGGTCTTTACCCTCTACCTTTAAAACAAAAAAGAAAGAAAAGTTATAGTTATAGCTACTACAACAAACCTCACTCATCTCCCCTCCCACTTCCTCCTTCGATGGAAATCTTTGATTTCTTGTTCGTTACTCTATTTTAATTTTTAATCAAGTTTATTGTTTAATTTTGATTTACCGTGAATGAACTTTTGAATCCGATAATTAGTACATATGAGTTTGGTAAATTTGTATACATATGAGTTTGGTAAATTAGTATACATACGAGTTTGCTAAATTAGTACTATGGAATATATTTTTATTTTTAAATAGATAACAAGGGCAATTTTGAACAACATCCACTGATTGAGAAAAACAAATGAACACTATATCCACAGACTGATTTATATTCGAATCAAATATTCAGTTAGTTTCACACCCATTCAGAGATATTTAGTTAGATTCAGACACTTTAAGTAAAAAAAACAAATGGCCCCTTAATCTCTAATGAGTCTACCAAAATAGATGAAGATTGTAACCTTGTCTGCAGTATTTCTGTATCCTAAGACTAAAAATCTTTGGTAGCTTTAAATCCTTCAAAGAGTTTTGAGTCTTTTGGCCGTACTTTTATCCATCAAAGCATCTTTCCTGCAAGTGAATTGTGCGCATAATAGTATAAAACTTTTTTTTTTTGGGGAATGGAAGGCATTGTAATTGAGTATGGCAACGTTCAAGGAAAATAAATGCATAGCTCAATTATATGTTAGATGTAAGGCTAGATCGAATCATAAAGTTTTAGGATTATCTCTCAAAAATGACATTTTTACGTTCTCTAAATGTTTACTCCAATTATCTCTAGACACAATATCTCTTCAAATGTTCGCTTTATATGTCTCCCTTTAATTTATTCCTGGAAGGACCTACTTCGGGTAACGAACTCAAACATTAATATGGACCTATTGGTAAGAGTTTAACTTCATAATCTCAAGACGCCATGCTACAGTAGTGATACATTAAGGAGGCTGGTATAGAAATAAAGGATCATTCATGATGTAACCATTACTCAAACATTTTAGAACTAACATGTGCAACGTCCCTTATCAAGAAAGATTAGTTATCACGGCCCAGCCCGGGTTTGCCTCTACAGTGCCCAGAGCACAGTGGAATATAAGGCCGTACGACGTACATGTACATTCGTCCGACATGTACCAGCCATTTTCACGGGCACGGCTTGCCAGTGGAATAGTCCCACGGATGCTAGAGCGACATCCAGATAATCCTGGATACTCGTGAGGGGTCATCGAATATGTATTCAGTATAGGCAACAATGCTGATGGTTCCCACAATAATCTCTATTGCGTAACTCTCGTGACCGGGCACGAGGTACGGATAGCATACCTGTCCTATATCGGATCAGGATAACTCGATATGCCAAGTTCCAGATATGGGACACGTATATCTCTGGGACGACAAGCCTGGACTGGTTAGATAGTCCTTTTATAGGGCCGGTGTATCTCGATTGGCTCGCGGGGAATAGTGACGGCATAGCGGTGCCATATACAAGCCCTATTTATAAAAGTAGCCCACATTGCGAGGCATTGTCACCTGGCCTTCCCTAGGTCAAGGAGAACTCATGACTATCCCTTGTAGATTGTCCATGAGACAGGGTCCAAGATGACCAAGCTATAAAGCTCTTTTAGTCATGGGGAGAATTGGACTAAGGTTCCTTCTTAATATAGCCACTAAGTAAATAGTTAGTTTCTAAAAGAAAACGTTAAAACTTGAGACGAAACGTACTGGCACTTCTCGCCCCCTTAACCAATTCCGATTTTAACGAAACTTGGCGTGTAGCTATATTAGGGTCTAGAGAACATATATCCAAGGTTAGAACTCAAAATGCTCGGGTAGATTTTCCCGATGTTTGGTAGGGCGCCATACCCTCCCGCACTTAAAATAATCTTGACGTCCTCGTCAAGAACTTTCTTCAATACGGCTATACAATGATTTAATCTTCTACATCTTTAAGAAACTAGCAACTCTCCCGCACTTAGTTCAGAGTACTATAATTTCTTTTACACTAGCGGATATTGAACCTAATAGCTAGTCTCGATGCTGACATCTTTAGCCTTCACGACTGAACCTTTATCTTCGGCCTTTCCAACTGAAGTGCGTGGTGATTGAACCTTCATTCGAACTCTGGAGTCTGCCTTCTCATCTGGTTACTGTCTCATGGTCTTTAGCCTTCTAATAAATGTATATAGGCGGTGCATCCTTGCATCATACCCTCTGAATTGCGCTACATCCTACTACAAAATGCCTTCTCACTTGACATATTTGGAATGCTGCTCAACTCGACAATCCAGGGGGATCTCCTCCGGATAGCCTGACGAGGATATCTGTAATCTCGTCTAAATGGTGTAGAGTGGCGTATTTTCCGGAAGGAGAATCTTTGCCAATACTTATTCGTAAAGTGAATGCAATAAGACTAGATAGACAAAATTTTTCGTGGAAAACTCAGTAAAAGCTGGGAAAAACCACAATCTCAAGGAGGATTTTAATATAAAATCCAGTATATTGCTAGTTATTACAGAATTTAGAATGATAGTAGGGTTAAAGTAATGAAATGGTAAGGTTTACAAATTGTGAGTCCCTTTCTCATCAATTCTCTGCCTGTATTTATAGTAGACACAGACAGTTTATAAACAGAAAGAAATAGTCTCCTATTCCGGAGGGAGTGGGAGAACTTTGTGGATCTCTAACAACTCTTCTCTTAAACAGGCACAACAACTACTTTTGGTAGGTCGAGGACTTGAGGTAACTTTGCAAATGCTTGACTTTGATCATGTATGGCTATCTTTGACTACGCTTTATTGTTTTACTCTTGTCGAATCTGGGGAATATGCTACTACTATAGCCCCATTCTCGACAAAAGCACTTGTGGTTGTGTCGAGAAGAAGTTGGAAGCTGAAGAGGTTATCGAATTAGAAGATGATTCATCTTTGGGATTTCTGAGGTCAAAGTAACTGTATTTGGTATAATCATTCCCGAGGCGCAATTAATGCAATACAATAAATCTGGCAGAGTGAAGTCGGGTATAAATTGGGAGGTTAAGGAGGGTAGAATGGTAGTGATTTTGGAAAGATGCCGCCCCAAGTGTGATGGAGTATGCTGCTGGAGGATGAAGATGGAGAGGAATTAGAGGTATTTTTTTTAGTGGAGGCCTTGGTGAGTTTTCCGTGAATTATGTCATGGTGTGGAGGGTAGGGGACAATACTATTAGAGGATGGTGGTATCTGTTGGAACCAATTGTGTCATTATGCGGCGGTGAAGGTAATGGAGGGCATCAGTTTGGGGGAGAAGGGATAACTGTTTGCGTTGATAATGAAAATGTGAAGCTTGGATGGGCGTCTAGGGATCTTACCGAACGTGTGAGGCTTCTTATAATTTTTTGCTGTTTCATCTGTGAAAGCAACCCTTAGAAGTTCAGTGACTTGAGATTCATTGAGTTTCTTATACTGGAAAGAGGCTTTAATGTCAAATTCTGGTAAAAAAAAAATACAGAGTAATTAGTCATGTAAGTCGAATGTAAAGATAAATTATAGCCTTGATTTAATGTAATCGAAGGATATAGTTATCGAATGTAATAAGCAACGTAATCGAAGGATGAAGTTGCCAAAAATGAAATGTAACTTATTCAGAATAAATAAAGTCAATATCTTCGATATTCTATTCTTATGTTTTGTGGATTCTAAATTGTGGTTATAAATAGCTGAAGGTCACATGTCAAACGTGAATGCACATAAAATGTTGGGCTGCCATAACATCTCGAATGTATTTGACTGAGTAGGTCTAGGAACGGAGTTTAAGATTGTCAGATTTGACTTTGAAAGTGTAGAGTTCCAAGGTAGAGTAAATATGGGTGAATTAATTGTAACTGCAGTGGGTATATATAGTTCGTGTATGTGCAGATGTGATTTATTCATGCAAGATGGTAAAGACATGATCTCAAGCCCAGAATGGGGTATTCCGATGTATTCAGGCGATATACTAGGTGTTGTACACTCAATACTTTGAATCTTGGAATTGTGATATGCACATGGAAGATCCGTTGGAGCCTGAATACGAAGGGATGAGTGATGCAGAAGTAAAGGAAGCTAGGGAGGATTTTGAGTTTCGTGTCAAATTGTAGTTCTGGCATCCTTCTGAATGTTGTGGTGAAATGTGGACTCGAGCAAAGTTGTGGTGAAGAGGGAAGATGAAGCTGCAGCTAGGGGTTTATAATGTTATAATGTTCATAGGAGTAGGTCTTTGTAAAGAGTTGTTAAGGTCAATGAAATATATTAAAAAAGTTGTTTAGGATGTGTTGTCGATTGAAGTAAGGTTTTGTTTATTTTTTGAATTGAATATGTACTAGCTGAAATTTGGCAATGGAAAATTATTTTAAGCGAGTATATGGTTGAATGTCGAATATAATGATATTGAGATGTTTGTCGAATATATACACAAAAATATAAGAATTCGTAGGTAAAATAGAAGTGGGGGAACTAACAAGAATAATGATTATAGCAAGATGTGTTCCTTTAGGTGAGAGTATAAAATATAAGAAAAATGATGTAAATCGTCTTTGTGACAAGATATGTTATGTTTTGTTGCGCATGAATGTAGCGGAAGAAATTCTTTAAGATATGGAAGGATTAGAGTGGGAGTGTAAGGGTTTGCTGTCACTAAGAAGGCAAAGTATCGAAGGCTGGGAAGAGAACTAAGAAGCTTTACATTCGAGGAGTTGAACGGTCGCAAAGTGGTACGATAAACAGTCACGTGGGGTCTATAAATACCTCTCAAATGGGCGACTGTTCACACTTTTTAAACACATAATTTTTTTTCTCTAGTGTTAATTTCTTTTGCTCATCGTTGGATTGGTTGTCTACAATTACGAAGGAGAAGATTAGAGTTCTGATTGAATGAGCCAATTGAACAAAGGAGAGGGATACAGAAGTAGTGCGTAAACAAGGTTAGTGATTCTGGCTTTGACTGCTTGTTATTTGGATTGATTAAGTTATATATGAATAAGATTAAGTAAAGTGAATGCTACTGTATATTGAATTGGATCGAATGTGAATGATTTGTAAGTAGGAAATAATAGAATAGTGTTAGGGTTTAGCAGAGTAGTTTATGAAATTCTGGTTTGGGTATGATTCGTATAGGCGTGATGGTGGAAGAAATGGAATCGTAGGGGTTTTATAGATGGGTTCTGGTATGGGTGGTATGAGAAATGTGTAGAGAGGAGTAGAGAGAGTGATCGGTCGGTGGCGCTGTGGTTACGACACGATTGTAGAGAAGCTATTTTTGATACGGCGTGATTATCAGGGATTCTGTCGCATGTTGGGATTTGGACGGATTTTGTACTGGAGAAGGGGAATTCTTGATTTTTGAATGATGATATTTTTGGTGGGAAACAGGTAAAGTGTGTTCGAGAAGCGGTTGAGTTTCCTAAAATTCGACCAAAAGTAAACCAGATTAGTAAGTTACCGATGTTTATTATCAAAAAGACATCAAGAACTGAGCATATGCGTGACTATTTGAATAGATGAATATGAATTAAATCATATTTACTGTTTAAAGAACTATAATATGAAGTATAAATATAAAATGATAGTAGCAGATAGTAAAACGAATGATGTGTTGGAGAGTAATCTTGACAACGATATCTTTATGAATATATGAACTTATGAACATATATATATGTATCACATATGACAGATTCTAACTGTGCAAAAAATATAGAATCTATTGTACAGGTTCATTTTAAAATAGGTAAACCAATTCAAAATGATGAGAAATATATATATGCGAATCTCAAAGATGCAGTACTCTTAATAATTGATGTGAGGACTTGTGTACAACAATTGGGAGGGAGATATAGGGTTGGGTCGAGTAGTGCAGATCTAGGTAGTGTGGAACAGTTTAGGGTGACACCTAGTATTGTCGAACAGGCTGTGGGGGAGGACACAGAGACGGATGTAGATCACGAGCCTCAAGCGAGTGATCGAGAAGGTAGTAGGGATGAGGAAGAAGATGTGGAGGAAGGCGAGGAGGTTTGCTATGGAGAGTCCAAAGACCAAAGAGATTTTAAGCTTCAAGAAGAAGTATGGTATTCATGGGGATATAAGGCTAGAGGAGTACCAGTATGAAATGATCGACCAAGAAATACCCTTGAATGGTATTCTGGTGCATCAGAATAAATAAAGAAGGGGTTAAAGCTTCCCCTCTGAATGGACCAAAATAAAGTAATGAACTTCTTTATTCTGGCACCAGGCCAGTTCAATCTGAATGTGTATGATTAGTTTAGGGTTTATGGGGCAATAAATGGCCAACTTAAGACCAGGGGGGAGGAGTTGATAACTGTCGATGATTTATTTGTGTACTATACACTCAAGATGAACCCCCGTAAGCTAGGCTATCGGTACTTGGCGAGGTTCCTGAAAAGACCATTATTTCATGATATGGTGTCAACTGGAGGGCGATACACCGATGAGCGCTTACTTATCTTCAGAAATTATGAGTTCAATAAAAATGATCCCGGGGAACTCTTATAGAGAAAAACTTTTCACTTAGGTGCGTGGTTTGGTAATTGTAATTCTCAATGTTCGAATTGTGTGAATGAGATGTTAAGTGTTTCTAACTTGTTTTATGTTGTTGGCAGCATTGAAAGAGGTCGACAAGAAGTCACAAGTAAAGGAAAAGTAATACAAGGTGAGGAGAGATTTCTTTGGTAAGATCGATAACCTGGTCATCGACTAAGATCTTGTGAACACGTTATTCCAAGAGGCTGGTTTAAAGAGGTCGAGGGTAAAAGGTTCAGAGATGCCGGTTATCGACAGAAAAATGTTGGCGAAGAATAAGAGAGTCGCAGATACTAGCTTGCTACTGGAAAATCGTTCCTTGGTTGGGTACAACACTGATACAGAGATTGATGCTATGCTAGGAGAGTCTTTGGGAAGGAATTAAAAGAATAGAGCGGTGAGTTATGATGTTCCTCCATTGCTTCCTCATAAGAGGCTAACTGGACAATCAACAACGAAGGAGGTGGCTGGTACCGTTAAATCAGCAGTTGCTGTGGATGCGCGTCCTCCATAGGGTTCTGGCAGTGTTGTCCCGAAGAAGACCAGTGGCTATACGTCGAAGAAGAAATTTGTTAAAGAGTCTGAGATGGAAATTTAAAAGACTATGGTTGCTTATACGTCGGAGGTGGATGAGCTGAAGACGGAGTTGGAAGATTGCTTGGTGGGGATTGATAGTTTGAATACGTTTTTCTCCGAGGGTCAGAGGAATTTGACGAATGTGTGAAATTTTAATGCTTTTCTACGAATGAAAAAATTGGTAGGTCACTCGAATATTCATTATATGACTTTGATGCAGATTTAGAAGTTGGTAACTGAAGTTATGGGTTGCGTTGTGGGCAGTGGTGAGCTGGCAAATCAGATTGTTGCCTACAAAAATATAGAGAAGAATTTGATCGCGGAGAAGGCTGAGTTGAATGCAACATTAAATAGGTATAAGCTCGATGCCAAGAAGGTGAGGGAAGTTGCGCTTGGTGAAGCGAATAAAGTGGCAGAAAATGAGAAAAAGAAGGCTTTGGCGTAGCAGAAGACCACCTATGAAAATGATGTAAGGGAGCAAGTTGCCGATGTTCGTAAAGAAAGGGAGAAAAAGCAGGGAAAACTTGTCGATGAGGTGAGAGCGAAGATGAATGTGGAGAAACTGGAAAAATGTATGAAAGTGGGGGCACATTTTCGAGAACATTATGATGAGTTGGATGAGAGGAATTTTTTTTAAAAGGGACTTGCAAAAGCTGGTGGTGCTATTTTTGATGATAGCTCAGAAGATGATGTACCCCAGACTCCAGATGTACGCTTGGCAATTGATGTTATCGAAGATGATGGAGGCTAATGGTGCTCGTCTAGGTGAGGTAGCAGATGTTCAGGTACCCGAAGGTGCCCTAAATTTGAATAAAGAAAAATCTCCCTCTGAAATGTTAAACCTTGTGTAAGCTGTATTTTTTTTGATAAAAGATGCAAAAATGGTTAGTGGGACCAAAACAATTTAGTTCGTAGTTTGTGGTGAAACAAGTTTGTGTTGCTAAAAAAATTATTTATGAAATAATTTTGTGCATTTTTTTGTAAATAATTATATGTTGTAGAATTGATAAAGTGATTTAATCGAATGTGACTATAGATTCGAGAAGATAGGAGATGAACGCTTGTTTGCATGATATGTAAAAGATGGCCATGAAATAGCAATTAATGTGAATGAGTACCAGGTGTATATCCTTAGATGGGTATCTAGATTTAGATTTGAGAAGAACAAGAACTCTCTTAGAGGTTGTTCGATAAGTAAAAAATGCGAAGTAGAATATTCTGTAATTGGATATTGTTCGCGCAAAATTTGAATGATAGTCTTTAGATATACTTGTGAAGTAGTGACCAAAAACAAATCAAGATAGTAAGGATTTTGTTTTTCTGATGCATGCTTATTAAGTATGGGTCAAGATCAAATCAAATAGTAAGGATATTGTTTGTCAGATGTATACTTGACAAGTATAGATTAAGAGTAAATCAAATAGTAAGGATATTGGTTGTCTGATGTATACTTGATAAGTATAAATTAGGATCAAATCAAATAGTAAAGATTTTGTTTGTCTGATGTATACTTGACAAGTATAGATTGAGATCAAATTAAATAATAAGCATATTGTTTGTCCGATGTATACTTGACAAGTATAGATCAAGATCAAATCAAATAGTAAGGATATTATTTGTCTGATGTATACTTGACAAGTATAGATCGAGATCAAATCAAATAGTAAGGATTTTATTTGTCTGATGTATACTTGGCAAGTATAGATCGAGATCAAATCAAATAGTAAGGATACTGTTTATTTGATGTATACTTGACAAGTATAGATCGGGATCAAATCAAATAGTAAGGATTTTGTTTGTCTGATGTATACTTGACAAGTATAGATCAAGATCAAACCAAATAGTAGGGATATTGTTTATATGGTGTATACTTGACAAGTATAGATCGAGATTAAATCAAATAGTAAGGATATTGTTTGTCTGATGTATAATTGATAAGTATAGATCGAGATCAAATCAAATAGTAAGAATATTGTTTGTCTGATGTACACTTGACAAGCATAGATCAAGATCAAATCAAATAGTAAGGATATTGTTTGTCTGATGTATACTTGACAAATATAGATCGATATCAAATCAAATAGTAAAGATTTTGTTTGTTTGATGTATACTTGACAAGTATAGATTGAGATCAAATCAAATAGTAAGGATATTGTTTGTCTAATGTATACTTGACAAGTATTGATCGAGATCAAATTATATAGTAAGGATATTGTTTGTCTGATGTATACTTGACAAGTATAGATCGAGATCTAATCAAATAGTAAGGATTTTGTTTGTCTGACGTATACTTGACAAGTATAGATCAAGATCAAATCAAATAGTAAGGAGTTAACTGATAACAAAATTTTATTTATTTGAATCGATCTAAATGGCTACAGTGTCTCATCTGTAAAATAGTTTGAGTTGAGCAGTGTTCCATGGATATTTAAGCTGTATTTTGTCTTTAGTCATCAGCCAATAAGTTCTACTATATGTTTTGTTGCTGACAATGTATGGTCCTTTCCAGTTTTCTAATAATTTTCTAGAATTTTTAGGCCGAGTACTGTCCTGAATCCGACGTAAAGCAAGGTTTCCAATACCAAATTTCCATTTTCAAACTTTCTTGTTGTATGCTTTTTTCAATGTATCATGGTATCATCCTAAATTCGCAATGGCCTTGTCTCTGGTTTCCTCTATCCAATTGAGGTTGCAAAAGAGACCGAGTTCATTATGTTAATATGGAATTTTCCGTCGAGTACTTGGTAGATCAAGGTCTCAAGGTATGACTGCTTCAGTTTAAAAAGCCATCATGAATGGAGTCTAGCATGTTAAGACTCGAGCAGTGGTTCAGTAGGCCCAGAGAACACTGAGCAATTCATCTACCCATCACCCCTTTTTGTCGTTGAGACATTTGCATAATCTGGATTTGATGCTTTTATTTATGACTTTGGCTTGTCCATTGCCTTGAGGATAATATGGTGTGGATATTGTGAGTTGGATTTTGCATTTATGGAGGAAAGAAAGTACTTTGGCACTGATGGACTGCTTTCCATTATCGAAATGTATCATATGCAAACAACCAAACCTGGTGATGATGTACTCCCAAAGGAACTTGATGACTTCATTTTTATCAGTTTGGCAGAGGGGAATTGCTTCAACCCATTTTGTAAAGTAATCAGTGGTGACTAGGACGAACCTTCTGTTTCCCAATGCTAGATAGAGAGGTCCGATGATGTCGATTCCCCATCGCTTAAATGGCCAGAAGACATTACTGATATGCAAGTCTAAGGCTAGACTTTTGATGTCTTGGGCATGGATTTGGCATTTGTAGCATTTTTGATCGAAGTCTTCATAGTCTTGTCTCATCTTGGGCCAGTATAATCCTTGTGTAAAAGTGCGTTGGGCTAACAATCATCCAGAAACATGTGCGCCACAGATACCTTTGTGAAGTTATCTGATTTTGATCTAAGCTTGTTTTTGATAAATGCATTCAATAAGTGGTCCCCTTCTTGTGATTCGATATAAGATGCGATCTTGGATGGTGAATCTAGGGCACTTGACCAAAAGTGATCGAGCTTCTTCTTTATTACCGGGGAGGATGTTGGAGTTGAGGTATGCATAAAATGGTCTTCTCCAGTCTTCAGGATCACCATTTTTAGCAATGGTAATCTGGAGTGTTGAGAGTATATCGAGGCTGGAATGCTTGACGATTTTGATTTCAAAAGATCTTTTTTTTACCGTCACCCAACATGGCAGCGATGTAAGCTAATGCATTGACATGCTAATTTTCTTGTCGAGGGAGGTAAGAAATTATTGCATGTTTGAATTTTTGCATCTTTTCTTTGACGAGAGCTGCGTAATCAACCATTTTTCCTATTATCTTGAAAGTTTTGTTGTAATGATTTTCCACAAGCAAACAGTCGACGTAGACTGCTAATTCTTCTACTCTGAGAGTAAGCGCGAGATCTAGACCGAGTAAGATTGCTTCATATTTGGTCTCATTATTGGTAGTACAGAAGCTTAACTTGATAGCTTTCTTGATTTGGTAATTGGAAGGTATAACGAGAATGATGCCAATCTCTGATCCTTGTTGTCCTGCTGATCTATCTGTAAAGAGTCACCAACCTAAGCTTTTAGACCAGGCATCTGGTTCTGCTATGGAGTCATCTGTAAAGATTTCTTTGAGTTCTTTCCAATCAGGGTCCTCGATGGGAAAGTTGGCTAAAAAGTCGGCCACTGCTTGTCCCTTGATAGAAATTTGAGGTTCAAAGGAAATGTCGTATTCTCCAATAAAAATTGACCATTGCTGGATTCTTCATGATTTTTCTTTTTTGGAGAGTACAAGTTTGAGGGGGTACTTGGTGATGACTTTGATGGGATGAGCTTGAAAGTAGGGACAAATTTTTAGAGAACGGTAGACCACGGCGAGTAGCTATTTTTCTGTTGTTGTGTATCTTTTTTCAGCAGGCATAAGTGTTTTGCTGATGAAGTAGATTGTTTTTTATATTTCGCCATCGTCTCGAATTAGGACAGAACTGATTGAATCTTCAGTAGTAGATAAGTACATTGTAAGTGATTCGCCATCAATTGGAGTACTCATTATAGGAGGAAGCCCCAAGTATCGGTTAAGATCCTGGAAAGCCATCTCACATTCAGGAGTCCAAATAACTTCGTTTTGTTATTTGTTTAAAAGAGGAGTGGGGTTGCCACGAAGAATGAGGTAAAAGAGTTTGCATCGATCAGATGACTTTGAGATGAATCTGTGAAGAGCGGCTATCTTGCTTGTAAATTTTTGAACATCTTTTTTTGTTCGGGGAGAAGGCATCACAATAAGTGCTTTGATTTGTGCTGAATCGATTTCTATCCATCTTTTCCTGACAAGATGTCCCAAAAATTTACTAGATGCGACTTCGAATTGACATTTATCTGGGTTAAGTTTCTTCTGGTACTTGCGAAGAATATCAAAAATGGTTTAGTGGTTACTGGAGTGGTCTTCTCATTTCAAGCTTTTGCAGACCATATCATCGATGTAGACTTCCATAATTGTGCCGAGATGATCTTTGAACATTGTAGTTTCAAGTCTCTGGTAAGTAACGCCTGCATTCTTTAAACCGAAAGGCGTTACCGTGTAATGGTAGAGACCTCTATCTGTGATGAAGGTTATTTTTTCCTGATCTTCTTCGGCGAGTGGAACCTGGTTATAACCAGAGGCTGCATCCATCATAGAAAGAAGTTCGTGCCCTGCGATTAAGTCGAGAAGTTGCAAAATTAGCGCTAGTAGAAAACTATCTTTGGGTTTGAACTTCTTGGGTTCTGTGAAGTCAACACAAACTCTAATTTTACCATTTTTCTTTGGTACTGCGACGATATTAGAAGCCTACTTTAGATATTTAGCTTCCCGAATAAATCCTACCCGAAGGATTTTATCAATCTCTTCATTTACTACATCGCAAAGTTGGGGAGCTAGATTCTGTCATTTATGAATGATAGCTTTACTGTCTGGAAGGAGGTTGAGTCAGTGATATGTAATGGAGGGATCGATGCCAGATATTTCTTGGAATGTCCAGGCAAAAATGTCGATTTTCTTCTTAAGTAGTTGTATCAAGGCCTCTTTTTCGTTGGTTAATAATTTAAAGCCGATGAAGGTTGTACGCCCTGGGCCATCGAGTTTAACATATTTTACCACTTCTGTATCATGTTGTTCGAACGTTGGTGGTTCATTTTGCTGTAGTTGCTATGCTTTGAGAAGTTTGATTATATGAGGGTTGGTTGTGGTATTTTTAGACATTCGTGCAACCGCTTAGTTGCCTTTGATTTCATATACTCCGTGATCGGTTAGAAAATGCAGTGCCAGATGATAAGTAGAAGGCATCGCTTTGATTGAATACATCCAACTGCGTCCCAAAATTCCCAAATTCTTGGACTCTACATCGATGTCAAGAAATTTGACAAATGTAGTTTCTGAAGTAGCGTGAACTGGCATAATGATCTTGTCTGTGGCTAATTCTTTCAAACCATTGATTCCCGTAATTGTTGTTGTAGAAGCTTTTACCGAATCTGTATGGCCTAGTACTTTAATCGCTTTTCTGAATAATACATCTGTGACACTGCTGGTATCAATGACAAGCGCATGCAGATAGTCCTGTCTGGCTTTGAGCATAATAATGAGAGGGTTGTCATGAGGGTATTTAATGTGGCTGGTGTCACAGTCTTCAAAGGTGATTTGGTAAGGACATTTTGATTTGCTTGTGCTTGGAAGAAGTTTTGTTGATTTGTCTGAGGTATTTATTTTACAGCAAGATGTAATCCGATCGTCTTATTTTCTTTTATTCCCTTTCTTAATCATGATCATATACAGGAGGCGAGCTTGCCCCTAGACCTGATTTTGCTCCACCTCTTTATTTTTTGCTTTATTCTCGAGAAACTTTTGGATGTCGATGACATAATTATGGAGTCTTCCAGCTAATAGAATACGATGAAAGATTCGAATGAAGGAGTAGCAGGTATCAGTCACGCGGCTGGGCACATTGTGATACTAACATAATGGTCTATTGGGAAGAACAGGAATAGTTTGTGGTGTGCGATAACACTCACCTCCCTTTATCGTCGGCAAGATAGCAGAGGGAGTTGTTGCCATTGGTGGCAGAACTGGGACATGTCTGTTGGGTTTGCCATCCCTCATTTTATTGTTGTCAGTATTTCTGTCGGGTTGTTTAGGCGCTTCAGGAGTGACTGCTCGTTGAGATGGGGTCAAAGATGTTTCTCGAGAATGGATAACAGACGAGCTCTTCATCTTATCTTTCTTTGATCACTCTTGATCGGTGTAGTTATTAACTACATCAATCATTTCTGTGACTATTCGGGGCTTGTGCAGAGTAGGCTCTTCTCGAACTTTTAAGCCTATGTACAAAGCGGAGGTGAATGTTGGAACTACAATTTTAGGGTCTGATTTCCCAATTATCCTTATTTCCTGTAGGAAGTGTTTATAAAAGCTTGCTAGGGTCTCCTTTGCGCCTTGCTCGAAGTAAAACAAGGAATCGACAATGATCTCTCGCTCTCTAGCATGAGCATAATTAGATTCAAAAAGATGTTGCAACTGGCTGAACGAGGTGATGGAGGCCTCTTGAATAGAATGGAACAAACAGAGCGGTTCTTCCTTCAGACTCATGTTGAATAGCCTACATAACATGAGGTCAAGTTTGGAATATAATCCAACTGCGGCTTTAAAATGTCGAACATGTGTAAGCTGGTCAGTCAAGCCTGCATATTGAATAAATTTAGGTATATGTAAATTTTCTGGGATAGGCATAATTTTGAGATGAGGGAAGATGTGGTTTGTTTTGATTCCATCAAGGGCGGATCTTCGGCCTGGAATGTCAAAATTTATGGCCTGGATCCTATTGTTGAGTTCGTCCAAGGTGATGAATTGTTGTAGGGGAAATTGTAGGGCTGCAACTTAAGGAATAAAATCACCCTGTCCTTATGGTCCCAATCGATCCCTGATTGATCTCCTTTAAGGTGGGGGGGGGGGGTTAATGACGCGCTCGTCAACTTCCTTGAGTTGTCGATACTGAGGATGTTAAACCAAAATGTTGAGAGGCTCTGTTTGGGTTCTCGGATTAGGATCGAGAAATCCGTAGCTCGTCTTCCCTTGGTAGATCATCACGTTGAATTGCTCTTGATCTATGCTCACGTCGGGCGAGTAGAAGGGACGTTTGTCGATCGGTAGTCGATCTTGCATTTTCCTTAGTCGTTCTATTTCTTTATGATATGTTTGACTCTATTGATCTAAGGCATTCCGTCGTTCGTCTCTCTCTGTTTGGAGAGCTTGTGCGTGGACACGCTAATCTTCGATTATTTGGGCCTTTTTTACAGCCATTTGTTGCTGAAGCTCGAGTACTGCATCGTGGAGATTAATAGCTCTTGGTATTTCCTGATCTCTAATGGTACTGGAATGGCTTCTCAGGTTCATGTTTGTCATCGGATAGTTTCTAGATCAGTGATGGTAAAAAAAAGTACGGTATTTCCCACAGACGACGCCAATTGTAGTGGCGTATTTTTCGGAAAGAAAATCTTCACCAATACTTATTTGTAAAGTGAATGCAATAAGACTTGATAGAGAAAATTTTACGTGGAAAACTTAGTAAAAGCTGAGAAAAACCACGACCTCGAGGAGAATTTTGATGTAAAATCCAGTATATTGCTAGTTATTACAGAATTTAGAATGATAGTAGGGTTAAAGTAATGAAATGGTATGATTTGTAAATTGTCGGTCCCTTTCTCATCTATTCTCTGCCTGTATATATAGTAGACACAGGCAGTTTACAAATAAAAAGAAATAGTCTCCTATACCTTGGGGAGTGGGCGAATTTGTGGATCTCTAACAACTCTTCTCTTGACCAGGCACAATAGTTACTTTTGGCAGGTCGGGGACTTGAGGTAACTTCACAAATGTTTGACTTCGATCATGTATGGCTGTCTTCGACTACGCTTTGATGGATTACTCTTGTCGAATCTGGGGAATATGCTACTACACGGTACACTCTCTTCCGAGTCACACTGGTGCACTCTTCCTTCGAGTCACACAATGTTTTTACCGCTCAATAGTTCAATCTTTTGCGAATCTCGGATTTAAACTTCATTCTTCTTCTGTGAGTGGTAAGGAGCAAGTCTGCTAAAAACCTGGGGTAAACTCTCCCCATCTGCTAAGGAACACCTACTGCGCACTGAAACTTCCTGACTGCCCTTCAACCAATTCTGTAAAGGTCTTCAAACCATGTCCGCCCTTCTTACGGAACATCCAAGACACAAGATCAAGATGTAACACTCTAGCCTTACCAGTATTGAACCGAAATGGTACTTATTTTTCACTTGGGCGAGGCAGGGTAGCTCCTAGGAGGTAGCATACTCTCAATAAGGCACGAACACTCTTGCCCTACTGCCAACAAATCCATCGAGGCAGCCTATCAAATCGTAGGTACTCTAATCCATACTGCCCGCTAAATCATCGAGGTCTGCCATAAAGGCATCCTGTGCAAACATGGAAAACCTATGAGTTATCTATCTGTACAGGCACATTCTTCTCTACCACTTCATAGTAGCCCATCATCTAAACAATATTACGATAGATGACATCTGCACATAACTTGGCTGCAGGAAGGGTGATCGTTACTCCGGCGTCACCACGGTTGCTTAACTTCAGAGGACTCTAATCTGCCTCACTCTCCTAGGAGGACTTAACACTGGCATATGTAGTTGCCAAACTTCGGTAGGAATGACCCTTGCTGGAGCCTGCGTACATCTGCGTTACAACTTATAGCTCTTCCCACACTCAATAAGCTCGATGTCCTCGTCGAGAACAAAGCTGTGACATATAACTGATAGACTACCGAAGCATTTCTCCATATCATCATCCCTACTCGAAACTGGGTACTTGGGGAATTCGAGAACAAAATACTATCACTGTACCTGTCACCCTGAGCTCGTTGGCTTGCCACTTCCAGCTGCTATCAAACTCGTGGAGACCAACTTTCACACTGTCGTAATCATCTTTAAACTAAAACGTTGCCATTCTCAGTCTCTGAACTACCTTCTTCAAATGCATGCAACTCTTACCAGTCATTCGGATGTGGTATACTAAAGACACTCCATCAATACAAACAAAGAACGAGGCACAGTAACTCTGATCCCTACCGCCAACCACCATGTGATAAGGAATTGGGAACTAACATACAATTCTGCTAAGGATCTTTTATCCTAGAGCATTCATCCATCTGAGATCATGTCTATGGCAACCCGCACAATTGACTGTAGCTCAATTCTATTCTGCGGCAACCTCGTAACTTACTGCGACTCAGAAATGTGAGTCTTCACCAATCTGTGAGCTAAAAATGATCCAGGACCATCTTGTGGAACCACATGGATCAACTCGGCTAGAGCACTCAAACACCGACAAACCTAAAACTCAACTGCAGAGTCAAAGAACAAGCATCATTCAGTAACTTGCCTTCTTTGAGTGAGCAAAGTAGTTTCCTGTACAACTATAGGACCAACTGCGGAAAAGCGGCAACCCATCTTGGAGGTCACAGTTAATGTCGGGTTACAAAGAGAAACTCTTCCCTCGACGTCTACCTGACGAAATCACAGTATACAAACTCGGGACTCAAACCATGACTTAATTTTCCATTTCTTGCCGCTTCATTTTTGGATCATGACGTTCGCTTCTGGAATGTCTTTGTGTCCAACTTAGGACAATCAAAACGAGTATCAACCAGGATTCTTCAATCTTCTATATACACTAAGGAATTCCAGCCAAACCAAGCTTTGTGGCTTCCACACAAAAGTACTCAGCGTAAAATGCTATCCATGTCGATTTTTGCTGAGGGGTATCGTCCTTGATCACAACTATTACTAAACTTTGCAGTGCACATGCGGACTGAATGTAAATAACAACCTGTAAGATCACCCTACTAATACATTTCATAGGGCATCTTCTATACTGACCAGCCTTCTAGAGACAACCATCGATATAGATCATTGCGTCCAGCTCAAATTTCAATCCTTCCTATTAGCGTCATTGTCCAAAGCACACTTAACTTGAGAAATCTCACGCTCAGATATGGAGCCTTTCTCTTATTCTAATATAAATTGACATGTAGGCAACCCGCTCTTTAAGCATTCACAGTGGTACTTGGATCATCTGTATGGAGCAACTTTGGTTCTGAAGATAACAACTGTCAACTAGGTATCTCGTATTTCCAACTTTGGAACCATCACTCAGATCTGCTCAACAAAGATCTGATAAGCCGGCTCAACTCTGACCAGCTCTGAGAGATGTAGACATTGCCCATCTACACTCTGACAAGCAAAGGCCCAATAAGTCTTGCTCTGATACCATCTGTCACAGCCTAGCCTGGGTCTACCTCTATAGTGCCCAAAGCACAACAGAATATGAGGCCATACTGCGTACATACACATCCAGCCGGCATGTACCAGCCATCTTCCCGAGCGTGGCTCGCCAGTGGAATAGTCTCACAGATGCTAGAGCGACATTCGGATAATCCTGGTTATTTGTGAGGGGTCATAGAATATGTATTTGATATAGGCAACAACATTGAAGTTTCCCTCAATAATGCCTACAGCGTAATCTCTCGTGATATGGCACAAGGTACGGATAGTAAACCTGTCCTATAACGGATCAGGATATCCTAATATGCTGGATTCCAGATATGGGATACGTATATCTCAGGGGCGACAAGCTTGGACTTGTTACATAGTCCTTTTATAGGAGCGGTGCGTCTCAATTGGCTCGTGGGAATAACGATGGCATATTGGTGCCATATACTAGCCCAATCTGTAAAAGTGGCCCACATTTCGAGGCAATGTCTCCTGGCCTTCCCTAGGCCAAGGAGGACTCATGACTATCCCTTTTAGATAAACCATGAGCTAGGGTCCAAGATGACCAAGCTATAAAGCTCTTTTAGTCATGGGGAGTATTGGACCAAGGTTCCTCCTTAATATGGCCACTACCTAAATAGTTAGTTTCCAAAAGGAAACGTTAAAACTTAAGGCGAAGCGTACTGGCACCTTTCGCCCCCTTAACCAATTCCAATTTCAACAAAACTTGGTGTACAGCTATATTACGGTCTAGAGAACATATATCCAAGGTCATAACTCAAAACACTCGGGTAGATTTGACCGGTGTTCAGTAAGGCGTTACAGTAGTAGTTATTAAACGGTCATAATATGAGACCTATAAATAACACCAAAGAAGAACAGATTTGTAACATATTTTCTATCTAGAAGTTTTGAGTAACACTATCTAGAACAATTGCTATAATAAGTAGTCACTCAATCAATAACATCCTTGTTTTATAAATCCTTAAGAAAGGTTGTGATTTTTACCTATTTAGAGGTTTTTATGCTAGATCTTAATTTCATTTGTGATTATTTGTTTATTGTCTAGTATTCTGCTCATCTTTGGTATGAGAAACTAAGTTCGAGTCCCGAATTGAGGCTCTTACATTTGATACTATCTGTGGGAAATGACAGAATCGACCACAATTTTCAAATATGGTAGGTACTAACCTTTTTCGAGAAATGCCAAATCCCAATCAAAATAACCCAGTCTTGCAGATAGAAGGAATAAGAGCAAGAACAAATAAAGTGATAGAATTACGCATTGCGTTTAACTCCGAAACAGAAAGACGAATAACTTTAGAACAACAATTGGTAGAAGTACGAGAGGCATTGGAAATTCTGCAAGGACAACATATGGCAACATAGAAGAATAAAGAGATACAGTCTACTACATCAAGAATTTCAGCTCGAGATAGATTAGGACCTCATAGAGGTATCAACCAGGGAGCTAATATTTAACCTGATCCAAACCAGTAAGGACCCAATTTTTTTTGTACTTACTGTTTAGCAAGATGTCGCCAAAACTCCAGCTAACCTTAGATAGATGGAGGACATACAAATCATAAGAACTTGAATTCCCATGTGGGAAAGGCTCAGTAAGGGAAGTAGAGATCACAACCCCAAGAAGGAGCATCTTCAACATCATACACTCATTGCTCGACAGATCGTTACTCTGGAGCACATGGACAAATGCATTATAGAACTTTTAGAGGCCCAAATACGTGCACGCAAAAATATCTTTAGCAGATTACAAAAGAGCCTGATTGCGTAGGAATTGCTAGACAACAATGTTCCATCCAGCTTCCATATACTAAAGATTCAAAAGTATAAATGAGCTTATTTTGACGAGTACGTACAGGTATTCCGAGATTCTTTGGGGTTGCATTCAGGGTTGAACCACATTTTGTATCGTTTGTTCCCAACCAGTCTATGGGCGATCCTCAATGTTGGTTCTACTTGTTGGAAGAAGGATCGATCCATTCTTTTAACCAGCTAGGAGAACTCATCGTCAAAAACTATTTATACAATAGGGATAAAGAGGAGAATCTTTACTTCCTTATCAGTCTTAAATAAATACTAGGAGAGAAGCTTGAAGCGTTCACCAAGAAATTTATTAATTTAGCTAGGAGGGTGGACAGCCTCGATCAAAAAATTATAGTGTCAACCATTATAAATGCTCTACTCATTTAAAGTAGATCAAAAGAGTATCTCATCTTGAACAAACCAATAACTCAAGAAGATATGGCTGAAAAGGTAAGTAGCTACATCGATCTCGATATAATGATGTCCAAAAGATAGAAGCCACTAAAATCTATCCTCACAACAAAAGACAAAGCACAGAACGAGAATTCAAACACGTTACAGATACTGGAGGTGATCCGAAGGAGGTCAACCCGGAAAAAGAAACAATCTTCCAAAGCCTTATCTTTTGAGGTTGACTGCTAAACTGGCTTACTTATACCCTACGCTTAAAAAAGATAAGTTCTTCATAAATACACAACCCTTCTAGCCCATCGAAGGGAAATCATACTGCAAACTCCACAAGCTCAGACATCATGATACGAAATGATGCTACGCTTAACAAAGACTCATGAATTATATACTTAAAGACGGAAGAGTGTACGAGTATATTATCGACGTAAAAAGTTGTAAGAACGGGAGCTACATAAAAGATAACAAAGTTATCAAGATAGAAGGGACTGAAGAGAGAGACACTTCTATCATCTTTTCCTCATTTACTTTATTAAGATACACAAGGTAAACAAATCATTCAGATTCAAGAGACGCCAACTCATTCAATGTCACGACCTATCTGTGGGAAAAAAAACTTAATTAATTGTTTCAAGTTCCCTCACCATGACGTCAGCCATGTCAAGTTCCCTCACCATGACGTACTAGTTATTATGTTTAAAATGAAAAACTTTGTAATGCACACAATTATGCTAGACACCAGAAGTGCTATTGAAGTACTTTTTCATAGCACAATCGAACAGATGGTTTTAACAGATCAAGCTAAGACCAATGATATAGATATTATTGACTTCAATGGATCTAAATAATTGTGGGTATGGAAAATTGTGCTTCCTATCACAGCAGGCCCGACCACAATGAAGGTAACATTTTATGTCGTGAATATGAAGTCAAGGTATTTGGTGATAATGGGACGATGCTGGCTGTACAACATGAAGGCCATTTCTTCTACTTATCATTTTGCATTACTATTTGGTTAGAATGGAGGGATTTATACAGTCAAAGGTAGTCAAAAGATAACTCGAGCATGCAAAAATTATGTGATTGTTGTACATATGTCAGATCAATGGAGGAATCGAAAGCATAACAATTATAGAAAATATGACCTACAGAAGACCCACCATCAACTGTAAAAATCATAGAGTACATTGAGATCGATGGTACTAAGTGTGGTACATATGTCAGAACTTGTTTACCGTTGATAGAACGAAAAATACTTATTGAATTCTTAAAAGAAAAAAGAGATATGTTCGCTTGGACATTCCAAGAAATGTCTGGTGTTAATTTTGCTTTAGCTTGCTATAGATTGTGTTTAAAAGACAAGGTTGTGGCAGTTTAACAACAATAGAGAACGTCAGCACCCCGACTTCAATAAGAAGTGAACAAAGAGATCGATAAGCTTATTGAAGTTGGGTTCGTCAGAAAAGTAAATTACCATGAATGGATTTCGAATATTGTGGCAGCTCTAAAGAAAAATAGCAAGATCAAAGTTTGAGTGGATTTCACCGACCTAAATAAGCATACTCTGAAAGATAGCTTTCTTGCAGGATTTAACTATTGGGCGCGAACTTCGATCTATAATGGATGCTACCTCAGGTTATAATCAAATTCTACTCCTGCCCGATGATCAGGAAAAAACAAAATTAATCATAGAATACATATTATATTGTTATAAAGTTTAACCTTTTGGACTTAAGAATGTTGGAGTAACTTATCAGAGATTGATGACCCAAATGTTCAAAGATCACCTTGGGAAAATAATGGAAGTCTACATTGATGATATGCTATATAAAAGCCTCAAGAAAGAAGACCACCTTATCGATCTTTACGTAGCTTTCGAAGTCCTTTGATCTTACTGAATGAAGCTTAACCCTGATAAATGCCAGTTCAGGGTTCAATCAGGTAAATTCTTGGGGCACTTAATCAACAAAAAGGGAATTGAAGCTGACCCCATCCATATTCAATCTCTGTTATCAATGCCATTACCAAAAGCCAAGAAAGATGTATAAAAGTTGGCTGACAAGATTACAGCGATCAATAGATTTATATCAAAATCATCAGATCGATGTAGATGGTTATTCAACCTACTACACGAAGGGACATGAGGAGGAAATAATAAGAAAGATCATGAGATCGAGTAGAATAACGAGTGTGAAACAGCATTTCGTGACTTCAAGAGTTATTTGGGAAGGCCTCTCCCATCATGAGTATACCCTACCGTTACCAAAAACTCAATTAGTTTGGTACTCATTCGACTTGATGACAAAATAGAAAAACCTATATATTTCATTAGTAAAACTCTTACTCCAGTAGAGTCACGATACACCAAAATTTAAAAGCTACTCCTTACCATCGTTTACACCTCGTAGAAGTTAAAATAATATTTTCAAGTCCATTCAATTCAAGTAATGAAAAATTATCCCCTTCGGGAGGTCTTATCAAAGAAAGAAAAATTTAGACGCGTGCAACAGTGGTTAGTAAGCTTGGGTGAGCATGATATACGTTTTAAACTTAGACTTTCTAAAAAGGGCTAGGTAGTCGTTGATTTTCTAGCAGATTTCCCAATATAAAACCCAGATTATGATAAACACGATCCTAACATATTGGAAGAACAGTTCGAAGAAAAGGCAGATTGGATATAAAAATAGGAGTGGCACTTTTTGACTGATGGGTCTGCTGGGCCAACAAGTTCAGGAATCGGGATTGTTCTCATCATACCCTTGAATGAAAAAATTAAGAAATTGATCTGACTCAATTTTGGGGCATCAAACAATAAAATAGAGTACGATACGTTAATCCATAGAATGGACATGACATTAGAGCTCGGAGTACCCAAACTTTCTATATACACCGACTCCTTCTTGAACGTAAACCATTGTTATTATTATTTTGTAAGAAGTTTTGCATATATATCCAAGCGTAATTGTACAATATGAGGGAGAGGCAACCACGCCACACACTAGTACATGTCACTAGGGTATCTACATATGGGCCTCTTTATGAAAATAAAAAGTACAAAAAGAAATAAACCAATAATTTGCTCGAACGAGTCTTGTCTCGTTCGAACGATAGGAGCGTAAATCATTCGAACGGCTTCCAATGTCGCTCGAACGAAGATGTAAAAAAACCTATGAATTGTCGTATGATTTGACAAGCTGGCAAAAACCAGTTTTGAGGTTATCGTACAATTTTTTTGAACTACTTCAAAGTTTTTTCGAACGACCTTTAAAGGATTGCCTTCGAATTGTCGCCTGAATCGACAAGCTTAAAATTTAGCCCTTTCGCTCGAACGACAAGCGTCCAACTCAAGGTTAGCTTTTCCTTATTCTATAGTATTCTGTATAACTATCTTTGAGGTTCTCTTGATATTCTAGTTTGCCGTTAGTCCATTCTTCCATTGGTTGGTTTGGGTTTGAGCGTCTCCGTGTAAGATAATTTGCCGAAAAGTTACATTTCCTCCACACATGGCTAAACCAAATATTTAGAATAAGGGGAGTAATAAGGTTCCAAGTAGTTTTGAGTGCCCATGGGATTCTGTCCTTGGTGAAGGTTTTAATAGCTGTAGCTGAATTGGAGACAACCTACAAATTCCTCCACCCTTTTGTGATAATTTTTTAGATACCTTGAATAATTGTCATGATCTCAACTATAAAGTTCGCAGCGTGATCGATGGATGTACTATACGTACCTAAAACTTTATCAGTGTTGTTTCTATATATAATACCTATACCTGCTTCTCAGAGATTGACGAGAATTAGGCCATCACAACAGATTTTAACTTCGTTTGGTGTTGGGAACCACCATCTGCAGTTCTCTATGTTGCTGCCTTGTCTTGGTTTGCAATGAACATTTAACACCTTTTTGATCTTAAGTTCCTGAATGGTAATGTGCATTGTATTATTAGAGAGGTAAGCCATATTTTCTATGTCTGATAGGATGTTCAGCGTAATATTCTGACGAGGAAGCATGATTCTGTCAAAGCATCATTTATTCCTTACGTTCCAGGTGTTGCTGTAGATGGGGAAAACAATGTTCACCCATAGATCATTAATGTAGGTATTCGACGCCTTTCCTCTTTCTAATATGGTTCTCTAGTTGTCTGTACACATAATAAGATCATAACAAAAACAGTTTGTAACTTTCTGCTAGAGAGAGGTAGCATAGGGACAATGCAAAAAAGTATACATCTCCATTTTTGTGGCGTTGTAACATTGGTGGCATATTGAAACTATAGAAATGCCTTTTGTCATTATGGTCTCATCCCTAGGAAGCTGATGATTAAGAAAATGCCATGTAAAACATCCTAGACGAGGGTGAACTGCGTGATTCTAAACATAACGCCACCACCATGACGTAGGTTCCCTTCTTTGCAAAGTTTCAAATTCATTCTTGGTGGAAAACGCGCCTCGTAAATATGGTTTCCATATCATAGTATCCTGGGCATTAGGATTGCACTTAATTTGTTGTAAATTGATTCCCAATGCCAGAAGTAGGTGTAGTATGTCACTAGGAAAATTCTAGCCTTCTAAGCCTTGCTTTACAGCTTTTCTACAAGTGTATAGGCAATTCGATATAGTCCATTGGAGGGATATTTGTAGCCCATGCGTCTCTCCAGAAATCAATTTATGTTCCATTTCCTATTAGCCAGCCCACATATGGATTCGAAAAGGTCCCTCCAGTTTGTATACCAGTCTATATAGTCTAGGGTTTGTGGTTTCTAATAAGATCACCACTCTTGCTACTGAATTTGGATTTGAGGAATTTTTCCAATTCTTCTGTTCCATGTTTAAAGACCCAGTGAAGATTGCATAACATTGCATTGTTAATTTCCCCCAGGTTTTGAACACCAAGGCCCCTTCTTTAATCTTTTTGCATACCTTTTCCCACTTCAACGTCACTCCTTTCTTCTTGGTCGGATCCCTAGTCCAAAAATAGTTTCGAAGGATGTTATCGCCCTCTTTAATAAGCGATCTAGGCCATTTGTAAACTGTCATATTATGAATGGGAATACTGTTTAGGATAGACTTTATGAGGGTAACCCGTCCTTGAAAAGAAATCATGCTTCCAGTCTAGCTGTTAGCTCGTGATCTAATTTATTCAATAAACGGTATAAGAGCTTGTTTTGTTACCCTCCCTTGTAGAAGCAAGATTTCTGAATAAGTCCCTTGAAATTTGCCTTCTTTAAATCTAAATATTTCTGAGATAACTCGTCTATGGGTGAGAGGAATACTGCTCATGAAAATCTTACTTTTTGCCACACAAATCTCTTACCCAGAGACCTTTCGGATGTTTGTGAGGGTGATTTTAAGTTATCGCAGGCATCTGTTGCTTTTGTTTACAAATATGAATATATCATCAGCAAATAAGAGGTGAGTAGTTCCAAGCATGACCTTTGTTAACGTCATGGTTTGTATTCTGCCTTATTTTCTGGCTTTGTGGAGGTTAACGTTAAGTATGTCTTCTGCAATTGCAAATAGTATTGGGGAGATAGGGTCTCCCTGCTTGAGGCCCCTAAACATTTGAAAGAAACCTGAAGGTCTGCCATTAATCAGTATAAAGACCATACTGCTGCTAATAATAGAATGTTTCCAAGCACAAAATTGTGGATCAAAACCAAAAGATTATAAGGTTATGAGGAGGTATTTCCAGCTCAGTGTGTCATATGCTTGACTGATGTCATTCTTGAGAGCTACATTCTAGTTCTTTTTCTTAATTTTCATCTCATTCAGCATTTCAGAGGCCATGCAGATATTAAATTAGCTCTTATACCAATGTTCATGTGACAAAACTAATGTAAAGTAAGAAATAATATAGTTGATTAAGCTTAAAAAACCTCTGAATAGGTAAAAAGCCATAACCTCGGGTTCTAGTAATAGTAACTTTTATTGCTTGAGGCTGATATTTTATTACAAGTGATATCTCAAACTATAAATACTTGATCTTTTAAATAAGAAATTTGGTATTTTAAGAATCTAGAAAATATGGTTTTCTTGGTAATTTCTCGTATATTTTTTTGGTCCTTGTCTCTTCTAGAACTTTTTCCTTATATAAGCATTGCCCGTAGTTTGTTATCATGCTAAAGCGCGTTCTCCGAACAATATTGTAAGTAGCGGTTGACAGAATAACTATTAAATTTGTGAGAGAGAGGTATCTTTAACTTGTTCATGCTTTTCAATTATGCTCGACCTAAATACTTCATCAGTTCATGGTGTAGGTGTCAATGTTGGCTGTTTATATCACTTGTAAAATGCGTGAGTCTGATGTGAAAGTAGTTCAAATTGGAAATAGTTTGAATTAGGTTAGATCGAGAGATAGGTCCCTACAATCACCCCCTCACAACTAAAGTCACGAGTGGCTCTGGTTGAGAAAAAATCTATGGAGTTATGTTGTTAGAAGTTGAAAGGAAGTGACATATTAATGTTGATTTGACTTGCATGGAAAATGGGTATTTCTTTTAAGTGGTGGGATGTATATGTATTGAATAATGATAAAAATATTGATGTACGCGACGCTTGGGGTTCTGAGAGTGGCTCTGTATTGACTGCTTTGGAAGCATACCTGCACATTAAATATGAGGGTTATATAAATAGTACCTGTACTGAGGATTATGGAAAAGTACTCTGTTTATTGAAAAAATTATCTGGAAGTCTAGATTGTAAATAGTTAAGACTCGGAGAATGGTTTATGAAGAGAGAGTTTCTGCGGAGGTGCAAAAATTTAAGTTGAGATATTTCGGTGACCAATCATTGGAGATGCTCACCCCCATTCCCGTTCCACCGATGTATCAGGGTATCTCGGAAGAAGAAGTGGTTAAAGCTGAAGAAGATTTTTACTGTATGTAGAGATTTCATTATGTTATCTTGACAGGCGAGCAACGTTAGAGGTATCTCCGCATCCTTGCAGAGGACAAGGTTGAGGTGACAGATATGGGGGCTAGTATAACTGTAGGGCAGTTTCACTGGTATCTTGCATATGATTGGATTCTAAGGTTGGGCCATCTTCATCCCTACTAACTCTCTAATGATGGTGGTTATAGAGGAGGCAACGGTGGTAGTGGAGAAGGAAGATAAAGATTGGAAGTCTACTTTTACACCATCATCGTTTCTTGGCTCTAAGAAGACCTTCTGTTTGAAGAGTTGGTTCAAGCACAAACTTTCTTTCTTCTATAGCTTCCATTTGAAGTTTGGCTCCATGTCTAGATATCGATCAAAGCTAGAAGAAGGACGATGCTCAATGCTTTCTAATGCCTACTTTTCTTCAAAAGATTCTTGGAGTGAAACATCACTAAAGACAGATGAACTGGAGGATTTGTTACTTTTTGATAACCTGAAAGTCTTATTATCTGTAAAGTACTTGAAAGGCTTGATATATGTAAAGTACATTTAAACTTGTTATCTGTAAAGTACCTGAAAGACTTGTTATCTGTAAAGTACCTGTAATTTATACTCGAACTTAATAAAACATATTTATTCAAACTCTATGTTGATAGATATAATTAACTCCTTTGATTATAATCGAGTTATGAGTAATTCGGGGATGTATACATATCAGATGAAATGTAATATACATTCGAACTAGAAAGTATATCATGCCAATCGAGTTATAAATATATGTTTGTAACATAAAAGGTGTGTAAGAATTTCTTTTCGAACTGATTAACTTAGAATTTACAGGGGGATATAACTGTAGAAGATTTAAAATTTGTCGGAATTGGAAATCGGAGCTCAGGGAGAACTCTTTAAAATATTGAATTTTGAAAAAATAAGTTTGAAATGATGTAAGCCAAATTCACTGAGGTCGATGTGGATAGATAAGTTTAAATAATTTTACTCAGGATACTAGGGTTTGTTGTTATGAAAAAATAGAATATAAATACGAATTGTGGGGGATTTAAAGTAATCTGGAAAACTGTAAAAATAGGATGAAAAAGGAATGTAGATAGGAGGAGGACATAGAAGATGGTGTGGACTCGATCTGAGAGAATTTGTTATGCCGCTGAGGGATGATTGACGGTTAGGATAGTAGAAGTGCGAGAGCGGATCTTTGGCTTGCTTGATTATGATACTGACTTGCTAGTGTCTGAGTATCAGTTTGAAGGTTTAGATTGGATGGGTAGGGAACTTGTGTTAGGACGTCGCTTCTGCGAGGATCTATTCCGGGAAGTGATTGTGGAGCCTTCATCTCAAAAAGAGTCTATGAGATTAATTATCAAAGAAGAGATCGAGTTAGAAGATGTGAGGATTGTTGGAGGCGAACTGATCAGGTGTGGCTTCCCAAAACATCTGGGATATTTTAGGTACAATTGTATGTAAGGGAGTAAATTGTATGAGGTCGAATAACTACCAAGATAATGTAATTAGAATGAAGTTTGAATCTGTCCCATTTTGTTGCAAATGTTATTGTGACTGTGGGGAGGTTAGAGAAAGATTTGGGTAATATAGATGAGAATATAATAAAATATAGGGCAGGGGGAAATGATGGGAAGGTATTTTTATCGAAAAGGTACAAAACGTTTGATATTAATTATAAAAGAGTCAAAATTCCAAAACTGAGGGTGGCTCATGCGAGGCTCAATAACTGGCATCAGTTAGAGAAAGAGACTATAAATATTGCTTTATCTTATTCATTGAAACGTTTATCAACTTCTGAAAAATTAAAGAACAGAGGGAGAGAGGAAAGAGAAAAAATAACAGAGATTTTTGTGAGAGATTTGACCAGAGTGATCAAGAATTAAGGCGAGAGAAGGCTGGAGAACCTGAGTCACGAAGGTGGTTGTATAACAGTGTTATGAAGGAAATATTTGATACTGCATAAGATTCATTTTGAGACGTTATATGTCAGTAGAAGTTTTTGTGATATCGTTGATGTGTGCCTTTAAAAGATTTTTATGGTTTTTAAATTTTGAAAAATTACTATTTATAGTACTTTATAAAAATCTATTTAATATATGTGTATAAAAATGATGCGAATGATATATTTATAATGAATGTGTCGAAGATAATGATAGAATGCCTGGACCTGATGTAGGTCGAGCATGGGGATTATTTGTGTAGAATCATAGCTCATCAGTACTGTAATTAATATGAAAACTTTACTTATTATGGAGGCCTCGACCTCCAGTTGCTTGGCTGAGTCTGAAAAATGTAGAGTCTGATAAGGGAACGAAGTACGAGTGGTTCAATTTCCTAATTTCCTTGGGCAATTGATATTATACCCTCCGAACTCCGATGTGTTTAGAGAGTTTTGTATATCCAAGGCTCTTATAGGGGGAAGATGGTTGAATTTTGTAGAACATGCCGGTAGGCAGTTTAGAAGATGTATAGCAGGATCTGGGGAGGAGCATTTCTTCCTATTGGTTGATTTAGAGAAGGAAAAATCAGAAAGGGGAATAGATGAATCGATCTCCTTAGAGTATTATGATGGGAATGTCCAAGGTGACTTGGAAGAGGGTTTTCTGTGTTACCTGTCTCAGTTAGAGTATGGGTTGAGTCTTCCTCTGAGTAATCTTGCAAAAGGGATAAGGAATATATCATAGGGACATGTCCTGCCCAGCTGAACGGGAACATGTGGGAGGTAATAAATGTCTCTGAGTACTTGAATAAATTGTGAGAGGATAATAAGGTAGAGAGGAGAATCTTTCTTGAAGATGCGTTGTAGTTTTATGGAGTGAAGAATTATTCAGGAAGTGGAGGGGAATATTTCTTTGTGAGCTCGTCTCGACCTCTTTTCTTTGATCTAAATTTAGCAGGTTGAATGTAGAATGATAATGTCATCTGGATGAAAGGTGATTGCCTTCAGAAAGATGATGGAGAACCCATGAAACTTCTGCATAGAATTATGAAGAAAAGTAAGTATAATAATGCATAATATTGAACTGCTGAAATCTAATGCTGTTCTATTGTTGTTAATGTGTTGTTTTTTGACAGGTCCTTCATCGAAGGTAAAGAAGAAGAAGTCTATGTTAGATTCTGCTGCTCAAGAAGGGGTTGAGCTCGAGGTAGTGCTGAAAGACCTCAATATTAATAGAAATAAATACGCTAACATCAGGTCTGAGAAAGTTTAAAAGTCTCAAGCAATGAGACTTATGACAGGTGTTGGTGGCAATGAGAAGAGGGGAGCTGATGGAAAAAGATGAGTGGCTTTGCCAAAGGCCTCTAGAGTTGATTTTGCGGACGTGCTAGAGTCTACCACGTCGTGTAAGCTAGCTTGGGCATTTCTGAAGAAGAAAGTGTTAAAGCGTGGCTCGATCTTTGGAACCACAGGGAGTGGTAAAGTCAAGGGAGGGTTGAAGAAGAGAAGGGTAGATCCTTCTACTAAGCTGATTGGGGCAAAGGTTGCAGAGAATCAACCTGGTCTGGAAGATGAGTTGAAAGTTTAGGAGGATAAAATGAGGCTTGCAGCTCGCTAGGGTGTGGAGGAGATGAGCAAAGTGGTAAGCTTGATGATTTGAGTTTTCTCTTAATTATGTATAGTGATGTATCTTTAAAAATGTGCTTGATTTGTTTTTTTGCTTTTTTGTAGGCTACTCATTTGATGAATGGGATCTGCCTCAGGATGGAGGAGGAGAAAGTCGAGCTTAAAAGTGGGAAGGCAGAGCTCGAGAACATGGTAGTTTGATTAAAATTAGACTTGGCTCGGGAGGGTAAGCGACTGAGTTCTGTGAAGGTTGTACAAGAGGTAGAGATTAGCAAACTAATAGAAGAAGCGGGGAAAAATCTAAAAGAGGTGGTAGTCCAGCGTGATAGACTTGGGCGCCACCTTATGAAAATGGGGTACTCCAAAATTGAGGTGAATGGCATTATGGAGGATATATACATTAAAGAGGAGGAAGTTGAGGATGATGGGGCAGGCATTGTGAGAGGGTTGGTTAGAGTTTCTCCCTATACTATGCGAGAGAATGAAGGGGATGATGATGTCAATCTAGATAATGAGAATGAGAAGGTATAGTAAAATTGTTGGCTATTTAGTTGTGTGATTATGAGGGGTTTATGAACTGTAACTGTATGGATCAATGTCTGATAAATTTATGTAGGCTAAGTTATGTTTGTAAACCTTGTTTGTAGGAATGTAAGGATATGTGCCTAAGAATAAATGAATTAGAGAATGAGCATGCTAAGGAGAAAGACACCTCAACATCCCTGTTTACTTCTTAAGTGGAGCGACAGGTTAGAAAAAGCAATAAATATTTGACTTGTATGCTTTATTACTCTAGAGCTACAAAGTAAAAATTAAAGCGTAGAGACAGGCCAAAAACTTACTAGCAGTTTAGGGGCAATGGTACTTAATTGTGTATAGATAATATCAAAGTGTTGAAAAAGTTAGAATATAGAGAATGTGTACCTTGGAACTAGAAGTATATGTTATTGATCATCGAATTGGAATCATACTTTGACCTTAAGTTTAGAAGCAGTTTCACACAGTAGATGTCAAATAATAGAAATAATATTAAAAATAAGATTTCTGCATGTATTGAGTGAGTATCCTAAATCGAACTTGATAAATTGTATCTATGATGTGTAGGTCAAATTGGAGTCAACTCGTTTGAGCGAATAAGAGACACGCCAATGTGATCAAAAGTTTGCGGTAGAGTTTGATATAATGAGAGAGGTAAATTAAGATAGGGAAGATCAACATGTAAAGGTACATTTCAAGTTCGTCGAGGTGATACAAACTATTGATGACCTCACTTGGAAGATCGAGGAGAAGGATGCCGAAATTAGTATGGGGCAAAAAGAGCTCGCAGAGACTGACATGGCTTGATACTATATCTAGGTGTTAAAAGCGTCAAAGAAAGAGTTATACCATTTTGTGGCCAGTCTGAAGGACCAAGTGATCAGTAAAAATGAATGAACAAGGGCAAGCTCGAGCTGATTTAGTGAGTACCAGGAGCGAATTTGAGCGATTGAAGAATAAAATGATTGAGATAGATAATGAGCTGAAGAGAGCTTGAGATGACCAATATGACTAAAATTACGGTTGAGCAGTTGACTGCAGTTTTACCAACTAAAGATATAGAGTTCCGATTGGCGTAAAGAAAATGTGATTAGTTGAATGAGAGGGTGGCACAATTGAGGATTGATTTTTCTCTGGCCAATTCACACGTAAAAATTACAGAGGCTGAAGAGTGCTCAAGGAAGAATAAAGGTAATGCCAAGGTCTCTATTTTTAAGGGGATGTGGTTAGCCTATCAACTTGAATTAGGGAGCTTGAGGGAAACGTAGCTTGAACTCAAGGCCACGTACACAAAAGAAATGAACGATTAAGGGATACTTTAATAAGGAAAAAAATGATTTGTTAAAGAAATCCCCTACTGGGGTAGGTATAGACAGAAAGCTTGAGGAACTTCGTGCTCAGGTGGCAGAATTAGGGATGATGAACCAGGCTGAATTAGATAAAGTAGATAAAAAGGTGAGGGAACATATAAATTTTATGTCCTGCACAGATAGTCGCTTGGAATGACATGAAGCACGGTATAAGAAGTTGCTAGAGCGCCTTCAGAAAGTGAGAGTAAATTCTTTCAAGGCAGTTATGCCTGAAGTATCGCACTCAAAGATGCTAATGACAGTTATTACCTATTTTGTTGGAGAGGTGAGAGGGCTTAAGTTAGAGAGAGATACCTTGTAAAACTGCTTATCGGATAGTAGATTTATTTGTAGAGCTGATGCAGATCGAGAAAACTGTATGAACTTCAGGGAAATAGAGTTAGGTTCTCGACCTTCTGAATTGGTAGAGCAAGGTAGGATTACTGTGGCTACTCGAGCTTAAGATTTTATGGCTGATCGTCCTCCTGTTGTTGGGGAAAGCGTAGCTGACCTCCCGATAGTAGAAAAGAATCCTTTGTAGTGGCTGTATATGTAACCTGCAAAAGTATCTGTCGCAGACAAATTGAGAGATGAATGCTAGTTTTACCTTTGTTGTTCTTATGTCTGGTAGAGTTCTTTGATTGAAAACTAGTATTATCTTCATTTTAATCGCAGAGTATGTATAGAGTTCGATTAAAAGTTAGTTTTACCTTTGCTTTAATCGGTATAATTGTCGCAGCCATATTGAGAGATGGAAGCTAGTTTTACTTTTGCTTTATCTTATGTTTGGTAAATTTCTTTAATTGAAAAGTAGTATTACCCTTGTTTTAATCGCAGAGTATGCATAAAGTTCGATTAAAAGATAGTTTTACCTTTGCTTTAATCAGTAAAATTATCGCAGCCATATTGAGAGATGAAAACTAGTTTTACCTTTGCTTTATCGTATGTCTGGTAGAGTTCTTTGATTGAAAACTAGTATTACCTTTGCTTTAATCGTAGAGTATGTATAGAGTTTGATTGATAGCTAGTTTTACCTTTGCTTTAATCAGTATAATTGTCGCAGCCATATTGAGAGATGAAAACTAGTTTTACCTTTGCTTTATCTTATGTCTGGTAGAGTTATTTGATTAAAAACTAGTATTACCTTTGTTTTAATTGTAGAGTATGTATAGAGTACAGTTTGAAAGCTAGCCTTACCTTTGCTTTACCGGAATAGAGGTTAATTGAAAGCTAGTATTATTATTGCTTTAATCTATATATCATATATGTAAGTAAAGAGTTGTGTGGGAAAAAACTTAGAAGTTTTAATTGAATATAATAGAATGTATGTAAGTAGAGAGTTGTGTGAGAAAAAACTTAGAAGTTTTTATTGAATAGAATAGAATGTACATTGTATAGAGATGAAAATCTCATTTTCAGAATGGAAAGAATGAGAATTTGAAGTGGAGTAATAAAGAACTTAACGATAGTACCATTTCAGTTGCCTAGTATTCCACGGAGTTGGGATTCTAATTTCTTGCTCTGTCATGATATAATATGATCCCAGACCAGTTAGACCAGTGATTAGGAGTAGACCCTCCTAGTTTTTTGCAAGTTTCCCGGTATGTGTCTCTTTATGGTGTGGAGGGATTTTTCTGAGGACTAGATCATCGATTTGGAAAGTATAGCTTCAAACTCGTCTGTTGTACAAACTGGCAAGCATATGGTGATATCGACCTAGGTTGGCAATAATGCTTTCCCTAGTTTCATCAATCCAATTCATGTTGCAAGTTAATTCGAACTTATTTTCTTCATCGGTAAGCTTGTAATTTTTGACTGGATGGTGGTATTCTGTTGGAATGATGGCTTTTGTGCCATAGGCGAGGAGAAATGGGGTACAATGGGTTAATTGGCATGGAGTGGTACTGTATGCCCATAAGACATGCGGGAGCTCTCGGATCCAGTTTTCTTTTTTCTATGAGTGTAACCTTTTTTTGAGTCCATCCACGTTGGTTTTGTTGGTGATTTTAGCTTTACCAATGCGTTGAGGGTAGTAGGGATTGGATGGTGAGTGGATGATGTTATGTTTGTTGAGGAAAGCTGCGACTTTTTCTCCAATTAATTTTGACCCATTATCGATACGAATTAGGTGGCGCAATCCAAACTGAGTAATAATGTGTTCCCAGATAAAATAGATGATCTTTTCTTCTATAGTTCGACAGAGTAGAACTGCTTTTACCCATTTTGTAAAATAATTTGTACCTATGAGTAGGTATCGTCAGTTACTTGGCACTACACCAATTTTTTCTAAATTACCACGGATAAAGTCTGTGGTAATAGTCATTTTGCCGCGGATAAAGTCTGTAGTAAAAGGTACGTGACAATTTTTCTGCCACGGAGTTTGACTGTGGTTATCTAATTTTTATTGCTACAGAGTAAATTCGCGGTAATTTTTTTGCCACAGAGTTTGTCTGTGGTTATCAAATTTATATTGCTACAGAGTAAATTTGTGGCAATTTTTTTTCCACGAAGTTTGTCTGTGGTTATCAAATTTATATTGCTACAAAGTAAATCTGTGGTAATTTTTTTGCTACGGAGTTTGTTTATGGCTATCTAATTTATATTGATACGGAGTTAATCCGTGGCAAATTTTTTACCATGGATAATATCTGTAGTATAATTATGATATTTACCACTGTTTTAGTCCTTGGTAATTAAATTTTTATTTGTTTTTTTAAAAATCAAAACAATAGCCATAAAACCTACACAATTCAGAAAAACAAATTGCACTTGTTGTATACACATATATAAACAAAAACACACAATTCAATAACTTGTTTCATTTATAAATATTGGCCCAAAAAATTTAGGTACACTGGTTACAAGCTATATACATGTTCCCTATAATAAATCTAAAAAAAGCATAGATTGAGAAACAAAAAAGAGGAAGCGTAGTGGCTTCAAGAGTAGAGGATTAATATAGCGGTGTTCAAACCATAACCTCAAAAGTAGTAACGGATCCATCACGGCAATTAATCTGACGCAGGACTTGTGGCCACCTCTGACATGGCACTACTAGTGTGGATGATAGGTGTTACATCAGCATCACTGCTCCCTATTCTCCCACACTTCACAGGAAGAAAGTAAGACTTTTATTAGCAAAGTAAACTAATAATCATTGGTAATTGTAGTGATTAATATGAATCATTCTTCATGTACTTCTACATAATTAAACACTTAGAAATTTTTCAGAGAGAATCTTACCAGATATTGGATGGATCCCATTCTGCATTGGGGCCAAAAGAACCTCAGGTTGTACAGGGTATTTCATGAGATGGTACTGGTGCTCAAGCATATGGTTGAACATGATGATTTGTTTCTTCAGCTTTAACCTTATTTAATAGGCCCTAAAAAATTCGGCATTTTCTTCCTCGAGTTACTGCCATACTAATCATTCGATAAGATTTAACCGTTTCCATTCTCCATCTGAGAGGGACCAACTAAAAATATCAGTGTTGTTTCTGATCCTGTCATGATTCAGACTGCAAGGCAGAACACTGGTTCCTCTTTGAAGTCCCCATCATAAAATTATATGTTCAAGTGTCTTTTTATGCCTTTCTGCTATTTTTGCTACGACAAACAATTTCAACATGGGACTATGGACTGATTTAGACCTCCTGAATGTTATCCGAGGAGTTCCAGCTTCATCTTCACTACCCGATCCACTATCATACATCCCCTTTGTGGATACTGGTACTCCTAAAAAAGTGTGAGCTGAGACATGAATACCTTTCAACTGGCAGAATTTTACAAGTTCATCTTGATACCAAAATGGATTCAACTCCACCTGATTGACGGCTGGTACAATATTTGCAAATTGGAGCAATTCTTCGATTTGCCTAACACTGAAATTGCTAATACCTATAGCTTGAACCAAACCACTCTCTACTAGAGCTCCCATTACTTTCCAGGTAGGCTTCAACCTATTAGAAAACTGCCTATACTCGCCAGCGGACTTCCAAGGAGGATCGGTAGCTAGCATCACTAAAAGCAAAACTCTCAGGCCAATGTACCAAATAAAGATTCAAATACGATACCCCAAGGATTCTAAAAGAAACTCTCACAGTATTCTTAATTCTCTTAGAAGAATTAGTAGTACAATATAGCATTTTTTTATACAAAGCGAGTTCATTGTTAAACAGGTGTTCCTTAATCCAAATATAATATCAGAAGATGATATACTTCAAATTTACCAGTTATTAGCATTGCAAGGTATGTGGAGAGTGGGGTAATAGTAAAGTATCTAAAAGATGTTCGTACCTGTATTATCTTTCATTGGAAGACAGCCTCAAGATTGTGAGAGATTATATGATAGCTGCAACCGCGAAAGATTGTAGCCTTCTTCTCAGCTTTAGATCCAAGATGGACGAAGATCAAATGTCCATGTATAACACTGTATACCTGGAATCAATCAACCAAAGGTTTGATTACAAGGCTTATTTTATTGACTTGGACATGAAACCATTAAAGAAGATGATTCATTACTATAAGCTGGATCAGAAAATAGTTAGCTGTTACACCCAAAAGAAAAAGATGAAATATGAACTGCCAAATTTGATGAACAAGAATGAGTATGAAATTATTGACTCCCATTTCAATGTTGCTAGAAACTCCAAAGATGACTCTGTGCTATCAGATGGACCTTAACACAATGAGATGCCACTTCTAGCTTGAATCCAACAATGGTGCTAGAAACTTACTGGAATAACCATAACTAGGTACCGGGTTGTGGAATCTAATATTCTTAAGGTATGAGTCATTCGAAAAGTATCCTAAATCTCTGGTTGTGGGAGATACTTCACTTTTTAGACATTGGATTCATGAAATGAAAGTTAGTCAGTACTGCAAAATGCCAAGCTCTTCGTAATCATGAAAACTATTGTATCAATGGATATTTTATGCTCTAAGCGCTTCGTAATCAACAACTCTTTCAGTAATCATTTGTAACCATTTCAAGAGAACTGGAGCATCACCTGACGGGCTACTAGAGAACATGTGGTTGAGTTTAATAGGTGAAGGAAGAACAAACAAGAAGTCCAGTTTACACGAAAAATGGGAAGAGTTACCTGGTCATAGTGGCAAAGATGGGTTACAGAGGCTCCCGAGTCTTGGGAGATGGATTATTATGGGCAAAGAAAGCTGGGAGAAGCTACTAAATAGGATTGTAGTCGAAAACAATATTGAACCATCAAGTTATCTCGTAAAGGAACCCAGTGGGGTCTGTTCAGTTTCAAAACCTGAACCTGTTAAGCGAGAGAAACATTTCAAGGTGTCACTAGTATAACATATGAATTATCTACTTGCTTATAAGCACAATCCTAAAGTGCTTATTTCAAGTTCTTTCAAGGTGACCATTGGTATGAGAGGAATCTTCTCAAAAACTTTATAGCTTGTTAGAAGGAAAAATGAAATCTTGTGAGTTGTTTACATTTATGTAGGGGCATTTCACCTCGTGTTAATGTTAATTTTATTTCTCTATTGTGTGAAATAGTTATATCAGTAATTTTTCTATATTGCAGTGCTTGAATGAACACCTAAACTGAAGTAAGTAATGGTTAGACATTGGAATTAAGCTCACGAAACTAACTTATAATGCATGTATACAATGAGTGTAAGTGTTGTACCTCAACGAGAAGAGGAAAGACAATCATTCAATAATGAGAGCTCACTCAAAGTTACCCTCTTCTTCAATATGATGCGCCGACGAAGATAATAGAGGACCAACATACAGAGAATTACCTCCAAGAAAAAAATTACCTTCAACTCTAGGATTAGAGAAACCAGTTTGTCAGAGTCATTCAATTATATTGAAAGCTTTTACAAATAGGAAAGTACCTCTTAGTCTCTCTACCAATTCCTCCAAAGTAACTTTGTCTTCCTTATCTCTTGCAATAACCTCACTGCTAAATGTTCTTGTCATGTTGTTATTTCCATTTTGAAAGCATGTGTTTTGATAGCTGATATTACTATCATACTCATCACTTCCATCGTAACAATCTGTAAGGATGAATGGATAAGAAAATAATATCAAATACTAAAAACACAAAAGTATGATATGAAATTAAAAAAGTGTATAAAATAATTCAAATATAAAAGGAATTATACATAGCTCCTTCAGTGCAGACTCGTAAGTCATTATTGGGGGGGGGGGGGGGGGGGGGGGGGGACATATACTAGGACGTATGCAAATATATATATGGTTTAGCAAAAACTAGCGGTCCAAAATAACAATTTTGGACATATCTAGCTGCATATAATGTACAAAAAATGTTGGACGGATCATAAACAAAAGTGTGATAAATCCAACGGGAATCACTAGGTTTTTCCCAAACTGTATAGGACTAAACCAACAGTTGGACCATTCCAGGTTAAGTAAGAAAAAATAGTGGAACTCCCGTCCAAGCTGGTCTATACTCATAAATCCCATCCGAAAGTTTAAGTACCAATGTCCTCAAGCCTATCTGTCTTCATCTAGAGAATAAAAACTAGACCTACTTGAAACTCGTCGAGAACAAATGCCAAATTCATCAAAAACGGTATTTGACACAATACTAGTGGATGTTTGGTTATCAAAAATGAAGGTAATCAGTGAAGAGACCTCAAGATCCAAATGCGTATGAGGTACAACCTGGTAACCGCCCATTCACCATCAACAAGAGCAATGCACTCCAATGTGGCTTTTAAGGTTTATGTTGAAATTGACTAGCAAGTCGTAACGAGTAATATTGATGTAATTTAGTTTACCAACGGTTCCCTGTAAGTCCACAGATCTAATGCAGGAGCATAATCTGTCTCTGACATAATTTGATGTTGTCCCTGATGTAACAGATCATTCACATGACTTCCTTTCGTAATTTCATTACTTTATTTTGATTAGAAATTGCTATCACCCTAAAACCCTACCAACACCCCATTGATAAGTAGCAATTTTATTACTTTATTGTCTCTACGACTATGATACTTTGAAACCAAAGTGGTGTACGTACACTTAGACTCATAATCCAGGAAAGTTTTCTCATAGAAATCTTTAATCTAACCTTGCAGTTTTGGCTCATGTACAGATAGAGCAGTCATCTGGGAAGACAAACGTATTTTTTTTATATATAATAAAATTCATTTTATCATAGGTTGCCTAACCTTAGAAAGGTTACGTGACAGAGGACTAATTAACCAGTATCTCTTTTTTGATAAGTAAAATTTATTTTATCAGAGGTTGCTTATAGCCTTAGAAAGGTTACATGACGGAGGGCTAAATAAGCAGTGATACTATGGATGGGATTAGGGGTAATGTAATACAAATGTGTACTGAGTAGATGTGATGATTGCACCTGTAGAATATGTACTGCAAGACCTTGCCAGTGCACCCGCACTGGACAAACGCCTAATCCGAAAGAAGTTTAGTTAAGATTATGCCGCACGTAAGGTCCTTAAGTCACCTCCTTGGGGTGGTTAAATGGGGACAATATCATTATATTACAATGATGGAGCTCCACTCCAAACGGTTTCACTTCTTCTTTTTATCTTCTTCTTCTGCTCTCACTTTATTCGCTTCAAATCTCTTTAATTCTATGTGTTTTGGTCCATCCTAAACTTAACATCTATGTCTTAATATAATTATAACTCCAGTTCCCATAGCAAATGAATGACACCTTCCAGGTGTTAAATATAATATCAAATCCAAAAATATAAGTAGTTTCACTGACCCGTACATAGAGGTCACCTGTCAAACCAAGCTCAATATCAATCAGGCTGACGCATGTCAATAGTCATATCATCCTAAACAGTTGGAGTAAGCATTGCCCATAGTCCAAGCTTTGACTCCCAAGCCTACTTTATCCAAGATTAATGTATGCACTGGGTAACCATGGATAACTTACAGAGCCTAAATATAATCTAGCTGCAGGCTGACTCGAGTTTCAGTGAATTACCATAAAGCCCTTAAAGAAAACAAAAAAATTGTTACTAAATCTAGCATTGGAATTTGAACCCGAGCCCGAAAACAACCCATATAATGAATAACCACCGGACGCCCGAACTCACGTTGAGCAGGCAGGTCAGGTTTATCTTACCCATGTTGCACCTGAGACTTCAAATCAAATTTAACAGTTTTTAAGCCCCGCATAGAAAATTGAACTAGAATTGTGAATTAAGTTTAACCATCTAACTACCAACTAATACACGGCCAAGCCCATGTTGAACCTGCGGGTCGGGTTTACCGCATGCCTGAGTTAAATGAAAAGTATTGGCTTACATTCATTACATGTTGGTAACTCTTAAACTCCATTTTCTAAGCAATAACTAAATTTTTCATGCCTTATTAATGATAATACTTTATATTATTTTCAATCTGCCAAGTTAACAATCATCATGACTGTAATTTGTTGTAGTTTTCAATCTTAATATAAACCAGCTCGTTCAAGGTTATGTCATCTCCAATAAGCAATTAGCATATAACATTATATTAAGAAAAACATAGTTACTAACTTAGAAAACTCGCTTGATTACCTTAGTCTTAGTAATAGATCTAACTTTGGCATAATCAGTGTCATTACGCAAAAATTAGGGATTCGATGTACGAAGATCCAACTCAGATTCTCCCATATCGCACACAAAAATCTGGCTAAGCGTATTTTGACACATTTCTCGGTGTGTGGGTGAAGTCATATCCCCAGTGTGCAACTCCAATGCTAAGAGCTTCAATAATTATGCTCTCTGCAAAGTGAAAATTTAAGTAAAAGGGTAAAAACAATGTGATAACCACATTAAAATTAAGGAGGATTGTTTCTTTAGGATTTTTATTTTTTTAAGTAACACAAATCTACAAGAAGTGGTTATCAGTAAAATCGAAATAAAGAAATTACCTGATAGAGTGAAGTAATACGGACAATCTGGTTGTTATTTCTTTTAGGAAGCGGAGCAACACCAATCGTATGTAAATGCTAAAATTATACATAAATCACACCTTAAAATATGGTTACAGTGAGGAAAATACATTCAACGAGCAGAGCAGAGAATTTTAATATGGAAACGAATAAAAAAAATAGAACGCTCATATACCTTCAAGAAAAATTGATACTTTTTAGTACTCAGCATGTCCATAATAGGGACACATGTAAGTGGATCCAAGCAGAGTTCATAAAGGAGCTGTATAGAACAAATAATGATGAATTTACTACAACGTGTAAAAAGTAAAAAATAAAATAATATAGGAAGTAATTAAAAAGAAGACGTTCTAACAAACCTGAAAACCAAATTCATGGAGCAGAGCATTTACATCTGGCTTAGAAAGATTTTCCAAAATATCTAGAATAACCTTTAAACAATTGCATCAAACAAAAGAAAATTAAATATTTATAACAGAAAGTAATGTTACCCTACATCTTAAAGAGAATCTGTAACTAAAACCTATAATAAAATTTTGGCTGAAAAACTGTCCGCTCCACTGGAATATCCATATCAAACTTGAGCAGCAAATGAGTAACATTTGGGACTATCCGGTTTATATTGTCAATGAGAAGCTGAAGATATGAACAGGAAGAGGAATCATAAGCCGCCAGGAGAGAAAAGTTTTTTCAGAAGTAAATAGATACGACAAGGGGAGACCTGAATTATAAGAACACCAGTATCATCCCTGCTATTCTCTATCATTTGACATTCTTCAGAGCGCAACTCTAGGCAGGCAACATAATCCTCGACTAAAGAGTTTGACGCATTTGTCTTCAGCAATAATGGTACAAGACTAAAGAGTTTGACGCATTTGTCTTCAGCAATAATGGTACAAGGCCAACCATGCCAGAACTGTCAACACGCAATTTGAGTTTCGTAAATAGGCACAAAATCAATAGATTTCGCTGGTATACATACTGTAAGAAAACTGTAGTGAACACCGTGATCAAAAGTATCATTGCCTACAAAAAGAATATATGAATATATAACACATCAAAGTCGGGATCAAGTGACACAATTTAATTACACTTTATTGAATCAATAGGTGATGAATTTGGCAAAAGTCAATTAACAAGAGTTAGCGGGTTCAAACTTTATTTTTATGAAGCAATTTTTTTTGCTGCAAATGGTGAAATATTTAGCGAGTTCAAACAGTGAAGCAAGTTCGTTTCACGGTGAAAACCAAGCTTGAACAGTAGCAATCATGTATCACTGTATAACAGTTTATTTGGCAATACCTTACATTCCACCACCACCCCTCCTCTCCAAATTTGGGGTTGCTACTGTTACTGGTATGACTGTGCCTACCTTCTTTTATCTTTTCCTATATGTTTGATAGTTTTAGATTAACTTCTAATGTCAAGGATTGTGGTGACACAAGGTCTAAAGATCCAATACGAAAATAACACATCCTCTATATTTTTTCACAATGATTTTATTCTTATGATAACCCACAACATTTCATAAGAAGTTCCACCACAACCTAAATAATAATTGATTTCCTCCTTAATACATACCATACACATAAGCACACAAACACTTAGACAAACATACAACAGAGATGATCTTGACACATCATAGAGATTGTCTATGCAAGGTATCGCCTAATTATTTCCAAGTGTCATATCGATTTATTTGTTAGAACTGTTTAGATGGTATGATTTTGTGGGATGACCTCCATGATATGCAGAGCTCATCTTCCCATACAATCATCCATTGCCTATATTCTGCATCGATTAAATGAGTTTTTTTTATATGACTTCACAATAATCCAAACCCCTACAGATGTAGAAACATTAGGAAGAGAAGAAAAAACACGCAAGTAGATAGAAAGCCGAACCTTAGAATACTCATGATCTTAATAGAACATTGTTGAATTTGTGGTTGAAAATCATAACGTATATACTCCAAAAGGGCAACAATTAGATTATGATCTTGAGCTAGGATAGTGTCCAAAGTCTACTTGGAAAAGAAACATCTGATGAGAATATGTAATTCAATGTGTTGACTAGTTAACATCGCTTAATCATAAACCACAGCAACAACTTCCAAAAAGAATAAATCAAGGCAATAAGGTTTACTAATAATTGAGCAAGACAACTTTCTAGATGCCGAGAAAATATTTTAGGGAAACTCTTAGATGACACCAAGACCAAGTTAAGCAGCAACAGCATTGTATATTACATTTATGATAGTCTAGATAGTCCATGTGAATTATTAATTGTATCCTGAAAATTTTAAGTAAATAATCAATGAAAGAGGATCTCGAGAAGAGACAAAAAGAAACACAAAGTCACAACAAGAGCAAGAAAGAAAATTAAAAAGGCAGTAAAGCTAAATGCCCCGAAGTCGCCATGGAATTTGTTCCACGTGAAGAGAGCTCTTATAACTAGAATGATCAGATCTATGCTACTAGTTTTTCCTTTATATAGTTCATTATTCCTCACAAAGGACAGAAGCGGTAGGGTAGCCAGTTAGGTCTAACAAAGAAGTGCAAGAGACTTGCGTATGGCGAGACAGGTAGACAGATCCTCACTTAGGAAAGAGAGCTACAGTGAAGAGCAAGTAGAAACTAAGCCTAGACCTAAGCGTAGAGATAAAAAGAACAAGGGCACCATTATAAATAGTGAATTGTAATGTATATATAAGACTATACTTGCGTACGTCGAAATATACATTATTAAAGAAAATAGCCAAATAGAAGATGAGATATTTAAAATACAAAAGACAAATGGGTATTGAGTATTTTAAAAGAGTTATAGAAGCGGTTTAGAAGCACAAAAGAAAATAGGAACCATGTTGAGCCAACAAGGTAGTTTTGTTCCGTTTGGAAGCTTGTATTTTAAAAAACAACTAGTAAAAGCTAGCGCCCTTATAATTAGTGGGTTAAAGGCGTCTTTGAGAGTACGCAAGTTTCAAAAAAATATATATATTACACTCAAATAGTCCTTGGTCTTTGGCATACCATTTTTGTTTTGCTCCTATCCCTTATCCTATTTTTAGTTTCGCTGGTCTCTAGTCTACCGAAGGCGAGACAGACTCACCCAATGCAACAGACCAGGAGCTCGGTCAGGAAGAAGAGAGGCTCAAAGGAAGAGAAGCTACAGATCAGCCAGATTGAAGATGGGCTGCAGCGGTATAGAAGAGATGAGCTAGAGAGGCTAAGGAGCGAAGCGAGTAGCGCTAACAAGAGCACTGGGAAGTTTTTGGTTGCTTTGCCAAGTCAAGCGTTCCCATGATAAGAAGAAGGAATTTGAGCAGAGCACTGCGAAGTTTGCTGAAAATGGAGATGGTGGGAATGGAATCTTAAAACTTGGGAGGAAGGACCTCAATCCTCAAGTGGAAATTGAGAATGAGAAAGGTGGTGAAGAAGAAGAAGCATTTGAAGCACAAGAAGATAATAAGAATGTAAAAGACTAGCACACTAAACTACCAATCACAAAACCCCTACAAGATGCGGCCCTAGACAATAATATTTAAGAGAAAGGATAAACTAGTGGCAAAGATGGTACAACTTAACAAGAGATCATTGACACTACTTTGGGGGATAATTAACAACAAGATAAATGTGCATTAATGCAAAAAAGTGAATATCAGCAATAACCATATGCGCACCATAAAATTTTGTAAAAACAGGGATAATCGAAAAACAATGATTAAATTTTGTTGCTTACTTTGGGGGATTGAAAGAGTCTTCAACTTGACGTCACAACTTACACATTATCACCTACAAAAACAAACAGATATATAGCTTCAAAAACCAATACGACGACTTCCATTTTGTTGCGCATAAGATAATAGGAAAATAAATGGTCTCCATTAGTAGTATGCTTAATAGTAATGCAGAAAAAGAAACAAACAACAAGTATAAATATGAAGATCAAGTTAATTAGCAAAGATGAACAACATCAATTTAATAGCAGTAAACTCTCAAGGATTGTTTATTTTTGGAATAATCTCTAAACTATTAAGAAAAGCCAATTCACCAAAGACCCCTAGTTTAAACTTCAACTCTAACTTTTTTCCCCTAATTCCTTCAAATCCATTATCATTTTTGGAATCATCTCTAACACCTATCTAGATACGAAAAAGTTAGGCAAAAAAATAAGGCAGCACAAAATCCGAACATATTAAAACTAAGTTTAGTAACGGAAGTGAGAAGAATCACTCCTACAATGGGCACCAAAGAAGCCCAGATGCGCCAGTCAAATTATTTTCTCCAAACTAGCCACTGGAGTACCACTATAGTTGCAGGAGTGAATGATTTTATCGTCTGCATGAAGGAGACTGGAATATACTATAAGCTCACATTCCCCAACACTATGTTGATACAAAAAACAAAGGACATAGGAAATATCCTTCTCCAACGGTCTTCTGGGTTAATCGTTATCAGTGGCTTAACTTTAAGCACTTTGATTGCTATGTATGCTCCAATGGCTGAGCATATGAAGTGAATGCAAGACACTGTCAGTGGGAACTTAAAATCCAATATTTGAAAGATCCACTTGTTCATGATAATCACAGTAACATAGAAATCCCACCATTGCAATATAGCTAAAAGTGACCGAATCACACTCCACTGACACAATCTACTCTCCTCCATTGATCCCCAACCCTTTAAACCCAAGATCACCAACACCTTAACAAATAAGCAATCAATCACACATGAATCTTGCTCTACCACTGTACGATTACTGAGGTAGAGAAAGTTTCAATTATAAAGTAATCAAAGTGAAGAATCAAAACGCTTAGTCTGTATATTATATATTGATCAATTACATCAATCTACAAGAGAATTAAAGTTTGAAATAAAACTTACTGGAAGATTAAAGAACAAGCAAATCAAAAAAATTGAGAGCAACAAGTGAGCAAATACATTGAGGAATTTGAGAAGCAATTTACTAACCCATCGTTGAGATCAGGAAGCAAAAGTTTCAATTTCAGGTTTAGGGTTTGAGATCAAGTATGTGGGGATTTTGAGTTGTTGTTACAAATCAAATTCTCTTCCCTCTATTTCTCTTCCCTCTGTTTCTACTCGGTTTGTAAACAACGACTCCAAAAGAGAAAACGAAAATATTAGAGGGAAACCATAAAAATAGAGCCAAATTACAAAAATAAAATAAAATTCACAGGCCAATTTTATTTGCCAGAGATAAAATTTGTGTATAATAAACTATAAATAATATCTGCGGCAAAAAAAAAAACTGTGGCAAATTGACTATTTTGGTGCAGTGTGGAGTATTAGGAAGTTCCCTGACGAGATTGAGTGCCCACCACTTGAATGGCCTGAATACTTTGTTTGCATGTAGTTTGAGCGTAGGGGAGCGGATCATTTGTCCATGTCATTGACATGTATCACATTTGCGTGAGTACTCTTCTGTTTGCTTGCGCATTCCTCTCCAGAATACTCCTTGTACAATGGCTCTGCTAGCGAGAGATCGACCTGCGGTATGGGAGTCACAAGTCCCTTCATGTAAATCTCTGAGCATCACGTATACTTTCTTTCTGGAAAGGCACTTGAGGTAAGGCCCCTTGACGGAATGGCGATATAAAAAACCATTTTGATTTTTGTAGTGCTTTGAGTTCTTGATCAGTTGTCAACGCTCTTTTGGATTTGTTGGAAGGGGTCCTTTGCATTCGTTGTTGGTACCAAAGTAGGCAAGGAAGGGCTTTTGCCAATTGTCATCCTCATCTTTATCGCTCCCCGTATTGATCGTGCATACAAAAATGTGATCAATACTGGGGGTTGATACCATTTCATTTTGGAGATATATAGCTTCTGTACCCAAGACCCCGGTTAGATAAGCCAAGGAATTGGCCTGTCTATTTTCACCTCGATTAAGATAATCGAGAGTTACTTTGGCAAACTGGCTCATCCTATTTGCAACGAGGGCCGCATATTTGATCGTCTTGCTATTTTTATTGTATTACTCAAAGTAATGGTAGGCGATACGTAAATAATCTGTACAGACTGAGAGTTTTATGATGCCGAGCTCAAGTACAAGGTCGAGTCCATGAAAGAGAGCTTCGTATTTGGTGATATTATTGGAGGCTTTAAAATCCAAGCGGATTGATTTCTCAATTTTATCATTGGAAGGGGTAATCAATATAATTCCAATTCATGACCCTGCGGGTCCTGCTGAACCATCTGTAAGAAGTCTCTACCCTTTCCTTGTAACCCATTCCGCTCGATCGTCAAATGATTTAGTGGGTGGATCTTCTATAATTTCTTCTGTAGGGTCAGGATTGTGCTCTTCCTACTCGGGATCTTCCACTGGAAAATCTGTAAGAAAATCGACAATCGCTTGGCCCTTTTCTGAATGTCATTGTTCGAACTTGATATCATGTTCTCCCAAACTGACTGACCATTGCTGCACTCTCCTGGATTTCTCTTTTTTTGACAAAACTTCCCAGAGTGGGTAGTTCGTCATGACTTTGACTGAATAATCTTGGAAGTAGTGTTTAATTTTCTGTAAAGTTTAAACTAGAGTTAGAAAGAGTCTCTCAATTTTAGAATACTTCATTTTCGCTAGAGTGATGGTTTTGCTGAAGAAGTAGACTGGTTTCTCAATATTTTCCTCAAGTCAAATGAGAACCGAGCTGATCGAAGTTTCTATAACTGGTAGATAGATGATCAGTTCCTCATTATCTACTGGGGTGCTCATGATAGAAGATTTCCCCAAATAGGTTTTGAGTTCCTAAAAAGTTACCTCACATTCTGATGTCCATTTGATCTCTGTATTGGGCTGAAATTTTCTTCATTTGGTACAACTGTGGGGTAGTAGGAACAGCCAACGACAGTGATCTGAAGATTTAGAAATTAATCGGTTAATAGCGGCAATCTTGCTAACAATTTTTTGTACGTCTTTCATCGTCTTTAGAGATGGCATGTTGAGGAGAGCTCGAATTTGATCTGGATTGGCCTCAATCCCCTTCTTGCTAATGTGATGGTCGAAAAATTAGCCTGATTATAATCTTAATTGACACATATCAGGATTGAGTCGCATTCTGTAAGATCAAAGAATATTGAAAATTGTGTTAAGATCTGTGATGTGGTTGATTGACTGTATGCTCTTGCACATAAGATTATCAATGTAGACTTCCATAATTTTCTCAAGATGTGCTTTGAACATAGTAGTTATCAACCGTTGACACATTGTGCCTACATTATTAAGTCTGAAGGGCATGACTTTATAGCAGTAAAGTCCTCTTTCAGTGATGAAAGTGGTATTTTCTTGAACTTCTTCTAAGAGAGGAATCTGATTGTATCTAGAAGTAGCGTCTATCATAGATAAGAGTTTGTGACTTGCTGTAGAATCAAGAATTTGATGGATGTTGGAAGAGGGAAAATGTTCTTCGGAGTGTGTTTGTTTAGATATATGAAATCTACACAAACTTGGACTTTTCCATTCTTCTTCGGTACAATAACGATGTTGGATATCCAATCTGGATACTTGGCTTCTCGAATGAATCCCACTTTAATAAATTTCTCAATCTCTATGTTTACTTCATCTTGAAGATGAGGTGATAGTCGTCGTTAATTCTGTTTGACTGCCGTGGCGTTGATGTTGATGGCCAATTTGTGGCATGCCTATTACCGCAATTTCTAACATGGCACATAATAGTTCTTTTGTAATCAGACTTCTTTGTAACTTGGTAAGGTTGTCTGTAGTGCCCAAAACTTGCATTTCAATAAACTCCCTGATGCGCTGATCCATATGCTCCTGTGTGACGTATTGACGTGTTCCTTGAGTGGCTTGGTGAGGAGGATGAGGATTATGAGTGCCGGTGCCATCATACAAATGATCATGTGCTAGAATTTGAGGTTAAGGTCATTATTCTTTCTCTTGACGTTTGGAAAATTGGTGACCTCTGCTGATTTTGGACAGAACTTCACCACCCAAATGAATGGAAGGTTGATGTTCGTGCTAAATATTTATGGAAATAACTTTGTTGGTGGCTCCTTAAGGTCCCAATCTATACCGGGGGCGCTGCTATTTTTGGTAAAAGGCTCCAGAATTTTTGGTAAAAGGCTCCAGAGAAACCATCTAAACCGGGGGCGCTGCTATTTTCTATAGAAAATGTTGCTTTCCTAATCTCCTCATTGGTTGGGACGGTGGTAAGATTTATATTTTCTGCTTTAGTCACTTTCTTAGGGGGCTGCTTAAAGAGTTCTGGGCATTGTTGTGTATCTGTAGCAGAGAATTTGGCTGTGTAATAATTGATGATATGGTCCTGTATGAGTGGTTGGCTAGTGATGTACCTTCCTGTACCGTCTTTAATTTATGTGATAAGAGCTTTAAAATTTCTAGCCTTTGTAGTGGAGTTAAAAAAATCTTGTGTTCATGTCTCGTGCCTATAACTACTTGATTCTCGATTTCTGACGCTAGCTCAACTCTTCAGTGTCCTCCCATCTGTTTAAGAGTTTTGTTTGAGCTAGGTATCACTTCTCGATCAGATCGCTAGTTATATCTTCCTCCAACTATAGTTATAGTTGCATCACCTCTTTCTCTAGTTTTGCTTTGTTTTTTTGCTGGGTTTCTGAATTTTGTTACCATCTCTTAATATTTGCCTTCAGACGTCTTAGTTTTGGCATAATAGAGAAAAGTGGAGCTGCATACATCGGCTTTTTCCAACAACTTTTTACAATTTCACCATATTCAAGTTCTTCTCCCCAGGACTGTAAGTATCTGAACGGGATGTTGGATGGTTAAGGTACCTGATAGCATTCCCCAAAGATTAGGGAGTGGCTTGATTGAGTTATAGGTATCACTTTCATTCTCCAATCTTTGTAATTATTTTGCCATTATGTATTTTGTAAACATATGTCTAGGACCACCAGAGTTTTGTTATTCCTACTTATGTAATTCCAAAGGAGGCGCTTTCAGTCAGACGAGCTATATGAAGAAATTTATTGAAATCCATCATTGTGTTAATGGGGGGTGGTCTTCTTCCCCTTTTCTCAGCGTTCCGCAACACCACATTGAAATCTCTAATGCATATCCAGGGTTTCACATTGTTTTCATCAAAATTAGAGAGGTTAGCCCAAAGCTCCAACATGTTAATTTTGTTGCAATCTGCATGTACAAAGAAGAAGCAGCTCTCCATGTATTGCACATTAATATATTGACCGATTGAGAGATTATTTCATTTTAGGGGAACCTTTTAGCCATAATATCCATAGGTTTCCTTTAACTGCGGTTTGTTCATTGGAAATGACCTTGTTTTCATAACCTTGCAGCAAAAATTCTTTGCTAAAGATCTTTGGTTCTGTAATGCTCAAAATATCTAATTATATTCATACCGTTGTTTTCCTAAGATAGCGCACTATTTTTCTGTTCCCCAGTCCTCGGGCTTTCTAAAATATAACCTTAATTGATCTTTTCGAGTTGATCTTGTCACTCTCGGGTCTATGGTGTACACCTTACCCCCTTTAAGTACTTGGATAGGTCCATGCAACACCTGTTTTTCTTGTTCCACTTCATCAGCCTAACTTGTGGGGCTTAGATTTTGTCTGACCTCCTATAGCATCTTTGAGTATGTATCACCCTCAATAGTATCTTCCTCATTTGTAGTTTCTTTTGAGATATCTGCTTCTGCGACTATTACCATTTGTGGAATCAAATTGTTGTGTTTTCCATCCTGTTTCTCATAAGGTGCCGAGTCTATATGTTTGATATCATCTTCGACGTCTCTTAGGGTTTTAAATTTGTTTAGCCTATAATCAGTACAATTCTTATTGGGTGAAGTTGTTTGTATGTTGCTTCCCTTTGAACTTGACCACCCTTCTTTCTTACCAATTTTTTCATGTTATTGTAGATGGTTCGATGGCCTTTGTATGCCTGTGAAATAGATAGGTGGTGATGATGTATTGCTTGCCTCCCTAATATCTTGAAAGTACATATGTTTGCTCAGTGGTACAGTAATTTGCCTTCCCGATTCCTTGGTCTGAGGTTGTTTCTCCTTGATTATTAAGTCTTGGTTATCCCGACTACCTTTCGCTACTTCTTTTCCAGTCTTCGGCTTGGTCTTGTTGTACTCCATTTCATTGACTCTAAAGGGCATTCGCCCAATTTTACATTCTGTGATTGTGTGTCCAACATTTTTGTATTGTTTGTAATATTTGGGAACTCGATGCAGCATTACTTCATTTTTAATAAAATTGCCCTCAATCTCAAGAAGTATGTGGTCTGGGATTGGCTTAGAGAGATCAATATCGATAAGCACATTAGCGTGAAACCCAAAATCTTAATTTTTTGTAGATTGATCTAACTAAATAGGAGTACCCAAGGTCTTCCCTAGTGACATGATAATCTTTTTGCTCCACATTTCGATGGGCAATCCAGGAAACATGCATCAAATCAAAGCGCTAGAGTTATAGTGTTTGCCCACAAAGAAAAGTGGATTCCATGGCATGAGTCTTATAGGCATTTTTTCAACCATCCAAGGCCCTCTGCTCCATATATAAATCTTGTCTTCTTCTGACTCCAATTTGATGATATAGATTCCTTTACCAATTAGAATCAGTTTGCATGTTCCCTTTGTTTTCCAGTGTGTTCTTGTAAATTCTTGTACATTTGCAAATTTAATCTTTTGTAAGTGCAATCTTCCTATAAGACTGAATTGATAGATAGAGATATCATCAGCTAGTTCAGCTTGAGGGATTGAGATTATCGGTGTATCCCCTCTCCTACCTGCTCCAAGAAACCCAACCGATTCCTTTTTCTCCATTTCTGCTCCACGAACTTTGTCTGCAAAAGATGGCTGTACTTTTTTCCAATTGGGGCAGGGATCCCCATATCCTGGTTACCCGTGGCTACTGGATGTGAAATCTCTTCCGTTTGTTATTGGGTTGCACTATTCTTGTTGTTCTCTTCCCCATCTGCCTTACCCATGAAACCCCAAGGACAGACTACCCTTTAGTCTTTTGAATTATCATTACGACCTTCAGGGATTTTACTATGAGGGGATTGAATCCCGTTCGAAGCCTAATTGTTCGTTCTTTGGTTATCTGTTGCTGTGATCGGAGATATGCTGTTGTTTGTTGTTGTATTAGGGTTTTACATCACCGAATTGTGTTATATCTTCAAACCCTCATTGATCGATATGATTTCGCTGTTTATTATTTCTTGAAGGAGATTAAGTGTAGGGAGATCCATCTTGATCACGAATGATAATCAATTAGGATTCGAATTGGGAGATTGAATCATTTTCAAAAAAATTGGGTTCAGTTAATTAGGGTTAGATGAGTCTCCGCAAGCCATTAAACATAACTATATCAAAAAATGGAAAGATGGTAGACTATGCTACATTAGTGGCTGATAGAATGAGCAAATTTCATAAAGCCGCGATTAAATTTCTATTTCGGGATAAAAACAGACATGCAGGCTCCCTCGCATATCTTGCAAAAATTCTTGGAATAGAGTTTCGATATTTAAAAATTGATGTCATCTCTAACCCAGTGTTAATCTCATCAGCTTGAATAAAATATACTGGTCAATAGAATGAAGGAAACTGGTGGACAATGCCAGACAATTCATAATTATCAACGAGAAGCTTTACAAAAGATTAGTCACAGGTTCTTATATAATGTGTATATCCGAGAAAGATACCAATGACCTGTTACGAGAGTTACACGAAGGAACATATAGATCGCATGCAGCAGATCGATCCTTGGCAAATTGTGTAATCACCCATGGGGTTTTCTGGCCTAAAATGAGAACAAATGCCAAAGAATATGCAAATAAATGTGACGCCTATTAGAAACATGGGTACAAAATTTGAATTCCAACATTAGACCTTCATGCGAGCAAGTATATTGAAGTTATAAAATATGGGCTCTAGACCTAGTGAGAGAATTACCAAACATACCCAGGAAGAGAAGACCTCTTTTAGTGGCAACTGATTACTTTACAAAATGGGTAGTGGCGCCACTTTATGTTAAACACTGGAAGAAGAAGTCATCAAGTTAATATGGGAGAATATTATCACTAGGTTCGGTTGCCCACATCTCATCAGGATTGATAATGGGCCATAGTTTGTTGGCTAAAAAAGTGATCGAGTTTCTCAATAAGCATAACATCATTCATTCTCCTCTAAACCCTTATTACCAATAAGGAAACGGTCAGGCAAAAATTACTAACAAGATAATAATCGATGGGATAAAAAAATGTTTGAATGACCAAGAAAGGAAATTGGATTCAAGAATTACCATATGTGCTTTGGGCGTACCGAACAATACAACAGATATCTACATGATAGCATTCACCCGACTGAATATCATCACCTCGTATGTGATCACGAAATAACGAATGAGGAAAATAAATTTTAGTTAACATACAATATGAGCTGGATCGAAGAAATGAGAGAATGAGCAATTATAAATCAAGGAAGATATCATTAGACATTGGCCAAATCTTATAACAAAAGGGTTCGTAACAGGGAATTCAATATCCAAGTTCTTGTCCTATGAGAAATACCCAAACATAGGAAGGAATTAAATACCGGGACACTTGCAGAAAACTGGGAAGGACCCCTTTATTGTGATCGGCAAGAGTAACCTCGGATCCAACAACTTGATCACAAAAGAAGAAATTCGAGTCCTAGACCCTTGGAATACGAGGAGGTTGAAAACATATTTCTGATAAACATATCTTACAGTTCGATGTTTTTCAATCTACATTCCAAAAGTGCGAATCATTATCCTTTTCTATGTACGTTGCTCCCGACATTAATGAAATACTTATGTTCGGTCGACGTACACATCTAATATAATTTCGAAGCATCTCTTTCCAAGCTGAAAGCAAACATCACACATCTACTAAAATTTTGTGCATATAATTTTAGAAATTAAATAAGCAACTTCATCTACTATATTATAATACACAACGAATAAAGTATTTGTAATAAATAATTTAGACATATGTCCAAATTCACTTTCTTCCACTTCTCGTTGACTGCTTCTTGTTCCCGCCTCTAGATGAACTACCTACTTGGTCTGCCCCTGGTGAGTAAAATCTTATAATATCTTTCTCATGATGTCCTCGATGGGAGTGCGGTATTGGACCCTTGACCTCGTCATTATCTGGCAAGCCATCCATAGATACAGAAGCTGGAACATTAGTTCGATTAGAGTCCTTCACATTTTCATCATTTACAAACCAAAAATTCATACCCTTTGCATTTTCCAAATCGAAATCTTTCTCACAGTCAGTTACGTACTTTCAATATTCATTCTCAACCCTGCCCATTTCACTACCATAAAAACCAATCAGTGCTTCCACATTGTGCTCATGCTCATCTTTAGCAACATTTTTTTTCCTCTCGTGTAGGATGCAAATACTCCCTCATCTTCTTATTCGAGTCATATAGCCAATCACGAGTTTATTTTTGCGATGCTTCTAAATTTTTTCATTTATCTTCCTCTTTCATTCTGTGTGCTTTCTCCTCTATAAGTCGTGATGCGAGTAGATCATTCTGTTCAATACAGTGGCTCAAAATTTCTTGTGCAATTTTTAACTCATTTTCTAAGTCAGTCCATGCACATTTATGTTCTTTATTTATTTAAAAAAAATAGTATTCTCATTGACCTTCGGCCCTAAAAAAAGATCAAGGACGTAGGTTTAGAAACCTACATACACAGGCCCCATATCATTAAGTCCTATAAATAATAGATACACCAGCTCATGCTAAACATTTTTCGCCTCTGCGCAATGGAAATTTATTGCTTCAGTTGCCATAGATTGAACTCGAGCTAAATCTGGTACCATACCCCTATCTTATAATATGTGTATAATTGCGTCCTTTAGTCCTCGTTTACTATCAATTTCAACCTTAAAATTAAAGTGTTAAGGATAACAGCGACTTCGCACACTCATCTTTCAAGGGGATTTCTTTCAACATTTTTCTAAGTGTCTTAAACTTATCTAATTTTTTCCTAAGAGACTCGTCCTTCTCTATTTTTCCCCTAACATACAATTCTTGCCAGTTCTTATATAACAAGGATTTGTAATGCTTAGTTGATATTCAGATTGAGCTATTACTTGATGAGTGCGACTCAAGGAGTTCTTAACCCTAGTCAGTGCTCTCTGCAGACTGTTTATAGTCGCCCTCAATTACTCTACGTTCTATAAATATTACAAATTCTACATTCTTCACATAGTCAAAATTCAACATACAGATAGTCATTTCTTTTAAAAAATCAGCAGTTTTCCCACATAACGTTCAAATCTCTCAAAAATCGACAAATTAATAGAAATACTTCAAGCAAGACTGAATTAACAAGAGTTGCAGGCCCAGCGGCCTTTGGTGAGCTCTACCTCTTAAGGTGACACTTTCTCCGTAGAAGTATCAGGAACTTTTAACGGTACTATCTGAAGACTTTGAGAATGGACCATTCATAGCATCTGCCAGAGAAGGGCCACCATTTGGCTGTTTCTCCTCAGCATGTTCATCCTAGACCTCGGAAGGGAAGATGATGTCTTAATATTTACCATCGAACGCAAGAGTGATATCGTTCTCTAACAGGCTGAAGTAGCGATAAGATTGGATCAGATTGTTCCGTCCAACCTTAATCGCCTCCACCGCCTTCACCATAACCTTTAGGTGCTCGATCACCTAGTTCAGCAGCTCCAACCTCACCATAGTCCTCACCTCCTCCACAACTCACTCATTTTCTTTTTTGGCCTCTGCCAACCGAGCCTTTAACTCTTCCAACTCACTTTTTGACAGACTCTCACTTAGGGTCTAAGTCTCGATCTTGCAGGAGAATTTGAGCTGATCATTATTTCTTTGGGCAAATTTGAATACAGCCTCACCTACAGACTAAATATTTTCCTTTAGTCCCCAAGTTGTTTAAATATGTAGTTTTGGTCCCTAAATTTCCTCTGACCACAAGTTAACCTTCGTTGAACTCAAATTTTGACATGAATTGACTAAACTACCATTTCCTCTAATAGGTGAATAAGTTATCTTTATGTCATCTATTCCTTAAAACAATCCCCAACGGTCATCTCCTTCCCCAAATACCCCAACGGTCATCTTCTTCCCAAATCCCTTTAATTTTTCAAAGTTTTGGTGTTGGTCATCTCCTTCCCAAATACCTCCATTAAAACTCTCTCTCTCTCTCTCTCTCTCTCTCTCTCTCTCTCTCTCTCTTTCTCTCTCAATTTTGGTACTAGTTTGTCTCTATGTCTATGGGAGGTAGAAATAGAGGTGGAGGTGGTGGTGGTAGTGATGATATGAAGGTAAAATTACTTTATATCTCTTTGTCTCTCTAATTAATCATGTATTTTATATGAATTTTGAAAAATCACCATTGAAGCTTAAAGGTAAAAAATGGGGACTAAAGATAATTTGTAGGATGATTTGTGTCCTATTTGTGATCAAGTTTTTCATGGTATTAGATATCATAAATTGAGACTAAATACTAATTTATTTATGATTTATGATTTTTGGTATAGGATTATTTGTGCCCTATCTGTGATCAAGTTTTTCATATATTGAGGATTGTTCATGGATATATAGTATGTGCAAGAAGCCAAATTGCAATGGAATAATGCAATTCCATGTTTCTAAATCAATAAAGAACCTTTGTAGAAAGTACTTGAAATGCCAATTTCCTACATGTGGTGCTTTCCAATGGTTGAGTGAGGCCATTGGGTAATCTTCAAATTGACCAAGTATGAGTAGTTCCTCTTTCAAAGGTGGTTACTTTGGTTATGAGGAAATTGGGCACTGGTGGGGAAAATATCCTTGGATAACTGTAGTTTTCCCTAAAGGTGGTTGTGGATTCATGAAATTATATAAATCTACTACTCAGAGAAGCAACGGTAAGAAATTCTTAGTTTGTAAAAATGTTCAATGCAAGTACTTTATGTGGCTAGAGGGCTATATGCATGAAGAAGGAAAGAAGAATGTAAAAGTTGAGACTACGACTAATTTAAATATCAAGGTGAGTGTAACTATGGGATTGGATGAATTTTGCAAAGAGTTCAAAGGTAAATCCTCAATAGGATGAGATATGTACAATTCTTGTGATACAAGTTAGGGATATGTACAATTCATCTTATACAAGTTAGTGATCCTGTGTGCATACTCTATACATAGCACACACTTAACATAACCCCCAACCTTCCCCCTAACTATTATTCCCCCAACTACCAACATTGGGAAACCAGAATCTTATAAAACACCTTAAATACCTTTACTTTTTTTTTTATAAGACCAAGTCTTTCCCAAACCTTCTTCAAAACACAAGTATTTCTTCTCTTCTCTTTTCTCTTCTTCTCTTTAAAGCCTCAAAAAATGCCTTTTTTCTCTTCAACTGAGAGTAACTCTTCTTTTGAAGAAGAGTGCATTGGATTTGCAAAATACTATGATTCATTCTCCAGCAGTGAGGCTAGCTGGATGGAGGAAGAAGAGAGTGAGTATGGGTATACAGAAGAAGAGGAGGAAGAAGAAATAGACGAGGAAGAAGAAGGGACAGATGAAGAAGACGAAGAAGGGACAAATGAGTAAGAAGAAGAAGAGACAGACGAGGAAGAAGAAGAGGAAGAGATTAAAGAAAATAGAACATAAGAGAAAGATGAAGATTTTGTTTGTAACTGTGGGTATTGCCTTATTTTCCAGGTTCACTTTTAGGATCCCTTATCTTTTTGGGATGTAGAGATGCTTTTTTGTTTGTTTGGGATTTTTACTTTAGTTTAGGTTCTCTTTCAATTTTTGTATTGTGATGGTGGCTGTGAATCAATGGAAATGCAATTTCCTTTCTAGATATCTCTTTGTATTGTGGAACTATCTTTCACTTTTTTGTATTATGGAACTACCATTTTTTGCATTGTGGAAATGCCATTTTTTTGTTAATAGGTACAAATAGAGATGATGAACTTGCTATTTTTTTGCCCTAGTTTCCCTTGTTTGTATTGTGGCAATTTCAGACCAAAAATGGGTAATTGTACATTTCTGATTACTAGTACCTGCATACCTATACATTTTAGACCACTAGTACCTGCACATTTCAGATCACTAGTACATGCACATTTCAGTTTGACTATCTGAGTACCAGTCAAACTAGTCAGACCTTTCCCCATAACCTTTTGCACATTTTAGACCAGTCAGACCTTTCCTCATACCTTCTGTACATTTTAGACCAGTTAGAAGACCACTGTGAGTATATTTTGCACATTTTAGACCAGTATGACTGTGTGAGTACCTGTAAATTTTTAGAGATATAATAGACAAACAACAACAAACAAGCACATGCATGTAATAGAGTGAGTGCCTGTTAAGTTATAAAATAGATAAACAAAAAACATTCATAAAAAAAATTAGGGCAAAAAAAATTTGATTACATAGAGTAGCTATTAACATTCATGAAAGAAACATTCAGTTAATAGAGTACCTGTTAACATTTTCAGTCTAACAAACAACAAACATTTTCAGTCTACATAGCCAAACAAATATATTTTTTAACATGCAGTTAAATGTTTTTAAATTAATTCACACTGTTACACTTTCTAATTCTTGGCAGAAGATTGATAGCCATTCTTGTAAGGGTTAGAGCTTGGAGCTTGAGCTTGCTGTGTTGATGCCCTAGTTTTCCTTGGGGCTTGAGCTTACCATATTGATGCCCTAGTTTTCCATTGAGTAGGTTGAGACTGCCTTTGGGCTTGACTTGCTTGACTCTGCCTTGGGGATTGAGTAGCTTGAGACTGCCTTTAGGCTTGACTTGCTTGATTCTACCTTGGGGCTTAAGTAGCCTGAGACTGCCTTTGGGCTTGACTCTCTTGACTTTATATTGGGGCTTAAGTTGCTTGAGACTGGCTTTGGGCTTGACTTGATCTAGTTTTCCTTGGGGCTTCAGTAGCTTGGGACTGGCTTTGAGTTTGACTTGCCCTAGTTTACCTTGGGGCTACAGTAGCTTGAGACTGCCATTGGGCTTGACTTGATCTAGTTTTCCTTGGGGCCTTAGTAGCTTAAGACTAGCTTTGAGATTGACTTGCTCCAGTTTGCCTTGGGGTATTAGTTGCTTGATATTGGCATTGGGCTTGACTTGCTCTAGTTTGCCTTGGGGAATTTGAAGCTTGAGTTTGCCTTTGTGTTTGCCTTGATTGACTTTACTTTAGGCCTTGAGTAGCTTGAGTTTGGCATTGAGTTTTCCTTTATTGTGTTTTCCTTGGGGCTTGAACTTGTTGTGTTGATGCCCTAGGTTGCCTTGGGGCTTCAGTATCTTGAGTTTTCTTTGCACCCCTTGATGATCTCCCACCACCACCACCTATACCACCACTTCCCCTCCCTCTCATATTTGGTGTTGCAGGTGGTAAGCCAACACTACACATATGTCTTACCATGCTAACATTTGTATCTACCCTCTTAGGTGTTCTTGCCACTCTTGGCCTTGGTGTTGCTAGTGCACCCTTACAAGTTTTCTTGTTGTGACCAAAGCCACCACATTTTTCACATTTCTTCTGCCTCTTTTCTTCATTTGGATCAGGGATTCTTTGTTTTGTAGGTCTCCTAGCTTGTCTCACCAATGGGGGATGTAGAAAATAGTTTGTAGGCTGCATATAATACAAAAATAAGCATACATATCAAGCATCAACTCAGATATACTTGTGTTCAAATACAAACCTTTTCCCATTCTGATCTATCAACTGCAGGATATATGGTATTTGTATATGTCTGGACATATGAAGTAACTTTGTGAAAATAAGAAACATAGCTGTTAGCCATCCATAAAAAAAGTTAGCTTTTAAAAAATTAGAGACACAACTTTGTGAACATTTAGATTTAACCAAAAAATACTTTACTTACTTAACCCATGATCACCCATAAGGGAGTATAACACTAACAACATACACACATGGTAGTCCAAAAAGTTGTCATTCATGGTAGTCACATTCATGTGTGTTGGTGTTCACTCTCCATCTTTGGCCATTTAGCCCAATTGAATAAAAAGATCCTAAAATGATCCCTTACACCTGAAATTGACCATAACATTTGATCATCTTATCAATGTGGGTTTGTGCTCTAGGGACCAACACCAAACCTGCAAAAAAGATATACATATAGTCACATAGTAGTTTATGAAAAGAAGATATCTCAAACAATAAGAAAAGGTCTTGTTTAGCTTACCTGCTTCTTCCCACTCTTTGGCCTTGAGCCTCCTGTCATACATGAGTTTCAGCAACATTATATTCAGTTTTTCTAGTTACTTATGGATTGGCCTATCCCTAATCATCAAAATCCACATGTTAAAAGACTCACTGAAGTTGTTTGTGATCTGTTCACACTTGGTAGTAAAATCAAAAGTGAGACCTAGCCCAGTGTTCAAATGGCTCCTTAAGTAACCAGTCATGAGCAGCTGGGTTTTCCAGCTTGAGTTGGTCCATGTGCTTGTTCTTTTTAGATTACTTAAATGCCTTTGTTGTACTCCACACTAACCACTCTATTTGAGCCCCCCTATAAAACTTCTTCATATTCTTGTACATATGTTTAAAGCAAAATATATCATTTGCATGAGGAAAAAGGGTAGTCACAATATCAATGAGTCCCATCTATCTATCTGATATGAATGTTAGCTTTTGATTATGTAGAATGAGATAGGGCTGAAGAACCTCAAGGAAGTTGGTCCAAGTTTCTTTACATTCTGATCTGCATAAGTAAACTGTAATAGGGAATAGGCCATTAATGCCATTCTAGCCAATCACAGATAGACAAATTCCCCTCATATTTTCCCTTAAGAAAAAAACCATCCAAACCAAGTACATGTCTACACCCACTTAACCATCTATCAAAACTAGTCTTAAACATCACCAATGAACTTTTTCACTGGTTGCTTTGAAGATCTTTACTACATTTGGCCAAACTGCCAGGGTTGGCCAATAAGACTTGTCTCATAACTTTAGGTTATAGAATATAACCCTCATCATATGATCCAGCAACCTCTCCATGCGTATAATCTAAGCATTACATAAAGTATAATATGAAATATCAATACCATACCTTCTTGAAATCAGCTCCTTCACACCAGCTGATCTAGTGGTTCTTACTGTCCTAATTGTTTCTTCTACTTCCTTTGCCACCCACTGGGCATTTGTATTTTTATTAGATTGGCCACTCCTGCTAGGACATGTGTGAATAAGATTACTATTGGCCCTCATACTGAAAGTGGTACCATCTGGGTTAACCCTAGCATAGAACATCCATTGACAGTTGAATATTTCAGCCTCAGTACAAATGTATCTTACCTTCATATAGTCATTCTTTTTTTGTTAGAATTGGTGCTTGTTCATAATGGCCTATTGCCTTAAAAAAGCTCTATAGGCATCAATTGTGGGCCACTCTATGCCAATAACCATCTCTAACCCAGGATTATGCACAGGTAATATAGTATGATGCACTTCAGCTTCTTCTGTTACAAAAAGGTTATCACATTCTTTGGCCAAATCTCTGAGCTCATCATTACATCTGTCTATATCAGCTTGGATTGGACTATCACCACCATCAACTGATGAGTGATTTGAGTAATACAATTCCTCTACATCTAGGCTATTTGGGTTAGTTTATGCCCATCTATTCCAAACATTAATTTCTATTGGTGGTCATTCATCTGGTTTCATCATAACTACATCTGGCTGTTGAATTAAAGGTGGGGGCACAACTTTTATAGGCACTGTATATATATAGAAATATACATCCCACATACTATCAACATCATTACAATGCAACATCTTATATAAACTTGTATCATCATAAACATCTACTATCTCACATGCACACAATGTCTTCCCCACTATCTCAGAACCAGGTGAGATAGCTTCATTTATCCCAACAACATCAAACATAATATACTCTAACAGACCTTGATAGTAAAACTGGTCCCCATCTATATTTTTAAATATATACATGTCCCTATCAATATATAGATGATGTGTGCACCTTGTCACCCCAGGTTCAGACCATCTACCTCCCTAATAAATAGTAACATTTTTTAGGTAACATAAAATATCATGGTAACATACTCAAAATACCTAATTTAAAAGCACCACTTGTAAAGGCCCCAATTTTTTTAATATACCCTAATTACAGAAAACTAAAACCCTAATTTTATAATCCAAACCACTATTAAAAAGCCCAAATTTTGTAACTCAAACTCTAATTCTTAATACAAATCTTTTAACTTTCAAAATTGGAAAACCAAATCAACAGATATTTGAGAGAGATTTACAAATTTTACTTATTCAAAAAGAAAGAATGTGAGAGGGTGAGAGAGACTTACATTGTGATCAATGGCTTGGCGAGATCAGGTATTAGATTGTTGCACTCTAGTATTCTAAATTTTTATAGTTACAGAAGATAAGGATTGTTCCTAAATTTTCCCTCCAAGACAAATTTTTTGTTTCAGACAGTTTAGGGAAGAGATGACCGACAGATAATTTGTTCAGTTGTTAAAGGAAATCACGTATAACTCGCGTGAGGGTAGTTTAGTCAGTTCATGTTAAAATTTGAGTTCAACGAAGGTTGACCTGTGGTCAAAGGCAATTTGGGGACCAAAACTACATATTTAAACATCTTGGGGACTAAAGGCAAATATTTAGTCTATAGGTGGGACTGTAGTCAAATTTACCATATTTCTTTTTAGCATGCCCCAAGATAAACCCTTTACTAGCATCAACGGCTACCAAAGCTGTACAAATTAGACAACGCAATCGTAAAAATAATTTAAAAGAAGTAATCGGAGGGTGAAGTACAACTATACCTGCGTGAGCTACTTTTGGAACTTTTCCTCGAGCTTCTCTGGATCCGATAAAACATGTTGGTAACAACGACTCTCAACATCCTTGAGTCTGGTCACAACTGGAGAGAAAATCTAATTACTTTCTTTGGTCTCATGAGTTTTCTGCCTAATTAGCGCGACATCATCCTCATTATCCACCTCGGTCTCCCCGACCTTGCGCTTTGTCAATTTTTCCTTTTCAGGAATTCTAAATTCAATAACATTTGGCACAGGCATAGTCAAACCTTCACTCCCCGGTTGAGTCACCTTTTGTTCAGTGGCAACTCTTGGCTTGAGTTTATGAGCTAACAAATTTTTTGACCGACACCTATAGTCTAAAGTGGAGGGATATATCCACCAAATCAGTCACAGTTGGAAGATCGGGACCACCACCAGTAGTCGACAAAGAACTCTTTTTGTTGGGATTCTCTTCTTGCCCAGCCATAACTCGCCTCTGGTTAGCTCCCTAAATTTTATAAACATCAGAGTTAACCCTTTTTTCCCTCTTTATATTCAGATCAGCAAGTACGCTTTTGAGTTCGTTCTTCTCTAGACCAACATGAACAAAAAGGCCTGAATTGTCAAGTTTCACGGTTGCCCGAGGACCGACAGGACCAAACAACAAGGAACATAAGAAATGATTAGCAAAATGGGCATACAAAGACAGTTACTCATCAAGTGTAACGATAAATATTTACTCGGATTAAAATATTTAAAATCCAGCTCGAGCGTTGGTTCATCTAGGACTTGCATACAGTTCCCTTTAACCAGTACCAAATGGTCATTCTAAGGTCGACCCGCAAAATTAAAATCCAAGAATTTTAGTATTGAAGAATCACTATACATGTAACAGCTTCAACTCGCCCTCAAATATTTCATCTTATAGAATTTCATAACATCTGAAGCAACAAAATCCCTTGCAACCTCATTCATTCTTCACCTCTCGTTTAAAGTCTCATAGACTTTCATCATCTCATACACGTAGTCGTTTAGTTGTATTGGGCAACAATGTAGCAAATTCATGAACCCCTTTTGGAAATGAGTCAGAGGTATCTTCAAACCATATACCAACTGGTTGGTATAGCATAAAAACTATTACCAGGGCCAAACTCTAAAGGCCCGATATAATATTTTATGGTCATATCGTCCTGTAATTACCTATCCTTCCTTATATGTTCAAAGTCGAAAACTTGATAACACCTTTTTATACTCTCTACCAAAGAAAACTCCATTAAAAAAAAGTCTTCTTCTACTATATACTCCCCTCCCCCCCCCCCCCCCACCACACACATAGACCTTTCGGTCTCTTTTTATACTTAAGGAATTCTTTCCCAATATCTGCTCCTTCTGGGTATATACAAAACTCTATATCACTCGGCAATTTCTTCCTTATAGTAGCCCCCAACACTGTAGGTTTGATCTGTATAGGCAAAGTTTTTTCTACTCCTCCCAATACCTCCATATTATGTACAACATCCTCCTCTATATTATAAAATTCATCCTCTTTCCCAGATGGAGACATTTCCTTGAGCTCGATGGCACGACAATGTTACTCCTAGGACTTAAATTCTTAGTACACATACATGACCTACAAATACATGCAATGATCATCTGTTAAAACTTTTTCTGTGATTCGTCCTTACACTTTTCGTCGATACTTCCATTAAGAATACCTCAAACTTAAATAGCCACGATTACTTTGAATAATACCCTAGTTCGTATCTTCTTCTTTTTTTTTCAAATTCTAATCCCTTACCAAGTTACACAATTACTCTTAAAAAACATGTTTCATCATTTTTATTCAAATTTTGGAGGAAATACCATGCATTTTCAGTCATATTCACAGAAACAAAATCCTAAAATCTGCAGAGAAAAAATCCCATATTACCCATGTATAATCAATCAAAACCACAATTACAACAAGAAACAAGAATAAAAAAAGTAACACCTTCGCGCATACAATATTTCACAAATCAAACTACAAATCACATAGATCAAAATAGAATACCAACTTGAACTAGAAGAACCACAATTCTCAACTTTCAATGATGGTTTAGGAAGATGACTCTGGCATTGATATTCTTCAGAAGCAATCAGACCACAACGAGAATTTCTTATCAAAGATTTTGAGATGTCTTGCTTCACAGAATTGGGAAACTTTATCTCTTTAGAGTATTTTTTCTCAACAGTTGTTTCTCTATCTAAATCTGAAAAATGACCCTTGGGGAGAGAGAGAGAAATGACTTTTAATACTTTCTCACTATTTTTGAAATGATGGCTCCTTGCAACACGTATCAACCGCCCATGACTTCTGAAAGGAGACTCCTTTTCTCCTTCGTTGCACAATTTTATCATTTCTCTTGGGGAAACATGCCCTGCCATCATGTCTTCACTTCACATCAACCATTAAAGTAATATTCACAACTCCTCCTTCCCAAGACAGTCTAAATACCACACAATTTGTGCGACTACTCACTACTCTTTCTCTCAAGTTTGTACTACTGTACTATTTTAGACCCTTTTATTCAGAATGTTACAAAACAACAGCTTGAATTTCAAATTTTTCAAAATAGTTGTCTCAGATAACAGTTGTCACGCATAAAACGCGCACCTATATATGATACACATCAAGTAGACTTATATCAACCAACTTGAAATACATTCATTCATAAAAGATGAGGCCGATTTCATACATGAACGAGAATAGAGTTACGAATTACAGAATACTAAATACTCTAGAAAATCCTTTATTCGCCCAAATCGACTAGGGAATACAAACATATACATTTACATATAGTTATATTTAAAGTAACCAGGATGATTAGATTCACCATATGGAATTATTTCCCCACCTGTGCTCTCTAGTCCTCTTCTAAAAGTTTATTCAACATAATTTCCCTCACAGTACATTCTTGAACGTCTGTATCAAGGATCAGACTTCAAAAGATGTCACACTAGAAGTGAGGGTCCAGCTCTACACGCTTTTCTTCCATATTTAGACCCTCAAACTACAACGACTACTCTGTTAGAACCGCGTTATAGGGCAATAGTTAAAAATATCGTTCAACCACCTTGATGGTTAGTCTACCATCCACTGCATGTTGACGACGTTGTTGGGAACGTGTCCTCACCATGAAAACTGTAAGAGCAATGAACAAGAAGATTTACGGAGAAAGAGAATGATGAATTCTACTCAAGGACCAAGTTATTTATATGGTAGAAGGGAAGCAAATTATTGGGGAAAACAGATCTTCGGGAAGAAGCTTTTCGGGAACACATATCTTTGGGAAACAGATTTTCGGGAAGCCAAATTTTTTGGGAAACAAAATATCTTACATATCAATGCCAATGCGTGGTTGGTTATAGGGATGCATTATTATCCATAATAGTCCCAACATATATTTCCCATCACAAGATTCCCCATAAAAAGGAGGAAGAATCTTTGACCAAGAGTATATGTAACTATTACCCAAGCAATTTGAGTAAATTTCATATAGGTCGAATTGTTACTTCCATCCAGAACCATGACTTTGACCCAAAAATGCCCTTTTTCTTGACATCACATATTGTAGTTCACATCCATAAGATTGAATAAAACAAGTTCGATATGCTAAATCTACAACACTTTAGGAATCACATACTATAAATATGAAACAATGTACGTTTCCATTTTAACAGTACAGATTACAAACAAGTTTTTCAACCTATTTACAACCTATACATCCACACTCACGAGAACCCTTCTGACCGACAATAGTTGTAGTGTCTTCGTCCTCCACAATACCTTCTGCCATGCCACAAAGGCAATCCATAGGCTCAACCTTTGACACAATGATGTAATGAAACTGGTAGAGCCAGAAGTAGTCCTCATTGGTATCTTCCACCTCAACATCCATTAGATCCTAGAAGGTAGGCTCCACTAGTATTGGAGTTAGCTCCACAAGAGATTGGTGGCCAAAATAACGAGTATGTAATTCAACCAGCTTGGCCAAAATATGCGATTCGAGTTCATCACAACGAGTTTGAGATCTTATTTTTTCCATTGGATATTCAAGATTAACAAGAGAAAGATGAATTAACTCACCTGCATAAAAGAAATGATATTTATAGGCAACATATACATGATGCAGATTCTAACAGCGAAAAGGATTATCATAAATTCTCCTCGAAATTTGGAGATTCAACTCAAGTCAAGACAAGATAGGTATTTTAAGTATGACATCGGTGATGGTTTCAATAAACTCAAGACACCAATATGGTTTACCGCATCAAAATATGAGTTTCTCCACCAATATCACTCATGTTCTTGATTGAGAGGAGGCGATTGTAAGGACCTACTCCCGTTAATGAACTCAAACATTAATATCGACCTATTGGTAAGCGTTCGACTTCATAATCTCAAGACATCATGCTACAGTAATGTCACAAATAAAGTATCATTCATGATGTAACCATTACTCAGACATTTCAGAATTAACATGTGTAATGTCCTTCATCAAGAAAGAGTAGTGGTCATTAAACGGTCATAATATAAGACCTATAAATAAGACCAAGGAAGAACAAATTAGAGACAAAATTTTCTATCTAGAAGTTCTAAGCTTCACTATCCAGAATACTCACTGTAATAAGTAGTCCCTCAATCAATAATATCCTTGTTTTTTATATCCTCAAGAGAGGTTGTGAGTTTTATCTATTCAAAGGTTTTCACGCTAGATCCTGTTCTCATTTATGATTATTTGTTTACTATCTAGTATTTTGCTTATCTTTGGTATGAGAAACTAAGTTTGAGTCCCAAATTTAGGCTCTTACCCTTCCCTCTACTATTATTAAAATTGCCTGACATAATACCTAATCTCAACAGCTAAAGTTAATTACTCAGAATCAACTATATATATAGAAAGTCCCTTACAATGATTTGGTTGTTCCTCCTTCAGTTCTTACAATGAAGATATAATTTTTTTGATACTGTGTATATGCATCATAAGTTTGGTGGAAGTTTGCTAAGATATCAGTAAAATTTTGTGTATTTCAGTTTCAACAAATTTTTGATGAGATTCGATGAACACGGTGAGACCTTGTAAACTGATATTTACTTTTTCTGGAAACATTTTACTCAAAAGTAGTTTCACAACGAAAATTTCCCTTACTAGATATGTAATGAGAAGGTTAATTCTATGCCAGTTTCTGCAAATGAAAGACCAAATCTGTCTCCACCCTCATGAAAATAACTTACTAGCTGTTACATGAATTACGGCTGAACGAGTTTATTGATTTTAAAAAGACAACAAAACTTTTTGATGATATTTTCCAAGAGTCCATACTTGGAATATGTTCCCGTATAATGCATAATGTAGCATACAATTCTTTAAATACACCCCCGAAATATCTTGTTGTGGTAAGTCGCCATTCTCCATTTATCAAGAAATTTGCTGCCTTGTGCAATGGCGCCGGGTAGAAATAAATAAGAGGAGAAAGTTTATTTTACTCATAAGTTGATAATTAAATTACATCTTAGACTCCATTTATATAATATGGGATTTTTAAACTACTTATATCCTTACTCAATGTGAGACTAAACTAGTATATGTGTGCATGCACTCATATACTCCAACACTCCCCCTCAAGTTGATGCGAACATGCCCATAATCAATGTGAATGATAAGAAGAGAATAGTCCCTCACAAACATACAATCACTCCCTCGCAAATAAAAAAATGAAGTTTCCCCTAATAAACAATCTTTCAGTCTTACCTTTTGCAATAACAGAAACATTTCAAAGCTTCACACATCACCTGTGAAATCGGTGGAAGTAATATCCGACTTGTCATTTTTCCCACTCGCGGTTTCTTACCAAAAGTTATAAAATCGGCGACAGCTACCAACTTGCCAATTTTCACATGTAAGAATAATATGAATATCTTGAATTAATATTGAAGAAATAGAAATACTCAGGTAAAAGTGAAAAGATTGCAAAATAGAGGATCAATTGTGGAAGAGATAATCACTAGAGGTAGAGATGATCACTCGAGGAAGAACGAATCACTCAAGGAATAGAAAAACACTCAAGGAATAGAGAAGTACTTGAGGAAGAAATTACTCGAGGAAGAGATAAGATTGGTAGAAGGAATTCAACATCTTTATCCGGTCCACTGAAAAAATCGCAGCTCACAACAGAATATGATAGAAAATATCACATCTAATTGTAGAAATATAGACCTCAAACCACATTAATAATGAAAGAAGAAGTAAAAAAAATAAAATCGTAATAATTCAAAGAGAAATCACTAGAGAAAGCAATACAAATCTGTAAGGCTTGTCAATTCCCTCTTAAAAATCCTCAATTTTTAAGTTACATCTTGTGAACTAGGATAAAAAAAAAATTATCACTAGAGGAAAAGAAAAAATCATTCTAGGAAATAAATATCGCTTGAGGAAAAGAAGCATCTCATGATCGTGTTGGAAGGTAATTCATGCCTTCATCCAATCCAAAGAGAGAAATTGTATCTCGCGACAGGTACTAAAAAAATTATCTTTCATAAAAAATAAAAGATTATTGAGCCCATAATAAATATAGAGAGATCTTAACAAATCAGTCAGATCAAACTAAGTTGATGGGGGAAACGAAAGAAAAAATATGAAATAATGTTAGGTCGACTTCAGGCGGCATGACCGCCATTATAAAACTAAATAACGTTAAAGTTTTGTTAAATAAGAAGCAAACCTAAAAAAAATCCAAAAGTTGGAAAGAATGAAATAAAAAGAGAAAAAAACAATATAGTTCAGCTGCCCGACGACGTCAAAAGCGGCCGCTGGCGGAAACGCAAAACTCTTAAGTTGTCTACAAGATCGAATATGCTCTTATACCATGTAGAAATAAATAAGAAGAAAAAGTTTATTAGCTCTTAAGTTGATAATTAGATCACATCTTAGACTTCATTTATATAATAGGAGCGCTCTCTAAATTACTTCTATTCCTACTCAATGTGGGACTAAACTAGTATATGTATAGATGCACACATATACTCCAACACTATCTCCGCCTAATTACAAAGAAAACTTTTAACACCAGTCAGTATTCAAAGATGTAATGTATGTATTTGATGCATGTGTTTAAGCTCGAAATCAACCTGCCTGATACTAATAAGACCGATTATAGCCCATGCAGTTTACACCAAATTTGACTTGTTATCTTCTAGAGGTAGTAATATCTATTTCATCAAACAATGATTTTTGATTATTAAATAGAAATTTAGTAAATCCTTTTATCATCCGAAAGATGGTCTACAAAAAGTGCGTAAGAACTACCTTTTCTGGGCTAGACCTATAACTCTCTCCCCAACCACCAGAGGGTAATTGCTTTGAAAGTAGAAATTCACAAGCTTTACGAACAGTCGGGCTATTATTACAGTTCTTCCCAACAGTTACTAACCCTCGAAGAGCAAAGCATGTTCCATAAATGAAGCATATTCCCCAATTTCCGTACCATGAACTATCCGGTGATTGTTGATCTTTTAGATAACGTACTGCTTTTGCAATGAATGTTTTGATTTATTTTTCCCAGTGTCTAGGGTATAATTTCATGAATCTTCCCAGAGCATGGATTGCTGCTGCAGTGGGTTCAATGTGCACATACTCAACAACAATACCTTGGAAGAACTCGGTTGGGTTTAGCATCGGCGATTTAGTCCTATAATTACAATCCAAAAATGAACTCTTTCATACCCAAACCACAATAATTACTATATGTTAATCATGTACCTCCAACCATTCTTGTGTTATTGTCGGCACCCAAATTGCCATACCACCATATTTACCCTGCAGTATCGCGACCACTTATCAGGTAATTGAGGGACAAAATGCAATCTCGCATTTAATGAGACAGAATATTAGTTTTTATATATGTACTTGTAGGGAGAGGAGATTGTTCATGGAATCAAACATTCGTGCAATTTCCATCTTATTGCCAACCATTTCTGGGGGCATTTGAGAGAACAATGGGCAAACCTGTCAAAGAATAAACATTTACTACATTACTAATAATTATGTTGATGTTATTTTGAACTTCTACTCTAAGAGTAATTACCATTAGCCCTTCTACAGTACAATCAGAGACCGTCCACCCATAATCTTGATCTGAGATCGTCCACCCATGATCTTGATCTGAAAAGGTTCACAATCCTTTAGAAATGTGACAGTACATGTTTTTGAAATCACTTAGCGGGTTTCTTTAACCTTCAAAATAGAAAGAATTTTTTTTGATAAAAGTTAGTAAATTAATTACACAAATGTATTTGATGTGAATACTACGAACGCGGAAGCGAGATTCGTAAGAAAATCACATTGTATTTGAGAGTTAGGGAAACTAGAGTTTCAACTAAACAAATCAACTTACTTTAATCAAAATCAACTGTGAAACAAATAACCTAGACTTCCACTTTTATAGAACACAAGGGGGGTTAGAATTAGGAACCCTAATTCAAATTGAAATAATATTCTACTTAAATTTGGAAACTACTAATAACTCACATTGGACCTCTCCAACAGAGCTTTAAGCTAAAACATAAAACATAAAACATCAAATAAACATAGGTCACACAGAGGTAGACAACCTTATGAGTGATGATTTACATCAAACCCTCTGTTTGAGAAGATTTCATCCACGAAATCTAGGGGGCGGTGCTCCTGAGGAGTCACACACGCATGTAATGTACATCTCAATCTCTTCATCTTTATCTCATAGAATGTGCACGAAATATGTACAGTAAAATTCTTATGAAAATTTTGAAGTCTTCCGTGAAATTTTATATACCCTGCGATTGTATCCGAAAATGGGGTTACAATGTTGTCACTAACATCCTTATGGTGATCGATGCCCAGAACTGAAGTAAAAATTGAAACCCTCAACTAAAAATTCGTTAAAAATCCCTCCCAAAGAAGATCGATCAACGGCAGTTTTTCGGTTGTAATTTGGCACGTATCTTGGTTCGTACACTGCTAAGGTGGAATGGGGAAGCACATACTTAATATGTGTTGGAGTTTGATAGGAGTATGGTGCAGCTTGTTGTACCCAAGCTGCACCTCTTATTCCTCGACACTAATTTCATGGTAAAACCCTAAGGCCTGATTATTGGATCGTAGGGACTCGCTTTGGCGCTGATTATTATCGTTTTCTTTTCTTATTACATACGTTGCCGAGCATCCTCGATTGGACCCATTGTGGAAGTCATTTTTGTCCAAGTTTTGAAGCGGTTCAAGCGGCTGGAACGGGTTTTGGAACGTGGTTTGAGGCGGGTCTTGTTGGGTTGAGCTGGACTTTTGATCCTGGATCAAGCTCGTGTTCAACACAAACATGCCACGTGATATCCAAGCCGGGTCTAGTGGTTCTGGATCTAACTTTAACACCCACATGTGTTGGGCACGTGATATTTTTTAAATTTGCATTTTTGCGTGTAAGAACCCATCTTCTTTCTTGCAATCTGGCTTTCTTCTCATATTTAGGGTTTGTGAGCTAGCAACCTTACAGACTAAAACTTTAACTGGAGGGGTGCTCTGGATTATTTGGGTAACTCCGGTGAGTGCTCTGGTAGCCCCCTTTTCATCATACATTTTTCTTGTTGCCTTTGAATTGGAAATTTGTAGTGCAGTGAATCGACGATATTTCCAATTAAAACGTCAAACGGAGGTACACCGATTACTGCGGCAAATTGTCTGGTGCCATCGCCCTCGCCGATTATACCTTTCCTTGCGGCAGTTTTGCTTGTTTCATCAACTTCACCGGCGAGATCTCCATGACCGGCAACAACATCTGGATCCGACTCGGTTGTCGGCTTCGTTTTGGACAAAAAATTTAGTGGTTTATAACCCACACGCTACCCACGTGAGTGGCTCCACATGCTAGATTCTCGTGCCTCTTCGTCAGTCATAAATAGATTGTTAAATTTATCGCTCCTCGCAGCGATGCTTCCCTCTAGAGAGAGATCTTCAGTTGCGCCCAACAGAGGTGGTTGGGGGGGGGATGGGAAAAAGGCTCCTGCACCCAAAGCCTTGACAAGCTTATCAAACTGATCCTCTATCCTTGCTATACCTTGAGCTAGAGTAGGTTTCTTCATCACGGTTCTTCCACGAGGCATCTTTTCTCTTGAAACTTACTATACTTAGATCTCACGTAGCTCTGGTACCAATTGACGTGAATACTACGAACGCTGAAGAGAGATTCGTAAGAAAATCACGTTGTATTTGAGAGTTAGGGAAACCAGGGTTTCAACTAAACAAATCAGCTGTGAAACAAATAACCTAGACCTCCCCTTTTATAGAACACAATGGGGGTTAGAATTAGGAACCCTAATTCTAATTAAAATAATATTCTACTTAAATTTAGAAACTGCTAATAACTCACATTGGACCTCCCCAACAGAGCTTTAAGCTAAAACATAAAACATAAAGCATCAAATAAACATAGGTCACACGGGGGTAGACAACCTTATGAGTAATGATTTACAACAGGATTGGTCAAGGTTTAAGAGAAGAGTTTATTTTTGGGATTCAAATAAGATTAACCTGGGATTATTTTATGAAATCTTGTCCTTTCTTAAGTATATGTGATTTCTTCGTGAAAGTTACTTGCGAGAAAGGCTTGAATCCCCAATACAGTGTCCCACGTCTGACTACCAAAAATCTGCATTCTCATTCCATCTTCCGCCATCCACAAGTAATCTGAGACTCTAGCAAGATGTTTGTTAAATGCGTCCGACTTTGGATATTTAGCCCAACAAGCAGGCATACATAACGGCTGCTTTAAGAAATTATAATGACTTAGCTAATGGGAGATAAAACACGCGACTTAAGTAATTAACAAATCATAAAATTCTAGTATGAAGATTACCTTTTCAACACATCCAATAGTAAAATATCGACTACACTCATCATCGCTACTTTGAGAGCCTTGTCCCTGAACTTGGACAATGACCAACATCTTAGAACCGGTTTTGCGAACCCGTTCAGTGAATCCCAAATCAAGTCTTGGATTAGGGGTTGGGTGTAGTAAAGATCCTCTTCCATTAAAAATAATTAAGCAAACAAATGAAGATTTTTTATCTTTAACATTAATGTTCTTACAAAAACATTCAAACTAAGCATGAACCTTTGCCTAAACATGGCGGTACTTGAACCATTGTATTTCATTATAAAGTTGAATGTGAATCTCCTCCCTTCGTGAAAGTATGACATCCGTGAGAGGACCGGCGAATCTCTTCCCGTATAAGTATGGCAGGCAAATAAGTATTGCGACAATAATACTACAACTTTCTTGGATGGATGCATAGGCATGAAAGAAGGAAGAAGTCAATGTTGAGTCGCAAGCCCGGAAGCCGTAACTCCAAGTTGATTTGGGTTAGCAATGAACAAACACAAACAAAGAAATACACACTACACCAATTTAAGGTGGTTCGGCAAATTGCCTACGTCCACCGTGCGAAAGAGAGAGAGAGAGAGAGTTTATTCAAGATCCCAATTACAATCATTCAATAACCATTAGCAGTTTTCACTCAAGTATCCTCTCTAATTTGTTTTCACCAAATGATTGTCTAAAACGACAGCTCTAAATGAACTTAAGTTTCCCTTTATATACTAAGGAAACTCTTTACAATCGCTCAAATCTCAAGGCAAGCAAGTGGTTTAAAAACTATAAAAAAAACTAGATTTTGTATTTTTTGCTCGAATGACATCTGAAGTCGTTCGAACGAAATTGGTGTCTCGGCCAAAATTCCAGAGAGTTCTTCAAATGTCATTTGAACAAAATATGAAGTCATTCGAACGACTTGGGCACCTAGGCCAAAATTCTTGGGAGTTGTTCAAGGGTTGTTCGAACGACTATCAGCCTCATTCGAATGACCAAGGCAGCAGGCAGCCCCTACAATTATCTACTTCGATAATGATTTCCCCAAATAAACAAACCAAAATCTGAGCCGAACATACAAACCATCCAAATGGACCTAAACAAACACTCTCCTCCATCAAATGTCCCCAAAGACCCAAACATACAAACAGCCCAAGGAAACCAAAAATCAAAAAACCAAGTATCCCAAAGGACCGAATCCAAACTAAGCGTCCCAATGAACCAAATCCAAACCAGGCGCCCCAATGAACCAATCAAACAAAACGTCCTAAAGGACCAAATCGAACCAAGCGTCGTAAGGAACCAAATCAAAACCAAGCGTCCTAAGGAACTAATCAAACCAAACGTCCCAAATGACCAAATCGAACCAAGCATCCCAATGAACCAAATTCAACCAAATGTCCAAAGGAACCCAAACCAACCAAATGTCCAAAGGAACCCAAACCAACCAAATGTCGCAAGGAACCCAAACCAACCAAATGTCCCAAGGAACCCAAACAAACCAAATGTCCCAAGGAACCCAAATCGACTGCACCAAATAAATGGTTGCCTTCATACTACCGTGAATCAAGTTACCTGTAGTTCACACCAATCCCCGTGAGGGGCCAAATCAATCCAAAGGAAAGAGAAGCACCGTTCCCTTCTTTCTATCTCTATGAATTTCCATATCAAGAGTCTGTTTGTATCGTTGTCTTGGAGGCCTCTTCAAACCGTACAACGATCTATTTATCAATTAACACACATCATCCTTATTAGCAGCAGTAAACCCACTTGGCTGAGTCATATTGATCTTTTCCTTCAACTTCTCATATAAGAGCGCCGTCTTAACATCAAGATGTTGCAATTCCAATTCAAATTCACTATCAAAGCCAATTGGATACAATTGGAGAAGTATTTTACCACTAGACTTGCTTTGAAGCGAAACATCATTTTGAAATCCTTGCTTCCTTTTGTAGACCCATTTAGTACCAATCACCATCTTTTCCTTAGGCAACTTTAAAAGTTGCCAAGTTTTATTCTTGCGAGGAGAATATACCACTTCCATCATTGCTCCCTCCTAATGTTTAGCCGTGCAAGGAACACCATCAACAATCGGTAGTGCATAGGTTACCATGGCCTTCGCCTTTGGAAGTACCATGTCCTTTATAAGCAAACTTGGTTTGCTTACATCTCTCTTTGGCTATTCTTTACGATTGACTCCGCCACTAGAATCTCTTCATCCATACTACTAAATGCTCCACCTTCATCCGTGTAATTATCATTTGGAATATGAACTAGTGGCTCATTACCTATTGTTACACCGGTATATGATCCCCTCTTTTGTACGGAACTCTCTAGCCAATGTGAAGATGTATCAACCTCCACCCGCTGTAATACCCCGCTATGTGCTCAGAGCCAAATAACTTCATCATAGAAGCCTCATCAAAAGTAACATCTCTGCTCAAAATGATCTTTCAGTCTCTCGTATCCCACAACTTGTAACCTTTTACACCATTCTTCTTACCAAAAAAAATGGCCTTCCTTGCTCGTGGATCTAACTTGCCATCCTTAACATGATAGTATGCCAGACACCCAAATATACGAAAAGTATCATAATCTGTAGCAGGTTCTCCTGACCAAGCTTCTATTGGTATTTTGCCCTCAATTTCAGCCGAAGACAACCTATTAACGGGAGAGCATGCATATGTCAAAGCCTCAGCCCAAAATGCCTTGTCCAACCCAGAATTGGACAACATACACCGCACTTTCTCCAGCTAAGTACGGTTTATGCACTCAGCTACCCCATTTTATTGCGGTGTCTCTCAAACCGTGAGTGTCAAACTTTCTCCTCATCCTGATATACTTGCAAGAATGGATCATTAGTGTACTCCCCACCATTATTCGAACGGAGTGGCTTGATCTTTTTGCCGGTCTGAGTCTCAATCAACTTTTTCCACGTCATAAAAATCTCTCGGACTTCATCCTTATTCTTCATAGTGTACACCCAAACATGCCTAGAAAATTCATATACAAAAGACACAAAGTAATGCTTCCCCCCTAGCGATACATTCTTGGAGGGTCCCCAAACATCAGAGTGAACATAATTAAGAGTTCCACGAGTACGGTGGATCACGGTGCCGAACTTAACTCTTGCTTGCATGCCCAGAATGCAGTGTTCACAAAAATCTAATTTGCACATCTTGGCACCTCTCAAAATCCCTTAGCTCGCGAGAACTCTCAAAAACTTTTCTGACGCATATGACAAATGCATATGCCATAGCCGTGTGGTATCTTTAGAAGTGGTCTCCTCCCTTCCCGAGGTATAAACCTCACCAAGAACAGCAGTACCATCAAAATAGTACAAGTTATTACTTCTTCTGTGACCCTTCATTATTACCATGGCTCCCTTAAGAACCTTCATTACCCCATTCTCAGACACAATCTTGCAGCCTTTCGCTTCAAGTGTCCCGGTCGAGATAATGTTCTTACTAATTATCGGAATTTACCGAACCTCATCAATCTCTTTAACCAACCTATTGTGCAACTTTAGACGAATAATACCTATCCCCATGATGTGACAAGGATGATCATTTTCCATCAACACCGCTCCATCTTCTAGTAATTTCAAACTATAAAAACATGCCCTTTCGGGCCAAATGTAATAAGTAGCGCCCGAATCAAAAATCCATTACTTTGTATCAATAACACATGCACTAGATGTTATAGTAAAAGAGAAATAAAAATCATTACCTTTTATTTTTATGTCCTGAGCCAAATTCACAGAAGAGCCCATTTTTCTCGCTTTCTTCTACTTAAGCGCGGGACAATCATTTTTCCAATGTCCCATTTCCTTGCAAAATGTACATTCGACCTTTGTCAAGTTACTCCAGTTTCCCCCACAACTTCTCAATTTCGATCGAGAGTTGTTACCCAATGACTTCTTCTTGTCCGAGGATCTTCCTCGAACCGTTAATACCTCGAATGTAGACTTGTCGGTCTCACGTTTCTCCTTTCTCTGGTACTCGTAGTTTACGATTGCCGCAGTCACATCCATGAATTTTAATGAACTCTTTCCATAAGCTATCGTCGTAACGAAGTGCTCAAATTCTTCTAGAAGTAAGTTCAAGAATAAGAGAGTCTTATCTTCATCCCTAACTACCTCTTTAAGATTTGCCAAGTCGGCCAACAACTTAGTAAAGTCATTTAAATGCTCAGTCATACTAATCCATTATCTCATAGTGAAGCGATAAAACTTCATCTTCAAGTGGAGTCGATTTTGGATGCTTTTTACCTAGTACATCTCCTCTAGAATTCGATAAATTTCTTTTGCGGAAGTTTCATTCATCACAATGTACTAATTGTCTTGAACAAAACAAGAATAAATTTAGCCACAAGCCCTCTTATTCATCTTCCTCCATACACTCTCCTCTATGTCATCCGGCTTGTCCTCCAATACCTCGTCTAAATCTTGTTGACTTAGGGCATCAATAATTTTGCATTGTCACATGCCGAAGTTATTTGTACAATTGAATTTCTCAACTTCAATCTTTGCATTATTGAACATCACCATTATATTTCTTTTCGGGGCCGAAGAACTAGCTTCAACTTCATCTCCCATGTTTCCCTCATTTTTTATGAACTAACCAAATCCCAAAACCAAATTAAAATTGAGAAACCCTAAGTTACATCAAAATCGCGTACCACCGAGGAATCAACCTCGTTCTGACACCAATTGTTGAGTCACAAGCCCAGAAGCCGTAACTCCAAGTCTATTTGGGTTAGCAATGAACAAACACAAACAAAAAAAAACACACAATACCAATTTAAGGTGGTTCGGAAAATTATATATGTCCACCGTACGAGAGAGAGAGAGTGTTTATTCAAGATCCTGATTACAATTACTCAATAACCATTAGAGGTTCTCACTAAAAAATCCTCTCTAATTTGTTCTCACCAAAGGATTGTCTAAAAAGATAGCTCTAAAAGAACTTAAGTTTCCCTTTATATACTAGAGAAACTCTTTACAATTGCTCAAATCTCGAGGCAAGCAAGTGGTTTCAAAACCAAAAAAAAAAAATAGATTTCGCATTTTCGTTCGAACGATATCTAAAGTCGTTCGAACGAATTTAGTGTCTGGGCCAAAATTCCAGGGAGTTCTTCAAAGGTCGTTCGAACGAAATATGAAGTCGTTCGAACGACTTGGGCACCTGGGCCAAAATTCCAAGGAGTTGTTCAAGGGTCGTTCGAACGACTATCAGCCTTGTTTGAACGACCAAGGCAACAGGCAGCCCCCACAGCCATAACTCTTTAGGCATCGGATTGGAGCATGACCAATCGAAAAGTCCAAGAGCCTATGGCACCAAAGAAAACACATATTTAGCACAACCTGGATATATTGCAACATACTCAACGACTATTTGAGTCTTATTTTTGTGGTATGGTCTGGTCTTACCGAGAGCCAAGTCTTTCCCCAAGATGGTATCGATGTTACAGCACCATGGTCACAGATCCATTTTTCGTGCTCTTGCACAAGCGTTGTCTTCTCCTCCATTGGGACCTTCTCCTGGTAAACGCATGCAAATGTAGGATATTATATATAGGATACCTGTTAAACGCATTGCAAATAAGTATTTAATTAACATATTTATACTTTTATATTATATATAGGATACATGTTGAGATATATAGTCCTACATCATACACATAGAGCCTTACACCTCAAAATATAAGATCCTAGGGCTACTCCTCTCATTGCCAATTCGTTTTGTGAGAGAAGTAGCCCAGGATCTTATATTTTGAGGTGCAAGGCTCTATATGTATTTGATGTAGGACTATATATCTCAACAATTGGCAATGAGAGGAGTAGCCCCAATATTTTATATTTTGAGGTGCAAGGCTCTATGTTCGATGTAGGACTATATATCTCAACAATTGGCAATGAGAGGAGTAGCCCCAATATTTTATATTTTGAGGTGCAAGGCTCTATGTTCGATGTAGGACTATATATCTCAACAATACCCAAGTCAACTTTCCACCCGTTACCTGATGACAATGACAGTACATGTAGTGAAGTGTCTTCTTCTTATGTTTCGGCGAAAACATTGTATCTAGCATCCCCGTAATGTACAATACAAAGACCTGCATTTTATAACATTAATTAAGTTATGAATATGCAATCATAAAGTTGACAAGGCCAAGAACATTTTTTTCTTCAGAATACATACCATGGGAGGCATGAAAAATAATGGCCTTCCAATGTTTGCTACCCAGTGCCCATAGCTTGTCTGCATGGCCGAGAAAAATCGGATTGCCTTCCTCAATGCTGTCGTGGCCTTCTCATTTGTTACTTCCTCGTCATCTCGGATCTTCACTGGGGGTATTGTTAGATCATATTTATTTTTGTTCACCTGCAATCGTAGTTGAACTTCTCCGCAAGGCTTAACTTGGAATCTATTTTGGTAGAACTCTTCACGGGCCTTTACAACTTGAGCTCGTTCTTCAGGATTACCTACATCAGGATCAAACTCCCAAGTCTCTCTTCCTACAAAATCATTTGTGCTATACAGCCATTGGCTATAAGGCCCACCCTTGTCTGCAATTTTTGAGCTTCCACATTCCTGTGTATAAGTAGTCGTAAATAAAGATGGCTTAAACACGAACTAAGAAAGTAGCAGCCTTGAACTTAAACAAACCATTTGAATCTGAAAAAAATTACCAGAAATAGAAAAGAAGAACAAACTTAAACGTTGGGGAGGACTAACGAAGGATCCAATAAGACTAGAATAGAGTATTACGCACGTACTTTATACAGCCGCTTGTCTAGTAGGACAAGAAGTTCAGTACTACTACAAAAATACATATGTATGTATAGCTTATATTTCTGTACATGTATAGTAACTGTACCTGTCTGAACCTCGGGCTGAAGAGACGAACACTGAGTTGATATTATTATTTGTTAAAAGAAAGAGAAGGAAGAAGGAACGGGTTTTTTAAGCTGTTGCTGGTATATAGCAGTATTCCTAGCTAGTCGAGAAAACTTTTGGTGGTATATCACTTCATTGCTGTTAACATTTGCGAAATGATTCCAGAGCTTAACTACCAACCAAGCTTGAATTATAATACAGCATATTCTTTTAGTAGATTTAATAATAAAGAACGGATCAGGCGATGTCTCTTGCTGTTTAAATTGCTAAATGGGAGATGACAATATTTCTTGCCATCCAAAAGTGCCAAATGCCAATGCAGTCCAATATACCGGCCGACATGGCAATCGTAGTTTAAAAATAAGCAGGACAAAAACTTATCGGGAATTGACGGTGCTTGGGATACCTCTAGCGTAAAAAAAAAAAAAAAAAAAAAAAATAGGGAGATAGAGAAAGTCTTGAGTTTCTCAATACAGGCCGAAGGGGAGAGCCAGAAAAAGTTTATTGAAGACAGGGTGCAATAGTTTTCCACAAAGTGAAGAGTTTGTTGTTCAGTGAAAGCGCTGTTGGCAGCAAGTTCTTATTCTTTTACGTGAACAAAATCGTTCAAGCATGGTGGCCTTGCTCCGTGGATAAGATATTTCCTTCTTCACTATACAAACCTCAAGTAAAGAGTAGTCTAAGAAAATGCGTAAGCTTCTGCCGCAATTTATGAAACCAGAAGCCCTTCAGAGATATGTCTTTATTAAGGATGGGATTGCAAAGCAACACCTAGAGACCAAATGGGATAAAAAGAAGGAAGTCATGGTGCATGTTCCCACTAACAAAAGATTACACTTTCTCTTTAGCTTATCGATTATTCTTCACCATAGATAACCCGGAACATGTGGCAAAACTTTCCGTGGAAGGCTAGGGTCATCAATGGCAACCTTGACCTTGATGGCTTAGTCCATTGTTTCACTATCAAAGGGTGGCTGTTGTGAGCTACCTTCTTATATAGGTCTAGCAAGAGAACCACATCATCTATCACCACTGCAACAAAGAGAGGACTAATGGGTTCCCTCTTGTCATTTTCATGAACTTTGAGACCGAGACCTTCAACTAAATGGGTTTGGTTTCAGTATCATCCCCATCAACAACGAATTAAGAACCATGCACATTTTTCCGCACATTGTGCTTATATTTCTCTAGAATTGGATTACACACTTGTTGTATTCATACATTTTTCGCACCAACACTTGCATATATGATTCTCATATGCTTCTGATTGATTTCACTATCATCCATTAAAGTATGTTTTATTTCACTAATTTTCACTTTTACCTAATTTAAGTATGTTTTATTTCACTATCATCCATTAAAGCCATCCTAGTACCCTTGTATTCATAGCTAACAGACATAGAGCTTTCAATTAAATAGTCTTAATCTCTACTGAATCTTTCGTAACAGAGGAAGATTATGAACTTGTTAGCTGTATCGCAATTCCCAAGACTACAAATCTCCGCTAGCTTTAAATCCTTTAATGGGTTTTGAATCTTTTGACTGTGATTTAATCCATAAAATCTTTCTTTCGTAAAATTGCATTGTGTTCATGACAGTATGTGTAATAGCCTAATTCCGGGCGGACTTAGCCTTTACACCAAATATGTTTAGAATGCTCAAGAATAGTAAACAATAATCAACAAGATAATTAAGCGTGGAAAACCTTTGAATAGGTTAAAAACCACGACCTCCCTTGAGGATTTTGATAAAAAGAAGATGATCTTATTGAGATTGCTAACTTATTACAATGGGTGCTCTGGGTATCTGGAATTTTAGAGTAAGGATTCTTCTGTGTCGAATTACCCGTATTTAATCTGTAGTTCTCTGGTCCTATTTATAGGTCTTATCATATGACCGTTTGACGACCATTAATATTCTTAATAATGGACGTTACAAAGTATATGTAAGATGCTCTTTGACCAGATTATTTAACGTTTTGATCTCTGTTGTTGTATAATGGCTCTATTGATGACTGTACACTAGCATAAATCAAACTGTAATGTGGAGGTCGATAGTGATGACTCGAACTAAGGAATGTTGAACATATCTTTAGTTGTGCTTCCAGTATACTGATGAGGTCGAGGATGAAGCTTGAGTCTGAGATACAAAATAAGCTATTACAAGACGATTCTCAACCAAGAGCACGAGGAGCCTCATGTACGAGTGGTGTTGGTTGAGAAATTTGTGTTGTATTTGTTTCTTGATGTTATTGTCTTGATTCAGATTGTGTCACGTGCTTTGTTGGCGAGATCGAAAGTTCGTATGTAGTTCGAAGATGAAGCATGAATTCGAGAAACGAAATAAGCCACTACAACTGCCCCCTCTCAGCCAACAGTATGAGGAAACTTATGGGCGAGTGGTATTGGTTGAGAAGTATCATAAATGTCGCAGTTAATATCTGGGAACACTACCAAAAAAAGGGCCTTTGGCAACATGCACATATAGCTTTCGGCAACAAACTATGTCTGTCGCACGTTTACAACAGTCCAAGTCCACTGCCATATCTCCAAGTCTGTTGCGCTAATGTTTTATTAAAATTAGACCTCGAAATACTTTCATGGTTTTTCACATCTCTCTCCCAAATTATTCCGCCAAAATCTTCCATCTCTTTCTCAAAGATTTCCCCCACAAAATCTTTCTCTCCCACAATTCAAGAACGAATCTGTTATGGATAACCTCATGTTTCCCCACGTTTATCTCCAAATTCTCATTTTCCCAAGTTTTTGTATATTTTGTGGCATCTCTTTCTGTGTCGTTAGTGGTTCTCGTACTCCTCTGCAATCAAAGGTATCTCCCCTTACCTTTTCTTCTTCTTCTCTAAGCAGCAATAAAATTTATATTTGATAAAGTTATAGTTAGGGTTCCAATTCAACTTATTTTATGAAATTAGGGGTTTTAGGTAAACACTTATGGTTTTCAATTATAGGTTTTCAAGTTATAGGGTTTTCAAATTATAGGGGATTACTTTTATAGATTTCTATTTAAGGTTTTGCTTCCATAAATTTTAGTTTAAGGGGTTTGCTTATTTGGATTTTGATTTTCCTATAATCACTACTTTATCATTCACACTAATCCCTTTAAATTCATTAACATATTATGTTGGTTGTTGAGGGTTTTGCAGCACTTGGTAAATTGTTGGAATCGTAAGACTGTGTAGTACACATTCTCCTAGTGATAGTCAATTCTCATAGATAAACACACAATATATGCATATAATCTTCTATTTACTTTCTCGGTGTACTCATACAGTATTTCTTCTTTGTGTCATGTTAACTTATTGTACCATTTTATTTTTAAATAGGAACGAGCTTTATGAAGTTGTTGGGCCCGAGCGTACCAAGTATACTCGTGCAGTATTTCTTCCACATTACTTATCTTGTGCTCATTGCATCTATCTTAACCCCTGTGGTGGATGTAGTCAGCGACCTTATATTGTCTGCTACAGTATGCTACAGTGACACCTTTTTTAAATTAAATTGACTTCATGTAAGTAAACTTTCTTGCATATCATTCGCCGAGATTGCACAACTACAAATTTCTGGTTAAAAATAAAGTGCAGTATACATATGATATTAGAAGTCCAATGTTCCACAAGACTTGCTCTGCATATTCTTTGTGTCGTTTATAGGTTTTTCCTTCTAATGGCCATCATTGCCTCTAGTTCACCTAATTCCCTGCTTAGACAAGCCACGATTTAGACCATCCAGCAACACACATGCTTTACACCATTTATGGCTAGAAATATAACCACAACGCTCACATGTCCCCTGCTCTGGCATTTTTGTAGAAGTTGATATCCTAAATTTTTCACCTGATTTGATGATATCGAGTATGGCTCTAGGTCTGATTCTTTCCAAATCTTTAATAAACTCACGAACAAAACCACGGTAAGCATTAGAAGAATAAATACATTCAGTGGAGAAGTTGTCCAGCTTCTTGAATATGCATACATAGCAATCCCTTTCTCATAGGTGTATTTAAAAGGCGATCAAAAATGATAGGATGACTCCTAGGAAGAACTCACATCGGAGGGTTTTCTATGGCTTTAAAAGAACTGAATGAATGCCTATAGATCAAAGTCCAAGAACACGTCAAGTCCAATAACAGGGCAAATGCCAGGGTGTGCTGAAAAAGGCCTAATAATGGGAAAGCAAAGGGGTGTGTTGAAGGACCTAAGTTGGGGGAGGCATGTCAAATGAACATAGTTGGGGGAGGCAGTAAATGCGCACATGATTCTCGCTATAGTTGGATCAAATGACATATATTGGATTGATTTTTGTTGAATTTAATACTTGGGAAATGCCCCATCTTTGATTATGTGAAGTTGAGGCATTTTTGGAATTTTGATTATAGATGTTGCTTATTAGGTTTATTTTTTTTTCCTAGTGATGAGTTATTTAAAAAGCTTGAAAAGGAGTGGGCGGTGGCGGCAAGACTACCTCACATCAGGTGGTCATTACACAATGGGAGATACATGAGTTATGTTGGAGATGCGGTCATGGTTAAATGGCTCCAACATTTATAGCCAAGTCCTTTCTAAATTACTTTCGCAGTTATTGAGTCACTAACCCACTCGTCCAATCTTATGTAAACATTATTAACTGAAAAAATAGTACCTTTGATTCAGGAAACATTGAAATTTTTTGAGGATCAAATTGTTTGTAAATTTCCTCTCTTTAAAATGAATGAAACTAATTATTGCTGAAGTTAGGATACATTTCTTGTATTCTGTTACTGCTTGGGTATTTCCTTTGAATTAACTTTTCTAGAAAAGATTGAGGGAACCACTCAAAGATTTGCCCTTAATGGAATATTTGCATTACAAGTTCGAAGTGTTGATCCCTTTACCTGGAACCATAGATTATTTATATACTGTGGTGCCTTTTCATATTTGGAAAGTGTCTCTGATATAGGTAATCCTTAAGTACTCATTTTATGTTTCTACTATATGGTAGAGCTAATGTACAGCTTTGTCCATTGTGTACAACTTGTGCAATCACAGCTTTGTATGCAGCAGAAGTCCAAGTTACTCAAGAATTGCTTATATATTTAGCTTGCTCTTCTGGTCCAAAAGTAATGGAAAAACATAACCAACTCAGAACTTCATCTCATAAGCTTTTAAAGCCTAGCTCGGACTCAAAAAATGCTGAGAAAAGTTTTAAAAATAAAGTGGGAAATAATGTTATTCGCCTTCTTAATTTTGCCTATGATTTTAACTGTGAATGTATATTTGATATGCTCTTTCGTCTTGTATTCATTATTAAGTGATTGAAGTGTTTTTCTCTGAACACTTTCAAGGGAGATGAGATACAGAAGATACTACACATTTACTTAAAAATAGCGAGTCAGCTGAGCATCAACTGGAAGAGTATTCTTGCTATATCTTGCCACAAGTACATACTTTTCTTATCTAACCATGATATGGCATTGATAGGGTGATAATAGAGTAATTGTTAAGCTTTGTCCCTCTCTTTCTCTTTGGGCTTCAACTTGTCCAACAGTTGTTCCATTTTCAATGTCCATAGTCAGATAGAATTACAAATATATTGGAGTTTCAGAGATTTCTTTCCTGCTTTGGTGTTATTCACCTTTCCTTGTGCATCTATTTCCTTGAGCTCTACTTTGATAGAAACATTAATCAACTACAAAGTATCTCATAAATTCAAATTGTGAGAAAGTGTAATCCTCTAAGCCACTAAGCCTAATGCATCTATATTCTTATGATTAAAAATATTTACCCCCAGAGGGATAGCTCGTGGAAAGACAAAGACAAAAGGAGACTAACATAAACACAAATTAACAACCCGAAGCAAAGAGCACAATCATCAAGAGCCTGCTTAGCGCGTTAACTCCCAACATCACGTCCCATCTTGTTACAAAACATTCAAAGACAATATATGTGAAACCATCATAAACCTTAGTCCATGAGTTAAGAATAGCCTTATGAACACGGATGATAAGAGGGATGCTTTTAGCATTTCCATTAAACTCCTAACCTCTTTCTCAATAGTTTATCGTAGGATGTGTAAGTAACTACTCTCCAAATATTAGCTAGACATATGACTCCACCTGCTTCAGTCACCATAGTCAGTTCACAGGCATCTTCAATTTTTTATTTTTTTGAGGATATCAATCTCATTGTTACAAGCTGGGTAGTGTTGAATACATGGTCTAGTGGGAGGGGTACGTTTGTGTATGTAAATTTCTTAGACATTCTTCAGCTAATTATAATTTGAGCTTTCAGTTATTGGCTGTAAAATATTTTTACATTACAAGGGTTGTACTCCTAAAATATCTATTTCACTCTATATATATTACAAACAATAAAGTTATGGAACCTTAAGCGATCCAAAATTTATCTTTCTTCTCTCTATATTCTTTTTTCAATTTGTGGGTTTATGTTAACTTATTGAAGTAGTAAAGCACAGATACTATTTTGCCATATGTGTTGTAGATATATATGATGCATGGATGGTTGTAGATGTATGTGACAAGATAGTAGAAACTCTTTGCAGCAAAAGCAAGAATCAACACTTCAAGGCCGATTTCAAAATCTCTTTTTATCCTAGGAAGGTGTGACTCTCTCTCTTTGATACATACTAGTATGTTGCACTTCCTCTATTGATAGTTATTGACTTTGTTATGCGGTTAACATTTGTACTTTGTCTTTTTTTAGTTCTCTAAGGAAAGACAGCATATTACTGGCTGGAGACACGTCACAGTTTATTTCTTCCAAAGAAGCAAATATTAATATACTGGAAGAACCAGGGCACCTGAACTGGTACCATCACGATAAGCATTGGAATGATAAATTTAACCACGTCGTTGGTATCGTCCATACAAATTACTTAGAGTATATTAAGAAGGAGAAGAATGGGGCGTTCCAAGTTTTCTTTGTGAAACACATAAACAATTGGGTGACCAGAGCATACTGTGACAAGGTATTGTCTAATGCATATTAATTCTTCTTTGTTAGGCTCAGCTTGTCACTATCTTGTTGTCCATTAAAAAATGTTTTCCTTTATATGCCATCGGCATGCCATCGGCATGCCAACTTCATGTATTTATCAATTAGTTGTGTGAAAAATCTAGATCATGCGCTGAATTTTGTTTGATCATCTGCAAGTTCTTACATGAACATTAGACCCACAACAATCAATCCCTTCCAAAACTACTATTGGATTCGATGGAGTAAACCTGTGGAACCATGGTATTGTATTCCTTCCTCTGCGTGATACGGTCTTAATATCAAAAATGAAACACGTCTTCTAACTCTGACTTGTTGTGTATCTGTTGGAGTTTTTAATGCGTATCCATATCCAGGTATTCCTACTGGTGCTTACTTAATAGTAGTATTACATGTAGTTTTATGCTGAATTTCTGTTTAATGTATCAAAGAAATAATAGTTAACTGTGATGGAAATTATAGGAAACAAGTGCAACCTTCTTTGCTGTAGCTCTGGCATCAAAGAAATCTGAAGAATCACGTCCCAGCTCTTCTAATATGGCACCACTGATGAAGTAATCTCTTCAAACTGCTGCCCTCAATCATCTACAGTAACTAAACCCCAGCAAGGTTCAGACATGAAAGAGTCACTTAGTTGTGAGGTAATCTGGGAAACAAGATTTTTTGTACTTAGAACACGTTTTAGTTCTTAATACTTTATGTTCTGTTTATTGGCAGAGTAATGCTTCATCATCACAAGTAGTTGGTGCCAAAGAGTTTGAGAGTGGCTTGAATGAAGAAATAGCTTCATCAACTGCAATTGCTATGATAGATGGCAAAAAGTATGAGGTCGTACCTGAGGCTCTTAGTATTGGAGATGAATGCCCTTCTTGAAAGGCTCTTAGTATTAGAGATGAATGTCCTTCTCAATAGCTATGATTTTATTTAGAAGAACATTTATTTTAATTTATAGAATCGCAAATTAATTATTAGAAATTTGGTATTTTTTTTAATTAATATAACATTTTTGCCACGGTTTAAACATTTATTGTTATTATTATTTTTAAATGAAAAAAGAATTTGCGACAAACAATATCCGTTTCCAAAGACATCTTTTTAGCAACATAAAATAACTTTAGCAACAGAGTTCAAGTGTTGTTGTTGGCGGTGTAGCCAAAGCTGTTGTAACGGACTAAACCAATTGCTAAAAGTCTAACAACGGCAACAAAATTTATCCGGCGCAGAAACATTACCTTTGGCACCAGACTTTCTCCTTTGCATCCCTATGCGCAATACCTCCTATGGCAACACTTATGCTACAAACATTTTCCATTGCGAAAGGGCATTTAACCCATTTTTTTGGCGGTGGAATCATTTCTAATGTATATTCATGAGTATCTGTTTGTGGTTTTTTGGTTTTCGAGAACAAATGGTTCTAGTCAATGTTGTTTACATGGGAACTCCTTCTGACGATGGGAATTTAAAGGATCTTCTTTAAATGCTCATCATAGTATAAAAAGCAATTGGAGGTGAGTCTGATGAACTAAGTCTTCATCTCTGATTCCTTTCTTATCTACTCTTGACCGTTGAGAAGAACTTAACTGTTGAGAGTATGGTGACTACCAGGAACCAATCTCGTGAGTCTAGGATTCAAAGAAAAATGGAGGAATTGCATATTCGGTACTTTGGATACCAACCTCTTCATTTGCCGACATCGATTCCTGTGTTGCCTACCTATCACCGCATGTCATATGAAGAAGTGATGGAGGCGGGGGATGATTATTATCAGATGGCACAATTTCACTACCAACTGACATCTGAGGCGGAGCGCCGAAATGGGCTACGTTTACTAGCGGATGAGGCTGTTACAACTGAAGATGAAGTGGTAGGAATTCATCTGAGGGAGTCTCGCCGGTATCCTGCTAGTGATTAGGTAATTTCTAAAAAATAGAACCGTCCGTATGTCTCTTGCATGAGAAGTGGGGGTTATGGTGAACGAGGTGACGATGATGGAAGAATCATTTTTTTCCATGGACCATAGATATTGGCCATGAAGAAGATCTTTAATATGTGATTTCTAGTTCTAACTGTTTCCTAGACCTTGTAGTAAGGGATCAGAGTTTGGAAGTTGCTTCAGTTTTTCATCATCTCTCCTGTGGACTACTAAAAAGTAATTCGAACTGTAACTGTCTAAAGTAATCTGTCAGAATTATTTGGAATATTTTGTTATCTGTAAAGTATTCTGTAAGAGAAAGTTTTGAACTAATGAAAATGTCTTCGTTCTGGTCTTTTGACTCTTTGTGTCAAACTTATTTATGTTGTCTTCTATTATAAAATATGCATAATTTTATCAGGTGGTATGATAGGGAAAATTGATCTGTAAGGATTTTAGTATATTGTAGTTGATGGTAGTGATAGGTGGAGTTTAAAAGTTAAAGGAGTTTAAAAATATAGTGATAGGAAGTAGATATTTTTTGTGAGATGACTTGGAGGATGGAAATATATATGGTTTTCTGCAACCTGTGTATTTGAACTGGATGGCATAGTGTCTCCAAATGTGAAAAATGATTGATATTGATCTGTAGGTGTTATTGCTTGACTTACTTGATCTTGCACATTGCCAACTGTATATTTGCTCGTATAAAATAGGAGGAGATATTTCATAATATGGAAGGGACGACCTGTCACAATATTTGATGCTGATATTCTGCGGTCCCAAAAATGTACTTAGAAAATATTCCTTTCAGCAAAATCTGTACGGTGATCAGGATTTGCAGTGATCTTTTTCATGGCTATAAAGTAGTGATTCTTGGCTGTTATGATTTGTTTCTTCTGCAGCGATAAATTTGAGGTGTATGTAGTGTGGTTTCTCATGGTGAGGACTTGTCCTCAGCGTGCTCATCAGGCAGCCGATGGTCGCTTTCATATCAAGGTTGCTAAACTCTGTGAGCGGTATTTTTATCGATTGCCTTATGATGTTCTGGTACCCGAATGGTCGTTGAATCTCATTGGACTAGATGAAGAAGGTAAGCGTACAGAGTATGATCAATTTTTCTGGTGCGGTGTGTTTTGTAGGTCACTACTGAGTGCCACAATGTGGGAACTAGCTGTCCGACAGCTCGCGTGTGACAAGATTGTTGAAGAGGATGCAAGGGCTGCAAGAGGAGAGATAATTATGTGTGAGGAGGCAAATGATCGAAGCTACTTTAGATGTGACTGAAGAGATCGATAAGCTCGATGTGAGAGCTCGTATGAAGTATTCAATTTTTAATATTCTGTGTTGGTATCCAAATAAATGTAAGATGATGAATGTTTAATGTCTCGATTTGATTGAATAAGAATAAAATATTTTATTTTACGATTTTTGTACGGATATTTATGGAAGACAACTGTAGGATTTTAACAACTGTATAGATCTCTTCAAATTTTGAATATTGATCTATTTTAGGAAAGTTGTACGACCTTGGTAGAGTATAAAAGCATGGTGATTGGTCGTTTATACTGTGTTGAAGAGAAAGTGTAGAATTTTTAATGATAGGCAATAAAGACAGACGTGATGACAGTAAACATTATCACAGAAGTTATGATAACGCTGTTACTCGAAAAGACGTGCCTGCAAAGGTAGTAGGGATGGCTTACGCATGTCAGAAGGAGCCATTGTTTCATAAACTAAGGGAGAGTATAAAATTGGTATCTCTCTCCCTTATAAATTACCTGCAGTTTCAGAGAGAGAAAAAAGTGGTGCAAATCTTATTCTTAAGGAGAGGAAACATTTAAGTTCAGAGTGATTTGAAAATGAAATCTTTATCAGGCGATAGAAAACTATCGAGGAAGCGACAAAAGCGCTCATTCTCGGCAAGACATCCGGGCAAAGCAAAAGATTGTTATTCTTCAAGTACATGTTGGTAATATAATGCTCTATACGTTTGATTTGTTTAGTAATCTGAATGATATGTGTAGTAATTTGTTTGATATTTGTAGTAATCCGTTTGATATGTGTAGTAACCTGTTTGATATGTATATATGATATTATAGAAATTTTAGGATTTTTGAATAAATATGAAAGAGTTTTAGAGTTTGAGAATTTTTTGTATATGAACAGACTTTAGAGAGAGAAAATGCTTGCTTGAAGAAGGAGAGGGAAAAATAAAATTATTGATTATTACTTTTTGTTTTGGGAAATTATAAGGTAGACGTGTTAACTGGGTAGAAGGTGGGGTTATGATTTATGTATGTAGTGTAGAGATAATGATAAAATATGTTTTGTATTTGTAGGTCCAGTATGCATTCTAAACTTAGTATTCCTAGTAGTAGATTTGTAGTATCTTTGAGTTCATATGAAACATCGTCTTCGGGGAGGGAGGACGATTGTAGTGCCATTGAAGAAACTGTAAATAGTATAGAGATAATCATAAAGGTTGGAGGGTCTAGTAATATTGCAGCAGTAATGGTGAAAGAGGATAGAAAAGAAACAGATAAAGTTTTTATCATATATCCAGAGGGAGTAGATGTAGGAAAAGAATACTTGAAATATAAAAAGAAATTGCAGGGAGAATGGGGAAGTTATGTGGAGGATCAAGGTCTCTGGTTCAGGGCCTATGACCCTAGGAAAGGGGAAGATGCGGTATACTATCAAGTCCCATGCTTAGAGAAGTGGAAGAACGATAGATGGATTAGTGAGGAGGTGAATCTCTCATACTATAATGGTCTCGGGCTATCAGGCCCGAGTGATGGGTTTTTATGTTTTTTGAATCAGGTCAATATGGCCTTAAAATTCCTCTGACCTACTTTCAGAAAGGGGTCATGAATGTATTACAGTGTTGCCCTGCCCAGTTGAATATGAATGTTTAGGAGATGATGATGGTATGTGAGGCACTGAATGAGAAGTGGAAAAAAGAAGGGACTGCTAAGCAGTTCGAAGCTAAAGATGTAATAAAATTTTATAAATTAAAATATGTCGAGGGTCGAAGTAGTGGTTACCTGTATAGTGATTCATCTAGGCTAAAATTCTTTGATTTCAAATCTGCGGGTAAACCATGGAACGACCACCTTATGTGGGTAGAGGGTAACTGTATATAGGTTCCAGATGAACCAGCGCCTAAACTGAACCATATATATTATAATCTGAGTAACTAATATTGACCAATCTTTAAATAACCAATAACTTGTCTTCAATCTACTACTTAATGTTGTGTTCCTTGCTTTGGAACCCAAGCCTTCATCTATGCCTGATAAGGCTACTTTGTTCGACTGCATTGCTCGAGATCAGGATGAGCTAAAACAGGTACTTGGTAAGCTCGGTATCCGTAGGGATAAAAAGGTAGATTCCGTAGTACCCAAAGTTTAACGAGCTCACGAGAAATGTGCTATGGCTGAAGGGAAGGTTTACCTGACTGTGGATGATGTTCTTAGTCTTCCACCTCCTGTACCTCAGACCAACAAACAGAATACTCGGAGGTCCAAGAAGTCAACTCGGAAAAGTACCTCTGCCACTGGGGTGGTAGCCAAAGAATAAGATGTCGCCAAGACTATTTTTGCAGGTGTGGAAGAGAAGCTGGAGGTGAGTGCAGTTGCTCCTGCTGAGGTCAAGAAGAGCTCAATGAAAAGAAAAAGGTATGATGAAGAGGGTAGTTCCCAAACTAATCCTCATACCACAACTAAGATGAAAGAGTTGGAGCTGAAATATTATCTGATGGCTGGGACAGATCCAGAGCAGCTCGACAATGAGTACCATGAACATACTTTTGCGGTATATGTTGAAAATCATTAATTGTATTTGTATTCAGAATAAAAACTATTGTACGAATTTGTCTCTGTGTATGTTTGTATTGGCAGCTCTCGATGCTGCTGAAGGGGGCAAAAAGGTGTCTGGGAAAGAGAAGCGAGGAGTTCAGGGCTCTTTCGGTGAAGTTTAAAGCTTAATCTGCTCGTATGAAGGAACTCGAAGCTAAGCTCAAGCTAGAGAAGGAGAAGAGAGCTGAAGATGCTACAGCGACTGTCGAGGTCACAAAAAAGTATAGCGATCTGGTAAAGCATAACGATGTTATGTCAAAATCAGTTGACGCACTTTTAGTGGAAAGAGACCACCTCGTCCAATCATATTATGATTTTAGATTTAGTGTAGCTGATGTAGAACTAGGACGAACTGGTAGATATAGTAAAATAGTCTTTCCTTCAGAGGTTACTGACAAAGGGATGGCTGATGTTGCTACTACAACATAGAAAGTGTCAGATCTTCCACCAGGATGTGTCGAGCCAGTCCTATCTGTTGAGAAAGTATTAAACCCTCTATTAGAGCGTACTAAACCAATTCCTCTTCCTGGGAAGACATTGGATCTTTCTTCAGAACCTGCTGATCCAGTCCATCTTGTTGGGTAATCATTAGAGGCTCCATCTGAGATAGAAATCAGTAAGAATCTCTAAACCTTCTGCGGTATTCTGTTTTTGATTTGATTCAGTTCGTGTGATATCAATGTTATTGAACTCTGTATTGTCATACTTTGCTGAAGTTGGAGTAATGATTTGAAGCATGTTCATCTTGGATGTCTGTATTATAACAAAATATTTGTACTCTGTGTAGGAGATAGAGTGACTGAAAAAACTAATTATGAACTGGAGAGGTCATTGAGTAGAACGAGGGATTCTGTGGCTCATATTCAACAGGTACTTAATAAAATTAAATATGAGAGAAAACAATTTAAACTTAATTCTGAGAAAACATTTAAGGAGTTATATGACCTTCAGTATAGATATGCTAAGATAAAAATAGAGATGGACGATGTGTTAAGAAAGGAAAAGGAAATTGGGGCATTAGTTCGAAAACCAAAATAGTTAACCAATTTTAATGACCCGAGTGATAGATCTAGGTGTCAAAATATGCTGATAGCCCTGACATTGTATTTTGAGGTCGAAGTAGATAGTGAACGAGGTTTAAAAGAAGCTTATATAGAGCTTTTGAAGGAAAGAGATGCAGTTCTGGACCTAGCTCGAGTTATATATATTTTTAGCACAAGAAGCATATAATCATCATAGTTTAGAGGCGAGAAAGTGTTCTGCTCGCGCTGGTGTGTCTATTATATGGGGCGATGTAGAACCTTTATCTGATATGTTTGGTTTTTTGTAGGATCGGAGGGCCATGAGAATTGCATTTTTCAGGATAAGAAAAGAACAAATAGAGGTTTAGCAATAATTAGATGGTGAGTTAAAGGAGTTACATGATGAGATATCATAGCATGCAGAACAAAAAAAGTCTTTAGCGACGTGATTGCCAAAAGAAGTGACTGCTCGAATGTAGATAGAAGCTGATATGAGGGCTTTAGGTGTATTGCAAAAGGAAATGTACCAGCAGCTGCACAAGGCACATATATAATTGAAGGAGTATCTATATCCGTCTCGAGTAAAAATTATTGCTCGAACAGAACATGAGCTTCATATAAACAGTGTGGCGAGGGTAGAGAACGAATTTAGGAAGTTCATAACAGAATGTGGGAAGGATTTTGATGTGGAGAATGCCAAGGCTAAAAATTTGTGGTTTAATAAAGATGAAGGTGAATTTGCTGGTGAAAAACTCATTCCTAGATTGAGGGAATTTTCATCATAAGAGGATGAGGAGGAGGTCAAAAATCTAACATCTCGATTACGGCGCAAACCCCGTCTGCAGGAGGTGGTGACCTTTACAACACCTATAGATATTCAAGTAACAAGTAGAAAGAGTTCGAGAGAGAAATGGTTATCCTCACATATCTCGAAGAAGCGAAAATAGGGTATTCTCGTTTTCTTTTACCGGCCCTGCATATGTGTTAGATCTTTGTGTACTATTGTGATGATAATTATAATCTATTTTCTGTGATAATAAATAGAAGGATGTATCTAAATTACTCAGATACCATATTCTTGATTTAAACTTGTTAACTTTGGCATATAATTTGTTGGTATATGCGAACTATTATAAATGTAAACTGTTATGACTGATGGAACTGACGGCTAATCAAAGTCAATGTGACACGTTACGTACCCAAAATAAATAATTGAGCGCTCAGCTAAGTTTGTGTCAGGGAGCATTACAGAGAGTTATTGTATTTGAAGAAAAAATTAAAGTGGAGATTTTAAAAGAGCGACGTACAGTAATCTGTGTGACGGAGACATTCTGAGAAAAAGATGCTCACCTAGCCGTTGCACTGAGAAAATAGAGGGTTTAAAAGAAGTAATAAGGAAAAAGGGTGTTGAAGCTATAGGCATCTCAGAACAAGCTAGCCAACAAGGGGAAAAATTGATATCTGCTCGAACCTAAGTTATAGAACTGTTGGCAGTAGTAGAGGAAGAGGAAATATTGCGAAAGACTTGCAATTTCAAGTAAATATGCTCGAGGCAGAGATAGCCGATATGCAAGTTCGTGCTCGTAATTATGAAATTTGTAGTGAGTTACTGATGTGATGGTAAAGAAGTTGGAAGAGGTCCGCATTCAACAGAGCGAAGACATAATCATGGCTTAGAGCAAAGTACATATGTTAAATTATACTGTACAATCACGGGATTTAGATATCGTGGAGCACCGAACAGAAAATGACAAACTACGAGACGTGAATAGGAAGCTTGATGTTGAACCAATACAGACGGAGATACGTCTCGATGAAAGGAGGGTAGAATTTGAAGGCCGTGAAGTTAAAATGGAGGGGTCAATATCTTTGATTTATCATATGGAAGAATTCATAACAGTGCTGGAATCTCGGAAATCTGATGTGGGGGATAGAAAACGACGAATGGAAAAATACTGTGATTATTTGGAAGTTACATTGAAAGAAGCGCAAAGTAAGCTTATTGAGCTTATTCTTTGTAAATAGGTGAAAAGTGATGAAGGTGATGTGTGCGAGAGAGAGATGATAGCAGTGATTTTGTTCTTCGTATCAGAGTTTAAGAGACTGGAAGTAGAAAGTAAAATAGTATATGAAGGTTTAGTTGCCAAAGGTATGCAGTGTGAGATGGAGTTAATACGATCTAAGTTTCTAGATCCCATGATGGCCAGAATTGGCTCTCTTAAACAGAGTATGGTTAGAGAGGGAAAGAAAATTATTATAGGGAGAATGCCCTAATTTATGTATCAACGGCTGTATAAGGGTTGTGCACGTGACGTTGGAAGACCTTCTAATTTAGGTAATGATTCGAGTGATAGTTCTAGTGAGGAATAAGGTTTAATGAAAGTGATAAGGTTTTATGTATACAAAACAAGTATAGTAGATAGAGTGTATAATGAAATGAAATGACTAATGGCAAAAGAACGATCTGTACTAACCTTACGAGGAACCAGCGGTAATGCATGGGTTGGATGCCTATTTAATAGAATGATTCCAAAGGTTTTTGTATATTAGATGGTTACTAAGGCAACAACGTAGAAGAACATAGAAGATCGGTTTGACTAAAGCCATAAATGACCTGTAATGTGATACATGATCGGTTTGGCCAAAGCAACAAACATTCTATAATGTATAGATGATCAGTTTGGCTTAATCAAATAACGATCTGTAATGTATAGATGATCAGTTTGGCTGAAGCAACAAACGATCTGTAATGTATAGGTGATCAGTTTGGCTGAAGCAACAAATGATCTGTAATATATAGATGATCGGTTTGGTTGATGCAACAAACTATCTGTATAGATGATCAGTTTTGCTGAAGCAACAAATGATCTATAATGTATAAATAATCAATTTGGCTGAAAAAACAAACGATTTGTAATCTGTATATAGAAGTACTTGTTGGATTTACTAAAAAAACACTATAATGTAGAGCAATCAAACACAAGTATTTTATTGGTGTAAGATTGACGTACGACGAATATGTTAGATAGAGTACTGTATGAAGTAGTTTAAAGTACCCAGATGTATGGGGATCCAACATAAGTCTTTTATTGATGTATGATCGTCATACAAGATGATAGATTGATTGTAGAAAAGTACACTATGATAGATTATTATCTGCGATACAGCTTCAATCTCCCCATTTTCTAAGGATTAGGTATTCGTTCTCCATGTTTAGTGGTGAGATCGTAAGAACCAAGGTCACTTTTTCCAATAATGACAAAAGGACCTTCCTAATTTTTGGACAGTTTCCCTGCATTGACTTATTTTCTGTGTTTGGGAATTTCTCGTAGGACGAGCTCTTTGATTTTGAACTCTCTATGACGAACGCGCTTGTTGTAAGATCGAGTTAAAGCTTGGTGGTATCTTTCTAAATTCATGATTGGTCTGTCCCGAGTCTCTTTGATCCAATTCATGTTACATGCAAACTAGAATTAATTTTCTTTATCTGTCATGGTATGGTCGCGTATTGGGTGATGATACTGAGTGGGGATGATTGCTTTTGTACCAAAAGCCAGGAGAAATGACATGCATCCAGTTGATACTGGAGGTGTTGTTCGATATGCCCATAATACATGTGGCAATTCCTGGGCCCAGTTACCCTTCTTTTCGGTCAAGCGCTTTTTGATTCCATCCGCGATAGTATGATTAGTAATTTTGGCCTGACCAGTACCTTGTGGGTGATACGAATTGGAAGGAGAGTGTATGATGTTGTGTTGATTGAGGAATTCGATGACTTTGGAGCCAACGAATTGAGGTTCATTATCGATTCTGATGAGATGGGGGCAGCCAAATTGGATGATGATGGTTTTTCATATAAATTTGATAACTTCGTCTTTACGCGTGCGACACAGAAGGACTGCTTTTACCTATTTAGTGAAATAATTCGTTGCTACTAAGAGGTGCTTCCTTTTGCCAGGTGCAGTGGGGAATTCTCCTACGAGATTGAGTGCCCATCTTTTAAATGGCTAACCAACGTTGCTGGAATAGAGTTCCAAGGCTGGAGATCAAATTTGGGGGCCATGTCTTTGGCAGGCATCGCATTTACTTGCGAGTTCAATGACTTAAATTTTTATTTTAAGCCAAAAGACTCCTTGAGTAACAGCTTGATTAGCTAATGATCGTCCTGCTGCATGGGAACCACAAGTGCCTTCGTGGAATTCGTGCAAGAATTTTTAAGCTTCTTTGCAGGACAAGCACTTGAGATATGGTTCTGTGACCGAAATTTTGTAAAGGAGATCATTTTCCGCGATATATCGCTTAACATTATAAAGCACGCATCTCATTTCAATGGGATCTGTAGGGAGTTCGTCGTCAAACGTGTTTTTAGTTCCATTATACTTAAGGAAAGGTCATCTCCAATTATCCTCGTCCTCTTCAAAGTCCTCAGTATTAACAGAATTTAAGCTTATGATGTTAATGTTGGGGGTGGATAATACTTCGATCTTGAGATACCGAGCTTCTGTACCAAAGATTCATGCAAGATAAGCGAGAGAATCAGAAAGTCTATTTTCTCTGTTCGGTAAATGTTTAATAGTAATCCTCTTGAATCTGCCCATTTTTTTGGCTACTGTTGCTGCGTAATCAATCATCTTTCCATTCTTTTAGAAATTTTCTGTATAATGGTTCACAATGAGTAAAGAGTCCGTGTACAAAGACAACTTGGAGACTACAATCTCGAGAGCCATATCTAGACTGTGAATCATTGCTTCATACTCGGCCTCATTGTTGGTAGCTTTAAAATTGAGTCTAATTGCTTTATCGATCCTGTCATTGGAAGGTGTGATAAACACGATTCTGATACATGATCCTACAGGTCTGAAAGATCCATCAGTTAAAAGGCGCCATCCCTTTTGAGTTACCCAGTCTGACTTATCTTCAAACTTTTCTTCGAACTGTTCTTTATTGGTATCCGTGCTATCTTCTTCCCAGTCAGGATCTTCTACTTGGAAGTCTGTAAGGAAATCTGCTACTGCTTAACCCATTTCACAATGTCGTGGCTCAAAACGGATATCATGTTTGCCTAGTGTGACCGACCATTGTTGTACTCGTCTGGATTTCTCTCGCTTGGATAAAATCTCTCGTAAAGGTTAATTTGTCACTACTCGAACTGAGTGGGCTTGAAAATATTATCTCAATTTTTGCGATGTGTATACGAGAGCTAAGAGTAACTTCTCGATCTTGGTATACCGGGTCTCTGCTGGAGTGAGAGTTTTGTTGATAAAGTTTTTGTCATATACCCAGAGGGAGTAGATTTAGAAAAAGAATACTTAAAATATAAAATGAAATTGTAGGGAGAATGGGGAAGTTATGTGGAGGATCAAGGTCTCTGGGAGCCTATGTCCCCGGGAAAGGGGAGGAGGCAGTATACTGTCAAGTCCCATGCTTGGAGAAGTGGATGAAGGATAGAGGGATTAGTAAAGAGGTGAATCTCTCAACTATAATGGTCTTGGGCTATCAGACCTAAGTGATGGGCTTTATTATTTTTTGAATCAGGTCGTATATAGCCTTAAAATTCCCCTGACCTACTTTCAGAAAGGGGTCATGAATGTATTATAGTGTTGCCTTGCCTAGTTGAATGGGAATGCTTACAAGATGATGATGGCATGTGAGGCACTGAATGAGAAGTAGAAAAAGGAACGGCCTCGCATATTATGTAACCAACAACGTCCCATTATCCCCAAATAACAAAAATTTGCATTGATTACATAAAAGACAATGTCGACTGTTACGGGTTCTGCCGTAATAGTAAGTATAATATTTCCTACACGTTCTTCTCCAGATCCGTTGAATCCATAAATATAAATGTCACTGGACTGTACCTTGTCAGCCCAGCCCCATCTAATCAATAGTGCTTTTTTAAAGTAATTCAATAGTACTCTCAGTATCTATCATCATCGTGTGAAGCACCATGTTTCTCATTTTTAACATGATCACCAAAGCATCATGGTGAGGATAGTTGATATGACGAATATCACAGTCGTCAAAAGAAATTCTTGTTCGTTGAAAGGTAGATACGGGAAGTAAATGAGCTTCTTTAACTTTCATGGATAGGTTGTGACATTGGCTGACTCGTCGTCTTTTGCTTCTGCTCTATTGGTTGAAGCTGAGTCTCAACGAAGTTGCTGAGGGATACATGGTATAAATGTTTCTCTCCTGCCGGTTCCTCGGTTTGTACAGATTATGTAGGAAGTTTATAACTCCCGTTCTTGTAACTCTCAGCGTCCACAATGTATTCATGCATTCGTCTATTTGCAAAGATGTACTCTAACAGTCGTTGTAGAGCAAAATAATGTTTGATCTCATGATGACGAACCTTGTGGTGAATATAATAAGGTTTGTTCTCAATAGGCTGGAGATACTGTGTATTTCAAAAAAATCTATCCTTCTGAAGTATAAGATAAATGCTGGCTATAGTTACGTTCATCTTGGGAAGATAGGGTTTTGGCAAGTTACTGTCCTTCTGAGGTCGTTCGTCATTAGATTTTGTCCATTTCCTGTCTCCTCCTTGATCTCCAGTACGGTTGAAATCTTTGCCCGTGGGTTGATCTCGAGCTATCAATGTTGACTTATGAGGATTTTGCCTGTCAGACACCATTCTTTTCAGGCAATATACCCGTTGACTTTTTTGATCATGTCCTCCAGAGTTGTTGGCTTGTTCAAGACAAGTTATTCCTTTACCCTTCTATCGACCAATAAAGCATTGGTGAAAGCGGAAATAGTAATTTTCTAGTTAAGTCGATCTACTTTTCAAGCTAACTCAAAAAACTTTTTAGTAAATATATTGAGCTTCTCACCTGGCATCTGCTTGAGGTTGAAAAGAGAGTATAGATTATTCTCTTTGTCTCTCTTGTGCGAGTAATTTTTAACGAAGAGTTCTTGCAATTGTTCGAAAGTTGCGATGGATCCTTCGGGTAGTGTGTGGAACCATAACAGGGGTTTGCCTGATAAGCTGGCAGGAAAGAGCCTGCATAGAATGTGGTTGGACGTAGAGTGTAGGCCCAAAGTATCCTAGAACTCTTGGACGTGTTCCTCTGGATCGATTCCTTTATATTTTTAGATTTTTAGAGTATGAAACCCGGTGGAGACTTCTCCATCCAACTGCTCCTGTGCGATCGGGTTCTTCTGTAATATGTCATGGATTCCTTTAGTCGCAGTCTGAGCTTCGAGTAATTCTTTGATTTGCCTATCAACATGTTCCTAAGTCATATATTGTCGAGCTGTGGTGGTTGGGCATGTGGCCCGTCCTTCTCCAGGATTGCAGTTGCCACTCCCTTCGCTTAGACGCTCTTTTACTGGAATTCAAACTCTTCGAGATAGATTTTTCACCTGCCTGACTCCCACAAGGCCGCCATCTACTTCTTGGTGGACTTTCTAGATGGGGATGGGCTCCATTTTTGTTGGTGATGGTTAGATCGAGGGGTACCTCCTAGGTTATTATCTTTTGGCGGAGGTCCTATTCTGTCATAAACGGAAACTCGTGAGCCTTTTGGTTGCACGCCTTTGTTCTTCTGGGCGGCAACCTGCTGACCCTGTAGAACCCTCAACGCGTCATGTACACTCGCTAGATGTTGTTCCAGAGCAACACGTCTCTCTGTTTCAGAATTTAAAGTGGCCCACAGATCTACTAATACTAAATTTTCTCCTACTAGAACGATCGGTGTGCTCTGATCTGGAGGTGACATTCTGAAAAGAAGACGATCAGCGGTTTATGAGATAATGGGTTTGAAAACTTTGTTTCCCACCGACGGCGCCAAATATAATAGCCTAATTTTGGTATTCAGACTTAACCTTAATACCAAATGTGTTTAGAACGTTGAAGAATAGTAAATAATAATCAACAAGATAATTTAGCGTGGAAAACCTTTGAATATGTTAAAAACTACGACCTCTCTTGAGAATTTTGAGAAAGAAAAGATGATCTTATTGAGATTGCTAACTTATTCTAATGAGTGCTCTGGGTATCTGGAATTTTAGAGTAAGGATTCTTCTGTGTTGAATTACCCATCTTTAATTTGTAGTTCTCTGGTCCTATTTATAGGTCTTATCATATGACTGTTTGACGACCATTAATATTCTTAATGATGGACATTACAAAGTATACGTAAGATGCTCTTTGACCAGATTGTGTAACGTTCTGATCTATGTTGTTGTACAACGGCTCTATTGATGACTGTACACTTGTATAAACCGAACTGTTGATGTGGAGGTTGAAAGTGATGACTCAAACTGAGGAATGTTGAACATATATTTAGTAATGCTTCTGTATGCTGATGAGGTCGAGGATGAAGCTTGAGTCTGAGATACAAAATAAGCTATTGCAAGATGACTCTCAACCAAGAGCACGAGGAGCCTCATGGACGAGTGGTGTTGGTTGAGAAATTTGTGCTGTATTTGTTTTTTGATGTTGTTTTCTTGATTCAGATTGTGTCACGTGCTTTGTTGGTGAGATTGAAAGTTCGTATGTAGTTCGAAGATGAAGCATGAGTTCGAGATGCAGAATAAGCCACTATAGTATGAAAGATTTAATGGAAGACACTGTAAACGAGTATGGTAGTGTTTAAAGCAAAGTAAAGTATAACTCGATCATATATTCTATGTAAGGCTGGAACGAATCATACTACAGGATTGTCTCTTCAAAATTGCATGTTTACATTCTCTAAATGTTCACTCACAATTTTCTCTAGACACAATTTCCCTCCTAATTTTTGCTTCAGATGTCTCTCTCTAATTTCTTCCGTCTAGTGTTTCTTAAGTTGCCTGACATAATACCTAATCTTAATGGCTAATGTTAATTCCTTACAAGCAACTAGATCTCAATGATAAAGAGATCATATCTATATGAATAAACTATCATCTTAAATCGGCCAAAAAAATGTGTTCCAAGAGGGAGTATCCCTCCCTTTATTTATAGAAAGACCCTTGTTTTGAACCAAATTTAGAGCTGGAATCCACTTTTAAGGAACAGATCCAAGAAAATAAAAATATAATTTCATCAACGAACTCTTATGTGTATGTGTGTGAGAGAGAGAGATTGAGATTGAGATTGCGTGATTGGTCATGTATATCTAACATACTTTGTCATGTAATATACATTGTGATGGGGATGAAAAACAAATGTTAGGTCACATGGGGAGAGTTCCATTGTCCTTCTCAATGGAGCTATGAGATCATATTGTTGATGATTTATTGAAAGACAAAATTTGGTTCCAAATGGTGGGGACATCAAATCCGAAAGGCGCATCGATCCAAATAACTTAAATACGGTACAAATAGATCGTTTCACATCTCATACATCACCACCCCCTCCCTCGTGAGGTTAAACTGCAACCCTCCTATCTTGTGATTAATTTTGGTGAATATTAATCATACTTGACGAGCTGGTCAAGTCCTAATAGTTCCTGAATATTTGACCAGGAACTAAACAACGTGGGTTGGTATAGCCGTCTAGGGCCATGCCTCAAGAAGCAGAGGTCTTGAGATTAGCTCACCATCACAAGAGCCACTTGCCAAGAATTAAGAATTAAGCAGACTCACATATCGGCAAACAGACTAACCCTATAGGCATCTCAAATGTCAGGAAAATGATGACAAGTTATGAACCCAGATCACAATTATTTGTAATTTTAATTTGATAAGAATATCTATGATTTTGGTATAAAATATATTACTATTATAATGTTATTTGGAAAATCAAATGCATGAGATGGGTCCCACTCTCATTTCCATAATCTGAGCAAGATGAAATATAAATAACAAAGAGAGAGAGAGAGAGAGACACTGTTGTGTTGTGTGTGAGAGAGATCATATGCACCACCACAAAAATGTGACAACAACCATCTGCAAGTGGAGATGTTTTGAGAAAAACTCTGGGAATTGTTTGAAGCTTTCTTGAAGCGAGGATTTGGGCGAGAAAACAGAGTCGAAAAGATTCTTAAAAAAAAAAAAAAACAGAGTCGAAAATTTGGGTGGTGGGTTTGTTTTATGATCTCTCGTATTTAAAGGCGCCTTTATTTCTGTGTACTGTTTAATTAGTCTCTCTCTCTCTCTGTCTCAGACAAACAAATAGGAAGAGAGAGATCAGGAGTTCTCAGATACACTACTCTTTCTCTTTCTCTTATCTCTCTCTCAATTCTTGCCGAACTTTTGGGTGTTTCCATAAGTAGCCCAACTTTTCTCCACAACTTACGTGGTTGTTTTCCTCGAAGTACCATTTGTGTTTCTCTCCTCTATCTGTATGTGTGCGTGTGTGTGAAACTCTGGACTTCTTTTCTTAGTTTTTGCTCTATGGGGTGGTTTGATTTCTGGGTTTTTTGAGTTTTGTTTCAACATTTGAGGTTTTCTTCTCTTATTTGATAATGGGGTCTTTGCGTTTCTCTTGATTTCACCAAATTAACCTCTTTTCACACTACTTTGTTTTAAAACAGGGGATCTTGGGATAGATAGCTCTAGTGGCGTAATTGGGTATTCTTGTTTCTCATTTTGGAAAAAGTGATACTTTTTCTTATTTGAATACTTCAAGTTTTTTTTTTTTTTTTTCTCTCTCTCTGTTTTGGGTTCTGTTAGGTTAGATGGAAGTTAAGGAAGATGGAGCAAGAAGAGTTTCAGAAGTGTAGTAGTAGTGGTGGAGGTGGGAACAAATTGCCGAGGAAAGTGAAGCAGAAAAAAATACCACAGAGAGGACTAGGCGTGGCTCAACTGGAGAAGATCCGGTTAGACGAACAACTGAAGAAAGAAGGCTTAAGTACGGGATTTTCTTCTTTGCCATTAGCCTCCTTTCTTCCTCTTCCTACAAACTATCATCAGTCTTCTGTGTCGACCCCATTTCCTGTGTCTTCGCCTTCGAGACCTATTTTAAACCTTGATCTGTATGGCATGGCTCCTCCTCTGTCAACAATCTATGGTCATAACGCTAGTAAATCACAGGGTGAAGCTAGCTTCACGATGACAACGTCCACTGGACATGGACATAGTAATTTTCCGACTATGTGGAATCCGTTATATGACATGAATACTGATAGGGAAGGTCTCAAGTTTGATCCCGGGTTTGCGTTTCGACCGCATTTGCAAACCGAAGTAAACCCGATTTGGCCAACAATACAAAGAAGACAACCACAGCAACAACATTGTTCCAAGGTGAGTACTTGATTTGGATTTTCTTTCTCAGTTTTTTTTTTTAAGATTTGGAAATGTGGCATGATCTAGTATAATTTACGGATGAACTTGCAGGTGAATGTCTGTTCTTCGACTTCATCATCCTCTGGACTAAACCTCCAGATGGAGCCCCCTTCAAACCAAAGTTTTTACAGCAACTTTACATCACCTTTGTGGCCTGATGAAGAGAAGGTGTGTGGGTGATTTGGTTCGAATACTATCTTTCTCATGTTTAATGTTTATGCAAATGGGACTACCTTCTTACTTGAAATTGTCTGAGCTTGTTTAGTAATTTTACGGATTAAAATGGTAAAACTGGGGATTGTTTCTGATGATGAATTGTGTTAGAATGTAGTATAGATGGTTGGCGTGAAGCGTTTATGGCCCTTCTCTACAGACAATCCTCCGGGATCCCCGTTTCACTCCAAATTTCCCACATTTCTTTCTCCCAACTACAGATTTGAAGAATCCTCATCATGCAGTGGAATGTTCAACTTCGAACAAGGAAATACAATCTTCAGGTTAACTTGGTTTTCCTTTTAATTGGAGTCTCTTTCTTTTGTGCTTACGACGTATTGGTGACCGTTGATCTGTACTTTTTTGATTGTGTTCTCAGAGAGGGCGTTCCAGTCTCAACTGCCCTTCAGGTCGATTGGAGGAAAGGTCTATCCGAGCTTAACTCGAAAAAGGGCCGTAAGGAATTTGGAGTTATGGACACTCTACTCACACTTGGCCCTGGTGTTACATCCTCTAAAGCTAAGGGAACTTTAGAAATCCCGCCTCCCAATTACGAGGAACTTTCTCAGTTTAATTTGCTTCCATATCAGGTAAGCTCAAACAGAACAATTGCAAATGTTTTCTGCAGTTCTACTGTAGGTGTTTGATAGTTGTTACTTGGATTGACCCTGCAGGATTATAATGAAGACCCCTACTTCCGACCAGGCGGATCAGCCCAACTTCAACCTTTCTACAACTTCTTTCCTCCAAATGGACAACAAAATGGTTTCTTGCCAATAACCACAAACATTCAGGGAAGTGGGAGAAGCGAGATCAGTGGTTTGGATCTTGACTTGAAGCTATAGTTGGAAAAGAGAGACATGTACATTGCATCTTCTGCATTGGTGTCTAATTGTGTCTCATGCGGAAAAATTGGCCGGAGAATTTGGCCTTGAAAGCGATGACAATCTGAATCCGATTCGTGTGAGCACATCAGTAGAGAAAAAGAAACATGGGAGAGGAAAGATTTGGCCATGTGAGAAGAAAGTGGTAGAGATTGAAAGATAGAGGGAAATGTAGATTTGTTTGTATGTTTAACTAAAGTGTAGTTTGTTTGTTGTACCTTATATTTTGTGTTTATGTGGTTTTGTTATGGTTTTCTTGGAGAATTGAGGCACACACTAGATTGTAACAAACCTGATTTGTAGAAGATGGAACATGCTTTACTTTGGATTGGTTTTCATAATAATATCTCAAGTCAGAAACCTACTTCGATTGCATGCCTCCATTATTTGCAATCATTTAGTCAGGATCTATTGTTGGAAAAGATATGTAGAGCTACAACGACAACCCCGGAAATCCTTCTATGCACCTCTGCACCTCTACACATCCCTCGCTACAACTTTAGACGTAAAGCCAAACTCATTCCCCAGAGCATCTTACATTCCCCCCGCCTTAAGAAGTATGTTTAAGAGGGTGGGTTCAAACAAATCGATAGATCATGTTACATGGTTGTTGCAAGAGCAAGACATGGCTCAGAGAGAGATGGAGGACCATAGCTCTGGCATGCCAAATGAGACCAAACCATCTGCAGTGAATATTAGGGAGCCTTTCTCACCATTACCTTTTTTGTGAGTTCTGCATTTTCTTATCCACTCAACATACCACTGCACTCTATTCAATCTCATAACACAAACCAACCCCTTTACCATGAACTCAAGTCATAACTTCAGTAGAAGATATCGAGAGTGAATTCTACCTCAATTCCGTAATGTACCACCTTTTTGTACAGCTTTGGTGGTTGTGGAAGAGTATTCTGCACTGTTGTATTGATAGATCTCTTCTCCTCATTTGCATATGATTCCTTGTATTTATCATAAGAGCTCTCCCTTGAAAAAATGTTAAATACCCGAGCTTCCTATCAGTTGCAGTAGGAATTGAATATCGGGAGACACATCGGTAAGAAGCTTTAGCTTACTAAGGGTGGGGGTCATCTCCATGGGTTTTACATTAGAAGGAAAACTTACGACCCAGGACCATACACAGTTCTAGTGATAGGAACATCCTGATACAGCGTAGATGCAGGAAGCACCGAGATCCTAACAGGGCCATAAAACTATCTACAAATGACCTTCATCGACCCAGTACCCAGGACCATACACAGTTCTAGTGATAGGAACACCCTGATACAGCGTAGATGGAGGAGGCACCGAGATCCTAACAGGTGGTCCCATGATTCATAAATTAACATCTCCAGTACTTCGGATATAGGTCATAAGGTGGTCCAGTAAGGGAGAGAGATTGCAACAAAATCGCCTAGTACAACAGTAGGACCAGAACAATCTCCAAGGATCTTCTTTACTATAAAGCAAGCCAATGAGCAAGATAGAGCAAATCATGTATTTTTTGCTGTACAAATCAGTTCCTCGCAAAAAATTGTAAATGTTCCATGACAGATTTTACACTAGTATGATCATTTCTCTGAAATTACACTTCTGGAAACTAACAAGTAATAGAATGAGCTTAAACCATTTTTAAGGTAATATTTTCTATCCTAGAACTTCCTTTTTATCATAGAAACGAAAATCGTACCCATACATTCAAATACCGAGTGGAAATCTGACCTGACAATATTTGGAAAACGGGTTAAGAACCGAAGTACAAGGATTTCAAGTTCTGGCTTGTTTGTTTCATTAATAACAGTTAAAAGTATATATGAAAGCACAATCTCAACTTTCGGTGTAGGAAAAATAATAGCAATAATAAAGAGTATTTGTAATTTAGATACAGAGTATATGCAAAATATACAGAAACAATAGATATAAATTTCAAAAACTTCAGGCTAGATATCTTGCAGAAGTACCCAACAGAGAACTTACCTATTTGTTTGCCTTTGCGCTCGTTATTTTCTCGACGAGGCTACGCCCACCCAAAAACGTAGTCAAGAATATAAACCAGTGTCAAAGAGAATGTGACATAAACTCTCAACGCGGAAGCTAAATCGAGAAGTCTTTTACGCTAAAATCAACCTAAAACTAAATTTGGGCTAAACCTTGAACTTTATTCAATCACAACTTTAACAACTAAATAAAATAGAGAGCCTAGCCTCCCTTTTATAGAACATAAAGGGGTGAAAACCCTAACTATAAATATTCTAGAAACTGGAAAAATATCCTATTAACCTTGTGTTGGTTAATTAGGAACTCCCTAAAACCTACTAACCATCTCTAGCAGAGAGGGTTGAATCAAAAAAACATAAATATAAATAGTCCGTTGACATGTGAGAAACGATCATGAGATATGATTCACATCAGAATGGGTAGAGCATAAATGCCACTAAACCAATCCAAAGAGGGAAGACCGTGCGGAAACTGGTAAACCCACCCATGACGATACAAACAATAGAATGACCATAACTTCAGCTGAGAAGTCCCATGTCAAGTGCTTAAAGTATACAAGGCTTAAGAAGACTATGAGGCGTATGATGTTGTTCTAATCCACAATACGAATTGAGAAACCTTAAAATAAATAATTGTACGAAGAACACACAAAATTGGTTGGGAGAATCCTTTTTAGAGTTTCAATTGCTCAAATCAATTGATTACAATCAAATTCCTCTCAAGTCCTAAGTCTTTATCTTAGAACTTTGATTGATCTAATTTCCCAGATCTTGCATAGCCTTGCCCCTTTTATAAGGGTTACAAGTTCTTAATTACAAAATAAGACAATTATGCTCTTAAACACCCTAATAATAGGCTGAATCGCGCCTCTATTCTAGCAGAACAAGCCTCTGTTCGAACAGAAAAAAGTATTCGAACAGAACACTCTGGACTTTATCTATTCGAATAGAAAACAAGTCTGTTCGAATAGACCATAAGTCGTTCAAACTACTCCAAATCTCGTTCGAACAACTTGGTCAATTTTTCATCAAAACTTCCCTAGATCCTCCTGGATCATGGCTCCCCTCTTTAGGAGCCTTGAGTTCCTACTCAAGCTAGAACTGGAGATGTGGGAATGCGGCTATTCCCATTTCTCTGCTGTACCACTTCAACATACTAGGTAGCTGATGCCCAACTCGGAACGACTCAATACCACTCCGTCTTGTAGCATGAACTTTCCTCTTTAGAATACCATCCTCCTGCAGCGGATCTTCTCTTTACATCCATAAGTCATCAACTGACGGTAGGCGAGTATCGATTGTAGAGTCTTCATCCAAAAGAGACGGCTCAAACAGCTTCAAATGCTCGGCATTAATCACCAAATAAATCTTCATGAAAGGTGGCAAATCCAATTCATACTCACATGTCTTACCTTGTAACAACTTTCGGCAAAACACACTATGCCCATTGGGATTATCATATCCTGTAACATACTCTGACAGAACAATAGGTTGTATCTGCATAGCTACCAACATAACGAAAGTAGTTGGTAATGGGAGTCGAGATAACCTATCAGCCATTTTGTTGTCCACTACCTTCTTATACTTGATAATTAAGGGGAACTGTTGGAGATACGACATCCCCTTCATCTGGCGAGCTTGATGTAGCTTGGACTGTGTAGTAAAAAACTGGAACGGTTTGTGATCAGAATACACCACAACATCCTCGTGCAACTTCCCCATGTCAGTTTGTTGCTTATAAGACGTTGTATTGTAGAAAACACGCTAGCTGACTCACCCTCTTAAACCGGTTGTGCCAATAACACAAACTTGCCGCTCGCATTAACCAACCACTTTACCTGAGTTGCCGTTACTAAATTATTTGTGGTAACATATTTCTTACAAGCATTGATATGGAACTCCTTTCCCTCCTTCACAAGGCGATACTTACGAGCTTTACAGTAATTAATCATATCTCGGTCTCAAAGATAAGGGCTACCCAAGATGATCTGACACACATCCAAAGGAACCACCTCGTACGTCACCTCGTCAATAAACCTTTTAGTGGTTGCAAACTTGAATGTTCACTGCTTCGTGATCATCAAATCCCCATTTTTCTGAATCCACCCCAAACTATACGGTTTTGGATGAGCTGTAGTAATCAAACCCATCTTCTTTACCAATGCCTCAGAAATCAAAATTTTTTTACTACCCGGATCAACAATGGCCTCGACTAAGCTCTGCTTTACCTGAATACTGACATGAAAAAGTTCTTCCCGACTTTTCTCCTCGGTAGCCAAAGTCTGCAGAAACATAAGTGCAAGCTTAGGCACTACAACAAATAAGGGTATTTATGTTACTAGCAAAGTGACGTGAAAGAGAAATAACGTCACTTTTGCAAGCGACGTTGACCAAAGAGACTTGGTTAGTACAAGGCATTTACGTCACTTTTTAATAACTTTTTTAATGTTGAAAAAGTAACGTTAAAATTGTCTTCGTAGTAACCAACTTTTTTTATTTACATCATTTAAATACGACGTAATTGGTACTTTTTACGTCAACTAAGAAATAACGTAATTAAAGAATTCATGTCAAGTTAAAAGTAATGTAAGTGAAGAGTTAGCGCTATGTTAAAAGTGACGTAATTGATTTTAATAATATATAATTAAAAAAATCCCGCTTTGCAGCACTCTCATCAACTGCATACGATGAACTGAGCTTCAATAAAATGGTTGACAAAAATAAAGTACATATTCATATTACATATAAAAAAGTAAGCATATTTCATATAATACTCGAAATGTACACTACATAAGTACACTATAGGGGGGGGGGGGGGAGACTAAAGCAGTAAATCATCCAAACGACTTTGAAAGGAATTAAATAAAACAAAAGATGAGGTAGAAGTGGTAAAGCTTTTCCACCTTTTGCCATGCAGATTGAGAAAACCTGCAAGATAAAAATATGATGATAAGCCCAATTTATAATCCATAACCCGTGATATCGTATTCTCTGGCAAATTATAAAATTTATATTCGTAATGGAAATCTAAATCTACCATTCTAAATGAGAAACCTTTACATAAAAATTTGCCTATAACTAATATGCCTGGTTCATAAGAAATGCTTACCATGAAATGTTTGTAGTAGCTTTACATGTGTTCCATTACTATTCAACTGATGGACGATCAACAACTCAATTTCCAGATATCTGGTTATGCTCTAGTTCTGATAACAAATACAACCACAAGAAAATGCATACTTTAAATTAGTACAACACTGGGCATTAATAAATCCCAATTAAACAACACTAAAAAGAAGATTATGACCCTGTTGGTAAAGCCATACTCGTTGCTTATAAAATGAGAGACACCTTAATGTCTTAATATTCATGAACCTTGGATCCATGCTGGATAATTCTTCTATTTTTGAAGGTGCAAATCTGTGTCTAGAATCATGGTAAAATGTGGCATTTTAAATTCAAGAAATTTGTAAAAGTTATATAGCAAACATAGACAAGAATCAATATAAACATTTATCTAGGTTGGTTAAAATCGATTAGAATTAGAGGTAAACTACTCTATATTGACAGTCATTGGTCTTTATAATTAACATTATGGCAAGATGCCACTTTAACTTCTGAATTTGAATCATAGAAGAATGGCTCTATAATATTTGTACTACTTTTTTCACTCATACTTAACCCGTTTCAATTTGGAAAAAAACACCCAAGATAGTCGCCGTAGCTATGTAATGGGCGCTATTACTCACTTTCAAAGACTCTGAGAAATCTCTTTTTAAATCGGTTGTAAGAGTAGCCTAGAGGGCCTAAGTTCCTATAGTGAAGGAAGCGTAGGCTAATCCATAGGTGGGCAAGTAAAGGTTACGTATCATAGAGCAAATAGGTAGCTAGAACCGCTATCATCTCTACTTAGGTCAGTCACTTTCAGTCAACCAAGATATCCCCCGTAGTTTAGGAATGATGTGATTTCATTTGGGGTCAATCAGCCCTACACTATGGGATTCGCATTGATCTAAGGATTTTTTGTCCTATCTGCTAATTGACAACCTACCTAAACCCAAGGCGAGAGATTTTAGAGGGTCTTGTGATGTGTTTGTGTTTTAGAGCAGGGCTTCAAGCCTACTATGTTTATGCTTTATAAGTCTCGCATTTAGGGTTGTATGCTTTCTATTAGCAAAACCACGGGGATTCTTCTTCTTATCTAGAATGGGTGCAGCAAGTAGATAAGTCAAAGGACAAAACTGGAGATGAGAGAAAGCACGACTCCTAGTTCATTCACAGTAGTAAAGTGATTAGAAGTAATTGGAAAATAAGGATAAGGAAAAGAAGAGAAGAAGCTAGCCTCGTCTGCCTTAATGAAACTTGCGTAGGGAGAGAACCAAAAACAAGAGCATTCAAGTTGACTGAGAATCAAGTAGGCCAGAATTTGATGACCAGAGCTAGTGGTAAGATTGACTGAAGTAGCGCCTTCTCGAAGGACTTGATCCGAATGACCGAGTAGTTTAGAGACGGAAACTCTTTTTCTTAAAGTCATTTTTGAAGTGTATTCAGCCTGGATGCGCTACCGCTAATTGACTAGAGAGAAGAACTGTCTTGTACGAAAGAATTTTTGCAAATAGCTATAGCTCTTAGAAAAAAAAGACTCAAAGCGCAGCAACATCAACCTTTAGGGCAGTGGTGGATTTGTCTATAGCCTAACCTTAGAGATCTTGGTCACTTATCGCTAACGTTGGCATTTGGCGCTTCAACATACGGATCAACTAACACTATAACTACACAGACTACAATTGCTATGGAAGAACACGTCTCTCCAAAAAAATAGCTAGCTAAGGATCCTCCCTAAGATCCTCCTTAGAAGAGTGGCAGTACATCCCACCAAGACTAAGATAAATTAGGCACTATATTGGACCAGACATTTTGGTAGTTTAGGGGTCATGTTGATAGTAGTTAGGGTGACATGCTGGGATCCTTGGCTAGTCTCTTTGATCTAGTGAGTGGTAATGTCTAAGCACCTACTTTAAAGCCTAATTTTTTTAGGGGTCTCGCTAGTTGTGTAAGGGAGTTCTTTAAAATATTGAAGCTTGCTTCGCCTATATTTTAAAGGAAGTGCTTGTAGTAGCGTATTTTTTGGAAGAAGAATCTTTGCTAATACTGTTTGTAAGGGAAATACAATAATAGGCTAAACAAACAAGATTTTACTTGGAAAACTCAGTAAAAGCTAAGAAAAACCACGACCTCGAGGTGGATTTTGATGTAAAATCCAGTATGTTGCAAGTTATTACAGGTTTTGAGTGATAGTAGGGTTAGGAAGTATGAATAGTAGAGTTGCGGATATGAATAATCTATTCTTTGCCTATATTTAGAGTTGATACAGACAGTTTATAAAAAGAAAGAAACAGTCTCCTATTTCGGGGGGAGTGGACAAACTTCACGGATCTCTAATAGCCCTTTCTTGACCTGGCACAACGGCTACTTTTGGTAAATCGAGGACTTATAGTAGCTTCTCGACTTCTGTCTGTATTCGACGATGTTATCCTGGCTTAATCTTGTCGAATCTGGGAAACATGCTACTGCAATCGCCCCATTTTTGACAGAAGTACTTGTAGTTTTGTCGAAAAGAAGTTAAAATTTGAAAAGGTTGCCGATGTATTCTTCCAGTTATCATTTTCGAGGTCAAAGTGGAGTGAATCTTGTCATGTCGTTCCCGAGGAGTAATTAATGTGGAGATTGAACCTGGTAGACTTAAGGGAGGTATAAATAGGTGGTTTAAAGAAGGGTTATGCGGTGGGGGATTGAAATGATGTCTCCCCAAGTATGGCGCAGGGAGTTGTCTGAGGATGAAGACGGTGATCAGTCTGAGGTAAGGCTCTATCCTATATCGATTTTGTGTTATCCTGCAATTGATGCCTTCATAGGGAGGGTGGTAGGAGGTAGAGTCAGAGAATGTTTGCATGCGTGGGGTTCATTATGTAGTATACAAGGTAATGAATTGTATCAAATTAGGGGAGAAGGGGTTATTGTTTGTAGTGATGACGAGAATGTGAAGGCTGGTTGGGCATCCAGGGTTCTTATCGAACGAAGGGGGTTTCTTGCAATTTTTTGTTGCCTTTCATCCATTAAGGCAACTTTGTTTAGAAGTTCCCAGATCTGAGATTCATTAAGTTTCTTAGGATATCATTGCCCCTGCTGTTAGAGATAATGCCAGATTTTGGTGAAAAGAAGCAACAATGTCAGATTCTGGTGAAAAGAAACATAGAGAAATTAGTTCTTAAGGTCGAATATAAAAATAGTAGTGTAGTTTGATCTAATGTAATCAAAGGAGATAGATGTCGAATGTAAGATGTAACAGTTTTTCGAAGAAATAAATTTATTTTTCGACTTCCAATTGTGTATATTATTTTTTTGTCGAGTATATATTGTTTTTGTTTGTCAAAGTAAAATGTGAGTAAAGTGATTGCTGGATGGACTAAACAGCTCAAAGTATAGTTGACTGAGTGGGTCCAGGAGCGTATTTCGAGGTGGATTCATTTGACTGTTGAAAAAGTATAGTTCCAAGGTAAAATAAATATTTGCTTGGTTGAATTTGACTTGGGAGGGATATAAATATATCTTGTTTTTGTAAAGGTGAGAGTTGCTTGGTAATTGATGGTGAAGACGAGATCTCAGGTACGTAATGAGGTGTATAGTCGTGTTCAAGCAAAGTATTGGGAGAAATACAGTTGGTACATCGGTTTTTAGAATATGAATATTCACTTGGAAGATCCTGTGGAACCTAACTATGATGGTATGAGCGAGGCAAAGGCAAAGGATGCTGAGGAGGATTTTCAGTTTCGATGCCAATTATAATATTGGAGCCCTCATGAACATGGAAGTTATATGTGGACTTGTGCGAAGATGCTCGTTAAGAAAGAACATGACGCTGTAGTTAGGAGTTTATGAATTATATGCTGTAGAAGCATTAAAACTAATGATCGAATGATGTTTAAATATAAAATGATAGTAATCCTATTGTTAGAATGTTAATGTCGATGTGGTGAAAGAATAATTGTTGTCGAATATATTTTATACTTTGAAAATATTGGAATGTAAGAATGCACTAGCATTTGGTGTTATGTTGAATGAAATTTGAATTTTAATTTTGGCGAGCGTGTGCCCTAGATATGGGGATTTGTAGATAAAGTTAAAATATGCAGAGGTAATGAGAGGATTCAATATGGCGTGGTGTGGCCCTGTAGGTGAAAATTTTAAATATAAGGAAGATGATGTACAACGTCTTTTTGACAAAATAGGGTGTGTATTGTTAAGTACGAATTTCTCGGAGGAAGTTCTTCGAGATATGGAAGGGTTGGAGTTACAGTGTAGGGGTTTATTATTGTAGAGAAGGCGAGGAGTCAAAGACTTCTAGAAGAGACGTGTGAGGCGTTATGATCGATTACTTGAACTGTCGCGAAGTGGTGCGATGAACAGTCACATGGGGTCTATAAATAGTTTGGGGGTGGGCGACTGTTCATATTTTACAAACTTTAATTTTTTTTTTGTGTAGTGCGAATTCTCTGTGCTCGTCACTTGGACCATTGGTAACAATTGGGAAGGAGGAGATTGTCGTGTTGATTGAAAGAGAAAAGTGGGCTAAAAGGAGGGATACAGTAGTAGCGTGCATACAAGGTCAGTAATTATGATATTTTTCATGTTTTGCAATTGATTGCTTACATAAATCTGTAGTGATAGGTATGGTTAACGTATTTGTAGAATGAATTGGAATGAGTGTAGATGGATTGGGAGGTAGGGAAGATTTAACTGTGTTAGGGTCTAAGTAGAAAACTGCGATAATGATCGTTGTAGGCTGATTTTATGATGGCAAATGGAGTCGCAATGGTAAATAAAGGGATTGGGATGCGAGAGACTAGCGTAATTGGTGGTGAGGGGTGGAGAGAGTATAGTTGGTGGAGCGGTGAGAACGATGCAACTGTAGGGGATCTGTTGGGTTATCGGAGAGATTGTGGGAGATTTTATTTTTGAAGTAGGTTCGATATGGCCGAAAGTTGTGTCAGAGAATGTGATTTCCGAATTTTGAATGAGAGTGGTTTTTGCGGGAAACATGTGAAACATCTTTAAGCTCTATCGAGATTCCTAACATTCGACAAAAAATCAAATTAATAACGTTATTGATGTTTTTTACTTACAAAATAAATAAATAAAGTGCATCAAGAACTGAATGTAGTAAGATGTAGTTGTAAGTATTGGTAGTAGATTGTAATGCTAGTAATATGAGAATGATGTGTTGGAGAGTAATCTCGACAACTATATGAGCATATGAACCTATGAACATATATATGTAACAGATATGATAGATACTAATTGTTGTAAAAAATGGAATCTGATTTTCAGGTTCGTAAAAATGGCTTAACCAACTCGAATTGATGATAAAGATATATACGAGAACCTCGAAGATGTAGAACCCCTGATGATTGATGTAAGTACCTGTGTGAAATAGTTGGGAGGTAGATATAGGGTGGGGTTAAGTAGTGCAGACATAGCTAGTGTGGACCAGTATAGGGTAGCACCTAGGATTGCCGAAGTGTCTGACGAGGAGGCTACCGAAACAGACATGGATCATGAACCACAAGTGAGTGATTGAGAAGGTAGCGGGGGTGGTAAGGAAGATATGGGGGAGGGCGATGAGGCCTGTTATGGAGAGGGTCCAAAGATGAAAGAAATTTTGAGGTTCTATAAGAAGTATAGTATTCTGGGAGATATTAGGCTAGAGGAGTGCCAGTATGATATGATTGACTAGGAACTACCTTTGGATGGAATTCTGGTTCATCAAGAACAAATTAAGAAAGGGTTGAAGCTTCCCCTTCGAGCTGACCAAAAAAAGTTGATGAACTTTTTTGATGTGGCACCTGGTCAGTTCAATCCAAATGTATACTACCTGTTTAGGGTATGTGGGGCAATAAACGGTCGACTAAAGAAAGGGGGGAAGAGTTGATCACAGTCGATAATTTATGTGTGTATTACACACTCAAGATGAACCTGAAGAAACTAGATTATCGATACTTGGCAAGGTTTCTTAAAAGAGCATTGTTTTATGACATGGTGTCAACAGGTGGGCGATACAGCGATGAACGTTTACTCATTTCTGGGAACTACGAGTTTGACAAGAAGGACCCTGGGGAGCTCTTAAAGAAAAATATATTTCACTTAGGTTTGTGGTTAGGAGACTTAATTTTCGATGTTCTAAGTGTTGAATGTTATGTGAATTGTTTGTAGGTGTATTGTGTTTATGTACAACTTTAAAGGAGGTCGATAAGAAGTCTGAAGTGAAAAAAGAGTTGTACAAAATAAGGAAGGGGTTCTTTGGTAGAATCGGCAATCTGGTCATAGACCAAGATCGTGTAAGCACCATTTTTCAAGAGGCCAGGCTAAAGAGGTCGAGGGTAAAAGGTGTTAAAGTCCCTACCATCGACGGTAAAATGTCAACAAAGAACAAGAGGGCTGCAAAGGCTAGTCTGCCATTTTAAAATCCCTCTTTGGCCGGGTACGCGACCGATGCGGAGATAGATGCGACATTTGGAGGAACTTTGGGAAAGAATAAGAAGAATAGAGTACCGAGCTAAGCTGTGGCTCCTTTGCTTCCTCATAAGAGGAATACTAAATGATCGACAACCGAAGAGGAGGCAAAAATCATGAATTCAGTAGATGTGCCGGATAGGTGTCTGCCACGGGGTACGACAAGTGTACTTTCGAAGATGAAAGGAAATGTAAAGTCGTCGAAGAATAAATTTGTCATAGAGTCTGAGGCTAAAGTTCAGAGGATGATGGACTCTTATATGTTGGGGATGAATGTGTTGAAGGACGAAGTGGATGATTGTCTAGTTGGGACAGAGAGTTTGATAACTTTTCTCAGTGATGGTTATTGCAACATGGAGAAGGTTTGAAATCTTTCTGCTCTGCTTTGATTAAAGAAACTGGTATGCCATTCGAATACTTAATTTTTGAATTTAATACAGATCAAGAAGCTATTGATGGAGGCTAAGGATCGCATTATTGGCAGTAATGACCTTGCAAATCAAGTGTTGTCTTACAAAAGCATCAAGAAAGATTTGACGAGGGATAAAGAAGTTTTGATCGATGATAAGAAAGGGTTGAACGCGACCTTGCACACTTACAAGCTAGAAGCACGAAAGGTGAGTGAGGCTACCCTTCATGAAGCAAAGAAAAAAGTGGGAGAAGGAAAAAGAGGATACTCTGGCGATGTTGAGATCAAACTTTAAGAAGGATGTAAAGGAGCAGATTACTGATGCGCGGAAGGCGATGGAGATGGAATATGGTGAGAGTTTGGACGAGGTGAGGGATCAGTTGAAGGCGGAGAAACTAGATGCCTATAAGAAGGTGAGGGCTCACTATTCTGGGTAGTATGAGGAGCTAGAGGTGAGGAAGGAATTTTATAAGGGATTAACCAAGTCTAGTGGTGTTTTATTCAAAGATTCAGATGCAGAGGGCGATATTCTGGGGAATCCCAAAGTTCCTAGTGGGACCAAAGTCATCAATGATGTGGTGATGATGGAAACTGATGAGTCACATGCTGGGGAGTTAATAGAGGTGCTTGCTCCCGAAGGCGTGGTGAAGGTGGACGAAGTAATCTCTCTTCCTGCAGTGTAGAAGAATTTGTGGATCAATACTTATTTTTAAGAATTGATGTAAAAATGGTTGAAGGGACCGGTACAATTTTAATCATGCGATATTTTGAATGATGACTATTTGTTTTTGGAGGAAAGTTTTTTAAAAACCTTGATGTACATATTTTATAAATTATCCTAAGTGGTAGGTTCGACAAAATGATATGTGTCGAATGTGATTGTAAATTGTAGTAGATAAGTAAGGAACACTTGTTGGCGTGATAAGTAAATGATGGCCATGAATTGGCAAGTAACGAGCATGAGTACCAGATGTGTATCCTCAGGTAGGTATCTTAGTTTAGATTCGATAAGAACAAGAGTTGTTATAGCTTGTTTGATAAGTATGAAATGCAAAGTAGAATATCCTGTAAGTAGATAGTGTTCACATAAAATGGAATGATAGTCTGGATGCATACTTATAAAATATGGATCGAGATCAATTGAAGATTGTACAAATGGTTGACTGTCTGATGCATAGTTATTAAGTATGGATTGAGATCAGATTAAGATGGTAAAGATGATTGATTATCTGATGCATACTGATTAAGTATGGATCGAGATCAAGTTAAAATAGTAACGATAATTGATTGTCTGATGCATACTTATCAAGTATGGATCGAGATCAAATCAGGATAGTAAAGATGTTTGATAGTCTGATGCATACTTAACAAGTATGGATCGAGATCAAGTCAAAATAGTAACAAGTATAGTGGCAGTAAAGATTGTTTATTTAAATCGCTGAAAATGGTTACAGTGCTTATCTGTAAAACTGTTTCAGTTCGGCAGTATTCCACAGATATTCGAGCTAGATTTTATCTTCAGTCATCAGCCAAAAAGTTCCACTATTTGATATGTCGCTGATAATGTATGGCCCCTCCTAATTTTTTGATAACTTTCTAGAAATTCTTAGGCCGAGTATCATCTTGGATCCGTCGAACGACGAGGTCTCCAATACCAAATTTTCGTTTTCTAACTTTTTTGTTGTAAGATTTTTTCAATGTGTCATGGTATCGTCCCAAGTTTCTAATGGCTTTGTCTCGGGTCTCTTCGATCTAGTTAAGGTTACAGAGGAGACTGAGTTTATTGTCTTCATCAGTGATTTTTCTTCGGTTACTTGGTAGGTCGAGGTCTGAAGGTAAAACTGGTTCAGTACCGAAGGCTATCATGAACGGAGTGCAGCTTATTGAAACTCGAGGAATGGTTCAGTAGGCACAGAGAATACTGAGTTGTTCATCGACCCACCTTCTTTTCTTATCGCCGAGACGCTTGCGTAAACCTGATTTGATGCTTTTATTAATGGCTTTGGCTTGTCTGTTGCCTTGAGGATTATATGGTGTGGACGTTGATAGCTGTATTTTGTATTCATGGAGGAAGGCGAGGACTTTTACGCTAATCAATTACTTGCCGCTGTCAGAATGTATCATTTGTGGGCAGCCAAACCTGGTTATGATGTGTTTCCAAAGGAACTTGATGACTTCATTCTCATCGGTATGACATAGATGAACTGCCTTTTTGTGAAGTAGTCAGTGGCGACAATGATAAATATTCGGTTTCCCGATGCTGGATTGAAGGGTCCAATGATGTCAATTTCCCTGACGGGGCTAGACTTTTGATGTCTTGAGCGTGGATTTGACATTTTTAGCATTTGTCCACATATTCTTTGCAGTCCTATCTCATTTTTGGCCAGTAAATCCCTTGTGTGAATGCCCGTTGGGATAATAATCTTCCCGAAACATGTGCTCTACATATACCTTCGTGTAGTTCTCTAATTTTGATTTGAGCTTGTTTTTGAGAGATACATTTAATGAGGGGTCCTCTTCCAATAATGCGATATAAGATTTTATCTTGAACTGTAAATCTGGGGTACTTGGTCAAAAGTGAATGGGTTTCTTATTCGTTGCCGCAGAGAATGTTAGAATTGAGGTATGCATATAATGGCTTCCTTTAGGCATCAGGATCTTTATCTTTAGCTATGGTAATTTGCATTGTTGATCGTATATCGAGGTTGGAATGCTCGATGATTTCGATTTCTAAAGATCTTTTTTCACTGTCTCCCAGCATGGTAGCGATATAAGCTAATGCGTCGGCATTTCGATTTTCTTATCGAAGTAAGTAAGAGATCGATGTTTGTTTGAATTTTTTCATTTTTTCTTCGACGAGGGCTGCATAATTAACTATTTTTCCCATTGTGCGGAATGTCTTGTTGTAATGATTGGCCACGAGTAAAGAATCGACGTAGACTGCTATTTCTTTTGCTCTGAGTATGAGTGCGAGATCTAGACCGTGGAGGATCCCTTCATTTTTGATCTCATTATTGGTGGTATAATAGTTCTGCTAAATTACTTTCTCGATATGATGATTGGAAGGTACAATGAGGACAATATCAATTTCTGATCCTCGTGGTCTGGCTGATCCATCTGTAAAAGTCTCTAGCCAGAGCTTTTGGACCATGCATCTGGCTCTGCAATTAAGTCATCTGTGAAGAGTCCTTCGAGTTCTTCCCAATCGGGGTCTTTGACTGGAAAGTCTACCGAAAAGTTAACTACTGCTTGTCCCTTGACAAATATCTGGGGTTCAAAGGAGATGTCTTATTCGCCAAGGAAAACAGACCATTGCTGAATTCTTCGAGATTTTTCTTTCTTGGAGAGTACCAGTTTGAGGGGATACTTGATGATGATTTTGTTGGGATGAGCTTGAAAGTATGGATGAATTTTTTGAGAGCTGTAAACCAGGGCGAGGAGTTGCTTTTCTGTTATTGTGTATCGTTTTTCAGCAGGCATGAGGGTTTTGTTGATGAAGTTGATTGGTTTTTTAATTTCTTCGTCTTCTCTAATAAGGACAAAACTAATAGAGTCTTCAGTTGTGGATAAGTACATGGCTAGTGTTTCATCATTAACTGGAGTACTCATGATAGGAGGACGCCCCAAGTATCATTTAAGATCTTGGAAGGCTAACTCACAGTCAGAAGTCCAAATGATCTCCCTGAGTTATTTCATTAAAAGTGTCATGGGATTACCATGAAGAAGGTGGTAAAGAAGCTTGCATCGATCAGATGACTTAAGATGAATCTGTGAAGAGTGGCAATCTTGCCTGCAAAATTTTAAACATCATTCTTTATTCATGGTGATGACATTGCAATGAGTGCTTTGATTTGGCAGGATCAATTTTGATTCCTCTTTTGCTTACCAGGTATCCCAGAAACTTGCCAGATGTTACTCCGAATTGGCATTTCTCTGGATTGTGTCTCATCTAGTATTTACGAAGAATATCGAAGATGGTTTGGAGGTTGCTGGAATGATCTTCACGCTTCAAGCTTTTGCAGATCATATCGTCGATGTAGACTTCCATGATTGTGCCTAGGTGATCTTTGAACATTTTTGTGACAAGCCTTTGGCCAGTAGCTTATGCATTCTTTAGTCCAAAAGGCATTACTGTATAACAGTAGAGACCTCTTTCAGTAATGAAGGTTGTCTTTTCTTGATCATCTTCGGCGAGTAGAACTTGTAGCCGGAGCCTACATCCATCATGGAAAGAAGCTCGTACCCTGCGACGGAGTCGAGGAGTTATAAAATCAGTGGTAGCAAAAAACTATCCTTGGGTATAAACTTGTTGGGTTCTGTGAAGTGAACGTAAACTATGATATTTATATTTTTCTTTGGGACTGCTACGTTGTTAGAAACCTACTTTGGATATTTGGCTTCTCGAATAAATCTTACACGAACGAGTTTATTAATTTCTTCGTTTACGGCTTCCTGGAGGCGGGGAGCTAAGTTTCGACGTTTTTGTATGACTGCTTTGCTGTCTGGATGGTGGTTCAGTTTATGGCACGCGATTGATGGATCAATGCCAGACATTTCTTGGAAAATCCTGGCAAAGATATCGACATTTTTCTTAAGTAGCTGGATCATGGCTTTTTTTTATGTCGGTTGATAGCTTGGAGCCGATGAAGGTATGACACCCTGGACCATCGAGTTTAATGGATTTGACTATTTTGGTGTCATGCTGCTCGAATATGGGGGGTGCTTCCTGCTATAGTTGCTCTTCTTTGAAAAGTTTGGCTGCATGAGAGTTGGTTATGGTATTCTCACACATACGTGTAACTGTTTGACTACCTTTGATTTCGTAGATTCCATGATTTGTTAGAAATCTTAATGGCAAATGATAAGAAGAAGGTACTATTTTAATCAAATGTAACCAACTACATCCCAAAATTCCAAAATATTTGGACTTAACATCGATGACAAGGAATTTTGCGAATGTTGTTTCTGATCCTGCCTGAACTAGCAGAGTGATTTCTCCCGTGGCTGATTCTTTCAAGCCATTGAAGCCGTTGATTGTTGTTATCAAAGCTTTCATGGAGTCTGTGAGGCCGTGTACTTCAATTGCTCTTCTTAGCATTACATCTGTCGCACTTCCTGTATCGACAAGAAGTGTATGTAGGTAGTCTTGTCCGCCTTTGGGCATAATTAGGAGAGGGTCATCATGAGGGTATTTTACATGGCTGGTGTTACAGTCCTCAAAGGTGATATGGTATGGGATCTTTGATTTGCTCGAGCTGGAGAGAAGTTTTACAGATTTATCTGAGGAGGTCATTTTACAATAGGATGTAATCCGATCGTCTTGTTTTCTTTTCTTTCCTATTTCAATCTCGATCATATACAGGTGGCGAGCCTGCCCTGGGACCTAATTTTGCTCTATGTTTTTTTTTTTTTTGCTTCATCCTCAAAAAAACTTTGGATGTCAATGACATAATTATGAAGCCTTCCTGCTAAGAGGATGCGATGAATGATTTGGATGAGAGAGTAGTAGTTGTCAGTTTCGTGGTAATATACATTGTGATACTGGCATAAAGGTTTGGTGGGGACATCCAGAATTGTTTACAGTGCGCGATAATACTCATCTCCCTTTATCTCTGGTAAGATAACTGAGGGAGTCATTGCCATTGGGGGCAGAACTGGGACTGGTTTGTCGGGTCTACCATCCCTTCTTCTATTATTGTCTGTTATTTTGCCTCGTTGCTTTGGTACTTTGGTTGTGGTTGATCTTTGAGGTGGAGTTGAAGTTATTACCCGAGAATGGATGGCAGAGGAGCTCTTCATCTTATCTTTCTTGGATCGTTATAGTTCGATGTAGTTATTAACTACATCAATCAATTTTGCGATTGTTCTTGGCTTGTGTAGAGTAAGCTCTTCTCGAACCTTAGAATTGATGTGTAGATCTGAGGTGAACGCTGAAATGACCATTTTGGGATCTGAGTTCCCAATTTTCTTACTTTATTGTAAAAAATGCTTGTAAAAGCTCGTTAAGGTTTCCTTTGCACCTTGTTCGAAGAAGAATAAATAATTTACAGTGATCTCTCGCTCTTTAGCATAAGCATAATTGGATTCAAACAGGCGCTGCAACTGGCCTAACGTGGTGATGGAGGCATCTTGGATTGTAGGGAACCATCAAAGAAGTTCTTCTTTTAGGCTCATGTTAAATAGTCTGCACAACATGTGGTCGAGTTTGGAGTATAATCCGACTGCGGCTTTGAAATGTCGTACAGGGGTAACTGGCTTAGTGAGTCCTGCATATTAAATGAATTTTGGCATGTGGAAATTGTTTGGGATGGGCATAACTTCGAGATGTAGGGAGATGGGGTTTGTTTTGATCCTGTCAAGTGTAGATCTCCTGCCTGGGATATCAGAGTTTATGGCCCAGATTCTATTGTTTAGGTCATTCAAGGTGACGAATTGTGGAGGAGGAAATGGTAGGGCTGTACCTTGTGGATCAAAGTCTCCTTGTCGTTCTGGTCCCAATCGGTCCCTGATTGGCCTTCTTTCTGGTGGTGGAGGAGTCTGATGATGCGTGCGTCGGCTTTCTTGATTTGTCAATGCTGAAGATGTATGTCTTAAGTGTCAAGAAACCCTGTCTGGATTTCCAGATCGGGATTGAGAAGTTTGTAGTCTATCTTCTCTTGGTTGATCATCTCTTTGGGTCGCTCTTGACCAATGACCACTTCGGGCCCGCGGAGGTGGCGGCCAGTGAGTCGATCTTGAGTTTTCTTTATTCTCTCCATATCTTTCTGATGTGTCTGACACTGTTGGTTCAATGCTTTCCTTCATTCGTCTCTCTCCATTTGAAGAGTTTTAGTGTGGATACGCTGATCTTCCAATCTTTGGACATTTTCTACAGCCATTTGTTTTTGAAGTTCTATTACTGCACCATACAGGTCGACCGTTCCTGGTATCGAATTAATTTTTTGGTCTCTCACCGTGCTGGATTGACTTCTGAGGCTTATATTTGTCATCAAAAGGCTTTTAGATTAGTGGTGGTTAAGAAAAGTGTGGTATTTTCCACAGACGGTGCCAATTGCAGGGGCATGTTTTCTGGAAGGAGAATCTTTGCCAATACTATTTGTAAGGGAAATACAATAATAGGCTAAATAAACCAGATTTTATGTAGAAAACTCATTAAAAGCTGAGAAAAACCACGACCTCGAGGAGGATTTTTATGTAAAATCTAGTATGCTGCTAGTTATTACAGGTTTTGTGTGATAGTAGGGTTAGGATGTATGGATAGTAGAGTTGTGGATCTGAATAATCTATTCTCCACATGTATTTATAGTAGATACAAGCAGTTTACAAAAAGAATGAAACCGTCTCCTATTTCGGGGAAAGTGGGCAAACTTCGCGGATCTCTAACAACTCTTTCTTGACCAGGCATAACGACTAATTTTGGTAGGTCGAGGACTTATGGTAGCTTCTCGATTGCTGTCTGTGTTTGACAATGTTATGCTGGCTTATCCTTGTTGAATCTGGGAAACATTCTACTACGACGCTGTCTCTACAAGCTCCATAGCATAGAGAGGCATAAAAATAGCCAAGAGAGGGAGCCATTACTCATGTTGAATAAGACAAGGACCAAACTAGCTAGTCTTCAAATAAGGAAAGGAAGCTAAATAAGACAAGGACCGGACTAGCTAGTCTTCAAATAAGAAAAGGTAGCCAAAGGTGGGGCTAGAAGAAGGACTGTAGGTTGTTTTAAAAGACATCAGGTTAGCCAAAGGCCCCTAGGTGCAGTACCAAAGTTGTATGAAAACTTGAGTACAAAGAAGATAGCACCTATTTTACCTTAGAGGACTTGACCTACAACACACTACAGCCGACGAGACCATTGACAGCAAAAAGAGAGGCCAAGCCTACTCTTAAAAATCTGGAAGGAAGTCTGTCAGTGATAAGGCGGGTTTTAAAAGACGAAGAAGCATTATGCTTTGGTCAAAGGCTATATGGTTGTTTTTAAAAGAAATAGGAAAAAACTCAAGGACCTAAGACTTAGTGACGATTAAGGGGTTACGCCAATTTTACCTTAGACGAGGACCCACGACACACCCCTAAGCTACTAAACAAGGAGACCAGTAGAGAGCTTGGATTGGAAGCCCAGTAGATAAGAGTGGTAAAAGAAAAAGGACAGGTAGGCATATCTTAAAGGTAGGCGGGCATCTCCCGAGTGTAGTTTAGGGTGCACGGGTGTCTTGCTTTCTTGCTTTTTAAAATACCAGCCTGGACCATCTTTTCACTCACTTTTTGGAACCTAATTAAGACGGGTGAGGCATAACCCTAAAAAAAATCCAAGTAGAGACCTATTTAAAAGAAGCCACCTAGACACCTATAAAGGAACCGCATCAGGTCACAACCTGTCCAAATATGAATCCTGATGTATAAATAGATTAGCCTGGCGGGCAAGATCGAAATATGCGTGTTAGAGGGAAAAATCAATGACGATGAGATAAAAACAAGGCACACTACTAAAATCACATTAATTTATGTTGCAAACTTGGTCATAAATTAATAGATTGGTTATTTGAGTAACATAGAAATTGAGGGTAGCACAAGGCTAAGATGACTAACCTTATTTAGAGTAAATTTTCCAATTTTGAATAAGTCTACAGTGCATGGTGCCAAGTAATCGAAATAGAGAGCATGTAAATTACTCTGATCCTTACTGCCAAACATCAAATATTAGTTTGTACCATGTCAAAGTATGAATTGATTCCTTATATTATTGAGAAAAATATAGGAACTTATGTAGACCAAAATCTATCTCCAAGCTGATACCTATAAAGATAATGCTTGTAAGAATGACAACTAGGTAGATGAACCTTGCATGAAGTTGTGGGCAAGTGAATAAGCGCCATACTTGGTGTTGTTTTATCACAAATTTTTAGCGAATAGCACCTAAGGAATACAACCTACAATGGAGGTCAAATAGATTCCTTTTATGAATAAAAGAATCAAGAGAGAAAGATGTCAAATAAACTAAAAGTGCATAAATGAGGTACTGTTTATTCTTAGCTACCTAGCATTGTAACTTCAAACGATATTGTTATTCAATAAACTATGAAACTGCATTTTCTAGACAATAATATTGTTCTTGGCAGAATTTATCACTTCAAAATGTAATTAAGAAGCCCACAAACAAAATAAGTTTCAAAACAAATAGGCAATGGTTTATAAGAAAAGCATACCAAAAAATATTTGTGATAATTGTAGGTGTCCAGATGATCTTCAACCAATTGTTAAAACTCAATTTCCTGATCTATGGTTCTGCTATAGTCATGATTTTAAAAGTAATTATCAAAGGTTTAAAACTAAGAAGTAACAACAACAACTAAATTTCACCCCTAGATATTGTTTCTATTAAAAGTACTAACTTGTTTAACAAGAAATAATAAGACAAATATGAGAAACTTCTTTTCTGAAACTCAGCCTTTTTACTAATTTTGTTTTATTAAAACATCAAATCTGAAAATTTTGTACCAATGCTGTTATTATCAGTAAAGCGAACAAATTATAAGCCCCAATTACATTTTCATAAGTTAGTGCAGTTAGGGATTCACACATACCTCTGTAGGTAATGACAGATTGGAGTTCCTCTAATGTTTCAACAAAAACCATCTTCTTCATCAGCTAAAAAAAGAGAGTGATGAACAACAATCAAATTTAACCCGACATTATTTTATACTGAATACTAGATATTAATCTATGGCGTTAATGCCTAAAGCAAACTAGTGAAGGTCGAATATAATTAAGTACGAGTTTCGGTTTGGAAATTGTGGACTACATAACAAAATATGTTTAACAAATTTAAGATAGAAAGTAGTGTATCAATCACCAAAATCTTATATCCTTGATTGGAAGAATTGACCTCGATTCCACCCAAGTTCACAATCACTACAATCTTATATCCTGCGAAAACCAAAGCACCATGTTAGTTTTGGCGGATGATAAAACCATAATCTGTTCTAATCGAAGACGAGTGTAATAGATAGAGAACTAAATTACCTCAAAGATCCTTCTATTAGGTAACAAAAAAGAAGATAGTAGTACTGCATACAAAGAAACTAAAACCCCTTATATTCATGGTACAAACAAAACCAAATCTAATGCAAAACACATGCATTTAACCAAAAGAAAGTTAGAAAATGATAAATACCAGATTAATGCTTAATAAGTACTAAACTAAACACCCCCTTAGTATTATTTCATAAACCCCATATCATGCTTAGACTTTTCAAGCTTTGTGTGCTCTAACCCAAATCATGTTTAGGGTTTTTAAGATTGGATTTCAAAGAAATAATATATTTATAAGTTTGCTCTAAATCATACCCATATAATTCAACATAAATCTACCAAATTGTGAAAACCAAAACACTCCAAGATCAGCAAGAAGTACTAATTTGGGGCTTTACAATTCGATCTCAATTGCAATTCAAATACTTCAATTACTAACTGGGGTGACTTAGAATAGTGATTTGGAATTGAATTGCTCTTAATTGAAAGTCAATTTCAGCATAGTCAAAGCAAACCCCAAATAAATGGAGATGACGAAGATGGAAAAATAGGCAGTTTTGCTTACCTTCCATGGAGTTTGCGGCTTTGATGATGAGTAGCAAGTGTTAGTGACTCTATAAGAATTGAGAGAGAGAGAGAGAGATGAACCTTTGGAACTCAAACATTACTACTCCCCTCAGGTTCTATACCCTTTGCTTCTCTTCAAGTTACTAATTTAAGATAAAATCATCCTCTCCAAAAACACAAGTCTTCGAGAGTTAAGTAAAACCATTCGACGTCATTTACAAGAAGATGACATGGCTATTATTAAAGAAATGACATGAATTGAATTTTACATTTTCGCCACTATCAAAAGTGCCGTAATAAACATGGACAAACTAAACAACATCACTTTTTTAGGGGATTGATGTTATATCCTAACAACATATGGAAACTATACGCAAAATTAGACTTTCAACATCATAATCTTTAAAAGTGATGTTAAACAAGTGACTCAAAAATACATTTTTGTTGTAGTAACGATTTAGTTTATCTAAATTCGGGAGGTCAACAACCTCTGCGGCTAGTGCATATCTTTCTTTATTGCTCTTATCCTCCTTCGGCTTAAGCTCCGGGTGAAGTTTCCAAAATTTATCTAAAATATCCCACTCGCCTTACAATGATTACAATAATTCTCCTTGGACGAAGACCCTTCTTCTTTGGACTCTCCCTTATGCTCATTTTTCCAACAAGACTTGTACCACAACTTGTTCTTATCGTCTTCTTTGTCACTCTTCAAGTACTTGCCTTCAATAACAATTGCCTTCACGGTAGCGTCTTCGATATTGGCTATAGTAAAGGGCTTCAACTCTCTTCTAATGGACTCCGACAAACCCCCTGTGTTTTTTATGAACACCTTATGCATGTCCACATCGATGTCTAGAACCAAAGCTTGGTTATGAAATGCCATAGTGTACTCTTGTACGAATTGCTCAAACTTTTGGCATAAATTGTGCCATTTGTACCATTGCTCCTATTCCTACCCAATTAGATAGAATTGCTTTCTCATTTAAACCTTGAATTCTTGCCATCTCAAACTTCCTATTTTGTGGGGTTTCCGATAGGATTTCTACCACGTTAGTGAATGACTTGCGAATTTTAATGTTGAGAAATAAATTTTTTGAGCGTTGGAATATTCATAAACCAAAAAATATGTCTCTAACCTATTTAACCAATTATCCAACTTCTCGGCATCGATTGAACCATCGAATACCGGAATTTCAATCTTAAAGTCAATATGAAGATTACGTATAGGATTCATTAACTTACCAATACCCGAGCGCTCCTTGATGGATTCGGCATCACTAGAATCGCTATCTATCACCGCAATACCCTCGTCTCCATCCACCTCCTGAACCCCTTTCTTTCTCGAGCGACCTCACTGTTTCACCAAAGCAGAAGCCTTCGCGAGGTTCGTGAGATACAATTGTTCTACTAACTCCCCTACAGTAGTAGTTAGGTCGAAAACTGTCATTTCCAAAGTTGTGAGCCGATCTTCAGAATCTCCCATCTCCAAAATGACATTCTTCTTCGAGTTAAGTTTTCGGTGAATCGTCAACGGACTCACTAGCTTCTCTTTTGTTTTCTTAAGATGGTCATGTGTAGAGAACATAAACCATAATCAGCCCCGAAAATCGTAACTGGAAAATTGATACCACTTAATCCACAATACGAATTGAGAAACCCTAAATGAATAATTGTATGAAGAACACACAAATTGGTTGGGATAAATCTTTTTTAGAGTTTTAATTGCTTAAATCAATTGATTACAATCAAATTCCTCTCAAACCCTAAATCTCTCTCTCAGAACTTTGATTGATCTAACTTCCTAGATCATGCCTAGCCTTACCCCTTTTATAAGGGTTATAAGTTCCTAGTTACAAAATAAGATAATTATACCCTTAAGCACCCTAATAATAGGCTGAATCGTGCCTCTGTTTGAACAGAATAAGCCACTATTTGAATAGGAAAAAGTATATTCGAACAGACTAAAAGTCTGCGTTCAAACAGAACGCTCTTGACTTTATCTATTCTAATAGAAAACATGTATGTTCAAATAGACCAAAATTCGTTCGAACGGCTCCAAATCTTGTTCGAATGACTTGGTCAATTTTTTTATCAAAACTTTCCTAAATCCTCCTGGATCATGTTTAATGCCAATGCTCTGTAGATCTACACAAAATAACATAAATCTAATTTAGAATCTCTTTTCAAAATAGTAACCAGAAGTGGTGGATGTATAAATTTACTGGGTCGTAACACACCATGACGTATACCAAATATTTGGTCCTGGTATTGTTAATGTAGTTTCGCTCATAATTGGTGGTCATACATAGCAGTAAATACGTATTGGCTGATCATAGCTGTTAAATCTAATGTACGAAAAAAAAAATACAGTCCAACAATGATAAGTCACCCTTACGAGAAGGTTGAGAACCCTATAGATACAAAGTGCCTAAGTGTTTCCATATACTATTGCCTAAGTGTTCAAGTTGGGTGTGTTTTAAAAATGATTTTGTAGTGGCTTATTCCGCATCTCGAACTCATACTTCATCTTCGATTATCGACCTCACCAATAGACTACATGGCACATTTATAACACAATAAAAATCAAGATAGTATCATCAGGAAATAGATATAACATGAGTTTCTTAACCGACGCTACTCGTCCACGATGCTTCTCGTGCTCTTGGTTGAGAGCCGTCTTGTAATGGCCTATTCCGTATCTCAGACTCATACTTCATCTTTGGCTGACATATGACCACTCAACCTCATCAACATACATAAAGTACTACTAAAGACATATTACAATTACAAAGTTCTAGTCTTCACTTTCGACCTCTACAAAAGCAGTTTGAGTTAAACAAACGTACAATAATCAATGAAGCTGCTGCAAAGTAATAAAGATCAGAACGTTATATAATCTGGTCAAAGAATATCAAACAGATATTGAAACATCCATCATTAAGAATAATAATGGTCGCTAAACGGTCATATTATAAGACCAATAAATATGACCATAAAATTCTAGATGAGGGGACAGATGAATGCTCACTCAGACTATATGCAAAATCATTCAAAGCATCTCTTGTAATTATCAAGCAACTATCAATAACATTCTTCTTTCTAAATCCTCAAGAGAGGTTATGGTTTTTAACCTATTTAATAGGTTTTCCACGCTACGCTTCTTGTTATAATTCTTCCATTATTCATCTAAGAAGCTCTGAATATCTTTGGTAAAAAGGCTAAGATCGTGAAACAAAATTAGGCTATTACAAATTTGAAATTCCTTGACTCTTGAGACTAGTCGATTTTGAATAAATTATGTCTTAATTGATAAGTCCGAATTCCTTTGAATTAATGGTCTAACTTTAACCTAGTTCAAATTGATTCAATAATCTAATGTCTGCAAGCAATTAGAAATTAAAGGTAATGCCAAAGATTTTTAACCCTGTGGGAAACCTTTCTCAGGAAAAAAACACACAGGTCGCTGTCGAATCACTCGACAGCTAAACAATTCATTATTGAGATCAAATTGCAAGTATTTAATTACTTACAAATTAAATAGGTACATCCCGTGGTTATCTCTCTCCTAATTGAACTTCTTACAATCAATTCCATGTTCTCGCAATGCCTCGCCTAGGATAACTCACCAAAGCTTCAAAGCTTGAATGGCTCAAACTTTACAAATCAATGATTAGGCTTTTAAAATTTTTCTGATTGATTCAATAGGAGTTTTACTTCGCATTGAATTGCAAATTAAAATCTCTTATCTCTCTAAATATCAAGCTCTAAAAAAATTGGCTTTGGAAGAGGTGAGTTATGACAAAAGAAAGGATATCTTAAATAGGAAAACAGAAAACACGTCCTCTGTTCGAATAGAAATAAATGTATTCGAATAAAAATTAAGCTGAGCCAATCTATTCGAATAAAAATAAATCTATTCGAATAAAAAACAACCTGAGGCATTTTATTCAAATACAATAAAATATATTTGAATAGAAATGTTCCTAGTTCTATTCGAATAGAAAAAAAATCTATCAGAATAGAAGTTCTATTATCTTAAAAAGACATACTTATTACCTTTTCCATACTCTGTAAATATAGGCTTGATATTCTAGAATAAAGAGTTAGAAGCCCACTTACCTATTTAGTTTCAGTCCAGCTGTAGTCGCTTAAGGTATGATCTATGACGATGAGTAACCACGAGATAATGCTGGCATCAAAACTAGACACAAAATGAAGCAAACTCTAACTATGGATGTTTCGATCTCCCTTTTTGGTTCATTTCGTGTCAAAACAAAAACTATAAGAAATAAAAATGCAACTCGATGGACTGACTCAATCACTGAACATCCATACTTAAAGCTCCACTTTCATCTTATAGCATATACTCCGGAATCCCTGTACAGGATCATCTCTCCCCTAAAGAAAAAGAACATATAAGGGACCCAAAGAAAAAAAACATAACTTACCTGACTTACCTGTCTGGATCATCTCTCCCCCTTTTTGGCACAGATGAACAAAGGGTAAATAACAAATAAAAGGAGAAACAAACCACTAAAACACTAATACCCCAAAATAATATGCATCTCGCCCTCAAAATAATGGTAACCCCCGTAAAATGAAGTAAAAGGAAAATACACATGGGGAGTGTCTCTGAAATAAGTAAGCAAAAGAAGACAACACTCCCCCTAAACACAAGGCATGATAGAAAGACAATGAATCTAAAATATCCTATAAAGACCAAGACATTGTCAGTGTGTTATAAAACAATCACTAAATGAATTACTTGGTGTGTGTGTGTGCATAGTCAAAAGGATACTTCATCTTCAATGTATTACTCAGCCGCAGATAGAATATTATATTGGAAAGCTGTTTTAAGTTAGGCCTCACTTGGGTGGTCACTCAAAAATTACTGAGAATTGATGCAAATACTCTTTGTGAAATATGAATATGAGTATGTGAATAGAAAATTTAAATTTCATCAAAAAAATGACGCACTGTAAATTGAAAGATCTCACGGACATAAAATCAATTGTGATAGATGGTATCAATTTAACTAACATAGAATCCCTATCTCTTATCTCCACTAAACTGACTATGCTAAACTCAAGATCATATAGGTCTTGAAAATGTTATAATGTAGGCAAAGGAAGAGACAAGACAGATTGGGTATTTTGTCAGCATTTTGAGACTAACAATTATACTAACTCTCCATCTTATGAAATACACATGGAATAGAACACTTCTTCCCCTTCTTCTTCATTTTGAGCTCACCTTCTTTTACTATTTTCTTTAGTGAGTAATAATTACTCATACTTATCCTTTATTTTGAGTTCACATCCCTTTATTATTTTTATGCAACGAGAAAAAATAGACTATGATGTACCATAAAATCATTGGCAAAATTTTCTTCTTATATCCATCTCTACCATTAAAACTGCATTGAGGATACAAACTCTATTCTCATATTCATCTTTCCCAAAAAAAAAATCACTTCCCCTTTTTTTCTTCCCCCCTTTTTTTATTGAAAAGTCTCAGAACAAACGGGTAAACTAGTAAAGGATTTGGGTAGAAAAACGAACGACATATTTTAAGGCATAAGGGGCAGCAAACGGATAAAATTTTGGTTAAGCAGAGACGAAGGCTAAAAAGGTGTAACAATAAAATGCCTATTATCATATCTGCAGTCCTACATAGTATCTTTTTCATCTCGAATCAAGTATAGAGATTGTTCTATTAGACTAACCTGAACTTGAAGTTACCATCGACAATTGATTTTAAAAAAATGAGATCGAAATAGAAAATGCTGAATCTGGAAAGAATTTATGCAACAACACTCGAAGCTTGAAAAAAGGCTAGAACCTCATATAGCATTAGGTACGAAGTCTCCATATTTATCTTCATGTGGTACTAATCACGATGAGCTTTTAGTTTAAACCGGAGGATCACTGACTATTATGAATAGTAATTTTACCAAATAATTATTGTATGAATGAGTATAACACAAAAAAGGTCCAAGTCTAGCAAGAATATTCCACAGGCAAAAACTTCTAAAGTGCAAAGTGCAGATAAAAAAAAAGCCAGAACAATATCCGACTATCCTCAAAAAATAAAAAAACAAAAAAAAACAAAACCCAACTGAGACAGGGTAAGAAATGTACCTAAACACTGGATCATACTGATAACCCGTCTTAGTTTTGATTAATTACCTTATTTCTGATGACAAGTCATCCTTTCACACCCAAACGGCATGAATCACCTTTCAAGGTGATGTTTCTGGAGCAAACCACCTACTCACATTTTCACTTTTCACATTAGAAAAATTTACATATGACTTATATTTTTGTTTATTGAAAGGTCGAGCATATGGTTGATAGGGTCCAACAAATATACAATAAGATGCAAGATGTCCCTTTCGACCACATATACTACAATAATAAATCTGAGATTAAGAGACCCGTTTGGCCTGATTATGAGTAGTGGATATCATGTTATGCTTGGGCACCAAAGTAGAAGCAATTATTTTCACAAACTTTCTGATTTGAGGAGTCTTAACATTAGGAAGAGGTTTATTATATCCTAGACCCCATTTGTTACTATCTGTCTAGGATATACAACATTTTATCACAATTTATGGGAAAGACAGATAGTAACAAATGACATTTTATCACAAGTTTTGTCTTTCCCATTAGGAAGAGTTTTGTCATGAGGTCTTTAAACTTATTTTGTTCTTGATCACTCTGATTTTAAACAAAATTTTCAAGTTAAAAAATGTTATAGTTATCATTACCGTAATTTAGAAAAGCAAAATATGCACAATAATTTTTATTATCAACTACTTGGCGATGACTCTCATTATTATTATTTTTATCATCACTGTCATCCCAAGTAACGCTGATATTCATAGCTTTGTGATTGGTCCCAGATTTTTTATTGGGATAGCTGTAAGCATAATGACCAAGCTTATGATACTTATAACATTCAATTTGACTTAGGTTAGTGTCAAGTTTGGTCTGCCGGTTATTCACTTTATGTTGATCATGAGTTCGCGACTTATGATTCACCGATTGCCCTTACTTTTGAAATTGGCGTTGTTTCACAAGGTTTTTAAGCTGGTAACTTATAAAGGCAATCTGTGAATCCATATCAGATCCATTATTATTATCTGAATTAGATGAGTTTTTAACTTCTATGGTACCCTTAGAAGAAGAGGAATAAGATGATGATTTAAAAATAACACTTTTGTTCTTCTCAAGGTTTTCTATTTTCATCTCGAGTTCAAAAGTTTGCAATTTACCAGCTAATGTATCTGGTTTCATTTTCTTAAGATCATGAGCTTCCTCTATAGCATCACATTTGGATCTAAAGCTCTTGGAAGGGATCCTAGTACTTTGTAAGCAATTTGAACATCCGAGTAAGCTGTACCAAATGCAGGACTAGTATTGACAATATCACTTTGTCTCACATAGAATTCATCAAATGGTTCATTCTTGATCCACAATATGATGAAGAAGATCTAGTTAGCTAAAAATTATGAAGAATACCAATTGATTGGGAAAACAATGCTTCAATTGCTTAAAAAATGAAGTAATTACAAGAAAATCACTCTAAAAACCCGAGGCCTCTTTCAGAACTCTTTTTAGATCTAACGTAAGAAAAGAATGCCTAGCCTTACCCCATTCTATAAGGGTTACAAGTTCTTAGTTCCAATAGGACTAGGTTAAAAGTTCCTAGTCCCAATAGGACTTGCGTTACAAGTTCCTAGTCCCAATAGAACTTGCCTAGTCTTGCTTCTTTTATAAAGGTTACAAGTACTAGTTAAAGTAGGACTTGGTTACAAGTTCCTAGTCCCAATAGGACTTGGTTACAAGGTCCTAGTCCTAATAGGACTTACCTAGATCCTCTTAGATCATGGCTCCCCCCATTAAGAGCCTTGAGCTCCTGCTCAAGCTGGAACTGGAGAGGTAGGAATAGTGCGCTGCCCATGTCCCTATTGTACCACTTCGACGTATGATGTAGCTGACTCTTCTTCTCAATTCAAAACAACTCAAAACGAACATATGTCATGCCTGGCAGCAACTTTCGGCAAAATATACTACGCCCTTGAGGATCATCATATCCTGCAACATATCCTGACGGAACAAAAGGTTATATCTGCATAAAAACCAATATAGCAGAAATTTTTGGTAATGGGGGTCGAGATAACCTATCAGCTAATTTGTTGGCCACTTCCTTCTTATACTGCATAATCAAGGGAAATTATTAGAAATATGACCTCCCCATCATCTGGCAAGCTTACTGTAGCTTGGACTCTGTAGCAAAAAACTGGAATGGTTTGTGATCAGTATGTACCAAAACCTCCTCTTGCAACTTCCCCAAATTAGTTTGTTGCTTAAAAAACGTTGTCATTGGAGACAACATACTAGCCGACGTACCTTCCTGAACCGGTCGCGCCAATAATGCAAACTTGTCGCTCGCATTAACTAACCGTCTCACCTGAGTCACCGTTACCAAATTTGACGTAGTGACGTGCTCCTTACAAGCATTAACATGAAACTCCTTTCCCTCCTTCACAAGACGATACTTGCGAGCTCTACGATAATGAATCGCATCTTGGTCCTAAAATAAGGGCCACCCAAGATAACCTGATGCACATCTAAAGGAATCACCTCACACGTCACCTCATCAATAAATTTCTCAGAAATCACAAACTTGAAAGTATACTGCTTCGCGATCATCACATCCACATCTTTCTGAATCCACCCCAAACTATACGGCTTAGGTTGAGCTGTAGTCGTCAAACCCATCTTCATCACCAACGTCTTAGAATTCAATTTTTTCTGACTACCCGATTCCATAATGGCCTTGACTAAACTCTACTTTACCTGAATACTGACATGAAAAAGCTCTTCCCGACTCTCTTCCTCGGTATCCAAAGTTCTCTAAAACATAAGTGTAAGCTTAAGATTCTGTTTATCTAAACCCGGGAGGTCAACAACCCCTGTGGCTAGTACATATTTTTCTTTCTTGCTCTGCTCCTCCTTCGGCCTAAGCTACGGGCTAAGTTTCCAACAATATTCGAAAATATGCCCACGCGCCTTATAATGATCGCAATGAAACTCCTTGGATGAAGATCCCGCTCCTTTGACCTCTTCCTTATGCTCATTTTTTCAACTTGACTTGTACCCCGACTTGATCTTCTCGTCTTCTTTGTCACTCTTCAAGTACTTGCCTTCAATGGCAATTGCCTTCACGGTAGCGTCCTCGATATTGGCCACAGTAAAGAGCTTCTACTATCTTCTAATAGACTCTGACAAACCCCCCGTGTACTTCATGAACACCTCATACTCATCCATATCAATGTCCAATACCAAAGCTTGGTTATGAAACGTCCTATTGTACTCCTGTATGGATTGTTCAAACTTTTGGCGCAAATTGTGCCATAAAAACTATCTTTCCTGCTCTTAACCAATCGGATAAAACTGCTTTTGCACTAAAACCTTGAATTCTTTCCAACCCAAATCTCTTACATCGTGGTATTTTAAATAAGATTTCCACCACGTGAGTGCATGACTTGCAAATTTCAACGTAGCAAAACAAATTTATTGAGCATTGGAGTATTCAGAAATAGAAAAATAGGTCTCTTACCTATTGAACGAATTATCTATCGATGCTTTCTCAGCATCGATGGAACCATCGAATACCGGAATTTCAATCTTAAAATTGATACGAAGATTACGAATAGGATTTGATGACTTACCAATACCCGATCGCTCCTTATCATATTCGGCCTTACTAGAATTTCTATCGATCCCCGCAAAATCGTCGTCTCCATCCATCTCTATAACCCCTTTCTTCTTCAAGCGGTCACGCCATTTCGTCGAAGCGGAAGCCTTTGCGAGGTTTATGAGATGCAATTGTTTAACCGACTCCCCTACAGTAGAAGTTTCGGCAGAAACTATCATTTCCAATATCGCGACTTGCTCGTTGGAATCGCCCATCTCCAAATTGTCCTTCTTCTTTGAATTAGTTTTGCGATGGATCTTCAATAGACTCACTAGCTTCTCCTTCGTTTGCTTTAGACGGTCACGTGTAGAGACCATAAACCACAATCAACCCCCGAAGATTGTAACTGGAAAACTGATACCACTTGATCCAATATACAATAAAGAAGCTCTAGTTAGCTGAAGAGTCTAAAGAATACCAATTGATTGGGAAAGAAAAGCTTCAATTACTTAAAGAAATGAAGTAATTATAAGAAAATTACTCCAAAAACCCTAGGCCTCTTTCAGAACTCTTTCTAGATCTAACATAAGAAAACAACGCCTAGCCTTGCCCTTTTTTATAAGGGTTACAAGTTCTTAGTTCCAATAGGACTGGGTTAAAAATTCCTAGTCCCAATAAGACTTGTGTTACAAGTTCCTAGTCCCAATAGGACTTGTCTAGTCTTGCCCCTTTTATAAGGGTTACAAGTTCATAGTTGCAATAGGACTTATAAGTTCCTAGTCCCAATATGAATTGGTTATAAGGTCCTAGTCCCAAAAGGACTTGCCTAGATCCTCCTAGATCAATTCTGATCCATTCAAATTGTGAGGTGAACATTTGCAATTTTCTTTCCTTAACTGTATCATCACTTTCACGAGTTCAAACTAATATGTCCCAAGCTTCTTTCGACGTGGAACAAGCATATAAGTGTCAAAACTTACTTGAGCTTACCGCCATAAAAATAGGATGATAGTACCAAAAACTGGTTTACTTGAGCTTAAACCGGGTGTTGTAATATATGTTAGGGTTGTCGTTCTTCAGGGATGCAAAGATCAAAATTGTGAATTAAAATTGGTTTTTATTGATTGAAAATGGTTTACATCGAAACAAAAATGAGAACTACGGTAAAGACAAAAATGGTAAACTAAAAAGATAACTCTCCACCCTTTTTTCAACTCTCTCTCTTAACCTAACTCCAGCCCTCATCACCCTCAATAACCCTCCTTTTGTGGAGATATTTTAGCCAAAATCCTGACAAAGTCTTCCAGCAGTTGTTGACTAGTACTAGGCCATTTCCAGCAGCTCTTGACAACTTGTTATCTCCAGCAGCTCCTTAGATTCTTAAAGTTAGGCTTTAAGACTGGGCTTGGTTGCAATTATTTTATTAACTGCAATAGTCAAACATACTTTAATTAGGCCCGGTGAAACATAAAATTAGGTCCTAGATAATGTAAATTGAAGGAAAAAAATAAGCATTTTTCATGCCTATCAAACATCCCCAAACTAACATATTGCTAGTTCCTTAGAATATGAAATGAAAAGTAAACTCTTTCACAGTTTCTTACGATTGCATTTAGCGTATGCAACAAGTCTTTCAACCTATAGGTTACCCAAATAGGACGAGTTGTGTCTCGCGAGGGTTTTCAGTGAATATACCCACAAAATTCTATCATAGACATTCTGGTATTATAAACAACTAATAATCATTGCTCCTGGTATCTCTGAAAATGGATTAAATTTATCTCTTTGATATAACACTTAAACAAGGGTTAACCATCAGATACGTTTAGAATTTACCAAGTCAATTTTAGTACAATCAGATTAGATCAAGTTTTAGAATTTCATCCTTTGTGTAGTGAATTTAGTTTATGGAATCAAGGAGTTTGATAATCCTTTCAAATAACCTTAGCCTTATCTAGAGTATGGTGAAAGAAATCTAGAAGTTTGTTCGCTATCTTTTTATTGATCTTTCACGGAAAATATCTATCCACACAAGTTTTTCATGGTAAGACTTTTGCATTTGAGTTTTCATTTGCTCTTTAATACGTGCAACTTGTCCTCCTTCACATAGTTCTCAACTATACTTATAGAGACTCAATTTTTACTTTTTTGGTCTCTTACTTTCACATTGATTCATGGCTTGCCTCAAGATTAATAAAAATATTCTTCCTCTTTCAGTTCTAAATCTTACGAGGGGCCTTGAATTGTGAATGTCTTTTTTTATACGAGTATGTCAGCTTCGTGAAAGGAGCCAATAACTTATAAAAATACATACAAACCCTTAGTATGAATTTATGAGAAACAAAATTTTCCAAGGTAAATGTCTCTCTTATTACAGATTCTTCCTAACCCAAACATCTAATTAATCAAAAGGTGATAGTTAGTTTTAACAAAACCTTGATAACATAACTACGTGAAGTGCAATTATAATGGTGATTTTCTTCTGAAACACATCTAATAGGATGGTAGTACCAAAAACTTAAAAATTCTTAACGCACTAATAATTTATAGTTTAAAATAAACCATAACCTTATAATTTTATCCCAAGTGCAACTCTAGGATTCTAAGAATGTCCAAAGATCAGAGTATACAAAAAATGTATCTACAATACCAGAATGCCCTAGAATAATAACTTTTCTTAGAACAATTTATGAAAATCTTATTTACCCCCACCCTCAAACTGAATTAGCATGTGTCCCCACAGTTGCCAAAAATGAAAAGAATGGAAGAAAATCTAAAAATATTATCAGAACATGATAAGGGTTGCCTCCCACAAGAGCTAAGTTTAACGTCTTCAACCAGACAATGGTAGGTACCCCCAAACTAGATAAGACTAATGGGTAGAAATAAAGATACCTATGTTTCATATGATGGGTCCCGTAGATTCATATCCTCGCTCGAACCTGTAAAGTACTCGTGAAATGGTTTAAGTCTCTGCCCATTTACCTTATTAATGTGACCAGTACGAGGGTCAAGAATTTCAATAGCTCAATGTTGGAAAACAACTTTGACAATGAACGGCCCGGTTCAACGGTACTAAAGTTTTCTGGAAAACAAATGAAGTCGCGAAGAATACAATAAAACTTTTTGATCCACTTCAAAGGTCTTTCGCAAGATATTTTTATCATGGAAAACTTTGGTTCTTTCTTTGTATATCTCTGCGGATTCATATGCATCTTTTCGGAGCTCATCCAACTCATTGAGTTGTAGCTTCCGGTGGGACCCAACCGTTGAAGTGTCAAAGTTAAGCATTTTTATTGCCCAGAAAGCTTTATGCTCAAGTTCGACAAGAAAATGGCATGCTTTATCGTAAACGAGTCGGTATGGTGACATTCCAATCGGGGTTTTATATGCAGCAGGGTAAGCCCAAAGTGCATCAATTAATCTTACAGACCAATCTTTACGATTTAGGTTAACCGTCTTTTGGAAAATATTTTTGATCTCCCGATTTAAAACTTCGACTTGCCCACTCGTTTGCGGGTGATAAGGTGTTGCCACCTTATAGGTTACACCATACTTTTTGACAAGGGCAACAAAGTTTTTGTTGTTAAAATGTGATCCTCCATCGCTAATGATAGCCATAGGTGTTCCAAATCGAGAAAAAATATTTTCTTTTAAAATATTGAGAGCAACTGCACTGTTATTTGTTTTCGAAGGGATGGCTTCAACCCATTTTGATACATAGTCCACTTCGACAAGGATGTACTCATATCCAAAAGACTTGGGAAATGGGCTCATAAAATTAATGCCCCAAAACCAAAAGGTTCAATAACTAAAATAGGGTATAAGGGCATCATATTTCGTCGAGAAAGGGCTCCCATTTTCTGGCATCTCTCGCATGCTTTACAAAATGCATGTGCATCGTGAAATAAGGTAGGCCAATAGAAACCGCACTACAAATTTTTTACCGCGGATTTCTTAGAGCTAAAGTGGCCTCCATAAGTTTGGGTGTGGTAAAATGATAGAATATTGGTAAACTCAGACTTGGGAACACATCTTCTAAGGATTTGATCAGTACAATACTTAAAATAAATTTGTATCATCCCAAAAGAAGTACTTTACTTGACTAAAGAAATGATCTTTGTCAGGCTTAGTCCAATGATCAGGAATGATATCCGTGGCTAAGTAATTAGCAATGTCTGCAAACCACGGCAACTCAGAAACTAAATTCACAACCATAAGCTATTCATCAGGGAAGGATTCCCTAATTGGTAAGGACTCATCAACAGACTCAATCACTATACGGAAAAGATGGTCGGCTACTATATTGTTTGACCCTTTTTTGTCTCGAATCTCGAGGTCAAACTCCTGCAAAAGTAATTCCCACCGGATTACCCGTGCCTTAGCATCTTTCTTTGACAAAAGGTGTCGAAGCGCGGAATGATCCGTGTAAGCAATCACTTTAGATCCTATAAGATAAGATTTAAATTTTTTTAGCGCATAAACAATGGCTAGGAGTTCTTTCTCGGTGGTCGTGTAATTCAATTGGGCGTCATTTAACATTTTACTAGCATAGTGGATGACATGGGGGTGTTTGTCAATCTGCTATCCCAAAACAGCGCCTACAGAATAATTAGAGGCATCACACATTAACTCGAATGGTTCACTCCAAACAAGTGGTCTAATAATGGGTGATGTTGTGAGTTGAGTCTTGAGCTTATCAAAAGCTACAAGACAAGGTGCACCAAACTCATAGGCCACATCTTTGGCCAAAAGGCTGCTTAAAGGACGAGCAATCTTACTAAAATCTTGGATAAAACGACTGTAGAAACCTGTATGTCCTAGAAAGGAATGGACGTCCTTGACATTTCGTGGTGGGGGGAGGTTAGAAATGACATTTATTTTGGCCTGGTCAACTTCTATTCCTTTTTCAGATATGATATGCCCCAAAACTATCCCCCTTTTTACCATGAAGTGATATTTCTCCCAATTTAAAATAAGATTTTTTTTACATCTGAGTAATACTAGAGAAAGATAATGAAGGCACTGGTCAAATGAGTTGCCAAATAATGAGAAGTCGTCCATGAAAACTTCAAGGAATCGCTCTACCATGTCAGAAAAAATGCTTAACATACAACGCTGAAACGCCGCAGGAGCATTGCATAAGCCAAAAGGCATACGACGGTAGGCGAATGTACCGAAAGGACATGTAAAAGTTGTTTTCTCTTGGTACTCGGGTGCGATGGGTATTTGGTTGTACCCAAAGTAGCCATCTAAGAAACAATAAAATTTATGCCCAGCGAGTCGCTCGAGCATCTGGTCAATGGAAGGTAAGGGGAAGTGATCTTTCCTAGTGACAAAGTTAAGCTTCCTGTAGTCTATGCAGACTCTACATCCATTGGTCGTTCTAGTGGGTACGAGGTCGTTATTCTCGTTCTTTTCAATGGTAATTCCCGACTTTTCGGGACAACATGGATCGGGCTAACCCACGGACTATCAGAAATACGATAGATGATCCCAACATCAAGGAGTTTTAATTTTTTTTTTCGAACTACTTCGGCCATAGTCGGGTTCAATCTCCGTTGTCCTTCCCTGGACCTTTTGGAATTATCTTCCAAATTGATTTAATGCATACAAACCGAGGGACTAATTCCTTTAATGTCCTCAATACTCTAGCCAATAGCTTTCGTATTTCCCTTAAGAACATGAATCAACTTCTCTTCCTGAAGGGGTTCTAGGTTAGCGGAAATAATGATGGCCATAGTTTTGTCAAGACCTAGAAAGACATACTTTAGGTGAGCGGGAAGAGGTTTAAGCTCTATCTTTGGGGAGGTTACTTGAGCCTCCGGAATGGGTTTCTTAACATTTAAGATTTTATGCTCACCTTCAGGCTCTAAAATTTCTAAAGACAAATCTAATAAAGTTTTCACCTCATGGATGTACGAATCGTCCTCACAATCTCCATCAAAGTTGGACAAAATTGCCTCTAAGGGATCTGAGGTACTTGACCTCTCAAAAGTGGTACTCACAAGACTCTGGATCATATTACACTCAAGTGGTTTAGAATTAGAAGGGGAATGCGACGCATGAAAAATATTAAATTCTACTATCATGTTCCCGAAGGTCAACTTCATAATTCCATTGCGGTAATTGATTACCGCATTAGCTGCTGCCAAAAAGGGTCGACCTAGAATCATAGGGTTCTCCTCCTCAGGGTTTGCTACTGGCTCAGTATCTAACACAACAAAGTCTACTGGATAAACAAACTGCTCAATCTGGATCAACACATCTTCAACTACACCCCTAGGAATCCCAATAGATCGGTCAGCTAGCTGAAGGGTCCTATTATTGGGTTTAAGTACTCCGATATCCAATTGCTCTTAGACAGAGTAAAGAATGAGGTTCACGGAGGCACCTAAATCAAGTAGAGCTCTTCCAATATTACAGGTCCCAATCGTACATGAAATAGCAGGGCATCCAGGGCCCTTGTATCTTAGAAGAGATTTACGCAAAACGACAACACTAACATGTGCATCTAAAAGAATTGATGTATCACTTTTGTGTACATGAAAAGATTTTTTTGGGACATGTATGCGCCACTTTAAAGTGCAAAGATCTTTAAGGAATTTTGTGTAATTAGGAATATGTCTTATGGCCGTAAGGATAGGAATGTTAATCACACAATGCTTAAAAATCCCTAAAATCTCCTCATAGATGTTGCTCTTCTTAGCAAGAGTTAACCGCTGAGGAAAAGGAGCCAGCGGCTGAATATGTATAATCACGATTTCTTCCTCACTCGCACTCGCAGGTTCTTCTATAGGTTTACTTTGAATTTCCAGCTCGGGTTCCTTAAGTATTTTTACCAAATTATCAACTTTTGTACTGCTCCTAAGAGAAATGATGGCGTTGACTCCATCACGATTGGAAGATCTAGGATGTTCAATATTTCCTTTAAGATTAGCTTGAGTTTGACTGGGGAACGTTCCCTTGTCTCTCGTGCTTATCTCTGTTGCCATTTGATCTATTTGTCCCTCAAGTTTGGCAATAAATGACTGAGTTACTTGCATAAATGCCTTAAGAGTATCTTCTAAGGACATGGTTAGAGGAGGCAGATTCCTATTATGCGGAGGAACATAAGGCACATTAAAGGGAGCTTGGTATGATAGATTTTGTTGCCACGAGGAACTAGACTGGTGTTGGTTTACTTGGTTGTGCGGCTGATAAGGGGCACTACCAGAAGAACCTCTTTGGTAATTTCTATTTCCTCGAGAATTGGAGTTGCTGGAATTATTATTCCATCCACTATTGAAAGGTTGGTTATTGGGACGTTGATACATGGCATTGGCCTGGTCTTTCCCACCCTCTTTTAAAGTAAGCACGTCAGGGCAATCTTGGACCAGATGGTCTGAACTTTCACCAACCACACAAAGTGGCATCGCCACATGGTTAACAGAAGAAGTGGTAGGGTGTTAAACCCTTTTCCTGATCTCTAAGTTCTCAATTTTATTAAGAATGGTTCTAAGAGTTGCAGACTCTGAATTAAAGTCCACTTGGTACATATTTGTACTGTGACAAGGTTTTTCCTCTCTCATCATTTGCTATTGGTGGGTCTTATCCGCTACATCATTTAAAAATTTCTAAGCTTCTGTGTCAGTTTTCTCATCAAATGTACCCGCGCACATAGACTGAATACGAGCTTTAGTGTCATAATCTAGACCTTCATAGAGAGTTTGAACTATATCTATCAATTGAATCCCGTGATGTGGGTATCTTTGCTCTAAATCCTTAAACCTTTGTAGGTAGTCATATAATGACTCACCTCGGTTTTGTATGAAGCTATAAATACTCTGTCGTATCTTAGCAGTTCTATGGTTAGGGAAATATTTTTTTAAAAACTCCTTAACGAGTTGCTCAAATGTGTTTACAGAGTTCTTCTCAAGAGTGTACAACCAATCGCGTGCGTTTCCCATAAGAGAAAAAGGGAACACACGTAATTTAAGAGAATCCACTGTAATACGTTCAAAGTTTAAAATAAGCATATGATCCCTAAAGTCCCTAAGATGGTTATACGGGTTTTCAGTGGGACTACCATGAAATTTGGGAGGCATAGACAAGAATCCCAGTTCAAACTCAAAGTTTCCTACATTTCTAGGAATCACAATACATGAAGGCTTACTCATAATTGTAGGATGTATTCGATTGTGGATAGTGATTCTCTCCGCAACAGCAGGTTCGGGACCGTTCCCAGGAATAGCAGGTTCGGGACCATTACTCCCATCAGTCTGACTCATATTGATTCTAGCAGTGCTCTTAGTCCGAGCTTGGGTGTTACGCCAATCTAACATACAATTCAATCAATATATGGAACACATTAAAAGTCCTAAGAATGATGCAAGTACTCAAGAATGTTTTACTGGTCTCTTTTATTAAGTTAAGTTGTAAACCCAGTCTCAGGGTTCAATACTCCTACTCCTGACAGTAGATCGGCTCGCACTTGAGTTGCTTTTACTCTCTTTGGCGATAGCTCGCATGCTATCTAGTCACCTAGATGCACCTATGCTGGAAGGCAGGGCGAACCGCTTAGAGTCATCTATCCACACTAGCTAAGCCAGGGAATGTACGTCCTCTAGCAAACGTAGCCACTTATCAGGTTTTCCTAGTGAGTGTGTTGCTCCAAGTCCGAGTGAAGCCTTTTGATTAACTATGTTTTTTATGGCTTCTTATCAAAAATATATTAAAGAGGTCGGGACTGTCGATATCGAAAAGAATAAAAACCGGGTGATGAACTCCCGGGGTCCTAATGCGTGGGCACGCACGGGTGATGAAATCTCATTTTGGTTCACCCTTATCTAGGTATTGTTGTAAAAATTAAGCATTTAATCAATCAATCAAATAGTTAAACAACGATGTACCGCGACAGGGAGGGTGCGGTTAAGAGATGATTGCCTATAGGGCAACCTTTTTAGGGGCACGTTTGGTTACCCTGGTGAAACCATTGGGAAGGCCCACTCAGGATCATTTGCGAAGTACGCGTTGAAACGATTTTTGCTCTGAGTAAGGGTTCCGAAGCTATACCGGCAACAGATTACAATTTTCTCACCTTACAGAGCGTCACTCATTAGACTATACATAAACATTTTCTCAATTCTTACAATATTAAAAATTCCTAAAAAAAATTTAAACAACTTAAAGTCTTCTTGGCTTTGTCTTTGATGTTGGCTTTGCGCTTTGCTTTAATCAACTATGTCCATCTCCTTCAATAACTGAAAAACAATGCAAAATTCAAAATTTAAATCACAGTTCACTAAAATTAATCTAAAAGCAGAAACTAGAAACAAAGTAAAACCAAGAGTAAACAACTACTGTAGCAGCGCAGTAAACACAGTAAATTACTGTAGCGTAGTAAACAGTAAATTACTGTAGCAGAGTAAAACTAGAAATTTTGATACAATTTACCGTGCCACAAGCACAATCAAAATTACAGTTACCAAGCTCCAAAGATTCAGCAGTAATACTCATTTGAAAAACGCAAGAATTAATAGTCTATTAGCAGCGAGAACATGCTGGTTCTAGCTGCAACAGCAGCGATAAAAAGGAGGTAGATTGTACTCTGACAAATAATAGAACAAAATTGTAACAAACAAAATAGATTAAAACAACAAGTTACGTGATGACAGGTGCGGCAACAACAACTGATTGTAACAGGAGATGCAGCAGCAGTAGCAGCAAGGGGTTTAACAATCTTTGTTCGGTAATAGCAGGTCTGAGTTAGGAAGCAACAATGGTAAACAACGGCAGGAATTACCGGTTTACAGCATTGGCAGAAAGAACTGATTACAGTCAGTTTCAAGAAACTCAGATGTACAGAACTGATTGCTTTCTCAGGTAGTTGGAAGAACTGAAACAGTAACAACTCCGGCAAAGTACTAAACTACAAAGCCCCAATCTTTACCTGCAAACAACAAAATCTTAATTCCAACTTGCAAACAGCAAAACCCCTCGATCAGAAAACTTCTATTACCAATAGCAAAAATCAAATTCCAGAATTTAATCAGAAACCTTTTAATCACAGAACAGCAATAAAAAAATTATCCAATTGTGCAATAATTAAGGCCAATTCAGATATCCCCAATTATGCCCAATTTAGAATCTTTACCTGCAAACAACAAAACCCTAATTTTCGCCGATTGGGTATCTCACATCCCATAATTTTTAGCAAAAACAAACCCAAATTGTAAAATCCAACCACAGAGGCAGAGATACAATTGAGCAACAATTAAAAACATTCAAATAGGAAACCAAACTTGGGGAATCCAACAATAAAAAAAAACCCTTTTGTAATTGAGCCACAATCAGAAGGAAATCAGATGAAACTGGAGTGTAAAACCCGCAAATTAGATATTAAAGCTTCAAACGTAGAGATTAAAAACCCCAAATCAGATAGAGGTTTTAGGGTTTCACGAAATCTCAAAGCTTTTGTCGAAGAAAAGTTGCAAAATCCCAGGCACATTCGCGTTAATATCTCATTAACTTAGAAATCGATGGAGGGAGTGAAAGTTGAGATAGATCTGAGAAAATTTTGAGAGAGAGAGATGTTTTGGGAGTCTGAGAGAAAGTTTTTGTTATGATAGAGATAAGAGTTTTGGTTTTGTTAAGATGAGAGAGAGAGAGAATCAAATAACCAAAAATACGCCTGACAAACAAATAAAAACAACACGCCTCAAATCAAACAAAAATAACAACAAAGAAGATTTTTTTTTTTGATGTGGATGTAAAATAAAAACTCGTCAAAAGGAATACTAATTTAATAATGGAGACACGATTTTGTAAATTGATTGCATCCCCGGCAGCGACGCCATTTGATAAACCGTATCAAACCGGGTGTTGTAATATATGTTAGGGTTGTCGTTCTTCAGGGACGCAAAAATCAAAATCGTGAATTAAATCTGGTTTTCATTGATTGAAAATGGTTTACATCGAAACAAAAATGAGAACTACGGTAAAGACAAAAATGGCAAACTAAAAAGATAACTCTCCTCCCTTTTTAAAACTCTCTCTCTTAACCTAACTCCAGCCCTCATCTCCCTCAACAACCCTCCATTTGTGGAGATCTTTTAGCCAAAATCCTAACTAAGTCTTCTAGTAGTTGTTGACTAGTACTAGTTCATTTCCAGCAGCTCTTGACAACTTGTTATCTCCAACAACTCTTTAGATTCTAAAAGTTAGGCTTTAGGTCTTGGATTGGTTGCAATTGTCTTATTACCTGCAATAGTTAAACATACTTTAATTAGGCCCAGTAAAACATAAAATGAGGTCCTAGATAATGTAAATTGAAGGACAAAAATAGGATTTTTTCATGCCTATCAGCGACCCTTATTATTATAACCAGCAACTCCATTTTATCCTTAGACCATTTATTCCTAGGCTTAAGGACCTTTTCAGATTCATCACCCATCATGATAGGGTGTATCCATCCATCTTTGATAGCAATCCAGACATCTTCTCTGAGTGATTATAAGAATGAAATCATTCGAACTTTCCAATAAGAATATTCCTTACCATCGAAGAGGGGCGGGCAATTTCTGGGACCTCCAAAATTTCAAGAATCCATTAATCTCAAGCAATCGAGTAAGGATCCATGCTTAGGTTGCTAATTCTCAAAGCGTGTCCACTCTGATGCCAAATATTTTTAACCCTGTGGGAAACCTTTCTCTGGAGAAAAACCCACAGGTTGCTGTCGAATCACCCGACAGCAAAGCAATCCACTATCGAAATCAAATTATAAGTATTCAATTACTTGCAGACTCGATAAGCACATCCCGTGGTTACCTCTCTCCTAATTGAAGTCCTCGTAATCAATTTCACATTTTCGCAATGCCTATCCGTTTTCGTAACCCCTCACATCGGATAACTCACCAAAGCTTCAAAGCTTCAATCGCTCAAACTTTACAAATCAATGATTAGGCTTTCTAAATTTCTTCGATTGATTCAATAGAAGTTTTACTTCGCATTGAATCGCTCGTTAAAATCTTTCATCTCTTTAAATATCATGCTCTGAAAAAAAAGGTTTTGGAAGAGGTGAGTTATGAAAAAAGAAAGGATGCCTTAAATAGGAAAACAGAAAACACGTCCTCTATTCAAATAGAAATAAATGTATTCGAATAAAAATCAGGCTGAGCCATTCTATTCGAATATAAAACAGCCTGAGGCATTTTATTCGAATACATTAAAATATATTCGAAGAGAAATGTTCCTAGTTCTATTCGAATAGAAAAGGAATCTATTCGAATAGAAGTTTTGTTATCTTAAAAAGACATACTTATTACATTTTTCGTACTCTGTAAAAATGCATAGGGTTTGATATTCTAGAACAAGGAGTTAGAAGCCCACTTATCTGCTCAGTGTCTCTCTAGCTATAGTCGCTCAAGGTACAATCTTTGACGATGAGTAACCACGAGATAATGCTGATATCAAAACTAGACACAGAATGCAAGAAACTCCAACTATGGATGTTTCAAGATTTCTACTCCTTCAAGACCGTCATTTATGGTTGTAGAATGTCAAGATTGAAGAACTGGTCATGCATTTCATAGGGGTCAGTATCCTTTACTTGCTTGAAGATTATGTTTCTGGTTGTATACGAAATTCGATGGGTAGATATCAAAATTTAATTCTTAAAAAATCTCTTCCATGATGCAAATTTATCAAGCAACAAATGCATATAATAATAATGAAACTGACTATTCCATACCATATGAAACTACTTGGAGAGAACAGATATGAGAACATTTATATCCAGTGCTATATTAGAAAAGATAGAGCCAAACCTCAGAAAATTTTAACGAAGCAGACCTCCTGCTCATCTGGCAAGCAAAAATAAGTGCTGACACAGCCTCTGTGGAGTTAGTAGTCAAGGGTAGTGTAGGGATTTATCCCTCGAGCAATGGACACTCGATCTCATTTATACCTCGAGCTCTAGAAGAATTGATTTTATCCAGTACCAGACTCACGCATAAACAAAAACGTTAACAGTTACACATCGACCACGAACTCAAGCAGAGCGTAGATCGTCCACAACAAATGTAAACAAAACAAGTCAACACACACCTGTCTCCCATGAGCTAGCAGTTATACACTCAACAACCCATGACTCCCAGTTTCAGGAGAACATGTTCGAGCATGATGTTAAGCTGAGAGCAGTGTCTATAAAAGGGCAGAGCTCCTAAGGAAACAAGGAGGTCGACAAACAATTCTATCCAAACCATTATTTGATTTCTAGCTATTTTTTCTTAGATTAACTCTTGTAATCAAATTCTCTCACTCTCTCAAGCAATAATACTACTTTCACAAAATCCTCCACTTGAGGTCGCATTTTTTACCTATTCACAGGTTTTCCACACTAAATCCCCTGTGTCAAGTATTATCTCTTATTTAATTCTTGACATAGTAGTTCTTGACGTAAGGATCGATTTCAAGCTAGATCGAGCTTTACGAAATCTGGTCTCTACATTTGGCACCGTCCGTGGGAACATACAATTTTTCCACGCACTTAAGGACCATGATTGATACTCATCAGTTGAGTAGTATTCAAACACGTCAATCTTTGGGAGCTCAGCCTAAAAGTTTGAGGGAACCGTATCGGGTTGCCGAGTTTCGGGCGAGCTTAATTGCCGAAGCTGAGAAACAGAGTCAGCTCGAGCGCCAGCTATTGGAAGATCAAGAGCTTCGCGAGAAGGAGTCAGAACGAGAGTGTCATGCTCGAGATCTAGAGATAAAGAAGCAAAAAGCTCAAATGTTAGCTTTTCAAACAGCTCTGAAAGCATTACAAAGCAGCCAACCACCACCAGCCCTGAGAGAGTACGAAACAATACCAACAATCTCAAGGGTTTCCGTTTACGAGAGGTTAGGGGCACATGACGTACATAGTATAGAAGTTTCCAGGATTCATTGTGAGGATCCACAAGCACTGATAGTCTCAATTCATTTAGGACAGGAGGCACAAACATATATATCAGCAGATATCGTTGACCTTCCAAGTAGCCCTGGAAGTCTTGGGACCTCCTTACCGAGCCCCGCTTCCTGAACATGTGAGCGAGGAAACAGGTAACCATGTTCCCAGACTCATACGTCAAGCAGTTCTGACAGTTCCAGTAGCTCCGGTAGTTCCAACAGTTCCAGCAGCTCCTATCCCTCAACATTATATTTCTTAGAAACTCATGGACCAACGCATCACGGAGATCATCGAAGCAATGGCTTTAGACGCGAAGGATGACTCGTACAAATTACAAGGTAGTCCAATTGATTAAGAATTATTTGATGTGAATATCCCAACAGGTTTTCATGCACCCAAGATCATCAAATACAAAGGAACCGATCCTGGCCAGCATGTTCAAAAATTCCGCGACACATTGTGCTTGTATTTTAATTTGAATCACATCCTTTACCGGCTCTTCGCTACTAGTCTCCAGGACGAACCTCTCCATTGGTTCCACTCTTTACCGGAAGATTCGATTCATACCTTCGAGCAGTTACAAGAAATCTTCATCAAGGCTAATGCCCACAAAAAGACAAAGAAGAGAAGTTAAATTCTCTTATAAGTCTCAAACAAGCACAAGGAGAGAAGCTCGTGAAGTTCTCCAAGAAGTTTCTCAAACTCGCTCAGAAGGTCAACAATCTAGATCAGACGACAGCCGTGTCCGCATTCACAAATGCTCTCCAGTTCAATTGCAAAGCTAAAGAGTATCTCTTCCTGAAGAAGCCCAAGACTCTCGAAGATATGATCAAGAAAGTCAGCAATTACATCGATCTGGAGTGGATGATGCCCGAACCGAATAAACCTGTAAAGGCAATCCACAGCACCAAGGATCCTTCCACAGACTCCAACAACAACCGTAGCTCGAGCGATCCAGGCGATCCTAAACGAGCAAAGGCAAAACCAGAAAGAGACAACAATCAGAGGTCGCAGAAACCATCTAGAATAGTCATACCAAAGTTGAATACCAAGCTTTCCATGATCAATCCTATTCTCCAGAAAGATAAATTTTTTCGTCCAGATCGACATCTTGATCAAATAGTAGGTCGACCTTATTGCGAATATCACAAAATTAAGCACCACAGTACCGACAATTGCTATGGTTTGAAAAAGCTCCTGATATCATTTTTAAGGAAGGGAGGATGCTCGAATACATCATTGATCTTCCCAGCTATAAAGATGGGAACTATCTGAAATAAGACGACGTGGCTCAAGCGACAGAACAAGCAGAGGAGAAGCATCTACATCATCTCTACTAGAGCAATATGATCGAGATCAATCAGGCTTCAAATTCCAACAGAGTCAAGTGGAGGAAGTTGGGCGAGTGCTGTGACCTTTCTGTCCAAGACAAGGAACCCAAGCTCCTCCCAGAGTCAAGCAGTCGTCAAAAGGGAATCTCCTTCGAAGACTATGACACAGGACATGTGAAGTATCCTCATCATGACGCACTAGTAAATATGCCCAAAATGAGGAGCTTCATAATGCAAACAATGATGGTGGACACAGGAAGTGGGGTTGAGATCCATTTCCAGAGCATGATTGACAAGATGAGACTCTCAGATCAGGTCGTTCAAAGTGAGACAGACATCAGTGGATTTAATGGGCCCAAAGAAGAACGAGTTGGGAAGATCACTCTCCCGATCACAGCAGCGCCTACCACTATCGACGTTATTTTTTATGTCATCAACGCCAAATCATGGTATTTAGGGATACTAGGATGCTGTTGGCTGCACAATATGGAGGACATCCCGTCCACGTTCCACCAAGCACTCCGTTTCATGCATAATATTGGTATTTATGAAATCAAAGGAAGTCAGAAACTCTCTCGAGCTTGCGAGAATACAGTCTCACCAGTTCTCGATCATTCAAAACAGATTGCTGCATAGAAATCACAGAAGGCTGATCACCTCGATTGTCAGTCTTCTCCAGCCGAGCCCGTGGAATACGTCCAGGTCGATGGAGTTAACCGAGGTACTTATATTGGTATAAAATTAATTCAAACAGAGAAAGAAGCTCTTATTTCTTTCCTCCAATCCAACAAAGATGTTTTCGTATGGAACTTCCAAGAAATGTTAGGCGTAGACCCCTCAAAGTCTTACCACATCTTAAACATCCGCGAAGGTGCCATAGCAGTTAAGCAGAAGCAACGCAGGTTATCTCCATGACATAGAGACGAGATGAACAAGGAGATTGACAAACTTATCGAGGTCAGTTTCATTCGAGAAGCCAAGTACCCAGACTAGATTTCTAATATCGTTGCTATTCCAAAGAAGAATGGAAAGGCTCAGGTCTGCGTGGATTTTACAGATCTAAACAAACACACGCCGAAGGACAGTTTCCCTCTTCTAATCATTCATCAGATCCTCGACTTTACAGCAGGTCACAAACTCTTGTCCATGATGGACGCCGCTTCGGGGTACAATCAGATTTCACTCTTGCAAGCATATAAAGAAAAGACTACGTTTATTAAGAACGCTGAAGCCACTTACCAAAGGCTGGTCACAAGTATGTTTAAAGAACACTTGGGAGAAACAGTCAAAGTCTATATTGATGACATGCTTTGCAAGAGCCTAGAGAAAGAAAATCACATCTCTCACCTCCCTACATTTTTTAGTATATTACAATCCTACAGAATGAAGCTTAATCTTGAAAAATGCCAGTTCGGCATTCACTCAGGCAAGTTCTTGGGTCATCTTATCAGCAAGAAAGGGATAAAAGCGGATCCAGATCAAATTCGAGCTCTTCTGGACATGCCTTCACATCAACAAAGAAGGATACACAAAAGCTCGAGGAAAGATTGCAGTAATCAACAGATTCATATCCAAATCCTTGGATCGATGCAGATAGCTATTTATGCTACTCAGAGGTTCTACTCAGCAAGGCAAAGGTTCAAAGAATGAAGATATCAACTGGACACCAGAATGCGAAATAGCTTTTCAGGAGCTCAAAACTTACCTAGGGAGTGCTCCAATCATGAGCACTCCGATAGGCAATGAGGAACTAATTTTCTACCACACAGTCGTAGATACATCTCTCAGCTCAGTTCTTATTTGGCTCGAAGGAAAAATTGAGAAACCGATCTTCTTCATCAGCAAGACACGTACTCCAGCAGAAATGAGGTACTCTAAAATTGAAAGTTTACTTTTAACTCTCGTTTACACCTCATAAAAATTAAGCACTATTTTCAAGCACATCCTATCAAGGTCATGACGAACTACCCACTTCGGGAAGTATTACCTAAGAAAGAGAAATCCAGAAGAGTACAGCAGTGGTCCGCCAGTTTGGGGGAGCACGAAATCAAATTTGAGCAGTGAATTTCCAAAAAGGGTCAAGCAGTCCCTAATTTTCTAGTAGACTTTCCAGTTTCAGATCCTGACTGGGAAGAACATGATCCAGATCTCGCCAAAGTTGCAGCAGATTAGATTCCACCCTCCAAATCTTTTGATGATCGAGCATCATGGATATCTCAATAAGGGTGGAGGCTCCTCACCGATGGTTCAGCAAGACCCACAGGGACGAGAATTGTGATCGCCTCATTACACCTTCCAACGACAGAATCGAGAAATCCATCCTTCTCAACTTTGAAGCCGCGAGCAATGTTACATAGTATGAGGCATTCATTCACAGTCTGGACATGGCTCTCGAACTCGGAATCGCTGAAATCTCAGCCTACACAGACTCTCATCTAATGTTCATCACTACTCAGAACATTATAAGACGAATGGAATTATGGTCGATTATGTAGCTCTGGTCGCAGAAAAACTAAACAAATTTCACAAAGCTACGCTCGAATACCTCCCTCGAGGAGAGAATCGCCACGGTGACTCCTTGGCTTACTTAGCCGGAGTATTAGGTACAGAATCAAGACACCTTCAAATCAAAGTTATTTCTAGTCCCAGTATTATTCGTACTACATTTTATGCGATTAACACTGGGGGCGATGAGATGACGGAAGATGATTGGAGGAAACCTTTCATTACTTATCTCGGTCAGGATAACTCACGCAACGGGCCACTACCGGATGGTCCACATCAGCGCCGACACATCATCAAGAATTCAAAGCGCTACAAAGTCCAACCAAATGGCGATCTCTACAAATGCTCAGTCACTGGTTCATACCACAAGTACCTCTCGAAGGAACTTGCTGGCAACATGCTTCGAGATTTACATGAAGGAATCTGCGGATCCCATACTGCAGGATGAGCTCTCTCTAGCAGAGACATTACTCAAGGAGTATTTTGGCCAGGGATGCGGAAGCAAGCTGAAGATTACTCAAGGAAATGCAATGCATGTCAGCGTTATGGAAATCAAATTTGGGCCCCTGCCCTCAAACTCCATGCCAGTAAGGTGTACTGGCCGTTCAAACGATGGGTACTCGATCTAGTTGGTGAATTCTCCAATACTCCGGGTACGACCATGTGGTTAAAAGCCGATCGTTTGAACGGCTGATTACTTCACTAAATGGGTCGAAGCAGCTCCTCTATGCAGAACTCGAGAAGAAGAGGTCATTTCTTTCATTTGGCAGCATATCATCACAAGATTTGGTTGTCCAAATTTGATCCGTATCGATAACGGTCCTCAGCTCGATGGAGCCAATGTCATAGCTTTTCTCAACAAACACAACATAATCCATTCTCCGTCAAACCAATACTACCCCCAGGGAAACGGACAGGCGGAGATCACAAACAAGATCATCGTAGATGGTCTCAAAAAGTGCCTTATGTTACAGAAGAAGGGAAATTGGATACGTGAATTACCTCACATCTTATGAGCTTATCGAACTGCACCCCAGAAGACAGCACAGTGCTCTCCTTTTTTGCTTGCCTATGGAACTGAAGTAGTCATCCCAACGAAGTACCACCATCCTGTGAGAGACCACGAGCTCACAGACGAAGAAAATGAGTTTGAATTGGCTTACAACCTCAATTAGATCGATGAGACACGAGGTCGAGCTATCTTAAATCTTGGTCGATATCATCAAATATTGGCAAATTCATATAACAAATGAGTTCACACTCGGGAGTTTGCTATCAACGACTGGGTCCTTTGAGAAATCCCAGATAGCAGAAAAGATCCACATGCTAGGAAACTATCAGAAAACTGGGAAGGTCCTTTCATGATCATAGGTTGAACTGGTCTTGGTTCATACTATCTCATGACGGAAGCCGGTGATAAAATTCCAAATCCATGGAATACAAGTACAAGAAGATTGAAGTTATATTGACGTTGAACAACTCCTCCGTCGCTCAGCAAGGTTCAATCCACATCGAGATTTCCCCACCAATGTATGTACAAACTCTTTTCAATCAATAAAATCTCTTTTTTATCACGTCGATATTACTGCTATACAGTTCCCCTTCATCTCCATCATCTCCAAGGGTAAAATAATAGTTTATCCTAGCTTAATCCCTAAAGGTAAACAACATCCAACATTGGTAATGACATAGATAATACTAGCCTAACACCTGAGAATACTCATACATCCGAAAGTGGGGGCCATAACGAACCTCTTAGCCTGAAGATAACAAGCCAAGAACACGAGTGAGGAAAAAACTTGCTCGCTGCCGCTAAGCTCCAACATCCAACATTGGTAATGGCATAGATAATACTAGCCTAACTCCTGAGGATACTAATACATCCAAAGGTGGGGGACATAACAAACTTCTTAGCCTGAAATAACAAGCCTAAAGTACGAGTGACGAAAAAACTTACTCGCTGCCGCTAAGCTCCAATATCCAATATGGTATCAAGGCATAGATAATACAAGCCGAACCCTTGAGGACTCAGTAACCACCAAGGCTGGGGCCATAAAGAGCCTCAGCCTGCGGGATCAGGCCTAAAGCACGAGTGAGACATTGCTCGCTGCCGATAAGCCCAGCTCTTCAATATGGTATCAAGGCATAAATAATACTAGCCAAACCCCTGAGGAAACATAGATCCGAGGCGGAGGCCATAAAAAACCTCTTTGCCTGCGGTGACTGCCAAAAGTGCGAGCAAAGATAATACTAGCTCGCTACCGCTAAGCCTCTCTAAAGTCCAAGGGTTGAAGCACAGATAATACTTACTTCTACACCCACAGACTTCTTCAAGTTCAATGGGTCAAACCAGAGAATAACATCTACTGCAGGTGTGGAAATATTAGTTTCTCATATCAGTATTTCAAATTACAACGCTCCCCCCAATGTCCTATATCGAGCTCTGAGGCCTCAACATCTGCTACATGCAAAAGGTACTTGTTATCAGAATTTAAGTCTATTTCATTTTAATTCTGCTGGATTTTCTTGATGTGAGAGTAGTCGACCTTCCTCCTACAACAGGAGTAGGTAAGACTGCACTCGAGCTTCCCCCTATTTACGTCCCGGATACCATATATTCTGGAGCTCGTTCAGCAACAATTTCTCTCCCTCGAGCAATCTGTTCAGTCGTCGTGGTCCCAATACCACGATCCATAACCCCAATTGGATCTATGCTCGAGATATCGAGTTTACATACACATGTCCTTCCAAGGAAGCAATCTTGCATCAAATTTCTCTCAACTTGCAGGAATTTTATTTCCTCGACAAAAAATGCAGCCAATGCACTTAATTTTCGTTGATGCAAAGCTTGACCATCACATTTTTCTTGTTCATGAACTACTAGTTCCTTAATGGATTGGTGAGTAATAGCAGTGCGCTTGTTATCCTTCAAACGACGAGCTTTCGATTAAGCCAATTTAGCTGTTAATTGATCAATACGTCCACTCATCTACCTTATAAGATCTATCAACTTCTGCCAAGAATTTGTGAGATCAATACCCATATTCTCCACTAACTCCTCTTTTTGACGAAGAAATTCCTTCATCTCTCGACTCCCCTCACAAGAAGCAATTTCACCATCCCTTTTATCCAATTCAAATTTGAGGTCTTTCTGATACTTCATTTCACGTACACGTAATTCCCGCTCCAATTCAGAAATTCGAGCACAAAGTTGATTAATTCTTTCATTCATCTCCTTATCATGTTGCACAGCCCTCCTCACGTTTCCGCGATCAAAAGTTTACATACATAAGTCCTCGCCAAATCGTCTACCAAACTTTTGCTCTTGGCTTGAATCTCTGTTAAATCAGCCCTGCTCTGAGCCTCTCTCCCTATAAACGACGTAAATCAGCCTTCAAATGATCTAACCTGGCGATCAAACTATCGCGTATTTATGCAGAGTTATGCAATTCTAAAACATTGCCCACAATACTACTGTTCATTTTTTTCAAAATCGGCCTTGGACACAGCCAAGTCAGTTCACGCAGTATCCAGGTCGATCTCTTTCTTTAGCAACTGCTCGTTCAGAGCACGAATTTTATACATCATATCAGATATCTCGTCATTCAATGCTCTAATACGGTATTTGGCTAACTCAGCCGCGTGCCGAGAACTTGACGCAACCTTTTCTTTTAATTCGCTGGTAAGTTGGTTCAAGGCCAAATCCCTGCTCAAAATTATTGCGGTCATATCCTAGACTTGGCTCTTAGCTTATTCGAGCTTCAGAGTAAGCTTCACATTATCATCTAATCGATCTTCATAATGGGAGATCAAAGCCTCATATTCCTCTGCATACTCAGTATTATACAAAAGAGTCTGCTCTTCTTTCTCTCTAGCAGCGTCTAGCTCCTTCTACATGATAGCTAACAAAGACTCACAACATCAGTACGTAATTGGGAAACAGATTGGCAAAAGCATAATGATAAACTTGCAGTAGAGACACCTACAAGCTCGAGACAGGCAATGCCTCCTTGGCCTACCGACCATAACAAGTTTTGGTCGTAAGACAGAGCGTAGATACACAAACATCCAGAACTAGAATAAACTTACAAGGTACACATCCCTTCTTCTATTAAATTCTTGTTCATCTAGTTATTATTTTATCTGAATTATCTAACCTGTAATTCAGCAGAGGATTTTTTCTCTACTTCAAGTAGGCCCTCTAAGTCCACAACTCTGTGGCGCGAGCTTTCTATCTCCTACAAATACGAAGTTTCATAAGCAAAATGTTGTTGGCATCAAACAACAGTAAAATATTACAAAGCTCGAGTTCATAATTCACAACCAATGTTACATTACACTATCATCCTGCCTGATCAATAGTTTCCTAATTATTGGCAGCGGTCTTTTCGGCAACATTCAGACTATCTTCCATTTCCTCAACCTCCTCTTCATCCATAATTTTCTTTTCCTCATAATTCCCTTCGCTAAATGCCATAATCTCTGCCTTTGTATACCGCAGCTGGTAGAGCTTCCCTGCAAGGTTATTTCGAGAAGTAGCAGACGCGGTAACCAATCGCTCTGCTTCAGCTACACTATCGGCCCTAACTTTCTTCAGCTTTTGGGCAACAACTTCCGTTTCTTTCTCCAGCTCCAGCTGGAAAGCTTCCCTCTCCGTCTCCTGAGTCAGGTTCTCTTTAAACTTTTTTTCTCTTCCTCGAGCTGTGAGATACTCTTTTCCAGCTCAATCGACCTATCTTGGAAGCCAAACTAAACCCCCTTCAGAGCACGAGCAAACTGCAAAAAGAAATAAGTCAGCTCGAGCAACAAAACAGCTCAACAAAACCAACTATTTACTAACCTTCTTAAACTCATCATCCAAAATAGTAACCATCTTATCTCGATCTTTAACTTGACATTATTCCTTCAGGAGACCAGCTTCAACCTCAAAATGGGGCCTCAAGTCTGCCCCCTCAGCGATCTTATCGCTTTCTTCTAGCACCACCTACGAATTTGTGGGAGAAGTTACCTTCCTCCTCTTACTGCCATCGTCCACACTGTCTAACGTAGCAGAACGAGAAGCAGCCCCCCTTTTTATGGCCTTCCTCTTTGCCAGGTCCCGTACAACAGTGCTGGAGATAGAAGCCATGTCCACTAGCCCGTCTTGAATTTCATTGAGCTGCGCAAGCTTCAAAGGCGTATTATGTTCAGGAGTTAACAATTTCTCTTCCATAGAGCCTAGAGTTTTCCCAGCCATTCTCCTATTTGCTTGGGATCTCCTAACCTTGTCGTCCTTACTTATTACCCTTTTGAACCTACTTATCTCTAACTCTTTGATAATAACTTTGAGCTCAGTGCCTTCCCTGGCAACGACATCTATAACGGATTCCTTCCTCGAAGCTTTGTAATTAATTCCTGCATAAAAAGTCAGCAACTTAAGATACAAATCAACTATAGAAATATAGTTCAATATATAAATGATAGTTCAATTTTTAATGGTATAATTACCCTTTGTTATAGTTCTATTATTAAGTTCCAGGGGTTCCTCATCAGACCGTTGAAGACATTCACCCGACACCCATAAAAGGATGTCACTCTACACTAGCCCTGATGATGACAGGTCGAAGAAGCATGGTCCTGAAGAACTATAAGAATGATATCCACCGTCAGTTGCTGTAACATATTTCACAGCATAATACTCCAGAAGATCCTTGGCAGTAATCCACCTCTCCCTACAAGATGTAGCCCATCTCTTATTAAAGGTTTCACATACAAGGATAACTTCCCAAAAATTGTAATTCAGTTGCACCGAGCAAGCCCCAATCATATTTATAACACTCTTAGCCAAATTACTCAAATATAGCGTCAACCCATAGTCGAACTGGGCTAAATAACAACAAAAACCATCAGTTCGATTATCCTTCACCACGTCTTGAACATACTCCAAAAACACTTTGTCCTCCAAATGCCTACACTTCTTTTCTTTAGCCAAATCAGGCAGCAAATGCAGGTAATCCCCTCCTTGACTGGCACTGCAAGTCCTAAAGAAATTACCCCTATATCCGATGGCGTGCCCCCAAATCCCATTTATACTACTTTTGGCCTTGCAAAACTCCCTAAACTGACTAGAACCTATTGGGTACTCAACTCGAGAACCCTTCAGACGAGGCCATTCAGCCAATTCGGCTACAGTATCGTCCTCATCCCCTAATCTAATGATGGGAGATTACTGCTCTACGAGGCCTACTTCATCAGCCTTTGCACAACCGGAAGTCAAAACCATACTTATCTACAATAAAGGGTCTACTTTACAAGACGCTGGTCCAACAAAGCTTACAAATAGTTCGAGGTATATATATTAATTTTTATCCCGCACTACTAGATCACTTTTACAATCAAAAACTGTGACAAAACGATTTGTATTGCCCCACAGTCATTATTCCCATTGTTATTTTTATTTTATTTTTTGTGTTTGGGTAGGGATTACATCCTTATCCCGACACAAAGATTTTTATTCAAAAACTCTTGTAAACCCAAAGATAGACTTACCTTCAGCACCCGAGTGAGTGTCTACAGCGTTGGTTTGTACCATTTTGCTAAATTTCTACAACTTCTTCAAAAACCTCCCCGATCTCAGCCTCCTCTCGAAGTTTACAATTGAGACTCCTAGTCACTGTTTTCCTCTTATCCTTTCCTCCTTCGGCGGTAATGGAATCGTCAGTTGAGATCTTTTTCTCTCTCTAACCCTTCTCTTATTTTTTTGGTTTTCAGTATTCGGAGAGGGAGGAGAGGGGGTACGTATGCACCTTTCCCCGAGCCACTTGCAGTTTGAAGTTTTCCAGTAAGTAGTCCTCGGTTCCTGAACCGAGCCGTCTGTTCGTCTGAACCTGTCAGACGTGTCATACCACTTCGGTGAAGCCACCTTCCTAGCATTACACCAAATATTATACTTTAGCGTATCTCTCTGCCTCTTGGTCCCACTCTTGTCACAATGCCCCAAACTCATGATTTTGAATTATCTACTTTAAAATTTCATGTACATTTGTTTGCCCTACTTATACACCTTGACTTTAACGTCATTATCAGTTAGCAACATAAATTCAAAAATTTAGTTTCTACAGCAATCTTAGTCATAGCCTATTTTTGTGAACAGAGTTTTCTTCAAGTAAATTCGGGCAGTTACATTTTAAAAATTCAAAAGTACAACAGTCAATCACTCCAATCCGCAAGATACATGCATTTAAAGTAACCGGTGTGCCCAACAACATCACAAGCTTTCGGTAGCCCTGAGGCGATATCCCTATCCGTATTCATGATCTCCTCCCTGGTCATCATCAGGACAAACTTTTTGTGATCTTCAATAGACCACCAACAGGTGCGCATGGACTCAGACCGGTACACGCGATTAATTTCCTCGCCCCTTTCTATATCTCTCTTACCCTCGTAGTTTACTCCAGTTTTAAGCAGAATCGCATCATAACCTTGCTGCCCAAAAATAGCTTCCCTTATTTCATAAATCTTGAATGCTAAATGCAAGTCGTTCAACACACATGCTTCAGCAGTCCTCTGAGAGCGAGTCTTCACCATTTTTTATGATTAACCTTCTTAAAGAATAAGTCACATTTTTATACTGTTCTGTTAACAGGACTAATTTATTTATTGACTATATGCAACGTATTTCAGTTTCTATAACCCACTCTTCCCGGGTTCGAACTACTTGCTATTATCTTTTCGTGCTTAATCGAGCTCTCTAAAGTTTATATTTCGAGCTTTATGTTTACATCTGTTAAACTCGATTCATTTACGAGGTAGGATAAGGTATGTCATCCCACCAACTATTTACTTCCATAATATGTACAGCTCAATGACATGTCGACTATTTCTGCCTTTCGCTTGTAAGAAACAAACAAAATATTTTTTTATTACGCTCGATTTTTATCTAACAAGTTGGTTACAGGACTACCCCTACAACATTGCTTTACAATTACAGAATCAAGCTTTTCGAAGCTCGATATTACAAATACTTTCTTAAACAGGAGGACAGGTCTCTAGTTCTTTCCTCGTTGCCAAGATAATACTGATCTTCCAGAGAAACCTTAGCCACAGCTCAGAAATTACAAGACTATAACAGGTCAAATACCTCATTCCCCTTCATTTGCCTGCAGGAAGAATTAAAAGAAAAGTGATAACACCGAAAGAAGCGATCCATCTTCCACCTCTACCACCGCCGTCTCTTCCTCATTATCCCCACTAACCCGGAGTTCGCGAAAATTGAAAGGGACTCCTACCTTAGAAATCGGAACATTAATAGAGACCAGAGATTTTGCATCGCATACACCCCGGCCGTTAAATCGGACGCTACATAATACCTAGAAATAATTCAAACAACACTCCTTCAACAAAACAGTAAAGGGAGTCTCCCTACTGTGATAGCCACAAAACCATATCCGGAATCCCTCCATGATGAAAGAAAACCGGGTATGATACACTTGATTCCTCATCTTAACCATGATGTTGCAAAGGTACACTTCCAAAAAACTCATATTTTTTTTCTCACCCACACAGAATAGACATGTTTGTTTTTCTCTGCAGCGAAGATGTGTTACAGGTTATTCGGCGATCAAATCTGACCAATATTTATAGCGATACCGTATTTAATATAAGTTGTTTCCCCAAATAGTCATCCGCTCGGGAAAACTAATAGTCTGCCCATAGTACTCACACGCCATAATGATAGCACACTCTTAAATACAGACGTTCCGTTTTTAAGCGTCGCTTACGTCATCACAAGGTCTGATTTTTTGGGCTTTTCTCAACTAAAGCCACACGTGACTTCAGTTACGAGGGGGCAATTGTAGGGATTTATCCCTCGAGCTATGGACACTCGATCTCATCTATACCTCAAGCTCTAGAAGACTCGATCTTATCCAATACCAGACTCACGTATAAATAAACACGTTAACAATTACACATCAACCACGAACTCAAGCAGAGCGTGGATCATCTACAACAGATGTAAGCAGAATAAGACAACACATACCTGTGTCCCACGTGCTAGCAGTTACACACTCAACTGCCCATGACTCCCACTCTCATGAGAGTGTGTTCGAGCACGATGTCAAGCTGAGAGTAGGGTCTATAAAAGAGTAGAGATCCTAAGGAAACAAGGTGGTCGACAGACAGTTCTATCCAGAGAATTATCTGATCTCTAGCTTTTTTTTCTTAGATTAACTCTTGTAATCAGATTCTCTCACTCTCTCAAGCAATAATACTACTTTCGCAAAATCCTCAACTCGAGGTCGTTGTTTTTACCTATTCATAGGTTTTCCATACTAAATCCCCTGTGTCAAGTGTTATCTCTTATTTAATTCTTGGCATAATAGTTCTTGATGTAAGGACTGATTTCAAGATAGATCGCGCTTTGCGAAATCTGGTCCCTATAGGTAGAATAATGAATGAGATGAAGAAATAAGGTATGCTTGTGGCCATGGAGACATTTTGAATAGTGCCTACAAAGGGATCTGCGAATACAACTGCAATCACTGTTCCAAGTAGTAACAGTACTATAGCTTTGATGGATACTCATTTGTAATTATCAACAACCCCTATGACCACATCTCCCAGAAGATTGTATTCTTTTTGCGCTTTCTATAAATGCATTTTAAGAACGCTATAATCATGGTTAATGGTTCAATATGTCCTAATATTGTAATAATATGAAGAACATCTTGGACGACCAGTACGACTAACTTATGGCAATACATTTGTTGGACAAACATATTGTTTGAGATCCCGGCTAATATATTTTCAATAATAAAAAATCAAATTAAAATTGATCCCTCAGATACTTGACATTACTGGTATATCCATTGATTTCAACATCTTGATAATTGGTCATAGTTCTGAAGTCGATCAATATTATTATAATTAAATAGATATAAAATGCCATTTATATTTAGGCATACCCCTCGCTAAAAATAGCGCACACACACCACCAATTTGATGAAAATATCGTTAAAAACTCTACTCATGGTACATAGATATTACTGAAAACAAATTAGGTAGATACTGTGAACCAAATTACACGCCGGAAGTGATCTATGATCTTAATTGATCGCTGCTCAGGATCACCAGCAGGAGTCATTGAATGCTTTGCCTCATTAAGCCATTATGAGATGCATGCTGTAGTGGCGAATTTTCTGAAGGGGAATCTTTGTCAATACTTGTTCGTAAGGAGAATACAATAAAAGACTAAACGAACAAGATTTTACGTGAAAAACTCATTAAAAGCTGAGAAAAACTATGACCTCGGGGAGGATTTTGATGTAAAATCTTGTATATATTGCTAGTTATTACAAGTTTTTGGGAGTGATAGTAGGGATTAGGAAATAAGAATAAAGATGCACATTTTCAGTCCTTGAATAATCTATTCTTTGTTTGTATTTATAGTAGATTCAGGTAGTTTATAAATAAAAAGAAACAATCTCCTATTCCGGGGGAGTGAGCAAACTTCGCGGATCTCTAACAGCTCTTTCTTGACAATGTACAACGACTACTTTTAGTTGGTTGAGGACTTGAGGTATCTTCTTAAATGATATCTATCTTTGATCATGTATGACTGTCTTCGACTACGCTTTGCTAGCTCACTCTTGTCGAATCTGGGGAATATGCTACTATAATCGCCCCATTCTCGACATAAGTACTTGTGGTTGAGTCGAGAAGAAATTGGAAGCTGGAAAGGTTGCCTTATATTATCACGAGTCGTTAGATTGTCATTTTCTAGGTCAAGGTGAATTGTATTTGGTCATCTTTTTCCCGAGGAGCAATTAATGTGGTACATTTGACCTAGCAGATTCAAGTTGGGTATAAATAGACAGTCTCAAGGAGGGTGTTACGGTGGTAGATTATAAGGATACTGCCCCAAGTGTGGCATGACGCGTCGTCTGAGTATGAAGACGGTGAACAACCTGATGTAAAGCTCTGTCCCAAATCAGTTCTTAGTATTTCTTCAATTGATCCTTTTATGGCATGGAGGATGGGAGGAGTTAAAGTTGGTGAATGTATGTATGTACAGATTCCATTGTGGTCATTATACAATGTTGAAGGCAAGGAAAGGTATCAAATTGGGGGAGAAGGGGATATTGTTCGTAGTGAAGGCAATAATATGTTGGCTGGTGGGCGTCCAGGGATCTTGCAAATGAAGGAGGCTTCATACCATTTGCTGCTATTTTACATCTGTTGAGGCAGCTCTAAGAAGTTCAGTAACTTGAGATTCATTGAGCTTCTTAGGATTGTTGCTCTTGGTGCCAGAAATAATGCCAGATTCTGGTGAAAAGAAGCATAGAGTAATTAGTTATTCAAGTCGAATGTATAGATAGCAGTGTAGTTTGATGTAATGTAATCAAAGGATACAGTTTGTCGAATGTAATATGTAACAGTTTGGCTATTTAAATAAAGATAGTTTCTTCGACTTCTGTTCGCGTTGATATGTGTTTTTGTCGACTATGTATATTTAGAAATATGAAAGTCATCGATGGTTAACTGTCGAAGTAAGATGTTTAGAATAGATGTATGTTTGACTACAATTTGAAGTTTATTTGACGGAGTGGGTCTAGGAATAGATTTCAATGTTGATTAATTTGACTGCTGAAAATGTATAGTTCCAAGGCAAAATAAATGTATTGTTTTGACTATAAGTATCCTACGGTGTTTAAAGTGATGGTTGTTGTGGTTTAAAGAAATTGTGAATACGAGATCTCAGGTGCGTAATGAGGTATGTAATCATGTTCAAGAAAAGTATTGGTAAATATATGATCGGTACATCAGCCTTCAGAATACGAATATCCACTTGGAAGATTCTATAGAACCTAACTACGATAAAATGAACGAGGCAGAAGAAAAGGATGCCGAGGAGGAATTTCAGTTTCGATGCTAATTGCAGTATTAAAGTCTACCTGAATATGTGAGTTACATATGGGCCCGTGCAAAAATGTTGATTAAGAGAAAAGATGATGCTATAGCTAGGGATTTATAATATGAATTTGTAAGTAGATGTAATGGTCAAATCTGTAGTTTAAAATGAAATGAGATTGAAATTTGTTTCTATAATGATATTGTCAATGTCTTGTTGTAGAAGTTTTTGTCAAATAAATTTTGGAGTTGGTAAATTCTGGAATGTAAGAATGACTAGTATTGTAATTGTAATGTTTAGTAAAAGTTGAATTTGAGTTTTTGGTGAACGTGTGCCCTAGATATAGGGGTTTGTAATATTAAATAGAAATTGGGGGGAAGAGATGAGAGTAATTAATTATGGCAAGGTGTGTTCCTTTGGGTGAAATTTTGAAGTATAAAAAAAATGATGTGCAGTATCTTTGCGATAAAATAGGGTGTGCATTTTTGAGTACGGATGTCCCGGAGGAAGTTCTTCGAGATATGGAAGGCTTGGAGGTACAGTGTAGGGGTTTATTGGTGTTGAGAAGGCAAAGAGTCAAAGACTTTGAGAAAAGACGTGTAAGGCATTATGATCAATTACTTTAACGGTCGCGAAGTGGGATGGTAAACAGTCGCGTGGGGTCTATAAATAGTTCAGAGGTGGGTGACTGTTCATACTTTCCAAACTCTGAAAAAAATTTGTCCAGTGCTAATTTACTGTGCTCGTCACTTGAATCATTGCCAACAATTGGGAAGGAGGAGATTGTCGTGTTGATTGAAAGAGCAAAGCTGGCTAAAGAGTGGGATACGGAAGCAATACGTAAACAAGGTTAGTAACTGCGATGATTGTTGTGTTTCTTGTTTGGTTGAATTTGTAATCATTAGTAGATGTAGATATATATAGTGTAATTGAGATGGAAGTTGTGTAGGGTAAAGAAGATTGTGAGTTATATATGATACAACTGGGGTTAGGGTTTGTTGACAAAGGTTAATCGGTGATTGTTAATGGTGTTTCTCTAAGGGCAATGGAGTTGCAGTGGTTAATAAAGGGGTTTGGGTGAGAGAGATGTGCGCAATTGGTAGTGAGGGGTGGAGAGAGTGCTGTTTGTATCCCGGTTTGGACGGCGCGACTCTAGGGGATCAATTGGGTTTGTGGCAAGAATGTAGGGATTTTATTACGAAGTAGGTTTGATATGGCCAAAATTTGCACTGAAAAAGGCGATATCAGTATATTTGAATGATAGTGGCTTTGGTGGGAAATCGTTAAAGTATCTTCAAGAACTTTCGCGATTCCTGAAATTGGAGGAAAATACACATTAATGATCTACTCGATGTTTATTATTTAACAAATAAAAGCTCATCGAGAACTTAACGTAGCACAGTAATTGATTTATATGACTTCAGGAAAGCAGTCATATGAGTTGTATCAAGAGCTGCATGTGGGTAGTATCTGACTCGGCTGCTGCAATTAAAGCCTTCATCAAAGATATAATACCCTGGACACTTAAAACTGCTTGGGAACTAATCATCCCCCACCTTCTGCAAATCTGATTCAGTCATGTATGGAGGGAATGCAACTTCTCGGCAGATCAAATTACAAAGAGAGGGTCAAACCCAAACCAACCAGCAGAAGAATGGACAAATGGCAGACCAGAGTACTTGCAAAATATTGAAGATCATGTCACGAACTACTTCAGAGTCAGGAAATCATGCTAAACTGGGTGATTATTCAGTACGAGTGGAAAATCGTTCGAACAAAGTAGGAGGCCGTTCAAACGAATTAAGAATATTTTTTACAAATTGTCGAGACAGACGACAAGTTGGAAGGCAAATATCAACGTGGACGGTTTTATTCGAATAAAATCATTCCCTATTCAAATACATTCTAGACTGCCTTCGTGTATTCGAATAGATTTCTTCTCTGTTCGATTACATTTTAGGATGACTCTTTGTATTTGAATAAAATCTTCTCTGTTAGAATACATTTTAGGCTGAGATGTTTTATTCGAATAAACTAATAATCTATTCGAATAAAATCTTATTCGAATAGACTTTTTTGTCTATTTGAACTGTGGGTGTTTCAGCTTCTATTTTGTACTTTTAAGGGCAGTTTTGTCATGGTTTTGTACTTACCTTGTACTTATGATCCTGCTAATATAAAATTCTAAACTTTATGCAAATAAAAGAGAAATGAACTGCATGTATTGAAATGAACTTGTTATAATGATAGTAGCTGCAGGGATTTATCCCTCGACCTCAATCATAATCGAGCTCACTCAGTTCGATTCACCTCCATCTCAGGCTCTCGCAATTTTAGTACTTGGCACACCAGTCAACATTCTAGCCAACCCCACAAACTACTCAAGAAAGTGGGTCAAGCTAAACCTGGAAAACATTATTTAGTCAAAGACACATGTCTCCCATGAACTCGTCAGTTTTCCAGTTAAACACCATTAACCATATTATGCGGAAAATATGCTCTAGCATGACGAAGAGCTGTAGGGAAGCCTATAAAAAGGAGAAGTTCCAGAAGAGACAGGGACCAAAAAAAATTACTCAAACTTCTTATTTACGAGACCCTAAGCACTTCTATATTTTAGAGATAACTTCTAATAGAAATATCCACCCCAAGCAATAAAGATACTATTACAAAAATTCTCCATACGAGGTCGTGGTTTTTTACCTATTCAAAGGTTTTCTACGTAAAAATACCTGTTTCAGTTTTTTGCTTTATATTGGCATATTGTTGCAGGATCATTGGTGTTATAGCTAATTCCTAATCATATCGAGCTACGGAATTTGGCCATTACATTTGGCACCGTATATGGGAAAGATTGCATTTCTACGATACCCTAAGGCAGTCTTTCATTACAATTTTCAACTATGGTTTCTTCCGAACGACGGGCCGTAGGAACTCAGCTCAAAATTTCTGTAGATCCGGGACAACTCACTGAGTTATGGGAAAATCTCCACGCTGAGGTAGAGAAACCCGCCGAGCTCAAACTTCAATTGACAAAAGATCGCGAGCTCTGAGAGAAAGAGCCCGATGCATAATGATAAGCTCGTTTGACAGTGCTCAAACGACACGAAGATCAGATGACGACGATGCAGAATGTACTCGAGGCTCTACAAAATACTCAGCAGGCCCCCTTACCAGAGGTCACGATCAACTTTCAGAGACCTCCCGCATTTTGGCAAGGGAAAGGTTGGGACCTAGGGGGGTCAGCAGTAAAGCGGTCCAGATTAGCATTTCGTCAAGGGAAAGGTTATATCCAGATTAGTATAGCCCCTGCGCAAGGATGACATACCGATTCCATGGCTTATCTTGCCAGGGTCTTGGGTTCAGAAGCTCGATATCTCCAAATTGAAATCATTACAACCCCCAACATTGATCGCATACCTGTATGCACGATCAACACTGGGGGCGATAAAGGGGGAAACGACAATTAGCGAATGCCTTTCTAAGAATACCTTGGCGTTGACATCAAATACAATAGACCACTTCCAACATATTCGAAGGAATACAAACAGCTAATCAACAACTCGAAGCATTACATTACTCGAAACGGCATGTTTTACCACCTATCTATTATAAAGCCTTACCTCAAGTGCCTCTCAAAGTCAAAAGTAGACGAACTGTTCCACAAACTACACGAAGGAACTTGTGGCTCCCACGCCGCAGGTAGATAATTAGCAAACCGAGAAATAACTCAAGGAGTATTCTTGCTTTGCATGCGCAAGCAAGCATAATAGTATTCCCGCAGATGCGATACCTGCCAGAGACATGGAAATATGATATGCGCCCCTGCGTTCGAGCTCCATGCAAGCAAGGTTTTCTGGCCATTAAAAAAATGGGCACTGGACCTCGTCGGCAAATTCCCTGACTCTCCAGGTAATCGCCGTCACCTACTCGTAGCAACCGATTACTTTAAAAAATAGGTAGAAGTAATTCTACTATGTCAAACAAGAGAAGAAGAGGTCATCTCTTTTATCTAGAACTACATAATCACTCGATTCGGGTTCCTCCACCAAATTCGTATCGATATCGGGCCCCAATTCGTGGGAAGGAATGTCGTAACCTTTCTAAATTACCACAATATCATCCATTCACCATCAAATCCATACTATCCTCAAGGCAATGACCAAGCCAAAATTATCAACAAAACCATCATGGATGGACTCAAAAATTGGTTTCACTCACAGAAAAATGAAAATTGGGTTCGCAAACTACCTCGCATCCGGTAGGCGTATCGAACCACTCCCCGATAGTCCACTGGGTACTCCCCATTCCTCCATGCTTATGGCACTGAGGCAGTCAATCCTTCTAAATATCATTATCCAGTTCGGGATCACAAGCTAACTGATGAGGAAAATGAGTTTGAATTGGCTTGCAACCTTAATATGATAGATGAAACCAGGGAACGCGCCATCATCAACCTAGGTCGATATCATCATATGCTAGCCAGGTCGTACAATAACCGAGTCAGGAGCTGTACTTTCCAAATCAAAGATCTCATTCTCCTAAAAATTCTTCAACATCGTAAAGAGCCCCGCGCTGGAAAAGTAGCCCAAAATTGGGAGGGTCCATTCATTACCACACGTCTCTCAGGCCTGGGATCATATTATATCATGACAGAGGAGGGAGTCCCCATTTCAAATCCTTGGAACACTAGATGACTGAAATGAAACTATCGTTAGTCGTCTTATTACTCTATTTCCATGTTTTGCTATTTGTTATCAATTCCAAAAGTGAGATTCTAATCTCCATCCAATGTAAATTGTAAACTTATCAATAAAAGTTTCTTTTACATAATGTCAATCTCTTCATAAAGCAGTCGTTCACATTTCACAGATTCAAGCATGGATAATACTAGCTTTCAATCAACATTCCACAAGTTCGATCAATGAACTTCGTTGGCTTCTGCTACTACTTATCTACGATGGTGGCAAGTGTAAAAACTTGTTCCTCATCAAAGATCTAAAGAAGAGATAAGACATAAGTAATACTAGTCTTCATCTTTTATAACTTGTTTGGTCCACATCAGTAGGCTGGATCGAGGATAACACTTGGTTCAGCTGAATCTCAACATATTTGCGAAGGTGGCAAGTGTAAAAACTTGTTCCACATCAAAGAACCAAACAAGAGATAAGATATGGGTAATACTAGTTTTCATCTTTTACAACTTGTTTGGTTGGCTGGATTGAGGATAACACTTGGTTCAGCTGAATCTCTACATATCTATGAAGGTAGCAAGTATGAAAACTGGTTCCACTTTAAAGAGCCAAACAAGAGATAAGACATAGGTAATACTAGTCTTCATCTTTTATAACTTGTTTGGTCCATATCAGTAGGCTGGATCGAGGATAGCACTTGGTTCAGCTGAATTTCTGGATATCTGCGAAGGTGGCAAGTGTAAAAACTTGTTCCACATCACAGAGACAAATAAAATATAAGACATAGGTAATACTAGTCTTCATCTTTTACAACTTGTTTGGTCCATATCAGTAGGCTGGATCAAGGATAACACTTGGTTCAGTTGAATCTATACATATCTGCGAAGGTGGCAAGTGTAAAAGCTTGTTCCAAATCAAAGAGACAAACAAAAGATATGACATAGGTAATACTAGTCTTCATCTTTTATAACTTGTTTGGTTCTCATCAGTAGGCTGGATCGAGCATAATACTTGGTTTAGCTGAATCAGCCAGGCATAAGATAAGGCAAAGGTCATCTCTTTTAATATGCTTGTAACATTTCTATAGTTCATATCAAGTTTCAACTTGGTTTAACTCAATCCATCTCTGCGAGTAAAATATATGTAATTTTTTTTTTTATATCAAGGACTCCACCAAACGCAAGATAAGGCAATGGTCATACTAGGTTTCATCTATAACAAGGTGTCTGCAACAATTTAACTTATTTTCAGCTTGAAATCATAATACAAAAGATTATTTTATGCTGATGGAGTGTCAGCAATGCTTTCCCCCACATCATCAAGAGGTCTATCTTTCAGTTTACGGGCCACAGTAACCCTACCTCATTCTACTAATTCAGCAGTTTGAGGGACCAATTAGGACTCCATGGCGCCTAGACAGTTACCTTAATCTATCTTAGCTCTACAGGTGTATCCCTTATCTGATAGAGTTTTAAGCAAGGTATCTCATTCTGACTCTAGTCTTTTAATTTCCTCTACAAAATATGAGACGATCACACTTAACTGGGCAGATTGAGATACATCATGTATTATCGATGTTAAAAATCTTACCTTCAACCTCTTGAAGCGTGCCTTTAACATAGCATAGGCATCTATCCATGCAATTATATCCGCATCAACCCTATTATGATAAATGGCATCTTCTTTCAGTTTGGCAATATACTGCGCCGACTCAGCTAGGTTTATGGGTTCTAACTCTACTACCCGAGTACGAAGATTCATAATTTATGTGTTCAACTCTTCCCATGTCGGCAGGTCCATCAATAATTCATCCTTCTTCTTCACTTGTAAATCCTTAGCTCTGAACTCCCCCACTAGAATTATCACCCTAATAAGAGCAGTATCCAGCTTTTGCTGGCATTCCCTCAAATTCGCATTTCCCTTCTGAACATTCCCCTAAATTAAAGATACATCACTTTCTTGGTCTTTAATGCGACCTGAGAGACTAACGACATCCCCTTGAACTAGATGAGCCTTAATCACAGTTCTACTTCCCTAGAATACTCTTTAGCCTCAGCTTTCTTAGCACGTGCAATGGCTTGATCCCTTTTGACTTTAAGACAAGCAACTCTCTCGATTAAGTCATCATACCTGTGCTGTATTTCTCAGACTTCCATATCCTTGGTAGAGAGGGCTATTTGCAAATGTTCAGCAGTGGCCGCCGACGCTGGTAGATTTTCTCGAGCTACCCTCAGCTCGTTATCTTTTCTAATGAATTTCTATCTCATTCGCCCCAGATCTATCCTGCATCTATTAAGATCAGATCGACATAGTTCCTCAGTTTGTTCTAGCGTTTGAATACGGTATTGAGCCTTATCGACCTGCTTACCCTTGATAGCCAGCACATCCGTTAAAGATTCTCAGCATGCTCTGTTGCCTAAGATAAATCTTCTAATCCCTTCTTAATTTATAAATCTTTCTCCTTGACTTGACGAGTCAAGTCGGAGACGACATGATCCAACTTCTCAAGTATGAAGTGCACTTTTATGTATTGATCCTCCTTGTTCTCGTTCGCCTCTTTCATCATATCAAGCTACTCCGCAAATTCTTGATTGTAAATAAGTGTGTGAACCTTACGTACGCGAGATGCATCCAATTTGACCTGAGACATATAACGAGATTTAGTACAGTTTGATTCAGAAAGTATAATGCCTAACATATATATACAGCATTTAAAGAGATTGCGTGGTTTCAAAACATCTGTTTCCATGTACTTTTAAATTAAAAGTTTAGAGTCTATTCTCAGATGAATACTTCATGAATATTCTTTCGGCGTACAAGGTACATACTTTTGATATCATATTCGGTATTAATAGCGTTAGATTTATTCTATGCATTTCTATCCTATTTACTTAGCTTAGCGCTGGTATAACATGAAGATTGAATAACCTATTCCAATCTAACCTGCAACTCCGTTTGAGTAAACAGCAGGGCTTTTGAGGTCTCTCCTTCCCTGAAAAGTCTTGATTCTAGGTCATTTATTATGAGACTCATCTTTCTAATTACTTACAAAAGATTTAGAAACAAAGTCAATATACAAAAGTTCCTTTCCTACGCAGAAGTTATACAACTTACAAATATTCAGACAAAATACATGTCAACCCTACCTTCTCGCGCCCACCTTCTGGGAGCTCAACATCATCCCCTTGGTTATCAAGCACCGTTTGGGGGGAGACACCATCCAGCCCATCTACGACCCCTAGCACTTCTGCTTCCTCCTCATCTACCTTAACGTAGGTGTCATCCTTAATGGCATCCGCCTCCTCCTGAGAGTAGCCCTTCAGCATCAAGTGACGACCTAGTCTGTCACGCTCCTCAGCCGTCCCACCTAAATTGGCCTTTGCCTCAACCTATAACAAGCTGATCGCCACAGTGTAAGTGGCCTTTAACTGCTTGACTTCTTTCAAGGCTTCCACCATGGCTTGAGCCAAGTTTTTCTCCAGCTCGCTCTTCGCCTTCTTCAGCTCGGACTCCTGCTTTTCTATATCAAGCCAAATCCCCTTGACAAGATAGGCAACCTGCAAAAATCATATCGACCTTAGTTATTAGCTTGAAATATATTAAACATTTCTATATGATAATATAAAGTTACCATCTGGCTCGTATCTTCCTTTCCTTGAAGAATCGCTAACCTAACCCTTTCCTCGACCTTTTAGAGGTCATCCATTGAAGCAGATCTCACCTCAGAGACCTTCTCTCCTAAGGCCCCCAAAGGCTCAACCCTTATCCTCTTCCCTTGTGCGACCTCACCACTTACAGTGGTACCAGAGGTCGGCAAAGCCATTTTTATCTATCTTTTCGGAAACTTTTGGGCTAATTACTCGTCGAGAGGTTTGGTTGAGCTGAACTACATGACCCAGGAGTCTTAGCTCGAACCTCCTCTCCACTTGTTTGCATTTTTCCTTCATCGACACCCGTCATGGACAAAGTAGACTGACCCTTTATAACCTTTTTTGACCTACTTTTAACTCTCTTCTTTCTACTCAGGCAGAGTTCCCCCAAGACCAGTTTAAGTTCAGTCTCCTCCTTTGTAATCTCGTCCAACAAAGACACTTTCCTTTCCACTGTAGACTTCACACCTGCAATAACATATTTTTCTATCAACTACACTTGTCAAAGAAACATAACAATAATGCTATCTATGCATGTCTATACTTACTTTACTTTACAAATCTAAATTAAAGGTCCAAAAGTTCTTTGTCATCCCTTTGAAAGAAATTACCCTTCACCCATATGATGCTGTCATTACAAGTTTGACCTGCTGAATTTAGATCGAAAAAATAACACCAAATAGCGCTCGTACAGAAATACGACCCCCCACTGGCCTTAAAATTCTTTACCCCATAAAACTGCAGAACGTCCTTAGGGGCTATCGTCCTCACTTTATTCTCTCTTTCCCACCTATCATTCAGATGGTCACATACAGTTATGACCTCCCACATATTCCTGTTCATTTGAGCAGGACATGCCCTAATTGCATTCATTGCCCCCTTTGCCAAATTGGTGAGGGGGAGGCTCAACCGATACTCTAGTTGAGATAGGTAGCATAGAAAATCCTCAAAAAGGTCACTCTGGACATCCCCACCGAAATACTCTAACGAGATCCATTCATCTATACCCTATCTGATTTTCCTGTTTCTAAATCTGCCAAAAGATAAAAATACTCTTCCCCCTCTGCTACCGTACAACCCCTAAACTGCCTACCGTCAAACTCTACACATTTACCCCACTTCCCTCCTATAGCCCCTTTGGCTTTACAAAATTTTCTAAAAGCATCAGAACCCGGAGGGTAAGAAACCAACTGACCAGGGAAACCTAGGAATTGTTTCAATCCTCCTTCCCCTCTACTATCAGACTCATTGTTCCTACCAGAGGTCAAAAACTCATCAACAGGTATCCTACCCATCTTAAAAATGGATTTTTCAAGATTATTTTGACCTACACAGGTGCCTCTCACGTTTGACCTATATACAAGTTAAGGTATTTATCATTCTTCCATCTATGTATACGTATATATATATATTCAACATATATCTCTGAGCAGTCTTTTACATATAACACATATCTTTAAATTATAGAAAATCTAAAAAAAAAAACATATTACATATATCTCTGCTAACCTTCAGTATCCGGATGCGAATCGGCAGTAGAGTCAAGCTTTACCCTCACAACACTGCTGCACTCCCACCTACGAGATCCTGAACTTTTTGCCCTCTTTAGCCGTTTATAGTCTTCAGATAACTCTTGATTGATTCCCCTAATTTTTTGCCTTTCTCTCTGAGTGCTCTCCAAGTTTTTTTGTGATAAAACGATTGTTTGGAGACAAAGAAAAACTATTTATCCTTTCTATCTCATGCGGCTGTCATTTATTGCTCCTCGCACAAACTGTCCTCGATTCTAGAACCGTGGCGTCCTTTCCACTCTCCATGTCAGATGCCTTGTAACTTTTCAATAAAGCTACCGTTCCATCTTTACAACTCTCCTCATTTTATAACATATTTTATTCCCCACTTTCCATATCTTTTCTTGACTTCCCCTCACTCATGATGACTTACACTGTGGGATGTCAGAGATCTATTTCCTTTTTTCTATAAAATAAAACTAGAAGCTTCTGCATTCATGTATTTTTGTTTCACAGTCCCTGTTAATCATACTTATAGTGATTGACATCATTTACAAAATCGTACAAATATTTAAATTTATTCAAAATGTTTGCTGAACAATCCCAAAATAGATTCGCCCCTATTGAGGAGCCGATTGACTTATATTATTTATGTTACATTCCAGTATTTATTTGATTCATAAGAAGGTACTCTGCACAATATCTACCACAACCTTGGAAGACTTAAAGAAACCAGCATCTAATCACATCATTCGCCGATTTTTATATCTTCAAAATTGATCTCCACTTCAGCGATCAAACCCACCATCCTTTCTCATTCTGCTGAATCCCTCATGAATACTTGAAAGAATGACTCATAAAAGTACCGGGCATAGTAAAGTTTTCTACTCCTGATATCTATCCCTTCGAGCTGACATGCCCTCATTGGTAACTCAACATCGTAACCAAGCGAGCCAAAAATTCTCTCTCGTACTTCAGCTGTTTTTATAGCCAATTGACCTTCTGCAGCATGATGAATCCTTTGAGATCGATTTCGCACCATCCTGACCTTCCCCTAAATTTTTGCAGGTCATGATATCAGTATTTATAAGATTTCTCAATCACTTCCTCCTTTCACTCAGTTTTTACCTAGTATCATGTAACAGACACCCAAAATCTTGGACTCACCCATATAACTTATTCCCACAATATAGATACAATGATTGATAAATCGACCTCACAAGTAGTATCACTATCGACCTTAAACTGCTCAAATTTACATGTTTTCTACAATTTCGATCCTAAATCATTTATATCAGCACGAAAATCTTAGTTCGATTATTATTACAAAATTATTACACAACTTATCAACGGTTATTTAACTAACACACAATACATTTTAGTTTGATTCATAAACATTTTTCTATGCACAATTTCCTAGAAATCAACTTTATTCATATCAAACATAGTACATACGATTTACAGACAATAAGTTTTCATGCAGGAATACACCAGAATGGTATCCGTCTAGCACCAACCTTTAGGTACTTTACAGATAACAAGTTTTCCATGTTTGTTAAAAGCTACAGGTTATTCAGGCACGTAGAAGAATCATGTATTCCAGTTTTTCTTACTTCAGTGATTCTTCATCCTGATGCAAAAAAGACAGTGGAACAAACAAATTTCTTCCCTTACATGGCTCTGTTGAAGCCCAGCAAAAATCCAGGCAAGAACCATGCAAGCAGTGAACTCGGTGTTGGCTCCCACAAAACAAGATGAAAGATCTTTTGAGCGTAAAACCATGATGGAAATGATTCAGCAGGACCCCCCTTCTCATTCTCCTCCTCCACTACCATCGCCACCTCTTTTATAATCACCACCACCGAAGAGTTGGTAGAGATGAAGAGGGCCCTACATTAAAATCAATGGCAACATAAGAAATCAGCGTATCTGCCCCACAGATACACCTTTCCCTGCATGTGAACCCCAAACCCTATCTTTCGCAAGAATGCGGAGACAGGCCTAACATTCCTGGCTAGTCAAGATGAAGACATCAAATCTCTACTTGTAGTAGAAATCTTCCTCAGTTTCAGCAGCTTCCTCTCTCGTCAAGCCTTGATATGTCGGAGGGACGGGCGTTGGGTACGCCATTTCCAAAGACCGATCACCAAAGTACTTCGACCTCAACAGCTGTGCTTCAGACGTAATTATCTCTTTAAGAACCATACTTTGAGTTTTCACCATTTCAGAGAGAATTACGCATGCAAGAATTATTTCCAACAAGTTGCTCAAGGTACTCTTTATATAACCCTAACTTTATTGTGCAGGTACATTTTCCTAGGTGTCATCATTTATTACGGACGCGGCTATGCAAATACAAACCATCACATATATCTGCATCATCATTTAATACCCATCACTTCCCAATATCACGTAACTTCCACCCAGCCAAACGACATCATTACTCAGTTTTGACTTTATAACTTTGTACATATTCTTTCTCAACCAAAGCCACTCGTAACTTCGGTTGCAAGGGGGTGATTGAAGGGACTTATCCCTCGACCTCATTCATAATTGAGTTCACTCAGTTTGATTAACCTCTATCTCAGGCTCACGCAATTTTAGCAATTAGCACCCCAGTCAACATTCTAACCAACCCCACAAACTACTCAAGAACGTGGGTCAAGCTAAACCCAGAAAATGTTATTCAGTCAAAGATACCTGTCTCCCATGAACTCGTCAGTTATCCAGTTAAACACCATTCACCACATTATGCAAAAAACATGCTCTAGCATGATAAAGAGCTGTAGAGAAGCTTATAAAAAAAAGAAGTTCCAGAAGAGACAGGGACCAAAAAAATTACTCAAACTTCTTATTTAAGAGATCATAAGCATTTATATATTCTAGAGATCACTTGCAATAGAGATATCCACCCCAAGTAATAAAAATATTGTTACAAAAATCCTTCATACGAGGTCATGGCTTTTTACCTATTAAGAGTTTTTCTACTCAAAAAGTACCTGTTTTAGTTTCTTACTTTATATTAGCATATTGTTGCAGGATTATTGGTGTGATAGATAACTCCTAATCATATCGAGCTATGGAATTTGGCCATTACACTAGTTGATAGTAAATTGAGATTGATGAGTTGAAGAGTAATCTTGACAACTATACTAATATGAATATATGAACCTATGAACATATATATGTACCAGATATTATTGATACAATTATGGTTAAAATATGGAATCTGATTGGCAGGTTCTTTAAAATGGCTGAACCAACCCCAATTGATGATAAAGATATATACGAGAATTTCCAAGACGCAGCGCCTCTGATGATTGATGTAAAAACCTATGTACAACAGTTGGGGGTAGATATAGGGCAGGGTCTAGTAGTGCAGACATAGCTAGTGTAAACCAGTATAGGCTGGTACCTAGGGCTATCGAACTATCTGATAAGGAAGTTACCGAGACGAATGTGGATCACGAGCCTCAAGCTTGTAATCGAGAAGGTAGCAGGGGTGGGGAGAAAGATGTGGAGGAGGGTAAGGCGGCCTGTTATGGAGAGGGTCTAGAGATGATAGAAATATTGAGGTTTAAGAAAAATACGGTATTCCTGGAGATGTAGCGCTAGGTCAGTTCAATATGAATGTGGGGTAATAAATGGTCGACTCAAGGCCAGAGGGGAGAAGTTGATAATAGTCGATGATTTATGTGTGTGCTACACACTGAAGATGAACCTGAAGAAACTAGGTTATCGCTACTTTGCGAGGTTTCTTAAGAGATAGTTTTTTATGACATGGTATCAACAGGAGGGCGATACAGTGACGAACGTTTACTTATCTCTGGGAACTATGAGTTTGACAAGAAGGACCCTGGGGATCCCTTAAAGAGAAGGACCTTTCATCAAGGCTTGTGGTTAGGTAACTGAATTGTCGATGTTGTAAATGATGATTGTTTGTGATTTTATTGTAACTATATTGTTATATATGTGCAGCTTTGAAGGAGTCTGATAGGAACTCTGAAGTTAAAGAAGAGTTCCATAAGATCAGGAAAGGATACTTTGGTAGAATCGACAATCTGGTCATCGACCAAGATCGAGTGAGTACCCTATTCTATGAGGCTGGGTTAAAGAGGTCGAGGATCAAAGGTACTGAAGTTTCTGTCATCAACGGTAAGATGTCAGCAAAGAATAAGAGGGTTGTAGAAGCAAGTCTACCTTTGGAGAATCTCTGGGAAAGAGTAAGATAAAAAGGGTAGCGAGCCAAGCCGTTCCTCCGCTGCTTCCTTATAAGAGGACAACTCAATAGTCAACAATGGAAGAGGTAGCTGGTTCCGCTAGTCCAGTTGCTGTGGTAGATGGGCGTCCTCCACGGGGTGCGGGGAGTGTGCTCCCAAAGAAGAGAGGGAGTGGTGAGATGTCAAAGAATAAATTCGCCGAAGAGTCTAAGATTGAAGTTTAGAGGACACTGGACTTGCATGCATCTAGGGCGGATGTGCTGAAGGTTGAGTTGGATGACTATTTGCTGGGGACAAAGAGCTTGATTACATTTCTTGGTGAGGGCCAGGGAAATATATCGAAGGTGAGAAATTTTACTGCTTTGCTTCGATTAAGGAAACTGGTAAGTCATTCGAATACTCTATTCATGAATGTAATACAGATCAAGAAGTTGTTAATGGAAGCCAAAGATTTCATTGCTGGCAGCAGTGATCTGGCAAACCATGTACTGGCGTTCAAGAATATAGAGAAAGATTTGATCGAGGAGAAGGATGGGCTGAATGCAAAGTTGAACACCTACAAGTTCGAAGCAAAAATAGCGAGGGATAATTAGCTTCGTAAAGCGAAGAAAATTTTGGAAAACAAAAAAATTGAGGCTTTGGCGTTACAGAAAGCAAACTTTGAAAAGGATGTAAGGGATAGGTTGCCGATGCATGAAAGGCGATGAAGCTGGATTAGGACAAGGGTCCTTAAGAGGTTACGGCTCATATGAGTGTAGATAAGTTGGAAAGATAAAGAAAAGTGATGGCCCATTTTATAGTGCAGTATGCAGTGTTGGAGGTGAGAAAGTTTCTTTACAAGTGGTTGGTGAAGTCTTGTGGTGTTGTCTTTGATGATTCAAGTTCAGTAGATGAAGTATCGGAGACTCCCAAAGTTTGTGGTGAGATGGAAGTCGTCGAGGATGTGGTGACGACGGAAGCTATTTTCTCGCGTCATGGGGAGCTAGCAGATGTTCCTATTTTTGAAGGTTTTTGGAATGTGGATGAAGTAACATCTTCTCCGATAGTGTAAACAATTTTTGTAAGTGTATTATGAAGTATGCAAAAATAGGTCTTGTTGCTAACAATGTATGGTCCCTCCTAGTTTTCTGAAATCTTTCCTGAATTCTTAGGTCGAGTACTGTCTTGGATCCATCAAAGGACATGGTCTCCAATACTAAATTTCCTTTTTCAAACTTTTTTGTTGTAAGTTTTTTTCAATGTGTCATTGTATCGTCCCAAGTTTTCTATGGCCTTGTCTCTTGGGTTTCTTCAATCTAGTTGAGGTTGAAGAGAAGACTGAGTTCATTGTCTTCACCTAGGATTTTCCTTCGGGTACTTGGTAGATCAAGGTTTGAAGGTATGACTGCTTCAGTACCGAAGGCCATCATGAGCGGAGTATAGCCTGTTGAAACTCGTGTAGTGGTTCGGTAGGCACAGAGAATACTGAGTAGTTCATGGACCCACCTTCTTTTCTTATCGCCGAGACACTTGCGTAAACCAGATTTGATGCTTTTGTTAATGGCTTTGGCTTGTCTGTTTCCTTGAGGATTGTATGGTATAGATGTTGGAAGTTGGATTTTGTATTTATGGAGAAAAACAAGTACTTTTTACTGATAAATTACTTGCCATTACGGGAGCGTATTATTTGTGGGCAGCCAAACCTGGTGATTATGTGCTCCCAAAAGAACTTGATGACCTCATTTTCATTAGTATGGCATAGAGGAACTGCATCAACCCATTTTGTAAAGTAATCAATGGCGACTAGGACAAATCTTTAGTTTCCCGATGCTGGATAGAAATGTCCAATGATATTGATCCCCCATCATTTGAATGGCTAGAGGAGATTACTAATATCTAAGTCAAGGGATGAAATTTTGATGCCTTGACCGTGGATTTGGCATTTGCAGCATTTACGCACAAATTCTTCACAATCCTGTCTTATCTTCGGCCAGTATAATCCTTGCATAAATGCATAAATGCGTGCTGGGCTACAGATACCTTCATGAAGTTCTCTAATTTTGATACAAGTTTTTTTTTAGAGATGTATTCGGTAAGTGGTCCCCCTCCTGTAATGCGATATAAGATGTTATCTTGGACTGTGAATCTGGAGTACTTGGCCAAAAGTGATCGGGCTTCTTTTTTGTTACTGGGGTGGACGTTGGAGTTGAGGTATGCATAAAATGGTCTTCTCCAGTCTTTAGAGTCTTCGCCTTTACCAATGGTGATCTGCAGTGTCGACAGTATATTAAGACTGGAATGCTCGATGACTTCGATTTCTAAAGATTTTTTTTCACTGTCTCCCAGCATGGCAACGATGTAAGCTAATGCGTCGGCATGCTAATTTTCTTTTCGAGGTATGTTAGAGATTGTTGCGTGCTTAAATTTGTTTATCTTTTCTTCGACTAGGGATGCATAATCAACCATTTTTTCCATTGTGCAGAATGTCTTGTTGTAATGATTTGCCCCGAGTAAAGAATCGATGTAGACTGCCAATTCTTCCACTCAGAGTGTGAGTACGAGATCTAGACCGTGTAAAATTCCTTCATATTTGGTCTCATTATTGGCGGCATAGAAGTTTAGTCTGATAACTTTCTTGATATAATGATTAGAAGGTGTAACGAGGACGATACCAATCCCTGACCCTTGTGATTCTGCTGATCCGTCTGCAAAAAGTAGCCAACCAAGTTTTTGGACCATACGTCCAGTTCTGCTATTGAGTTATCTGCGAAGATTTCTTTGAGTTCTTCCCAATCAGGGTCTTCAGCCGGAAAGTCTGGCAAAAAGTTAGCTACTTCTTGTCCCTTGACTGATATCTTGGGTTCAATAGAGATGTCGTATTCGCCAAGGAAAATAGACCATTGCTGGATTCTTCAAGATTTCTCTTTTTGGAGAGTACCAGTTTTTAGGGATACTTGGTGATGATTTTGATAGGATGAGCTTGAAAGTAAGAATGAAGCTTTTGAGAATTGTAGACCAAGGCGAGTAGCTATTTTTCACTCGCTGTGTATCTTTTTTTAGCAGGCATGAGTGTTTTGCAGATGATGTAGATCAGTTTTTCAACTCATCAACTGGAGTACCTATGATAGGAGGATGCCTCAAGTATCATTTAAAATCTTGGAAAGCTAACTCAGAGTCAGGAGTCCAAATGATTTTCTTGTACTCTTTCTTTGAAAGAGGAGTGGAATTGCCATGAAGAAGGAGGTAAAGATATTTGCATCGATCAGATGACTTTGAGATGAATCTGTGAAGAGCGGCGATCTTGCCTACAAATTTTTGGACATTTATTTTTGTTCGTGGAGATGGCATCGCAATGAGCACTTTGATTTGTACATGATCGATTTTGATTCCTCTTTTGCTGACCAGGTGTCCCAAGAATTTGCCAGATGCGACTCCAAATTAGTACTTTTCTGGGTTGAGTATCATCTGGTATTTGCGAAGGATACTGAAGATGGTTTGGAGGTTGCTGGAATGATCTTCGCATTTCAAGATTTTGTAAATCATATCATCAATGCAGACTTCCATAATTGTACCGAGATGATCTTTGAACATTTTAGTCCCAAGCCTTTGGTAAGTAGCTCTTGTATTCTTTAAGCTAAAAGGCATTACTATGTAACAGTAGAGACCACTTTCGGTAATGAAGGTTGTTTTTCCCTGATTGTCTTCGGCGAGTAGAACTTTGTTGTAACCAGAGGCTGCATCCATCATTGAACAAAGTTTGCGCCATGCGACGGAATTGAGTAGTTGCTGAATCAGTGGTAGCAGGAAACTATCCTTGGGTGTAAATTTGTTGGTTTGTGTGAAGTCAACACAAACCCTGATCTTTCCATTTTTCTTCAGTACTGCTACAATGTAAGAAACCCATTTCGAATACTTAGCTTCCCTAATAAATCCTACCTAAAGAAGTTTATCAATTTCTTTGTTCACTGCATCGTGGAGGCATGGAGGTAAGTTCTGTCATTTCTGAATGATTGCTTTGCTATCTGGAAGGAGGTTATGTCGGTGGCACGCGATTGATGGATCGATGCCAGGCCTTTCTTGGAAAGTCCGGGCAAAGATGTCGGCGTTTTTCTTATGTAGCTGGATCATGGCTTCTATTTTGTCGGTGGATGGTTAGGAACCAATGATGGTATGATGCCCTGGACTATCGAGTTCAATGGATTCAAACATCTCGGTGTTAACCTACTCGCATATGGGGTGTCTCTCTTGCTGTTGTTGCTATGCTTTAAGAAGTTTTATTGTATGAGAGTTGGTTGTGGTATTTTTGCACATACGTGCAACTGGTTGGCTACCATTGATTTTGTAGATTCCATGATCTGTTAGAAATTATAATGCTAGATAATAACAAGAAGGTATTTCTTTGATCGAATGTAGCCAACTACATCCCAAAATTTCCAAATATTTGGACTCAGCATCGATGACAAGGAATTTTACGAATGTTGTTTCTGATTCTGTCTGAACTGGCAAAATGATTTCTCTTGTAGCTGATTCTTTGGAATCGCTGAAGTCGATAATTATTGTTGTCGAAGCTTTCGCCGAGTCTATGAGGCCTAGGACTTTAATTGTTCTTCTGATCACTATATCTGTCGCGCTTCCTGTATCGGCGTGAAGCGTATATAGGTAGTCCTGTCTGGCTTTTAGCATAATGACAAGAGGGTCATCATGAGGGTACTTCACGTGGTTCGTTTCACAGTTATCAAAGGTAATATCATAAGGACGCTTTATTTTTCTTGAGTTTGGGAGATGTTTTGCTAATTTATCTGAGGAGGTCATTTTACAGCAGAATATAATATGATATTCTTGTTTTCATTTCTTCTCTTTCTAAATCTCGATCATATACATGTGGCGATCTTGCCCATAGACCTAATTTTGTTCAACGTCTTTGTTTTTTGCTTCATCTCCGAGAAGCTTTTGGATATTGAGTACATAATTATGAAGTCTTCCTACTAAGAGGATGCGATGAAAGATTCAAATGAGTGAGTAACAACTGCCAGTTTCGTGACTATGCATATTATAATACTGACATAAAGGTTTGTTGAGGAGATCGGGTATTGTTTGTGGTGGTCGATAATACTCATCTCCCTTTATTGTTGGTAAGATAGCGGAGAGAGTTCTTGTCATTAGGGGTAGAACTGCTATAGGCCTGTCGGGTCTTCCGTCCTTTCTTTCGGGTCATCTGTTATTGTCGACGTTTCTGCCGCGTTGTTTGGCTACTTCAGTAGTGGTCAATTTTTGGAGAGGAGAAGTGTTGAGTCGAGAGTGGATGACAGAAGAGCTTTTTATTTTATCCTTCTTGGATCACTCTAATTCGATGTAGTTATTAACTACATTAATTATTTCTTTTACTATTCTGGGCTTGTGTAGAGTGAGCTCTTCTCAAACCTTAAAATCGATGTGCAGGCTAGAAGCGAAGGCTGAAACGACTATTTTTGGATCGGAGTTCCCAATTTTTTTAGTTTCTTGGAAGAAACGCTTGTAAAAGCTTGCCAAGGCTTCTTTTGCGCCTTGCTCGAAGAAAAACAAGGAATCCACAGTAATTTCTTGTTCTTTCGCGTGAGCATAATTCGACTCAAATAAACGCTGTAACTGATTTAAAGTGGTGATGGAGCCTTCTTAGATCGTATGGAAGCATCTAAGAGGTTCATCTTTTAGGATCATATTCAATAGCCTGGAAAGCAAGTGGTTGAGCTTGGTGTATAATCCCACTGCGGCTTTGAAATGCCGTACATGGGTAATTGGGTCTGTGAGTTCTGCATATTGAATGAACTTTGGCATGTAGAAATTTTCTGGGATGGCCATAATTACGAGATGAGGGGAGATTAGGTTTGTCTCAATCCAGTCAAGTGCAGATATCCTGCCCAGGATATTGGAGTTTATGGCCTGGATTCAATTATTTAAGTCATCCAAGGTGCTAAATTATTGTAGAGGAATTGGTAAGGCTGTAACTTGGGGAACAAAATCTCCCTATCCTTCTGGTCCCAATCAATCCTTGATTGGTCTTCTTTCTGGTGGTGGTGGAGTCTGATAACGCTTCCGTCGACTTCTTTGAGTTGTCGATGAAGAGGATGTTAAGCCAAAATGCTGAGAAGCTCTGTCTGGGTTTTCAGATCTAGATCGAGAAATTTGTAACCTATCTTCTCTTGGTTGATCGTCACGCTGAGTTGCTCTTGATCGATGATTACTTTGAGCAAGTCGAGGTGATGTTTAATGGCCTATGAGTCGAGCTTGGGAATGAATGCGCTGGTCTTCTAATCTTTTGGCTTTTTCTGACTCTATTTGTTTTAGTAGCTTTATTATTGTATTGTATAGGTCGACAGTTCTTGGTATCGGATTAATTTCTTGGACTCTCACCGTGCTGGAATGGCTTCTCAGGTTTATGTTTGCCATCGAAAGGTTTTTAGATCTGTAGTGGTAAAGAAAAGTGTTATAATTCCCAGAGACGGTGCCAATAGTAGTGGCGTATTTTCTGGAAGGAGAATCTTTGAGAATACTTATTCGTCAGGAGAATACAATAAAGACTATACGAACAAGATTTTACATAGGAAACTTAGTAAAAGCTAAGAAAAACCACAACCTCAGGGAGGATTTTGATATAAAATCCAGTATATTGCAAGTTATTACAAGTTTTTGGGAGTGATAGTAGGGATTAGGAAGTAAGGATAGTTAAGATGCATATTTTTGGTCCTTGAACAATCTATTTTATGCCTGTATTTATAATAGATACAGATAGTTTACAAAAAAGAGAATCAGTCTCCTATTCTGGGGGGAGTGGGTAAACTTTGCGGATCTTTAACAGCTCTTTCTTGACCAGGCATAATGGATACTTTTAGTAGGTTAAGGACTTGAGGTATCTTCACGAATGCTATATGCCTTCGGTCATGTATGGCTATCTTCGACTACGCTTTGCTGGCTTACTCTTATTGAATCTGGGGAATATGCTACTATACCTGCGATGAACTCTTTCTCATTAATTTGAGTGTCACCAGTCATATCAAAATCTAGCATCAATTTTAGTACTACATCATTACAGTCCAAACTTCCCTCTTCAAATAGAATTCCTAATATCAGTGCCCTCAATTTAGAAGATGATAATTTCTGATCTTTATCTATATCCATCGTTTAATATAACTTATCATTGTTTAGGGTAAATTTGATTAAAGTATAATAGGCTATCTACTAACAGATGATTCACAAAAAAGTATTGCACTAACTCTTTTAAAACTTCCTCATTAGGTTCACCCTCATCTGTAAGTAGCCGTCCTGGCGATTACTTTTTCAACTGCTCTAGGATTCTTGATATTGCATGTTTATGCTTCATAAATACAAGCTTTTTCTTTTGAATACTAGGTTGCAAGACCTGCAAGATGATTTGAAAGGGATCTCCATCCATATGGTAAATGAAAAAGTAGTCAAAGCCAAAAACACATGAGCAATGAACATCACATATTTAAAAAGTAAGTATCTAATAAAGGCAAATAGATAGTAGTTTTGCGACGGAAGTAATGAGTGATACTAAGATTGTTAAGCGCCTTCCATAAGTAATATGAAAAACTAATGGTAGTTGAACAATGATAAATGGGATAATAAATGTAGTAATGATATTTGTAGCATAGCTAGTCAAATATCAGTACTAACACCCGAGCCTGCAAATTGTGAAGAATTTCATATCATTTTCTTAATGGGATTATTATTCAAAAAAAATAAAAGAAAAAATTTATGCGGTAGGGAAAAATTGTGAGAATCGTTCAAACACAGGTATAGGAACAATATACAAAAATATGGAGGTTATAATACCGGTACTATCAGAACATACAATAATGAGACACTAAATACATATAAATTTGAAACTTCTACTTATTCTTGAAAGCGTTTCCAGCACAAAAGCGATTTAGGTATGTAAATTCACACACATTTTTGACCAATTGTTTGAGGTTAGTGTAGCGGCGTGTTTTCTGGAAGGAGAATCTTCGCCAATACTTATCATAAAGATAAGGCAATAAGCTAGATAAAATGAGATTTTACGTGGAAAACTCAGTAAAGGCTGAGAAAAACTACAACCTTAGGAAGGATTTTTATGTAAAATTCAGTAAGATGCTAGTTATTATACATTTTAGAGTAAAGATAGGTGCTTTAAGTTAGAATAGTAAAAGATTGTCTTTTGTAGTATCCATTCTCTGTCTGTATTTATAGTCATAGAGGCAGTTTTAGAAAAAGAAAGAAATAGTTTCCTATTCCAAGGGAAGTGGGCGAACTTCGAGGATCTCTGACATTTCTCTCTTGACCAGGCCTTAACAGCTACATTTGGTAGGTCGAGGACTTATAGTATCTTCCAAAATGTTAAGCTGTCTTTGACTACACCGTGCTGGCTTACGAGTGCTAAGCTATCTTCGACTATGAAGGACTGTCTTTGCATGTCTTCGACTACACTTTACTGGCCTGCTCTTGTCGAATCAAGGGAATATGCTACTACAATCGACCCATTCTCGACAGGAGCACCTGTGGTTGTGTCGAGAAGAAGTTTTGGAATCTGAAGAGGTTGCCGAATGGGAAGTTGAATCGTCTATTTTATTTATAAGGTCAAATGAACTGTATTTGGCCAAGTCATTCCTGAGGCACAATTAATGTTGTACATTGAATCTGGCAGAAGGATAATGGGTATTAATAAGGGGTTATTGAAAGTGGAATGGTAGTGGTTTGTGGAAAGATGCCACCCCAAGTGTGGTCTATGGCATTTTCTGGGGTAGAAGACGGTGGCCATTCGGAAGGAAAAATCTGGCGCAAACCAATCGGCATTAAGCCGACAGGTGATCGTGTCATATCGTTGGGGTGGGAACAAGGTTAAAACAAAAGTGATGTGTATTTGCTGGTAGCAATTGTATCATCATTCGGGGGTGATGGTAATGGATTGCATCAGGTTTTGGGAGAAGGGATAACTGTGTCTGTTGATGATAACGATTTGAAGCTTAGATGTGTGTCCAGGGATCTTGTCAAACATTTGAGTTTTCTTGCAATTTTTTGCTGTCTCTTTTTTCTGGTGAAGCATCTCTTAGAAGTTCAATGACTTGAGATTCATTGAGCTTCGAGGATGAGAAAGAGGCTTTAATGTTTGATTCTGGTGAAAAGAAAAAATAGAGCAATTAGTTCGGTAAGCGAATATAAAAATAGATGTAGTTTATGCAATCTAATTGAAGGATGCAGTCACGGATGGTATATGAAACCAAATCGAAAGAAGAAGTTGTCGAATATGAATTGTAACTTATTCATAATAATAAGTAAAGTTACTATCTTCGATATTTTATTCATGTGTATTTTGAGTAAAAATAGTAGTTTTAAATAATCGAAGGTAAAGTATTGAACGTGAATGCACATAAACTGTTAATGAGATATCATAACATTTCGATTGTATTTGATTTAGTGGGTCTAGGAACGGATTTCAAGGTTGATTGATTTGACTCAGAATTTGTAGAGTTCTAAAGCAGAGTAAATACAGGTGAGTTGGTCCATGACTGGAGAGGGTATTAATAAGTCTTGTTACTACATATGTGAGGCATTTATACAAGATGGTGAAGACGAGAGCTCAGGCCCGTAATGGTGTGTTCAGACGTATACAAGAATTGTACTGGATATTGTACACGCGATAGTTCAGATCTCAGAATTGTGACATGCACATGGAAGATTCAGAGGAGCCTGATTATGAAGGGATGAGCAAGGCAGAAGCGAGGGAGGTTGAGGAAGACTTCAAGTTCTGGGTCAAGCTAGAATTTTGGCGCCCACCTGAACGTTGTGGTGGAATGTGGACTCGAGCCAAGTTGTTGGTGAAAAGGGAGGATGAAGTTGCAGTGAGGGGTTTATAAAGTTGTAATTTTCGTTAGAGTAGGTCTGCGTATGGAATTGTGAAGGTTAATGAAATGTAATAAAAGGGTGTGCATGATGTGTTGTCGATGGTAGTAATTTGTTACTTGTTGAATGGATAATGTACTTGCTGAAATTTGGTAATGACAAATAGTTTTAGGCAAGTTTTGGGTAGAATGTCTAATATAATGATAATGTGTATGTTGTCGAAGATATGTCCCAAAAGATAGGAATTTGTAGGTAAAGTAGAAAAAAGTGTTTATGGACCAAGACTAAAGATAATGGCAAGATGTGTTCCATTAGGAGAAATTATGAAATATAAGGAAATTGATGTATACCATCTCTGTGATAATATAATTGGTGATTTGTTGCGTTAGAATATTTTTGAAGAAATTCTTCGAGATTTGTAAGAATTAGTGCGGGAGTGTAAGTGTTTGTTATCTCGGAGAAGGAGAAGTGTCAAAGAGAATGAGAAGAGGAAGAAAAAGTTATGTTCGATGAGTTGAACAGTCGCGAAGTGGTACAATACACAGTCGCGTGAGGTCTATAAATCTCTCTGATGTGGGCGACTGTTCATACTTTTCAAACACAATTTTTTTTTCTCAAGTTCTAATTGCTGTTGCTCGTTACTAAATTCATTACTGACAATTACGAATGAGGAGATTAGCGTATTGATTGCAAGAGCCAAGCGAACTAAGGATAGGGACACAGAAGCAACATAAAAATAAGGTTAGTGAATCAGTTTTTGATTGTTTATTGTTTGGGTTTTGATTTATTATGTGATAGACGGAGAAGATTAAGTAAACTGAATGATGCTGTATAGTAAATTGGATCGAAAGGGAATTAGTTGTAAGGAATTTAGTAAATTGACAAAGTTATGGTTTTTAAAATTCTGAAGTAAGTTTGGACTATTATCTGTGTGAAGGCAGAAGAACTGGTATCGTTAGGTGTTTATAGAGTGGTTCTGGTGTGGGTGATATGATGAATCCATGGAGAGGTGTCTTGATTGATGGCACTCTTGTTCTGACGTGATTGTAAGGATGAGGGAAGCGTTATTTTGATACGGCAAGATTGTCGAGGATGTTATTTTTTGTTGGGATTTGGCTAGATTTTGTGCCGAAGAAGGGGAATTCTCAATTTTTGAATAATGGTATTTTGGGCAGGAAACAGGTGAAGTGTGTTTGAGAAGCTGCTAAGATTCTTGGTGTTGTGTTTGATGATAGCTCAGATGAGGATGTGCTTAAGGTTCCTGATGTACGCAGGATAATCGAAATTATTGAAGATGATGTGATGGTGGATGTTGATGGTACACGTTAAGGTGAAGTAGCAGATGTGCAGGTTCCCGAAGGTGCCCTGAAGTTAAATGATGAAAAATCTCCCTTTGATATGTTAAACCTTGGATAAGTTGTGTTTATGTGAGAAATGATGTAAAAGTGGTTAGTAGGGCCGAAGCATTTTAATTAGTAGTGTGTGGTGAAACAGTATTGTGTTGCTGAACAAGTTTTATTTTGTGATATAATTTTGTGCACTTATTTTGTAAATAGTTCTAAGTAGCTGATTTAATAAAATTATTTTGATCGAATGTGACTAAAGATCGAGCAGATAAGTGAAGAACGCTTATTTGCGTGATAGGTGAAAGATGGGCAAATAATGCAAGTAAGAGATTAAGTACCAGATATATATCTTAGATGGGTATCTAGATTAAGATTTGAGAAGAATAAGAGCTCCTTCAGTGTTTATTCAATAAGTAAAGAGCGCAAAGTAGAATATCCTGCAATTGGATATTGTTCGCGTAGAATTCAAATGATAGGCTTTAGATATACTTGTTAAGTTATGACCAAAAGAAATTCAGGATAGTAAGGATTTTGCTTTTTCTGATGAATACTTGACAAGTATAGATCGAGATCAAATCAAATAGTAAAGAGATTGTTTGTCTAATGCATACTTGAAAAGTAGAGATCGAGATCAAATTAAATAGTAATGAGATTGTTTGTCTGATGTATACTTAAAAAATATATACTGAGATCAAATCAAATAGTAATTAGATTGTTTGTTTGATGTATACTTAAAAAGTATAGATCGAGATTAAATTAAATAGTAATGAGATTGTTTGTCTGATTTATACTTGAAAAGTATAGATCGAGATCAAATTAAATAGTAATAAGATTATTTGTCTGATGTATACTTGAAAATTATAGATCGAGATCAAATCAAATAGTAATGAGATTATTTGTCTGATGTATACTTGAAAAGTATAGATCGAGATCAAATCAAATAGTAGTGAGATTGTTTGTCTGATGTATACTTGACAAGTATAGATCGAGATCAATTCAAATAGTAATAAGATTGTTTGTCTGATGTATACTTGAAAAGTATAGATTGAGGTCAAATTAAATAGTAATGAGATTGTTTGTCTGATGTATACTTGAAAAGTATTGATCGAGATCAAATTAAATAGTAATGAAATTATTTGTCTGATGTATACTTGAAAAGTATAGATCGAGATCAAATCATATAGTAATAAGATTGTTTGTCTGATGTATACTTGAAAAGTATAGATCGAGATTAAATCCAATAGTAATGAGATCATTTGTCTGATGTATACTTGAAAAGTATAGATCGAGATCAAATCAAATTATAATGAGATTGTTTGCCTGATGTATACTTGAAAAGTATAGATCGAGATAAAATCAAATACTAAGGAGGAAACTGATAACAAAGTTTGTTTATTTGAATCAATGAAAAATGGTTATCGTAATGGCCAAATTTCGTAAGCTTGAAATGGCTTCGGAAATTGCTATCACAACAATGAATCTGTAATAATATTCTAATGGAAATTAAGAAATGAAACAGATTATTTTAGCGTAGAAAACCTATTAATAGGTAAAACACCACGACCTCGTGTGGTAGATTTTGGTAAAAGTATCTTTATTGCTTGAGGCAGATATCTTATTTCAATTGATCTCTCAGAATAGAAAATGCTTGAGTCTCGTAACTAAGATACTTTGATGATTGGTCGAGAATCTAGAATATGTAATATCTTGGTGATCTTTTGTGTAATTTTTCTGGTCCCTGTCTATTATAGAATTTCTTTCTTATATAGGCCTTCTCTGCAGCTCTTCATCGTGCTTAACCACATTCCTCGAACAATGTGGTAAGTGGCGGTTGACTGAGTAACTGATGAGTTTGTGAGAGACAGGTGTTTTTGACTAGTTTAGGGTTTCCGGTTTATGATCGACCCACGTTCTTTACCAGTTCACAGAGTATGTTGAAATGTTGACTGAAGAAGTTATGTTGAAAAATGTGTGAGTCTGAGATGGAGGTTATTCGATCTTGTGATAGCTCAAATCTAAATGAGGTCATGGAATTAGTCCCTATAAGTGCCCCCTCGCAACCGAAGTCACGAATGGCTTTGGTTGAGATAGAATCGGAGGGTAATTGGTATTGGTGTTTGAAAATTGTGAATAAATAGCGTAGTCATGATGGTATGACGTGTTGAAAATTGTGCAGTTATTGGGTTGTAATGGGTATTAAATGATGATGTTGATGCTGATGTATGTGATGATTACAACTTCAAAAGTTGCGTCTGTAATAAATGTTGACGCTTAGGAAAACGTACCTGTACAATTAATGTAGTATTATATAAATAGTACTTATAGCAAATCTTTGGAGTAGTGCATGCTTGTTCTTTCTAAAATTATCAATGGTAAAGACTCGTAGCATGGTCTTTGAAGAGAGGATTGCGACTGAAACGGAGAGATTGAAGTTGAAGTACTTTAGGGATTACTCCTTGGAGATGGCGATTCCGGCTTCTGTTCCTCTAACGTATCAAGGCATGTCAGAAGAAGAAGCAATTGAATCTTAGGAAGAGTTCAGCTGCAAGTGGAGGTTTCATGTCGTTGTCATAACATGCGAGGACTGGTGGGTCTGTCTCCGTGTCCTTGCAATTGGACGTGGTGGACGACCTCATAGAAGTTGAGGAGAGGGCTAGATTTGGGATCCTTCATGGTGAGGAAGATATGAACAAGATGGTAAGTCTATACTGATTATGCGAAAAAGATTATGGATTGTATTTTGAGCTGATGTTGAGGTCAATTTTTGTTCTGCAGGTTGCTCGGCTAGGGAAGGGGATCTGGTTTAGAGTTGAAGAAGACAAGTCCGTGCAGATGAGGATGAAAATCAATCTTAAGAAAAAGTTAGCTACACGTGGAGGTCTGAAGCCTTCCTATGCCGTGACAATTGGTCAGCTACAGGTGGAGGGGAGGGCCAATTTGGAGGAGATGGTAGAGGAGCGCGACTGGATGGGGTGCACCTGATATTGAAAGGATACTCCGAGGAGGAGGTGAATGTCATTAAGGTATACACCTATATTAGGGAGAAAGATGATGAAGGGATGGAGGAGGTCGTGGTTGGAGTTGTTGACGGGTTTGACAGTGCCTGTCGTTAAACAGTGTTGGATAACCAAAGGGACGATAACGAACTCCCGGAGGGCGAGCACGAGAAGGTTGGATTGAGAAATGATTTGGTTTTGTATGAACATTTTGGACGGGTGTTGTAAACTGTTGGATTGTGTACATTGAATAGACTCTTAGGCTAAGTTTTTTTTGTAACCCTATTGTAGACACTTAGAGAAATGAGTCTCAGGATGAAAGACCTAGAGACTGAGCTTTCCAGGGAGAAAGAGATTTCCAATTCATCATTGTATTCGCAAGAGGAGCTACGTGTTAGATTGAAAAAGGCCTTTTGGTCTGTATGTTATATCGACATAAAGCTACATAGTAAATAGGATGTAGATGTTGGCTGTAAATTTTTCTGTCAGCTTTAGAAAAATGTTACTAATATAGTGCATAAAAAAATTTAACACTCTTTATGCAAAGTAGTATATCAAAAGTATGTACCTTAGACTTCATAATATACTTCATGGAGTGTTTATCTGATAATGTATCCGAACCTTTAGTCTAGAAGTATTTGCACACCGCAGATGTTAAAAATCATATATAAGTTTGGAAATGAAATATAGATGCTCATTGATTATGCTCTGGATCGAACTGTGCTAAAATTTTGATATCGTACAGATCGAATTGGATTAAGCTCACTCGTGTGTGGATGATGTACTTCAATGTAACCGCGAATTTGAAGAGGAGTCGGATTAGATGAGGGAGAGGCGAATGAGAACAGAGAAGATCAACACATAAATGTGCATTTTAAACTTGTGGAGGTAACCCAGGCTATTTCGACCTGACTCATATGGTCGAAGAAAATGATACCAAAATAGCCAAGGGGCTAAATGACCTTGTGGAGATCAAAGAACATACCACGAAGCTCTAAAGTTGGGTTGACATGTTGATGGTTAAGGGTAAGCAGGCTAAAATGGCTCAGTACCATATTCAGGTGCTAGAAAGATCGGAGGAACAATTTCGATCTGATCTTCTGAATTGTAGAAACGAGATGGAGCGACTGAAACCAAAAATCATTAAAAAAGACAACGAGCTGAGAGTAGTTTGAGAAAATCTATCAGCTTCGGAAGCCACGGCTGAACACTTGCATATAGCTCTACCTGCCAAGGATATGAAGTTTCGAGAAATACAATGAAGTTGTAATGATTTAAATGAGAGGGTGACACGATTAAAGGCTGAACTGGCACAAGTCAACCCACGTGCCAAGAAAATAGAGGTTCGAAAGTGCTCGAGGGGGAGTAAGAAAGATGTTCAAGTTCCTCTTGTCCAAGGGGATGTGGTGAGTTTATCAGGACGAATTAGAGAGGTGGAAGGTGATGTAACTCGAATTCAGGGGTATGCGTTGAGAAGTAATGCAAGTTTAAGGGAATGCCAACAGAAGTTGGATGCTGCTCTTATCAGGGAGAAGGTTTTGGAAGGGGAAGTCAAGGCAAATGAAATGGTGATGAAGAGGAAAGAAGAATTATTAAAGGATATTTTGACTAGGGAAGAGTTGAACGCAGATATTAAGAGGCTTCGAGCCCAGGTAGTGGACCTGGAGGCTATGAACCTGCTAAGATAACGATCTAAGAGTAGTTCGAGAAAATTTATCAGGTTTGGAAGCTGCGGCTAAACATTTGCATATAGCTCTACCTGCCAAGGATATGGAGTTTTGGGAAATACAACGAAGGTTTAATGATTTAAATGAGAGGGTGGTACGATTAAAGGCTAAACTGGGACAGGTCAATGCATGTGCCACGAATGTAGAGGCTGAAGATGTAAACAAGAGTGAGTTTATCAGGATGAATTAGGGTGCTCGAAGGTAACATAACCAAAATTCAGGGGTATGTGCAGAGGGGTAATACAAGCTTAAGGGAATGCCAATAGAAGTTGGATGCTGTTCTTATCAGGGAGAAGGTTTTGGAAGGGGAAGTCAAGGCAAAAGAAATGGTGATGAAGAGGAAAAAATAATTATTAAAGGATATTCCGGCTAAGGAAGAGTTGAACGCATAAATTAGGAGGCTTCTTGCCCAGGAAGTAGACTTGAAGGCTATGAATCTGGCTGAATTAGCTAAATATATAAAAAAGTAGGAAGAGAATGTAGCACATGATGCTAAACTTGATATGGAAATGATTCATTAGAAGAATTTGTATGCTATATTGGAGTCACGCCTTGAGAAGGTGTAAGTGAAATTTCTAAGGATGGTCATACCTGATGCATCACGCTCAGATCTTCTAAAGGCGATAGTCTCATATTTTGTGGGGGAAGTAAAAAGACTTGAGTTTGAATGAGATGCCTTGTTCAAAAGTCTGTCGGATAAGGGATGCATCTACGGAGTGAACATAGATCGAGGTATTTGCATGGCCTCCATGAAAACCGATTTGGGCCCTCAACCTATTGATCTGATATAGAGGGGTAAAGATGTTGTAACCCATGAACTGAATGTCTGACCTCTTGCTGTAGGGGAAAGCACGGCTGACATCCCATCAGCAGATAAGAATTCATTGTAATATGAATGTGACCTGAAAAATGAATAGTATCTATCGCAGACACATTGAAATAGTAAAAAGCTAGTATGACCTTTACCTTATCTTTGTGACTGGTAGGGTCTTTGATATAAAACAAGTTTTTACACTTGTTTCAATCGCAAAAATGGGTTGAGTTAAACCAAGTTAAAACTTGATTAAACTATAGAAATGTTGCAGACATATTAAAAAAGATGAAGGCTAGTGTTACCTTTGCCTTATATTATGCTTGGTGGGGTTTTTGATATGAAGCAAGTTTCTACACTTGCTTCAATCGCTGAGATTTAGTAAAGTCAGCTGAACCAAGTGTTATCCTTGATCTAGCCGTTATAAATTACCTTAACAAGTTGAAAAAGAAGAAGATTAGTATTACCATTGCCTTATTTCTTGTTTGGTAGAGTCTTTGGTATGAAATAAGTTTCTACACTTGCTACAATCGCAGAGATTTAGTAGAGTCAGCCGAACCAAGTGTTAACCTTGATCTAGCCGTTATAAATGACCCAAACAAGTTGAAAAATATGAAGACAAGTATTACTTTTGCCTTATCTCTGGGTTGGTAGAGTCTTTGATATGAAGCAAGTTTTTACACTTGCTACAATCGTAGAGATTTAGTTAAGTCAGCCGAACCAAGTGTTATCCTTGATTTAGCCATTATAAATGACCCAAATAAGTTGAAAAAGAAGAAGACTAGTATTACCTTTGCCTTATCTCTTGTTTGATAGAGTCTTTAATATAAAACAAGTTTCTATACTTGCTATAATCGCAGAGATTTAGTAGAGTCAGCCGATCCAAGTGTTCTCCTTGATTTAGCCATTATAAATGACCTAAACAAGTTGAAAAAGATAAAGACTAGTTTTACCTTTGCCTTATCTCTTGTTTGGCAGAATCTACATAAGTAGAGAGATGTTTGTGACATACTTGGAATTTCATTAATAAGTTCATAATTTATATTGGGTGGAGATTAAAATCTCACTTTTGGAATTGAAAAACAAAATAACAAAAACGAGGAAAGGAAATAGAGTAGTAAGCTGGCTAACGATAATACCGTTTCAGTCGCTTAGTGTTCCAAGGATTTAAAATGGGAATTCCCTGCTCTGTCATGAGATAATATGATCCCAGGCCTGAGAGACCTGTGATAATGAATGGACCCTCCCAATTGTCGGTTAATTTTCCAACGTGAGGCTCTTTACGATGTTGAGGAATTTTTCTGAGGATGAGATCTTTGATTTAAAAGGTACGGCTTCTGGCTCGGTTATTATACGATCTGGCAAACATATGATGATATTAACCTAGGTTAGCGATGACGCGTTCCCTAGTTTTATCTATCATATTGAGGTTGCAGGCCAACTCTAGCTCATTTTCCTCATCAGTTAGCTCATGGTCACGAACTGGATGATGATATTTAGAAGGAATGACGGCCTCAATGCCATAACCAAGGAGGAATGGGGTACACCCAGTTGATTGTCTTGGAGTGGTACGATAGGCCCATAGGACATGAGGCAGCTCGCGAACCTAATTCCCTTTTTTCTGTGAGTGAAACCTTTAATTGAGTCCATCTGCGATGGCTTTGTTGGTGATTTTGGCTTGGCCATTTTCTTAAGGATAGTAAGGATTGGATGGTAAGTGGATGATATTGTGGTGGTTTAGAAAGTTTATGACTTTTTCTCCCATAAATAGGGGCCCATTATCGATACGAATTAGGTTGGGGCACCCAAACTGAGTGATTATGTGGTTTTAGAGAAAAGAGATGACCTCATCTTCTCTTGTTCGACATAGTAGAACTGTTTTTACCAATTTTGTAAAGGAATCGGTAGCTATGCGTAGGTAACGGCCGTTACTTGGAAAGTTAGGGAATTCGCCGATGAGATCTAGTTCCCATCTTTTGAATGGCCAGAAAACCCTGCTTGCATGGAGCTTGAGTGCAGGGGTGTGTATCATGTGTACATGTCTTTGGCAGGTGTCGTATCTATGGGAGTACTCCACTTCTGTCCTACGCATGCCAGGCCCGAATACTCCTTGTGTGATTTCTCTGTTTGCTAGTATTTAAAATGCGGCATGGGAGGCATAATTCCCTTCATGTAATTCACAGAGCAATTCATCCACTTTTGATTTAGAGAGGCACTTGGGGTAAGGCCCGGTGATAAAAAGGCGGTATTACACACTATTTTGATTAGTGTAGCGCTTTGAGTTGTTGATCCGCTATTGGCACTCCTTTGGATCAGCTAGGAGTAGTCCGTTGCAATTGTTTTCGACACCGAGGTTTGTTAAGAAAGATTTTTACCAATCGTCATCTTCCCCTTTATCTCCCCCAGTGCTGATCATGCACAAAGAAATGCGATCAATGCAGGGGGTTGTCCGTTCATGTAATTCGTAGAGTAATTCATCTTCTTTTGATTTAGAGAGACACTTGAGGTAAGGCCCAGTGACAGAAAGGCGGTATTGCGCACCATTTTGATTAGTATAGCACTTTGAGTTGTTGATCAGCTGTCGGCGCTCCTTTAGATCTACTGGGAGTAGTCCGTTGTAATTATTGTCGAAACCGAGGTCGGCTAAGAAAGACTTTTGTTAATCGTTGTCTCCCTTTTTATCACCCCTAGTGCTGATCGTGCACACAGAAATGCGATCAATGCTGGGGGTTGAAATGATTTCGATGTAGAGATATCAAGCTTTTATAGCCAAGACACTGGCTAGATATGCCAAGGAATTGGCATGTCTATTATCACCTCGAGGAAGATAATCAGGAGTTGCTTTCGCGAACTTGCTCATCCTATCTGTAATGAGGGCTGCGTATTCGATTATCTTTCCGTTCTTCTTGTATTGCTCTGAGTAGTAGTGGACGATGAGTAGTAAATCTGTATAAACTAATAGTTCGGGGACACCGAGCTCAAGAGCGAGGTCGAGTCGATGAATGAGAACTTCATACTCGGTGACATTATTTAAGGCCTCAAAATCTAAGAAGATTAATTTTTTGATTCTTTCATTGGAAGGGGTAATTAAAGCGATTCCAATTCCTGACTCGGCGGGTCCTGCTAATCCATCTGTGAGAAGTCTCCACCCTGATGTAGTGATCCATTCAGCTCTATCGTTGAATGGCTTGGGGGGTGGATCCTCAGGTATTTCTTTTGTAAGATTTGGGTCGTGCTACTCCCACTCGAGATCTTCTACTAGAAAATCCGTGAGAAACTTGGTAATGGCCTGACCATTTTGAGAATAACGTTGCTCGAACTTGATATCATGTTCTCCCTAACTGACTGACAACTGTTGCACTCTTCTCGATTTTTCTTTCTTGGATAGGAATTCCCGAAGTGGGTAGTTCGTCATGACTTTGACTGAATGAGCTTGGAAGTAGTACTTGAGTTTCTGTGAAGTGTAAACAAGAGTGAGAAAAAGTTTCTTAATTTCAGAGTACCTTGTTTCCGCTGGTGTGAGGGTCTTACTGATGAAGATGACTGGTTTCTCAATTTTCCCTTCCAGGCGAATGAGAACTGAGCTGAGGGAAGTATCTGTGACTGCTAGGTAGATAATCAGTTCCTCATTATCTACTGGGGCGTTCATTATGGGAGACCTCCCCAAATAGCTTTTAAGATCCTGAAAAGCTACTTTGCATTCTGGTATCCATGTGACCTCTATATTTGGCTGAACCATTCCTCGCTTGGTGCAACCGCAGAGTAATATGAATAGCCAGCGACAGCGATTTAAAGATTTAAAAACGAAATGGCTGATCACGGCAATCTTGTCGACAAGTTTCTTAACATCTTTTCTTGTTTTTGGAGAAGGCATGTTGAGGAGAGCCCGAATCTGATATGGATTGGCCTTAATCCCCTTTTTGCTGATAAGGTGACTGAGAAATCTGCTAGAATAGACCCTGAATTAAAATTTATTAGGGTTGAGACGCATCCTGTAAGATCAAAGAATGCTGAATATAGTGTTGAGATCTGTGATGTTATTGGCTGACTGTACGCTCTTGCATAAGAGATCTTCGATATAAACTTCAAGGACTTTCCCTAGGTGTGCCTTAAACATAGTAGCCATCAACCGTTGATATGAAGCACTTGCGCCTTTGAGTTCGAAGTGTATGACTTTGTAGCAATAAAGACTTCTTTCAGTGATGAAAGTTATATTTTCTTGATCTTCTTCCAGAAGTGGAATCTGATTGTACCCTGAAGCAGCGTCCATCATAGATAGGAGATCATTGCCGACTGTAGAATCGAGGATTTGATGAATGTTGAGAAGAGAGAAATTGTCATTTGGAGTATGTAAGTTTAGATTGGTAAAATCTATGCAAACTCAGACTTTTCAGTTCTTCATCGGTATAACGACAATATTGGATATCCAGTTAGGATAATTGGCTTCTCGTATGAATCCCTCCTTGATCAATTTCCCAATATCGGTGCTAACTTTGTCACGACGACGAGGTGATAGGCGTCGCTGCTTCTGTTTAACCGTTGTGGCTTTGATATTTACGACCAACTTGTGACATGCCTTGGTCAGATCGACCCCTGGAATCTCTTCGAAAGACCATTCAAAAATGTCTCGATTGAGCTGCAAGAACTGAATGGGAGCATCGTTTTCCTGATGACACAGCTTAGTACCAATTTAAGTACCTCGGCCAGGTCCATCGAAGTTGATGTATTCTGTGGGCTCCATCGTGGAAGATTGATCGTTGAGGTGATCAGCTTCCTATAATTGCTATGAGGCCAATCTGTCGAAAGTATCTAGGATAGTGGAGACGGTATTTTTACAAGCTCGAGCGAGCTTTTGACTATCTCTGATCTCATAAATACCATTGTCCTGTTTGAATCGGAGTGCCTGATGATATGTAGAAGTGATTGCTTCCATGTTGTGAATCTAGCAGCGGCCCATAATCTCGAGATAATGAGATTTGACATTGACATAGAGCACGATGAAGATGGTGGCTGGTCCTGGGGTAATAGGTAAGATGATCTTGCCTACTCATTCTTCTTTGGAACCATTAAGCCTACTGATATTGGCGTCGCTTTGAATAACTTGGTCAGTCAATGCCATCTGGTCGATTGTGCTTTAAAACAGAATCTCAATACCGCTTCCAGTGTCGATCATCATTGTGTGCATGACAAACTTCCTCATTTTCAGCATTATTACTAATGTATCATGATTTGGAAATTTAACATAGCTAGTATCGTAATCTTTGAATGAAATTCCTAGCTGGCGATTGCTCGACTCAGGGAGATGCTTGGCATCTTTGTCTTGAGGTATGAGATTGTAGCATTTTGATAGTCTCCTGCGTTTTGATATGTTAGAATTGGTGATCTGATTGATTTTGATCATGTTGCTGTTGTGCATATGGTAAAGGTTCTTTTCCTCAGCTTGATCATTGACATGAATAACTTCAAGCTACCCTTTATAACTGCCATCCTTAAACAACTTTAGATTGATAATGCACTCGAGCAACCGTCCCTCTTTAAAAATGTACTCGAGCAACCGCTGTAGAGCATAAAATTTTTTAATCGTATGATGCAAACAATATGGTCGACTATCATTTGATTCTAGCGACTGAGAGACGTGGTAGAGTGGATCCTTCAATAGTAATGGAAATATTGTAGAGATTCAGATGTTCAATTTTGGGAGGATGGGTTTGTTTGGTGTACCACCTCTCCGAGGGTAACCAGCGATGCCCTCGGTGCTCTTCTGATCTCCTTGTTCCTCCTTGGGTTCACTGGCTCAATCTGTACATGGGCCTTTGGTGGAGAGGACAGATTTAGTAGATTTCTGTCGCCTGAACATCATCCTCTCGGAGTCGACGTAACTATTGACTTTTGTGATCATCTCCTCCAAGGTCGCAGGTTTGTTAAGGAAGAGGTATTCTTTGGCCTTGCAGTCGAGCCAGATAGTATTGGTGAAAGCAGTAACAGCTATTTTCTAATTGAGGTTATCCACTTTTCGGGCGAGATCTAAGAATTTCTTTGAGAAATCTTCTTGCTTCTCTCCATGTAACTGTTTAAGATCGATAAGAAAATACAAGTTCTCCTCTTTATATCTGTTATGAGCATACTTCTTGATGAACTGCTTCTGCAGCTGATTGAATGTGTAGATGAAGTCTTTAGGGAGAGAGTGGAACCATCGGAGTGGTTCCTCCTATAGACTTGTGGTGAACAAATGACAGAGGATGTGGTTGAGATTGGAGTTCGACCACAATGAATCATGGTATGGTTGAATGTTCTCCTTCAGGTCAGTACCTTTGTATTTACAAATTTTGGGAGTGTGGAAACCTTTTGGTATCTCCATATCGAATAGTTCCTTGGAAATCGGACTTCCTTGTATCTTTGTGGTATCGCCGGTAGTACCCAGAACCTGTGCTTCGATCAACTCCATAATCCATTGGTCCATATGATTTTTTGTCACGCAATGACGTATCGGTTTCCTGGACTAGCTGGCTGTGGATGATGAGTGCTTGTACTTTCACTTAAGCCATCTCGTACTGGGACATGATGTTGAGGTCGTTTTTCTTTCTCATGGCAGACAGAAATTCTATGACCTCGTCTGATTTTAGACTGAACTTCACACCCCCAAATGTATGAAGGGCTGTGGTTCGCGGTGTAGATTCTTGGACATAGCTATACTGGCGACTCCCCGAGGTCCCAACCTTTCCTTTTCAGAAATACGGGAGGTCTCTGGAAGTTGATCGTGACCTCTGGTTGGACGAGCTTGCTGAGTATTTTGTAGAACCTCCAGGGCAGTCTGCATTGTTATCATCTGATCTTAATGTCCTTTGAATACTGCCAAACTTTAGTTAACTAAAGTTTGAGCTTGGCGCGTTTCTCCATTTCGGTGTTGAGATTCGCCTGTAACTCTGTGAGCTGCTCCGGCTCCAGGGATACTTCGTGCTGAGTTCCTGCAGCCAGTCATCTAGAAGTAACCATGATTAGAAGTAACCACCGAGATTAAATCAAATAGTAACGAGATTGTTTGTTTGATGTATAGTATAGATCAAGATCAAATCAAATAGAAAGAAGGAAACGGATAATAAAATTTGCTTATTTGAATTGATAAAAAATGGTTACCGTAATGGCTAAATTTTCTAAGATCGAAATGGCTTTGGATTTGCTATCACATCAATGAACCTGCAACAATATTCTAATGGAAATTAAGAAATGAAACAAGTGATTTTAGCGTGGAAAACCTATGAATAGGTAAAAAAAACCACGGCCTCATGTAGAGGATTTTTGTTGAAAGTATCTTTATTGTTTGAGGCGGATATCTTATTACAAGTGATCTCTAATAATAAAAAATGCTTAAGTCTTGTAACAAAGATGCTTTGGTGATTCATCGAGAATCTAGAATATGTAATTTTTAGGTGATCTCTTGTATAATTTATCTGGCCCCTATCCCTTCTGGAACTTCTTCCCTATAAAGGCCTTCTCCGTAGCTCTTCATCATGCTGGAGCACGTTCTCAAAGCAATGTGGTTAGTGGTGATTAACTGAGTAACTGACGAGTTCGTGAAAGATAGGTGCCTTTGACAGGTTCAGGGTTTCAATTTTAAGTTTGACTCACGTTCTTCACTAGTTCGTGGAGTATGTTGAAATGTTGACTAGAGAAGTTATGTTGAAAAATGTGTAGGCATGAGATGGAGGTTATTCAAATTGGTGATAGCTTGATTCCAACAAAGGTCAATGGATGGGTCCCTACAGTTACAATGTATCATCTGTAAAACAACTTCAGTTGAGCAGTGTTCCATGGATATTCTAGCTGTATTTTATCTTCAGTCATAAGCCAATAAGTTCAACTGTCTATTTTGTTACTAACAGTATATGGCCCTTCCAATTTTTCTGATAATTTCCTAAAAATTTTAGGTTAGATACTAAGCTTGGATCCGTCGCAAGACAAGGCCTCTAATTCTAAATTTTTGCTCTCAAATTTTCTCGTTACACGCTTTTTTCAATATATCATGGTATCGTCCTCGATTTGCAATGGCCTTGTCTCTGATTTCTTCTATCCAATTGAAGTTGTAAAGGAGACCGAGTTCATTGTCCTCGTCTGGAATTTTTCGTCGAGTACAGGGTAGATCGAGGTCTGAAGGTATGACGGCTTCAGTACCAAAAGCCATCATGAATGGAGTACAACCTATTGAGACTCAAGAATTGGTACGGTAGGCCTTGAGATCACTGAGAAATTCATCCACCCATCACCCTTTATTATCGCCGAGACGCTTGCATAATCCCGATTTGATACTTTTGTTTATGGCTTCGGCTTGTCCATTGCCTTGAGGATAATATGGTGTAGATGTTGTGAGCTGGATTTTGTATTTATGGAGGAAAGCAATTACTTTGGTGCTGATGAACTGATTGCCATTATAAGAGCGTATCATTTGCGGACATCTAAATCTGGTGATGATGTGCTCCCAAAGGAATTTGATAACTTCATTTTTACCAGTATGGTAGAGACAAACTGTTTTAACCAAGTAATCAGTAGCAGCCAGGATGAGCCTTCGGTTTCCCGATGCTGGATGGAAAGGTCCAATGATGTCGATACCCCATCATTTGAATGGCCACAGAACATTGCTGATATGCAAATCTAAGGCTGAGATTTTGATGTATTGGGCATGGATTTGGCATTTGTAGCATTTTTGAATGAATTCTTCACAATCCTATCTCATCTTGGTCTAATACAACCCTCGTGTAAAAGTGTGTTGTGCTAACGATCTTCCTAAAATATGTACTGCACAGATACCTTCGTGAAGTTCTCAGACTTTAATTTGAGCTTGTTTCTGAGAAATGCATTCGATAAGTAGTCCCCCACCTATGATTCGAAATAAGATATGACCTTGGACAGTGAATCTGGGGCACATGGCCAGAAGTGAATCTGGGAGGATGTGGGAGTTTAGATATGCATAAAATGGTCTTCTCCAGTCTTCAGGATCTTCATCTTCAACAATGGTGATCTGGAGTATTAATAATATACCGAGGCTTGAATGCTTGATTATTTTGATTTCTAAAGATCATTTTTACTTTCTCCCAGCATTGCAGCGATGTAAGCTAAAACATCGGCATATCAATTTTTCTTTCAGAGTAAGTAAGAAATTGTTGCATGTTTGAATCACTATATCTTTTATTCGACCATAGCTGCGTAATCAACCACTTTTCCCATTGTTTTAAAACTTTTGTTGTAATGATTTACCACAAACAAAGTGTTGATGTAGACTGTTAATTCTTCTGCTCCGAGAGTAAGTGCGAGATCGAGACCATGTAAGATTTCTTCAAATTTGGCCTCATTGTTGGTGGCATATAAGTTGAGTTAGATAACTTTTTTAATTCGATGATTGGAAGGTGTGACGAGGACGATGCCAATCCCCGATCCCTGTGGTCCGGCTAATCTGTCTATAAAAAATTGCCAACCAGAGCTTTTAGACCGTGCGTCTGGTTCTGCTATAGAGTCATATGCGAAGATTTCTTCGAGTTCTTTCCAATCGGGGTCATCAATGGGAAAGGTTGCCAAAAAGTCGGCCACTGCTTGTCCCTTGACAGATATTTGGGGTTCGAAGGAAATGTCGCATTTTCCAAGTAAAACAGACCATTGCAGGATTTGTTGAGATATCTCTTTTTTGGAGAGTACTAGTTTGAGGGGGTATTTGGTGATGACTTTGATGGGATGTGCTTGAAAATAGGGACAAAGTTTTTGTGAACTGTAGACCAGAGAAAATAGCTATTTTTCAATTGTCGTGTACCATTTTTCAGTAGGCATAAATGTTTTGCTAATAAAATAGATTAGTTTTTTGACTCCGCCATCTTCTCCAATAAGGACGGAACTGATCGATTCGTTAGTTGTGGATAAGTACAATGTAAGAGATTCGACATCTATTGGAGTACTCATTATAGGAGGATGCCCCAAGTATCATTTAAGATTTTGGAAAGCCATCTCACAGTCAGGAGTCCAAATGATTGCCATGAAGAAGGAGGTAAAGGATTTTGCATCGATCAGATGACTTTGAGATAAATCTGTGAAGAGTAGCGATTTTGACTGCAAATTTTTGAACGTCTTTTTTTGTTCAAGGGGATGGCATTGCCATGAGTGCTTTGATTTGTGAGGGATCAATTTTTATTCTTCTTTTACTGACCAGATGTCCCCAGAATTTTCCAGATGCAACTCTGAATTGACATTTCCCTGGGTTAAGTTTCATTTAGTACTTGCGAAAGATATCGAATATAGTTTTGAGGCTACTGAAGTGGTCCTCTCATTTCATGCTTTTGAAAATCATATTATTGATGTATACTTTCATAATTGTGCCGAGATGATCTTTGAAGATTTTAGTCACAAGTCTTTCGTAAGTAGTGCCTACATTTTTTAAACCGTAATGCATGACCATGTAACAGTAGAGACCTCTGTCGGTGATGAAGGCTGTTTTTTCCTGATCCTCTTCAGCAAGTAGAACTTGGATATAACAAGAGGCTGCATCCATCATAGAAAGAAGTTCGTATCTTGCGATTGAGCCAAGAAGATACAGAAGTAGCGGTAGTAGAAAACTATCTTTAGGTATGAATTTGTTGGGTTCTGTGAAATCAGCACAAACCCTAATTTTGCCATTTTTCTTCAGTACCGCCACAATATTAGAAACCCATTTTGGATATTTAGCTTCCCAAATAAATCCGATCCGAAGGAGTTTATCAATTTCATCATTTACTGCATCGCAGGGTCGGGGGGCCAGATTCTGTCATTTTAAAATGATAGCTTTGTTGTCTGGAAGGAGGTTGAGCCGGTGACAAGCGATTGAATGATCGATGCTGGGCATTTCCTAAAAAGTCTAGGCAAAAATGTCTATGTTCTTCTTAAGTAGCTGTATTATGGCCTTTTTTTCATCGACCAAAAATTTAGAACCGATGAAGGTTGTGCATCCCGGGCCATCGATTTCAACAGATTCGACTATCTCGGTGTCATGCTATTCAAATGTTGTCGATTGTTCTTGTTGTAGTTGCTATGCTTTAAGAATTTTGGTCGTATGGGGGTTGGTTGAGATATTTTCGTACATTTGTGCAACTGCTTGGCTGGCATTGATTTTGTATATTTCGTGATCGGTTGGAAAACGCAGTATTAGATGATTAGTAGAAGGTACTGCTTTGATTGAATTCAACCAACTTCAACCCAAAATTCCCAAGTATTTAGACTCTGTATCGATGACACGAAATTTGACGAATATAGTTTTGGAACCTGCCTGAACGGGCATAGTAATTTCTCCTGTGGCTTGTTCTTTCAAACCATTGAAGCCCGCGATTGTTGTTATCGAAGCTTTTATCGAATCTGTAAGGCCTACGACTTCAATTGCTCTTCTGAACAATACATCTGTGGCGCTTCCAGTATCGATGAGAAGTGTATGTAAATAGTTCTGCCCAAAGTGGGGGTATTTAACATGGCTTGTGTCATAGTGTTTGAAGGTGATTTGGTAAGGACGCTTCGATTTATATGTGCTGGGAAGAAGTTTTACTGATTTGTCAGAGAAGGTCATTTTATAGCAAGATCTAATCTGATCGTCTTGTTTTATTTTCTTTCCTTTCTTGATCTCAATCATGTACAGGTGGTGAGCTTTCCCTTGGCCTTATTTTGCTCAAATTCTTTATTTTTTGCTTTATTCTCTAAGAATTTTAGGATGTCGATGACATAATTGTGGAGTTTTCCAACTAATAAGATGCGATGGAAGATTCGTATGAGGGAGTAACAGGCGTCAGTCTCATGTCTATGCACATTGTGTTACTGACATAGTGGTCTGTTGGTAAGATCATGAATTGTCTATGGTGCGCGATAACACTCATCTCCCTTTATCGCCGATAATATAGCAGAAAAAATTGCTATCATTGGCGGCAAGCTAGGATAGGTATGTCTGGTCTATCGTCCCTTCTTCTATTATTGTCAGTATTTTTGTCCCTCTGTTCAGGCGCTTTTGGAGTGACTGTTCGCTGAGATGGGTCGAAGATGTTTCTCGAGAATAGATTACAAATGAGTTTTTCATCGTATCTTTCTTTGATCGCTTTAGTTCAATGTAGTTATTAACCACATAAATCATCTCAGTGACTGTACGCGGCTTGTGCAGAGTAAGTTCTTCTTGAAATTTTGAGTCAATATGCTGGGCGGAGGTGAATGATGGAATGACAATCTTAGGGTCTGAGTTACCTATTTTCCTTATTTCCTACAGGAAGCGTTTATAAGAGTTTGCCCGAGTCTCTTTTGCACCTTGCTCAAAGTAAAACAAGGAGTCGACAGTGATCTCTCGCTCTCTGGTATAAGCGTAATTGGATTTTAAAAGATGCCGTAATTGGCTTAATGTGGTGAAGGAGGCCTCTTGGATAGTATGGATCCAATGAAGCAGTTCTTCTTTCAGGCTTGTTGAATAGCCTACATAGCATGTGGCCAAGTTTGGAATATAATCCCACTGCAGCTTTAAAATCTCAAACATGCACAAGTTGGTCAGTCAGGCCTGCATACTGAATAAATTTGGGCATATGGAAATTGTCCGGAATGAGCATAACTTCGAGATGATGGGAGATGGGGTTTGTCTCGATTCTATCAAGTGTGGACTTTCAGCCTGAAATGTTAAAATTTATGGCCTAGATCCTATTTTTGAGGTCACCAAAGATGATGAATTATTGCGGGGGAAATGGTAAAGATGTAATCTGAGGAATGAAATCTCCCTGCCCTTCTGGTACCAATCGATCCCTGATCGGTCTTCTTTCAGGCGAGGGAGTTGGATGTCGAGTGCGTCGATTTCCTTGAGTTTTCAATGCTTAGGATGCTAATTCAAAATGTCTAGAGGCTCTGTTTGGGTTCCAGAATCTTGATCGAGAAACATGGAGCTCATCTTCTCTTAGTGGATCGTCACGTTGAATTGCTTTTGATCTATACTTACTTCAAGCAAGTGGAGGGGACGTTAGTCGACTGGTAAGCCGATCATGCATTCTTCTCAGTCGTTTCATTTCTTTTTTATGTGTTAGGCTCTGTTGATGTAAGGCTTTCCACCGTTTGTCTCTCTCTGCTTGAAGAACTTGAGCATGGACACGCTGATCTTCCATTCTTTGGGCTCTTTCAGCGGTCATCTTTTCCTGAAGCTCGATTGCGGCACCGTGAAGATCAACAGTTTCAGGTATTTTCTGATCTCTGACGGTACTAGAATGGCTTCTTAGGTTCATGTTTGTCATTGGACGGCGTTTAGATCAGTGATGGTAAAAAAAATTATGGTATTCCCTCAGACGGCGCCAATTGTAGTAGCATTTTTTCCAGAAGCAGAATCTTCACCAATACCTATTCGTAAAGAGAAGGCAATAAGCTAGATAAAATAAGATTTTATGTGTAAATCTCAGTAAAGGCTAAGAAAAACTACGACCTTGAGGAGGATTTTTATGTAAAATCCAGTAAGATGCTATCTATTACACGTTTTAGAGTGAAGGTAGGTGTTTTAAGTCAGAATAGTAAAAGATGGTCTTTTGTAGTATATATTTTCTGCATGTTTTATAGTCATACAGACAGTTTTGCAAAAAGAAAGAAATAGTCTCCTATTCCGGGGGAAGTAGGCAAACTTGGCGAATTTCTAACAGTTCCCTCTTGACCAGGCTTTAATGGCTTCTTTTGGTAGGTCGAGGACTTATAGTATATTATAGAATGTTAACTTTTCTTCGACTACACCGCGCTGGCTTACGAGTGCTAAGCTGTCTTCGACTATGAAGGACTGTCTTTTGCATGTCTTCGACTATACTTTGCTTGCTTACTCTTGTCGAATCTGGGGAATATATTACTACAGTTCAGTACATTAAAATGGCGTACATCTAGACGGTGAACAAAAGTCTTAAGTATCACGTGTCTATCTAAGTAAAACAAATGTACTAAAATAATAAATTTATAGAAAGAGTCTAGCATACCATAACAGACAAGCTTAATCTTTTAGTGTAGTGGTTATCGATTGCAGACGAGTCGAAGAGGTCACACTTTCCAAGAAAAACACCGGAACCCAATATTAATGTCAGAAACATTACGTTCGACCCAACAAGCAATCCCATTCCAACTAAAATCTGACTCTCAATTTTTTCTCGACTCCCAGAAAGCACAAACTCTGTACAGTATTCCAAAATAGCAACCACAGCAATAAAAAATCCAAAGTATATATAAACATTTCATCATACAATCTCCCTCACCACAAGTTCCAACGAAATACAAAGTTAGTACTAAATCTAGTATAAACTGCACGAGCAACTAATTTAAGGGTTACCCAAATATCCTCATTGAGGATTCTAACAATCCCTCTTTCAATTTCACTTGATTATTCTTGAGCCCTAATCTTTTAATTTTCTCTCTCTCTCTCCTCAGAGAAAATGACATGAAGAGAGATAACCACATTGGAAAAAGACACAGTTCAAGGAACAATGACCCAATGAAGAACAACGCACAAAAGAGAAGAACGACGCTGAGTTTGAACGGGTGATTTCAAGTTTTAAACTCTGGAGCCAAACATTTAGGTGCCTTCTAAAGTGGTGGATTTAAAATGGGGAGAAGTAAAAACATTAGGCCCAAAGTTAAGACTTAAGACGCGATCAGTATTTCACTACTATAACCTCGATAAATTAATACATTCGAGAACAAGTGAATCTATTAACTAAGCGAGAGTTTTAATTTATCGATAAATTAATAATTTATTAAGACCATCATCTCATGATTTTCATTTTTCATCGAGTGTTGTTTCCTTTCATGTAACAATATAATCATTAAAATGTGACATGCAAAAAGCTTATGATCGACTTGAGTGGTTGTGCATTCAACACAAGGATGTACGTCTTATAATTTTGTTCGACGTCAATCCATGTTTGTTATTGGTTTATTATAGCGGTATCGAAATAATCTCATATCGTATGGGTTAAATTTTTTCAAAACATAACTTTATGCGGGTTTGACCCCTTGACCTCTTTGTCATCTTCATAGCCATGTGACTCTCGTACCCATACTATAGCCTAAAAGTTTAGTCCCACATTGTTTGAATACTATAGTGGGATAAAACATATAAGGTAGTACTCACATAACATATTTGCAACATGTGACTAAGAGAGAGTGCATATGTGTGAGTGTGTGAGATGATTTTATACCCTTGACATACTTGAACCTCTCTTGGGCGAGCTGGGCCGATTCGGGTCTGAGCTTTGAAGGTTCGGCGCCTTTCGGGCTTAGGTTAGGCTTACCTTATCTTTTTTTTATTAAAATATTATCCATTCATTTTGGGCTTGGGCTTTGTAATAGCCTACTTGCAGTCTTCTAGCTCAAGTCGAACACTCGAAGGCTACATCGAAGCCTACCTGATGACTCGAAGCCTAATAAAATCATAATTAAGCCCTCTAAGACCATACGAACACTCAACTGAGAAAGGGCTTCGACCATGATTGTACATAGTCGAAGGAAAACTTAAAATCTGTCAGACAACCAGCTCACCAGACAGAACGGTGGAGCACGCCGCTCGATAACTACTGTGTCAGATCCAATAACCAGTGTTCGAACCAACAACGGCTACAGTGTCAGATCCGACAGTTACGGTGTCTGAACCGACTCCAGGTACAAGTCAGTTGTCCGGAGGATACTCTTGTAATTTGACCTTCCATGATGACTTAGGGGTCTTATGTTCAATAAATAGGAGGGATGGGGAATTATGGGGTGGGGTGGGGTGGGGTGGGGGGGTTAGAGAAATTCTCCCCACAGACCTTGAATTTTACCTTCGAATAACCTGTATTCAACTTGTACTCGAAACTTTGACTACTCGATCTTTTTAAAACAGTACTCGTAAAAATCCTCGTCAGAGGTCGTGGAGCGACCCATTCTGGGCCTCTACGTAATTATATTGCCAGTAGATTAGTATTATTACTGATTATATGCTAGCATCCTTTGATTGGAGATAATATTCGCAGTGCAAGAGTCAACTTCCTACCTCATGAAGTTAGGCCCCTATATTTGGCACCGTCACTGATTTCCCACCCTACCAGCCTCCCCTTGCCATTTCAGGACTTTTCCCTTTTCCTGATACCCACCAACAATGTCCCCCACCCTCCGCTCTACATCCACTCATTCCAGAAACTCCACCGACGGAGTGGCCGCCCAGCTTACCCTTCTGACATAACAATTCGCTCAAGACGAGGAGAGTGATAGAAGCCTATTACACCAGGAGCATGAAGAGCGCAGACAAGAGGTCAAAGCTGAACGACAGCGTCATTTAGACAATGCCGATAGACAGTATCGTACCCTCGACGATCTGCGTAATATAGCTTGCGAGTTGCAACGTTATCAGCCTCAAGACGTTCCCCTACCATCTCGAGCGCCCGCCCCATCGCGCATCTCTGTCCGCACCCAACTGGGCCCCACCCTCATCTTAACATACTCCCGGTCCATCTTGGAGGCAAGGGTACTCCCCACACAATCCTCCAGACATGTACCCCTCGGAGGACTCATCTGGTTCCTCCCTTCGAACTACAAGATAACCTCGACGCCGCTGTACTCAAGGACGATTCAGGGAGCGTAGCGCTGAGCATTCACCGAATATTCGGCCTCTTCCCCTATAACCTCAAAAATCCCCTCATCGCCCTGCCTATCTTGCATAGCATGACTTCGACCAGAAAATCCATCCTGATCATGGAATCAATATGAACCCCACGCCGAACTCATAGAGTCGGTTAAATAATCACCTTTGCCCCAAACTCTTTGCTGTCGAGGTGCCTCCAAACTTTCATGCCCCCAAAATCGGCAAGTATTGCAACACCGACCCCCACTCTCATATCCTTGAGTTTCAAAACACCTTAAGCTTATAATCCACAGGGGACCAGCTGTTGTGCCGGTCATTTCCCACCAGCCTAACAGATAATCCTTTGAGATGATATCATAGCCTCCCCAACAGCTCCATCCGAAGCATCGAGCAGTTATCTAACCTATTCATCTCCTAATTTGCCCTTAACAAGGAACGTGAAGTCCAGGTCGATACCCTCTTTAATTTCAGAAAATCACCTAGTGAAACCCTTGAGGCCTTCACCAAGAGGTTCCTCGATGAGTCGCGTAAGATCAAAAGCCTCGATTGCGCAAATACCGTCCTTACTTTTGCCAACGCGCTACAAGATAATAGCCGCGTGAAGGAGTACATCGTACTCCACAAACCTCGGACCCCCGAGGAGATGTTATATAAAGTAAATGGATACATCGACCTCGAGCGCCTCTGTGAGTCCAATCTACAGGTGCAGCCTTTATCAACCAATCAACAAGCCAAACCTCGACAGGGGCCACCTTCTCCACCTTTGATCGCTCCTGTCTTGCAGGAGGCTGAGAGCTGCAAGCGCTACCATACTAACAACAATACCGAAGCCCGCAAAAAATAGCCAAAGCTTGTCTTACCCAAGCTTACTGCACCTATCAACACCCTTCTACCACAGATACTTGCAGACCCCATATGGCGTATCCCTTTCCCCATCGAGGTCAAGCAAGGCGAGCCTTACTACCAGAACCATAAGTACAATTGCCACCATACCAACAAATCCTTTGCCCTGTGGCACTCTCTCGAAATAATCCTCAAAGTAGGTCGTCTACATCAGTATGTTGCTATCCCCCCTAGTTACATCGATGGGTCGTACCACAAACCTCATCCTTCCCCCACTGCTGACCCAGCTGAGGTACACATCTACCAGGTTCATTTCATCAAGGTTAATAATATTATTAGTGGTCGTTCTAAAAGTAAGCGGAAGCTTCTTGAAGAATGCTGCAAGCTTACTTACCAGGAAAAGCTACTCGCCCTCCTGCTCTAATCAAGTCAATATCCCCGATACGAGGGTATCTCATTTATTGACTGTGACACGTCATATGTTCATTTACCCCATTCCGGCCCATTACTCATTATGATTAAGGTCGAACACCTCATCCTCCAGACCATGCTTAATAATACAGGAAGTGCAGCTGATGTACTTTTCCTTTAAACCGTCCAAGCCATGAACAAAACAGACCTCATCACTACCGCCAATGACGAACTAAAAGGTTTTAATGGGGCCATCAAAGTCGCTGTTGGTCGAATTAGCCTTCCATTTAATTCTGGCCCAGTCACACTACAAATCCATCTTTTTGTCATCAACAAGAAATTTAAATATCTCGGTATCCTTGGGCACGACTGGCTCTACGCCATGCATGCCATACCTTTGACCTACCATTAGACCCTTCGTTTCACTACCCCCTATGGTACGTGGAACCTGAAAGGCTCCCAACACATCGCCCGCTCATGTGAACAAGCTACCTTGAAAAGTCTTACCTCAACTCTCTATCCACCCCTACTGCTGACCCAGCCGAGGTGCACATCTATAAAATCAATATTATCGAAGTCAGCAACATAGACAGTGGACATTCCAATATCAAACGAAAGCGCAACGAAAAATATTACAAACTCACCTATCAGGCGAAGTACCTTACCCTTCTGCCATAATCAAGCCGTCACCCTCGTCATGAAGATATTTCTTTCATCGACTCTGATACTTCGCATGTTCGTTTCCCCCATTTCGATCCATTAGTCAACATGATTAAGATTAAGAACCTCATTCTCCATACAATGCTCATAGACACAGGGAGAGCAGTTGATGTCCTCTTTCACCAAACAATCCAAACCATGAAGAAAACAAACCTCATAACCGCTGCCAACATCGAGCTAAAAGGTTTTAATAGATAAACCGAAGTCATTGTTGGCCGTATCAGCCTACCCGTCACCAAATGCCCCGTTACCCTTCAAAACAACTTCATCGTTAATGACAAGAAGTCTGAATACCTCAATTTACTCAGACGAGATTGGCTTTACGCCCTACAAGCTAGACCTTTAGCCTACCATCAGACCCTTCGATTCAGCAATCACGAAGGTACTTAGACTTTGAAAGGCTCTCAACGCCTTGGCCGCTCATGCGAGCACCCAGAGATCGACCAAACCCGTAAACTTGTCAGCCGCCCATAGCAATCACAACATCTTTCTATCCCTTTGACTTTGACAGATACCACTCCACCCATCAAACCAACTACTTATATCGAACTCGACAGTCCTGGTCGGGGTACATTTATAAGAACCGTCCTTAATGAGTTAGAACGCCAGGAACTTTCAGAGTTACATCAAGAAAATAAAGATATCTTTGCTTGGACATTTTAGGAGATGCCTGGTGTTGACCCTAACCTGGCATGCCATCACCTCGATCTCATCGCCTATTCATCAACATTCAAATAAAAGAAGCATAACTTGGCACCACGACTTCGAGAAACAGTAAACCTTGAAGTAGACAAGCTCATTGCCGCAGGTTTTATTAGAGAAGTGAAGTGTGCAGACTGGATATCAAACATCATGGCGGTCCCGAAAAAGAATGCAAAGATCAGAATCTATGTCAACTTCACAGACCTCAACAAGCACACACCAAAGGACAGTATTCCCTGCCCAACTATTTCAGCACTCCTCGATGCCACTACCGGACACGAGCGCCTATCCATAATGGGCGCGGCTTCGGGTTATAATCGGCTACCCCACCTCCCCCAAGATCAACTTAAAACTTTCTTTATGACTGAACAAAGCCTTTATTATTTCAATGTCAGGCCCTTCGACCTTAAAAATGTCGGAGCCACCTACCAATGCCTTGTCACAACCATGTATAACCCTTTCCTTGGCAAGTCTGTCGAAGTCAATATTGATGACATGTTATGCAAAAGCCTTCAAAAGAATGCCCATATCTATGACCTAACAGAAATCTTCTCAATACTTCGCACGTATAATATGAAACTTAACCCAGACATGTACCAGTTTGGCGTGTCCTCTAGAAAATTCTTGGTTCACCTTGTCAGTAAACGTGGTATAGAGATTGACCCCACCCACATTTGAGCCCTCATAGATATGGCTTTGCCCCAAACCAAAAGGGATGTCCAAAAAGTGGCTGGCAGAATAGCAGCCCTCAATCGTTTCATTTATAAATCTTCAAACCGATGTGCATGGATTTTTTCCCTCTTACGAGACAAGGGCATCCCCAAAGTAATAAAGAGAAACAATCTGGAGATCAACTAGACCCCTGAGTGCGAACAAGCCTTCATCAAACTCAAAACTTATCTTGGCCATCCACTCATTATCAACACTCCTATCGAAGGTGAAACACTATCTTTAAATCTTGCTGTCACAGAAACTTTTATCAGTGCAGTGCTCATTCGATTTGATTTCAATATCTAAAAACCTGTATATTTCATCAGCAAAACTCTAACCCCTGTAGAAATTCAGTATTCAAAATTTGAGCATTTCCTCCTCATACTTGTCTATTTTATCCGAAAGCTAAAACCATATTTTTAGGCCCATCCCATCCGTGTTATTACCAGTTATCCCCTTTAAGAAGTACTCAACAAAAAAGAAAAATCTGGACGAGTACAAGAGTGGTACGTATACCTTGGCGAACATGACATTACCTTCGAGAAGCAAATATCCCCAAAAAGCTAAACAGTAGCAGACTTACTAGCTGACTTCCCGGTCGAAGATATCGATTGGGAAGAATACGAAGATGACTTATCCTAAGACCAACCTGAAATTGCAGATCCCTGGGACCCTCTCACTGGCTGGCATTTATTCACAGATGGATCAGCAGGACCTAATGGCTTAGGAATTGGTATTGTCTTGGTAACACCCACTAATGATCGTATAGAGAAAGCTGTCAAACTTACCTTCGAATGATCCAATAATGAAGCAGAGTATGAAACCTTGATCCATGGCATTGACCACGCATTCAACCTCGGTATTCCCAAATTTGCAATCTTTACAAATTCCCAACTTGTTCAGAGACATTGCACAGGAGAAAATCAAGCTAACGGTGGTATGGCCGACTATGCTCTGACTGTGCGACAGCGCATGGACCAGTTCCCCAAAAAATCCATAATTGCTCATTACCCTCAAGGAGAAAATAGACATGCAGACGCCCTCGCCTACATAACAATAATGCTCGGACAATCAGAATCTCGGATACTCCATATCGAAGTATTTGAACGCCCAATTATCGACCAGATCGAAATCAATGCCATCAATACTGGGGGCGAGAGTCACAATCCAGACGACTGGCGAACATCATTTTTTTATTACCTCATCAATGCCACCCTCCCAGATGATCCCAAAGCCAAATGTTCGCTGCTAGAAAACTGCCGCAGTTGCACTATCTACAAAGATGAACTACATCGCAAATCCCTTAATGGCGTCCTTCTTCAATGCATATCCCAAGCCGAAGCCTCTCAAATCTTAGCCAAACTTCATGAAGGAACCTGCGGTGCCCACACTACTGGTCGTTCTATGGCCCTTCGAGCTGTTTCCCAAGGATTATTTTTGCCCGTGCTTCAGAATATGCAAAACACTGTGACAAATGCCAGCGTCATGCTCATGACATCCATTGCCCCTCTCAAGACCTCCATTTCAGTCAAGTTTCCTAGCCATTCAAAAGATGGGTCATCGATCTCATTGGACCCTTTCCAAAAGCCTCGGGTAATAGAGAAAACATCCTCGTTGCAACAGATTACTTTACAAAATGGGTCGAAGCCGTACCTCTATGCTGAACCAGAGAAGAAGAAGTTATCAAATTTTTATGGAAAACTTTATCACTTGCTTCGGCTGCCCCCACCCGATTCGATGTGACAATGGTTCCCAATTCGTTGGCAGCAAAGTTAGAAACTTTCTCAAAAAACATAATATCATTCTCTCACCGTCCACACCTTACTATACCCAGGGCAACGGTCAAGTCGAAGCAATTAACAAGACCATTATCGATGGTCTTAAGAAGAGAGTCGATGCAATGAAAGGACGATGGGTTCAAGAGTTACAACATGTCTTTTGGGCTTATCGAACAGCCCCAAGAAAATCTACAAGATGCACCCCCTTCCTCCTAAAATATGGAACCGAAGCTGTATTACCAACTCAATTCGAAGTACCCATTCGAGACCCTTACCTCTCAGACAAAGATAACGAGTTTGAACTCGCATGTAACATGTTATGGATCGACGAAACAAGAAAATGAGCTATCGCCAACCTTGGTCGCTACCATACCTAGCTTCAGAAATCCTACAACAAAAGTGTTCGACCACAGAGTTTCAACATTGGAGATTTAGCACTTTGACGTGTCAACCAATCTTTGAAACCTCAAAATGCCGACAAGCTAGCCAAATCTTGGGAAGGACCTTATGTCGTCTACGATAAAATAGACAAGGGTTCTTATTACTTAATGACGGAAGACGAAGAGGCTTTACCAAACCCATGGAATACAATATAGTTGGTCTCCTATAACAAGCCATGTCTCCAGCCATGTACAACTGATGTAATCCAGAACATTCAATCAATAAGTTTTTCCACCCTAACTTCGTCTCCTGTTTTATTTTGAACCTATTGATTTAACTTAGGTATCATGTCAACCTTCGACCCGACAGGTAATTGAGGGTAATTTCGAGATTATTCAAGTTCCCAATTTTGAGCAAACTCTAAGGGCAATGATGGTCAAAAAACCGGACCCTCGGGGATGCATTGGGGGTGATCAAATATGCTTCGTTATGGCTAAGGCCTTCGAAGTTCAGTCCATTTCCTGGTTTCTTCTAAGTATCATGTCAACCCTTCGACCCAACTGATACTTGGAGGTCCAATTTTGAGCAAACTCGAGGGGCAAGGACGGTCAAAAGATCGGATCTTCGGGGATGCATTGGGGGCAATCAGATATGTTTTGCTATGGCTAAGGCCTTCGAAATCCAGTCCATTTCCTTGTTTCTTCTAAGTATCATGTCAATCCCTTGACCCGACTTATACTTGGAGGCGACCTTGAAATGCTTAAGTCTCCAATTTCGAGAAAACTCGAGGGGCACGGATGGCCGAAAGACCGGATCCTCATGGATGCATTGGGGGCGATAGGATATGCTTCGCTATGGCTAAGGTCTTCGAAGTCCAGCCCTTTTCTTGGTTAACCCCGGTTATCATGTCCAACCTCACCCCGACTGATATCTGGGGGCGACCATGAAATGATCAAGTCTCAAATTTCAAGCAAACTCGAGGGGCACGGATGGTCATAAGACCGGACCCTTGAGGATTCATTGTGGGCGATCAGATATACTTCGTCCAGGCCCTGAAGCCGTCGAAGTCCAGTCCATTACTTGGTTTACCCCAGGTATCATGCCCACCCTCGCCCCGATAGATACTTGGGGGCGACCTTGAACTGCTCAAGTTTCCAACATTCGAACAAGCTCGAGGGGCACGAATGGTCGAAAGACCGGACCCTTGGGAATGCGTTGGAGGCGATAAGATATTACTTCTCAGTGGCTTAGGATTTTAAAGTTTAGTAAATTTTTGGGTTTCCTCTACGTATTATGTCCCCTCGGCCTGACGGATACTCAGAGGCGACCTGGAAAATTTTCAAAATTTTAACATCATTGTGGCTTCGCCCTTCGATGTCCAGCAGAACATATAGAGTTTGATCTAAATTTCTTCAATACTCGTCAGGATTTGATCAAACTATAGTCTTTCTAACAGAAAAGTATACACAATACTATCTACAAATCTATCAAATGCAGAGAACATTCCACATATCACCCATCACAGGCACAGTTGCAGCATAATTCAAAGATTAATCATCATCAATTCAAAACAAGCAAAATCAGCAGAATATGCATCCAAATTCTAACAATTCAAGGTCAAAGAAAGATAGCACAATTAATCAGAAGTTAAGAATCAGTATGTTCAGAATCAATATATGAGAAATTCACTTCAGAAAATACGCATCAATATGTTCAGTATCAACTTCAGAAGTTCAGCAGATAGCAAAGGCACAAAAAACCAATCGAGTTCAGAGACCAACAGAAAAAACAACAACATAGTTCAACATATTACAACTCAACATTATATCAGCAGAAAAGGACATAAAATCTCAACCCCAAATACCTCATACCAGCGCGGTTACGCCTTCTTCCTCCACAGATCTCCCAGCAGCTTCATTCAAACCTTTGACGACCAAGCCATCAACAGTCCTACCAATGGGCACTCTAATAAGAGAAGTATCTGCACCACCCCCAGTACTTCCAACTGCTTCTTTAACAATGTTTGCCTCTCCTCCCTTCATCTGCAATTTACCCCCTTCAACATGTTTTGGAGACACAGGGTTAGGTTGCAATTTCTCGGGGTCAAACCCCTTATCATCTACAAAGATTTTCAACCTAACATTCACCTTGCATTCGCCATCATACTGCAGCTGAAAATTCACCTTTTGTTCTGCTTTCTCCCTCTCACACGCCACAAGCTTTGCAAACTACTCTCGCTCCAACCTCGAATGCTGCAGCTCGAGCCTCTCATCATAATAGTTAGTAAGCACCATCTGATTTTGCTTCTACTTCCTGACTCCAGACACCAATTATGCCTCTTTCCAATGAGAAAGATTCAGGTTTTCCTTTGCTTGTTGAATTTCGCCTTTACTGACTTCATTGCCTTGTTGCAAGTTTGCACCCAAACATCTGCCTTCTAAAAAATTCAAGAAATTAGTGTACCTTGAAACTCGAAGAATTTTCTAGAAATCTCAAAGTATCATAACAGAAAGCCATATAGAGTTACCTGAAACATGTGCTTCATTATTTCCATTGAAGCCTCATCTGGATGATCTTTCCAGAGCTCGATCATTGAAGTATGCTTCGCCATAGTCTGCTCCTGTCGTTCAACCTCCGTAATCTCTTTATCCTTCTCCAGTGTATCATCCTCCCCCAACACCTTACTCCTCTTGCGTTGGCCAGCCTTCGATTCCTTCACCTTCGGGGCTTCGGGAGCTACCCGGCCCTTCACTTTCTTAGTTTGAGTTACTGCCAGCCTCGACCGCAATTCGAAGCATCTCCTGCCACTTCGGGCACTGGCGCTGCTTACTTCGATCCCCTACGTGATCTCGGCACAAACTGATAGTTCCTTGGCAACTCTTCCCCTCAAATTTCTTTTTTACCCATCGAAACACCTTCGCTTCTTTTGATCTTTGATGGCTTCAGCATAGCGGGTACGCTTCAAAGTAGGGAATCCGCCTTCTTCCTCCTTTGCCTTTAGATTCTGAGACCGTCAAACACAGAATTTACCAAGTCTTCACTAGACTCGAGCAGAGTATCAATATAATTTACCAGATTATCCCAAGAAGAACTCTTCGAAACTGCAGAGCAAAACAAGAAAACAATTATTACTTATCTCAGATATACATCAATAATAACCCTTCGACCATAAACTTACTTTCATTATATACCCTATGATGCAATTTATAGGGGTCACGCTCATCTACATTCGCGTAGTTACCCCTTACTATCAGTAAATCTTTATTCCACCCTCGACCCGTCGAGCACAGATCAAAGAACCAAGGTTTCTCAGGGTGACGTTGGATGTGATAGGTCCCCGGGTTCTGACTAGCCTTCCTCAAGTAAAAGGTAATAATGTCAAACCACTTAATTAAACTTCAACCCACACCAGCCAATTTTTCATTTATCCCCTCTATCACCTTCATCATCTCATAAAAGTTACCGTTCATTTGCACCGGAGCCACCCCCCAGAAACTCAGCACTTCTTTTACCAGTCATGGAAGAAGAGGCTCCAGTCCCAATTAAATTTAGCCTCTATAGGCCATAATCCATTCCCCAGGGTTTGACTTGAAGGTCATCCCAGCCCCCACCACACTCAGATACACACCAACCTTTGATAGTTCTAATATGGTGGTAAATCGATCTAACCTAATCGTATCTTTAGCCAAAATGGCACCTTCGATCCTATTAGACTTAGCCAAATCCCTAATATCGTCACTCTACACCTTATCTTCCTCTCCACCACCCGAAGGCCCTACATTACCCTTCTCCCGTCATACTATATAGTCCACATCACTGTCCTCAGTTACAATCGTCCTTTGGCGTCTCGTAACCAGAACCTCCACAGCCGGTCGAACCATGGACAATGGGGCTTCGGTTACCATATCCAGCACTTCTAAGTCGCTACCCTCATCCATTGGGTTTCGACCAGAAATACTAGCTTCGAGTTCTTTGATCTCTTTATCTTTCAGTCTCAGTCTCGAAGCATGACGGTTAGGCATTTTAGCCTATAGTAGAAGAGGCACGCAATTAGATCGATAAATTCGACAATTCCATGCCCATAATCCCTATCCCATCTACCCCCTCCTGAAATTTATCAAAACTTCGATCTCAAACCTTATACCTCCTCCAAAACGCCTCAAACCCCAGAATAGGTTGAAACCCAGACCCATCAGGCCTCCTTACCCTCGACGATAACCTCCAAATCTCATACACATAATGTCCTTCCTATACTCTTAAAAAGGAAAAATAGAGTAAAGCGCGCAGAGATCAAGTGGCTTACCTGTGATTAGCAGTACTACCCTCAAATTAGAAAATTCAAAACAACAGATGCAACAACCACTCCCAAGTTTGAAATGGCGTAGGTTCTCTTCTCCTCGCACTCTTTGATTTTCACAGTAAATGGTATAGTAATTACTCTCCTCACACTTATATATCTTTCGAAAAACCAAAAACAACCTCAATTTTCTAACCACTATCATTTCCACAACCCTACTACCCAAGCTTTTTGGCTACAATGTGTTTTGACCAATGTACCCATCTTATTTCCCACGTGCGAACAACATCCTCACTTCAAACTGCCTGCAAAGGCTGAAGCTTCTTGAACCTTCTTTACCCCCACTCGAAACTAAACAATCAAATCCAAACAATCACATCATAACTTTTTCCGCAATACGAGTAAAACACCATCATTACTTTTTGCACACTGCCCCAGGTGCACGTACCAGTCTGACAGACCAGCTGCCTGGACTGTCAGAACGACTATTCAAATCAAGCATAACCTTTGATACAATCCTCGAACTCGAGTACTCGACCATTCTACGTCTCGAACAAATCTTCAACAGATAGCCTCAAATTCACTTATCCAATATATTGACCTTCGACATACAACATATCCTTCAGTTTAATACATCGACCCCTCAACTGAATACAATCATAAACTTTTACCATTCAATAATTTATGATTGCAGATAATTTTTTTAGCTTTGACACACTGTATCTTTCACTTCGACCAATTCATTTTTATCTTCGAACAACACAAGTAATATATTCCGACAGTTGTACTATCAATTCAACGATTCATGATACTTTGTCTAGAATTCAGATTATATTAATACTACTCACAGATTGACAATGTAAGTTATTCCAAGAAACCATTTTCATTCCGAAAGACGGAGAGCATTACAAGCCTCGTACAGAGAAAGTAAAATGACACAGAATAAAAGACATCAACAACAAGAAAACAAAAAATAGAGGACCCTATTCGGTGGCGGGATGCTCCTCCTCCACCACGGCCGCTGCATCCTCATCCTCCACGTCCACAATATCCTCTGTAAAGCCCTTGAGAAGAGATAGCTGATGGCTGGGTAACGGCCCCATCACCTACACTATTCCCCACCAATACGCGAAGGGCATGCCGAAGAGTGGTGCCCCGGGTTCAACTTCAAAATGGTCTGGCATTTCAGCATTAATATCGTCCTCTTTGCTGAACCTCCGTTGCAAACCCTACATGGCCTCCTGGATTCTCCTATCCCTCACCACCACTTTGCCTTCCTGAACGGGTACATTTCCAGCCATGCTGATCAAACTAAATTAAAGAAACTGATGAAGAGAATGCTGCAGAACAGATGAGGAAATTCCCTCCACCCTACCCCCTTTTATACCTACATGCCCACCATAACTTTCCCTCTTCCCTAACCAAATTAATGACAACCTTTAATTTCCAACCTCGAAAAGTCAACGTACAACCTTTACAACTTTCTTGACGTAACTGATTCGTCGGTACCTGCATTCAAACCTTATTCCTGAGGACTTCTTGTCGAGTGCACCTCCAACGTCAAGCATTCGTCCATTATAACCTTCGATCATCACAAACAACATTTCATCATAACCTTTGACTGCCATTACCTTCAATCATATCATTATACCTCGACACCACTAACAAATCGATAACATGCGTGTGCTAAGCACACCTACAAGAGTTTTATCTCCATTCGCCTGCATTATCAATCAAACACAGTAATACCAGTGTACAAAAAAATTATGTCCATTCCAAATATCCGATCAAACAAAAATATTACATTCCTACTACCACCCCAAGCAAAAATCCCCATTCAGAAAAATAAAAGCATGCCAAAATACAAATATCCACCACATCAACCAGTAGCTCCACGTTCGGAAGGTCAAGCTCCGCTTGCTGCATTTTGCTCCTCGATGATCTCTTCTTCACAAATAAATCATGTTGCCCAAAAAACTTCATATGCAGTTCTGCCATCTTCTGCCCCACTCGACGATCACGAGCGAAGCCCATCCTCTTCTGGTAATGCGTGACTGGCGTGGTATAGATTCAAATGTTCAGAATTAGGAGAAAGAGCAGAAGACTACTGTAAAAGGGAGAAGATACAGCATCCCTTCACAATAACCCATCTTTATAGCCTTCAACACATTTATTGCCCATAACCACCTACACCTCTTAGTTACACCCTTTTATTACATACTCAAAAATCAGCAGTCAAACAGCTCAGATTCCAAGACCGAACAGCTTTCTCAACGAACACCTCTCTACCTAGCTTCGAGACCTTCGTTGAGAGGGGGCGAATATAGTAGCCTACTCGTAGACTTCGACAGACAGTCGAAGCCCACTTTAGAGCCTACTCAAATGTATCGAAGCCTACTCAATCCCTAAAAATAGACTCCCCAAAGATCCCCTGAAGACGAAGCTTTGACACCAGACAAAGCTTTGTGGATGGACTAACACGTTGCGATAGATACTCTTCGACCAAATCTACACATGGTCGAAGTATGATGAGATAGACAGTCAGCTTACCAGACAAGCCATCGTAATAATTAGCCTTTAAAGCTATAATGACAGGCTGACCACTGAGCCCCAGTGCCGATGTACAGAGACACATCAGACAGCAGTCACAGTGACAGTGCTGACAGAGTCGGCACCATTACTCGCCTGGATTTCCTGACAGTAATCATGTAATCCTGACCCACATTTGGTGACTCAGCTTCCTATGACTCTATAAATAGTGGAGAGGGGAAACCAAGTGGGGGTTAGAAAATCATCTCCACCCCCTTACGTTTTACCTTCGACCTCCCTGCATACACTGTATTCGAACCCTCTAATTACTCTTCAGTAATATAATCTTTCTTAAAAATCCTCATCAGAGGTCGTAGAAAGTCCTATTCAGGCCTTTATACAATTATTTGTCTATAGTTAGTTCTTACTTTAAACCAATCGCTTGTATCCCTTTGATAGAAGACTAATTCACGATGTAAGAACCAACTTCATCTCTAAACGATGTTAGGTCCCTACACCTATGTTCTATAAATAGGAGAGATGGGGAACCAAGGGAAGGTTACGAAATCTACCCCTAGAGCCCTTGCAGTTTACATTCGACCGTTCTGCAAAATACCCAGCATTCGAACCTTTGACTACTCGACTGTAATTCAAACTCTCATAAAAATCCTCATCAGAGGTCGTGGGGCGTCACAATCTAGGCCTCCATGCAAGTATATTGTCAGTAGATTAATTATGCTATATATTATATACTTAAACAACTTAGATAGAGGATAAATCCCGTGGTATAAGAGTCGACTTCCCCTCAGTACAAAGTTTGGCCCCTACATTTGGCGCCGTCTATGCTTTCCCACCTTACCAATCTCCTTTTGCCATTTTCTCTCTTTCCCACCTCATACAGATTATTCCCAATGGCCCCCACCTTCCGTTATAGTTTTACCCATGCCGACAACTTTGTCGATGGAGTGGCCACCTAGCTTGCCTTACTTTTCCAGCAATTCGCTCAAGCTGAGGAGCGACACCAAACACAACTTCACCAGGAACGTGAAAAACACCGGCAGGAGTTTGAAGCCGAATGATATTGCCGTTTAGATGATGCCGACAGAAAAAGCCGCGCCACCGATGAATTGCGCAACACAGTCTGATAGCTGCAGCAACTGCAGCCTCTAGATGTTCCATCGCCATTTCGAGTACCAGCCCCATCGCGCGCATCTGTCTGCGCCCGACTGGGCCTCTACCATATCAAGAAGTACCCCCGGTCCATATCAGAGTCATGGGTACTCCCCCTATTATTCCCCCAACTGGCTCCATCAATCTTGGTATCCACCCCACAGAGGATTCCTCTGATTCAACCCTTTGCTCCTCCAGATACCCAAAATGCTACCCTACCCGAGAGTGCCTCGGGGAACGCAGTACCGCACACATGCCAAACACTCGACCTCATCTTCCTTAAATCCCTCGATCCCCCTCATCCTGCTTATTGTACACAACAAGACATTGACTACAAAATCTAACCCATCATCTGCGTCAGCGTGAGTCCAACTCCAAACTCATGAAGTCGGTTGAATAACTACCTCTGCCGCAAACTCCGCGCTATCGAGGTACCTCCAAATTTTTGTGCTCCTAAACTCAGCAAATACCATAATACCGACCCTCAATCCAATATTCTAGCATTTCAAAATGCTCTAAGTCTCTACTCCACAGCTGACCAACTGATATGTTACCTTTTTCCCATAAGCCTCACTGATAGCCCTCTTGGATGGCATCATAACCTGCCTAGTGGCCCTATTCGAAGCTTTGAGAAACTATCCTATCCTTTCATTACCCAATTTTCCTTTAACAAAGACAGAGTGGTCAGAATTGATGCCCTGCTCAATTTTAGAAAATCAAATAGTAAAACCCTCGAAGCCATCACCAAGAGATTTCTCGACGAGTCGTAAAAAGTCTGCGCAAATGCTGTACTCGCATATTTGCATGCCTTACCAGATCATAGCCATGTCAAATAGTACCTGGTCCACCACAAACCTCAAACTCTCGAGGAGATGCTCTTAAAATTCAATGGGTATATCGACCTTAAGCACCTCTGGAATCACAAAAACAAGGGTAACCTTCGACCTCTGCAATCAATAAGCCTCGACAAGGCCCACCCTCTACTCCAATACCTCTGATCGCTCCCGTCTCACAGGAGACTGAGAGCCGTAAATTCACTCATTCTGATAATACTGTAGAAGGTCATAAAAAACAACCAAAGCCAGTCCTACCCAGACTCACTGCCCCCATCAGCACCCTTCTCTAGCAGATCCTGGCAGACCCCATATGGCGTATCCCCGTCCCCATCAAGGTCAAACCGGGCAAGCCTTACTGCGCCAACCACAAGTATAACTGTCACCACAATAACAAATGCTTTGCCTTGCAGCACTCTCTGGAAATAATACCCAAGCCAAGTCATATACATCAATATGTTGCCGACCTTCCCAGCTACCTTGATGGGTCGTACCTCAAACCTCAATCAACCCCTGTTGTCGACTCGGCAGAGGTCCATATCTACTAAGTGCATTTCATTGAAGTCAATAATATCGATAGCGCCCATTCCAGGAGCAAGCACAAGCGTGCCGAAGAATGCTGCAAGCTCAGTTACCAGGAAAAGCTGCCTGCCCTCCTGCCATAATCAAGCCTTTTTCCTCGACCCGAAGGTATCTCTTTCATCAACTGCGATACATCCCATGCTCATTTTTCCCATTCCGACCCATAAGTCATCATGATTTAGGTCGGACAACTTGTCCTCCACACAATGTTTATCTATATAGGAAGGGCAGCCGATGTACTTTTCCTCCAAACTGTCCTGGCCATGAACATAATAGACCTCATCACTGCTGCCAATATCGAACTGAAAGGCTTTAATGGGGCTACCGAGGTTGCTGTTGCTCGAATCAAACTCCCAATTACCACCGCCCTATTCGCACTTCAAACCAGTTTTCTTGTCATCGATAAGAAGTCTAAAAACCTTGGTATCCTCGTGCGCGACTGCCTCCATGCCATAGCTTTAAGCTATCATCAGACCCTTAGTTTCACTACCCCCTGTGGTACATGTAATTTAAAAGGCTCTCATCGCCTCGCCCTTTCATGTGAGCATCTGGAGATCGATCAGACCCAAAAACTCATCAGACTCCCATAGTAATCACCGTCTCCTTCTGTCCCCATACCTACGATACCCACAATCTCACACATCAAACCTACTGTTTATGTTGAACTCGATGGTCCTGGTCGCGGTACATTTATTAGAACCTTTCATGATGAGTCAGAGCATCTTGAACTTACGAACTTCCTTCGAGCAAACATAGATGCCTTTGTATGGACGTTCCAAGAGATGCCAGGTGTCGACTCTAATTTATCATGTCACAGCCTAGACCTCATCCCTCATTTTACAGCAGTAAAACAAAAAAAACATACTTTGGCACCACGACTTCATGAAGTAGTAAACATTAAAGTAGACAAATTCATAGCCGTGGGTTTCATCAGAGAAGTCAAGTATGCTGACTAGATATCTAATATTGTTGCAGTTCCCAAAAAGGATAGCAAGATCAGCATCTGCGTTGACTTCACCAATCTTAACAAGCACACACCAAAGGACAGTTTCCCCATCCCGATCATTTCAGTACTCTTCGATGCTACTGCCGGACATGAGCGCATGTCAATGATGGACCCAGCTTTGGGTTGCAATCAGGTACCCCTCCTTCCCGAGGATCAACTTAAAATTTCTTTCATCTCTGAACGAGGCCTTTACTGCTTTAATGTCATGCCCTTCAGTCTTAAAAGTGCCGGTGCCACTTACCAACGCCTCATAATAGCCATGTTTAAACCCTTGCCTGGCAAGTTGGTCGAAGTTTACATAGACGACATGTTATGCAAGAGCCTCAAAAAAGAGAACCACATCCAGGATTTAACCGAAGTCTTTTCGATAATTCGAACATACAATATGAAACTGAACCCATACAAATGCCAATTTGGTGTTTCGTCTGGTAAATTTTTAGGCCATCTTATCAATTAATGAGATATCGAGATCGACCCTACCCATATCTGAGCCCTTATCGGCATGCCTTCACCCCGAGCCAAATAAAATGTCCAAAAAGTGGCTGGTAAAATAGTAGCCCTCAACCATTTCATTTCCAAATCCTCAGACCGTTGTGCTTGGCTCATTTTTCTCTTACGCGACCAAGGCGTCCACAAAGCAGAAAAGAAAAATAACCCTGAGATTATCTAGACACCCTACAGTGAGCAGGCCTTCCTCAAACTCAAAATATACCTTGGTCGACCACCAATTATCAGCTCCCCTATCGAAGGCGAAACACTCTCCTTATATCTTACGATCACCGATACCTCTATTAGTTCAGTCCTCATTCGACTCAAATCAAACATCAGGAAACCTGTATATTTTATTAGCAAAACCCTGACACCTGCAGAAAATTGATACTTAAAACTTGAGCGTTTGCTCCTTACCCTCATTTACAGTGCCCGTAAACTCGAACTACATTTTCAGGCTCACCTCATCCATGTAATTACAAGCTATCCCCTTCGAGAGGTACTCATCAAGAATGAAAAATCTAGACGAGTACAACAATGGTCTGTCAACCCTGTCAACACATGAAATTACATTTGAGAAACAAATCTCCCAGAAAGGCCAAGCAGTGGCCGATTTCCTTGAAGACTTTCTGGTAGAATTGTCGAGTGAGAGGAACACGAAGACGACCTACCAGAGGATCAGCCCGAACCCACTGACCCATGAAACCCTAATACAGGCTGGCAACTTTTCACAGATGGATCCCCTGGACCTAATGGCTTGGGGATGGGAATCATCCTAGTTACACCTACCAATGATCCAATAGAGAAGGCAGTTAAGTTAAACTTTGAATGCTCCAAAAGCGAGGCTGAGTACGAAAATTTGATCCATGGCCTTGACCTCCCACTAGACCTCGGAATCCCCAAACTTGTAATTTTCACTGATTCACAACTCATTCAAAGACAATATTCTGGTAAAAATCAAGCCAACGGCCGCATGGCCGAATATTCTACCTTCGTTCGCCAGCGTAAGGACCGCTTCCCTAAAAAATCTTCTATCACCCACTACCCTCGAGGTGAAAACAAATACACAGATGCCCTCGCCTAAATAGTAGTTTTGTTAGGCCAATCAGAATCCCAAACTCTTGATATCAATGTACTCAAATACTCAAATATCGACCAGATGGAAGTCAATGCCATCAATACTAGGGGCGAGAGTTTCAATCCAGATGACTGGCATAAACCATATCTCGACTACTGCCACAAAGCTACCCTCTCAGATCATCCCAAGGCCAAACGGTCATTATTAGAGAATTGTCGCAGATACACCATCCTAAAATAGGCGTCCTCCTTCGATGCATCTCTCAAACCTAAGCCTTTAAAATTCTAGCCGAACTCCATGAAGGTACCTGCTATTCTCATATAACTGGTCGATCTATGGCCCTTCGAGCTGTTTCCCATAGTTTATTCGGGCCGAACAGGAAGAAACAAGCTGAATAGTACGCCAAACACTGTGATAAATGCCAACGTCATGCCCATAATATCCACAACCCTTCTCAAGACTTCCACTTTAGGCAAGTCTCCTAGCCATTCAAACGCTGGGCCATCGATCTCATTGGTCCTTTTCCCAAAGCTTTGCGCAGCTGAGAGAATATCCTTGTTACAACAAAATATTTTACCAAATGGGTCGAAGCCATACCTTTGTGTCAAACAATAGAAGAAGAAGTCATCAAATTCTTATGGGAAAACATCATTACACGCTTCAGATGCCCTCATATTATTCGATGCAACAATGGTCCACAGTTTGTCGGGAACAAAGCCAGAAATTTCCTCAAAAAGTACAACATCATCCTCTTCCGCTCAACACCTTACTACCCCTAAGGGAATGGTCAGGTCGAAGCAATCAATAAAATAATAGTTGACGGTCTCAAGAAACGTGTCGATGCAAAGAAAGGATGATGAGTTTAGGAATTACAACATGTCCTATAGGCCTATCGAACAACACCAAGAAAAGTTACAGGTTGTACCCCTTTCCTTCTAGCATATAGGACTGAAGCAGTGCTCCCTACTCAATTGAAAATGCCTACACAAGACCCCAGCCTCCCAGACGAAGACAATGAGTTTATACTTGAATGCAACATGTTATGGATCGGCGAAACCAGAGACCGAGCCATTGCCAATCTCGGCCGTTCTCATCTATCACTGCAGCTGTCCGATAACAAGAGAGTTTGACCATGAAGTTTTGACATTGGAGATCTTGTACTTCTAAGGGTCACGCAATCATCGAAGCCTCGGAATGCCGGCAAGCTAGCCGAGTCCCGGGAAAGACCTTATGTTGTATATGATAAAACTGACAAGGGTTCATATTGCCTCATGATAGAAGACAATGATCCTCTAGAAAATCCATGGAATACAATACAGCTAGTCTCATACAATCGGCTACGGCCTCCACCGTGTTCTACTGATGTTAACACAAACTAATCAATAAGCAGTTTCTTCCTTTGAACTTTGTCTTCTGTTTTCCAGCGAATTTCTTGGTCAAGCCTAAGTATTATGTCAGCCTTCGATCCGACTGATACTTGGGGGCGACCTTGAAAATTTTCAAGCTTCCAACATTCGAGCAAACTCGAGGGGTACGAATGGTCGAGAGACCGGACCCTCGTGAATGCGTTGGCGACGAACACGTCTTACTTCACTGTGGCTTAGGCCTTAGAAGTCCAATGAATTTCCTGGCTTAATCTAAGTATCATGTCAACCTTCATCCCGACAGATACTTGGGGGCGACCTTAAAAATTTTCAAGCTTCAAACATTCGAGCAAAATCGAGGGGTACAAATGGTAGAGAGACCGAACCTTCGGGAATGCATTGGTGATAAATACGTCTTACTTCGCGGTGGCTCAGGCCTTCGAAGTCTAGTGAATTTCCTGGTTTACTCAAAGTATCATGTCAACCTTCGACCCGACTGATACTTGGGGGCGACCTTGAAAATTTTCAAGCTTCCAACATTCGAGCAAACTCGAGGGGCACGAATGGTCGAGAGACTAGACCCTCGGAAATACGTTAGCGGTGAACACGTCTTACTTTGTTGTGGCTCAGGCCTTCGAAATATACTAAATTTCCTTGTTTACTTTAAGTATTATGTCAGCCTTCGACCCGACTGATACTCGGGGACGACCTTAAAAATTTTCAAGTCTCCGATATTCAAGCAAACTCGAGGGGCACATATGGTCAAGAGACCGGATCCACGAGAATACATTAGGGGTGACCACATTAGAATTCGACCTAGTTCCGACGTTCGAAGTCCAGTCAATTCCTTGAACTCTCGGGATCCCATCACGAAGCTCTTCAAGGTTCGATCATTCTACAATAATACTGCACTTATAGCGCATGTAGATACATGTATAAAAAAATATAAACAGTTTTGCTACACGCAAGACGTTTCAGCACGACATATATAAGAGACTAAGTACAGTTTTGAAGTAAAGTTTGGAGCATACATCAGGAATCTAACACAGCAATTCAGTACAAGTCAACTTAACACAAATCAGTTTCAGAATAGTCTATAGCCAAACAGAATCAGTACAGTACAAGTCAGTTTCAGATCACCAATTTAAAGCAATCACAAGTTCAAAGAAAGCTCAACATTATTCAAATATTGCAACCCAACATAAAAATCAGAAAAAATAGTATGGCACTTCAGTACAATACCTCATATCGGAATGGCTGTACCTTTTTCGCCAACAGGCCCTTCAGTGCCAATACTTCCAACACCTCCAGTAGAAGGCCTTGAACCTGCACCATCGGTAATCACATCAGTTGTAGTTCTAGTAATAAAACCTTTAATCGCAGGAATCCCCACGACACCTCCCAAACACGCAGCAGCAGCATATCCTTCTACCCCATTGGCCTGGTCAGCATTGGCAGCAACCGGATTCTGGTAACATCTTTCAAGCTTCATAAAGCAATGGCGTATATTCTCTTCCTCTCACTCTCTAGTTCTTCTATGAACAATACCTTTGTTATTTCTCTCTCTATATATAACTCCTCGGAATAACAAAAAACTGTCTCGATTTCCAAAACCGTAATCATTACCACTACCCCTGCTTTTAGGCTAAGATGTATACTTTAACCCCCATTACCTTCACTTGCGAGTCGCACGCTCACGTTTACATAATTTAAAATTCAATCCAGGTCGAACCTTCTGGTCCTCGCCCGAAGTTGTCAAATCAGATCCCCACATCAAATCAACCTTTTTCCGTAAATCATGGAAACATCATGATGACCTGCACGACACTCTACCCCAGAAAAAGTACCGTTCTGACAGGCCAATTGTTTGGCTGTCAGTACTTCCAGTTGAAGCCAATAGACCTTTGACATACCTGCTTCTTGTGTACGAGTAATCTTCTATATTGTGTCTCAAACATTCTTCCACAGTTAACCCGATACTCGATTTAGAAACATGCCATGCATTTGATTTCTTCTACATTCGACATTTGACATTCGACAAGATGATTGCGCCTAAATTACCTTTGAATTTTATTTCTTTCCTACTTACACACTTCAGAATTCTACTTCGACAGTTATCTCATAAACTTCCAATTTCATTTGGACAGACGCCCTTACACAAAATACATCTCAAAGAAATTAAAATCACCAAAAAACTCAAACATCTCCTATACAAATACTTGTACCATGATAAAGAAGCCCCTATTTATTATCGGGACACTTCTTCTTGTACCCAGCCTCAGTCTCAGAATCTTTGTTGTCTACCATCTCCTCAGTAAAAGATTCCAACAAGCCCAACTGGTGGCCGGGAAATAGACCCATCATCTGCAGCACCCTCCACCAGTACGTAAAGGGCATTACACTAATTTGTTCCCCGGTTTCACTTCAAGCAACTCTTGCATCTCCGAATCCAGATCTCAATCACCGAGAAACCTCTGTTTTAATTCCAGCATCTTCTTCCATACACGAAGGTCCTTTAGTGCCAAACGGTTCTGGTGCTTGGTGTTAGGAGCATTTTCGTTTCTTTGGGATGAAGATGCTGACATTGTGCTCGGAGAAGAAAGAAGAAATGTAAGAAGTTCTCCTAACAACTCTTTATTTATACTAGAGGGTACATTTAAACCCTCCCTAATCCCAAGTTGTATTCATTGCAGTCTTCAATTCTTCTCCTTGAAAACTCAACAGTCCAAACTTTACAACTTCCTTGACATATCCGTTTTGTCAGTATCAACATTCAATTCCCATTTCTGAGGCCTTGTTGTCGAACAAATCCCCAGACTTGAAAAATCGGCCAGTTTTATACATTGTCTCACACCTCTTTCATTAAAGTATCGACTAATATAAGGTCAATTATTCTGCTAAGACCGAATATTGATAAAAATCTTTAACCATTTAATTATAATTTAAAGTCAATTTTTTCAAAGAGATATGTTCAATACTGAGCCTACAAATCTATTTGCCCACCATGCCAACTAGATACAAAAGTACAAAATTGTAGTAAAGTACTGTTCTTATTCCATTCCGCAGATTACAACAACAAAAAATGAAGCTTCCAAGTTTAGACATACATGAAAACAACAAACAACAATAGAAACCTTCAAATTCAGCCCTATACAAAAAAAAACCCCATCACCACCACCTTACCATCACTTTAAGAAGGACCTGCCCTATTTTCAGATGAGCTAGATTCTTCAGCCAAACCCTGCTCCTCCACCAATTGATCCTCTGCCTGCACAAGACATTCGGCCAAGCTCGACAGATAGAGATAGCGTTCCTCTGCAGTCGTAAACTGAAAATTTATCTGCCCCCACAAGTAAGCATAAGGCACCCTGTTGATGGGTTCCCTAGCCTCTAACTCCACCAGGTCAGGCATGTCCCAGTCAAGCTCATGGTCATCGAAGAACTTCAACTTCAATTCAGCAGTCTTCCGCCCTATACGACGGTACTGAGAAAATCCCATCCTTATCTGGTAGCGGATGTTGGGTGTGGTGTCCAATACGTTTTTTAGGAAATGTAGAGGAAGGAGAAGAAAGTGTAACAGAAAAAGAGTATATAGTGTTACTGCCTCCATAACCCATACTTATATCCCCATTAACCTCATTTATTACTCTGTAATTACCAACATTTCTTAAATAGCCTCCTTTATTACCCCCCACGAAAACTAGCAGTTATTCATTCAACTTCCAACAACAAACAATTTTCAAAGCAAATGCCTTTACACATATTTTTGAGACCCTTGCAGAGTGGGGGCGAATGTAGTTGCCTACTCGCAGCCTTCTGCCTCAGTCAATCACTCGAAGGCTACCTCAACATCTACTCGAATATCTCGAAGCCCACTCAATCCATAAATAAGCCTTGCAAGATTATTCGAAAACGAGGCCTTGACTCTGAACAATCCTCAGAGATGAGCTTCACATCAGCATCAGAAATACTTCGATCACTTTCATACGTGGTCATAGGTAGAAATGTCAGACAGCCAGCTCACCAGACAGGAATGGCGACGCTATTGGTCCTTACAGCTACAGTGACAAACCCAACAATAGCTATAGTGTCAGAGCACAGCAGCTGGCACTTCTTTTTCGGCGTCAACACCAACTCCGGGATACCCGCTCGATATCCAGAGGATACCCGAAGGGTACCCTTATAATGTGACCTGACCTTGGTGACTCAGCCCTTTCTATGTTTTATAAATAGGAGAGATGGGGATCCAAGGGAGGATTACGAAATCTATCCCCAGAGCCCTTGAAGTTTACCTTCGACCTTTTTGAGAAATACCCAGCATTCGAACCTTCGACTACTCGACAGTAATACAAACTCTCTTAAGAATCCTCATCAGAGGTCATGGAGCGTCACATTCTAGGCCTCCACACAAGTATATTGTTAGTAGATTACTTATGCCTTAGATTATATACTTGAACCACTTAGATAGAGGATAAATCCTATGTCATAAGAGCCGACATCCTCTGTGTACGAAATTAGGCCCCTACAGTCTTCGTATTCATCTCACTTACATACAAACATTTCGATATTTCAATTCAACAGTCATTTCATAAAATTCCAATTTCATTCGGGCCGATACCCTTACACCAAAAAATAAACAAACAGACAACATCAATAGAAAACTATAAATAGTCCTACCTACAATCTTATGCCAATACCACACTCAAATAGCCCCTACTTGCAGACGGGGCATTCCTTGCTGAGCCTCGCCTTAGCATTCTTAACACGATCTTCCCTGTCCACCAGATCCTCAACTATCGATACAAGGAGAGCCGGTTGTTGGCGATCGGGTTCTGCTATTGCAATGCCCTTCACCAGTACGCATAAGACATCCTACCAATTGGTTCTTCTAGCTCCAGTTTAACCAAGTTGGGCATAACCCAATGAAGGTCTTAATCACCAAAGAACCACTGCTTCAGCTCGGGGGTCTTTTTTCCTTGATGCGAAGATCTCTTGCGGCCATTTTTTTTTTCTGATACCTGGTGTTAGGAGTATTTCTACTGCTTCGGGAAGAAGAGGCAGAAATTTTACTTGGGGAAGAAGGTGCAGATATTTTAAGTTCTCTATAAACACCCTACTTATACTTGAAGGTTGACACGGTCAAATCCCACGTTAATCATAACCCCCATTAATCACAGTATTTAATTACCCTTCACGAAATTGCATCAATAACCCAGTCAAACTTTCATACTTCCCAAGCCTAACCGTTTTCTCAATTTGTGCCCTCTATACCAGTTTCTGAGGCCCCTGATGAGAGGGGGCGAATGTAAAAGCCTACTCGCAGCCTTCTATCTCCAGTTGAATACTCGAAGGCTACATCAAAGCCTACCTGATGACTTGAAGTCTAATAAACTCATCATCAAGCCCTCTGAGACCATGCAAACACTCGATTGAGAATAGGCTTCAACCACGATCGTACGTGGTCGATGGAAAACATGTCAGACAGCTCACTTGACATAACAGCGGAGCACGCCACTCGACAAGTACAGTATCAGATCCAACCGCCACAATGGCTACAATGTCAGATCTAAAAGTTATAGCATCAGAACCGACTCCATGTACATGTCAGTTGTCCAGAGAATACTCTTGTAATTTGACCTCCCATGATGACTCAGCCCATCTTATGTTCTATAAATAGGAGGGAGGGGGATTTATGGGGGGGTTAGAAAAATTTACCCCGCCGACATTGAGTTTTACCTTCGAATACCCTATAATCACCTTGTACACGAAACTTCGACTACACAATCATTATATTAGTACTCATTAAGATCCTCGTCAGAGGTCGTGGAGTAACCCATTCTAGGCCTCCACGCAAGAATATTGCTAGTAGATTAGTGTTATTACTTATTATATGCTTGCATCCTGTGATTTGAGATAATATTCGTAGTGTAAGAGTCAACATCCTTCCCTATGAAGTTAGGCCCCTATAGGCTTTTGTTTAGGCATGGGCTTGGGCTTAAGAAAATTTGACTTGGCTTGGCTTGGCCTCACATTCTCCTCCACAATTCCCAGGAAAGAGTCGTTGCAAATCAACTCTATAAATACCTTTCGTATTTCACTTCAAAACACACAGAACAAAGAATACACTGTTCATCTCTCTCTCTCTCTCTCTCTTTCTTTTTATCTTTCGATGAGGTGAGGTGCTAACGTTATAACTACGTAGTCCCTAGTACTGAGATTGTTGTATCGATTACTACTTGTTGTATGCTGGAAGAGATTAGACTGCTATTACCTGTACCTGGGTAGGCCAAAATGCACTATAAAGAAAGTGTGATCCACTCCTCGAGCCTTTCTTTAACTGCTTCCGACTTGCTGCTCTATTGTTCCTATACTTCCTATTTTTTTATTAAAATGTTATCCATTCATTTTGGGCTTGGGCTTGGGCTTTAAAAATTTTACTTGGCTTGCCTTCGCTTGGCATTGTCTCACGTTCTCCTCCATAATGCCCAGGAAAGAGCCATTGCAAATCAGCTCTATAAATACCTTTCGTAATTTTCTTCAAAGGACATAGAACAATGAATACACTGCTTAACTTTTTTTTTCTCGCTCATTACTCGGCAGTTCATCACTCACTCACTCTTTCTCTCTTTCTCTCAGTTTTGCAGAGGTGCTGACGTTATAAGTTCATAATCTCCAGTACTGAGACTGCTGTATCGGTCACTGCATGTTGTATCCTAGAAGAGATCAGACTGTTATTATCTGTACCTGGGTAGGCCAAAATAATCTTTAAAGAAAGTGTGATCCACGCCTCGGGCCTTTCTATTACTGCTTTCGACTCGCTGCTCTATTGTTCCAACACTTTTTATTTTTTTATTAAAATGTTATTGATTAATTTTGGGCTTGGGCTTGGGCTTAAATTTTTTTAACTTGGCTTGGCTCGGCTTGGTCTCACGTTCTCCTCCACAACGCCTAGGAAAGAGCCCTTACAAATCAACTCTATAAATACTTTTCGTATTTTACTTTAAAGCACACAAAACAAAGAATACTCTGTCCATCTCTTTATCTATCTCTCTCTATAATTACTCGGCAGTTTACAACACATTCTTTTTCTCTCTCTCAGTTTTGCGGAGGTACTAATATTATAAGTACGCAGTCCCCAGTGTTAAGACTATTGTAACGATCATTGCTCATTATATCCTGGAAGAGATCAGACTGTTATTACCTGCACCAGGGTAGATCGAAATACTCTTTAAAGAAAGTATGATCCCCACCTCGAGCCCTTCTTTTACTGCTTTCGACTTGCTGCTTTATTATTCCTACAATTTCAACTTGCTGCTTTATTGTTGTTGTACTTACTACTTATTGCTGCTGTACTTTGTTGCTTGCTATAACACAGAGCTACAGTCCATTCTGGGGAAAGCTTGTTTACAGGTTCATTAAAATAATTTCTACAGTTTGTTTCTAGGCTAATCGCAGCCCACCTTCAAGGACAACGTGACAAAGAAAAATTTGTAATCACCAGCCTAATTTAGAATTTTCTTATTGATCTCTTACCATCATTCGATTAAATTAAATTTTGAATTAGTTCATAATTTCTTAGAGCATGACCAGCAGTAGGGTGGGTAATTTTACCCAAACCCACCCCATTTTCAATCTACCCTAATCCACTCTATAGTAGTTAAAACTCCAAGCAAAGTACATATTACACACCACAGTTCTGAACTACGGGGAACAATCTACTTCCACGATGTAGCCACGTGTCTTTATCATAAACATCAAACCATTACCGCAGTTCAATACTGCAGGGAGTGAGTACCAATCAGACAGTGCCACGTATTATTCTTTTTTAAAATATTATAGTGCAATTCTAAACTGCACGATATCAATTGCAAACTTCAGGCCGCTCCGTCCCCTCATACTTCATTCCTTATTCCTTAAGTTTGCCTCTAAACCTAAAACCAGCTTATTCTTCAAGTTTTCCAACCTCCACATTTTCCTCAATAATTCAATGTCATTAAGAGAATAACAATGTCGGGGGAGTCTAGTTTGCGGTCGGGCTATTTTTTTCCCAAAACAAGACGTAGCGCAATTTCTTAAGTTAAATAAAGGGGGAAAGAATTGGTAACCAATATACGGCCGTTACACCTCACAGAAAATAATCCCGCCCCAACCCTCGAGGATTTACATCAACTTGATCTTCTCTCGGACAATTAGGTCCATATTTTTATTGTATCGGAGGAATTGCGAGAAAGCGTTTTGTATAAAATTTATGTGCTATTAACATTGTTTGCAAAAGGTTCGACGAAATGCCAGAATGAAAATTTAATTTGTTATTGTGTTTTTTTTTTTACAGAATTGAGATCAAATAATATGTAAGGGATCACTCGATAAGGTATTGAAGTGGTACCAATTGATTGCAAAGTATTCGACGTTGTAGAGGTTAGTCGACGATATGGGTTTCCAAGAGTTTTTGTAGATTAAGGTTGGAACTCTAATAACCGCTTTATACATGCTCTCGAAGAATGGTGGTGGTCGTTTACCCATTCATTTTACTTCCCTTGCGGGAGACTTGGCTTTACACCGTTAGACTTCGTCATGCTAACGGGCATATTTTTTGGGATGGGTCTCAAACTCCCGTACGACGATAAGTACTCGAGGTTCGATGTAGGGGAAAAATATTCCTCGGAATCATAACCAATGACATCAGGTACGGTAACATCACTTACATGTATTTGAAAACTTTAAAAGTGTCTTTGAATCCTGATCTCAGCAATGACAACCAAGACATGGATATCGTGAATGCGAGGGCATTTAATGCATATATGATGGGTAATATCTTCTTCTCAAATGCTAGCACATCTCTTTCGGTAGGTTATCTTGCATCTTTGATAGAGTACCATATTTTATAGGTACGTCAAAGTTTAACTGGGGTACTCTGATTATGGCGGCTTTGTATCGGGGACTAGATGAAGTCTCAATTATGAAGATTGGGAAGGGGAAAAGATTAGTCACTAGCTTCTATACTCTGTTGGATTTCTGGTTCTTTGAGTACTGTTAGGTTGGAATGTATCTGGTGAAGGATTAGAACTTCAACCATGTTTATCCCCGTATGTGTGCACGGAGAGATGAAAGGGCCAATTTGGGGTTTAAAATCTATCATTCTTTTGCTGTGATCAGAGAAATGATAGAAAGGATGGACAAAACCAACATTGATTGGTAACCATGGGTAAGGCCTAGATAATTAATCCGTCCAGAGGTAAGATATGCCAAACAGCTTAGTGCAGAGAAGGTTTCATTAGTTTCAGTCCCATACAAGAATAGTACGTTTTGGTATTTAGGTGACCGGTGTATCGTCAGAATACCGAGTATGATAGTGTTCCCTATGACCGAGATTATGGAATTTCCATGGTATGATCAAGAGTTATATCAGGGACTCAAAGAGCTGGACTTCTACGATAGACACAATTATATCATTAATGACGTGGTTTATATGAAATATTGGCGTTCGGCTCATCTAAATCCCAAGATCGGTTGAACTTTAGTGAAGAGGGCCAGGAATTTATAGATGGTCGGGCGAGTTCTAGTAAGGCCCGATGTAACTCTGCTACCTACTTGAAGTTTAGCTAAGTCATTTCAGGTACAAAAATTTGGTGTCGAGGCGACCGGCGAGGATCATGATATGGGATGGTTAATGGAAATGGCAGGAACTAGTGGAGAACCTAGACGGCTATCAATCACAGCCATGCAGGTACCACTCCCATGTCCACCTAGGTATAGTATGGATTAGTTATGGCATCTAAATGTTAGAATACGATATGCAACATACGAAGAGGTGAGGCAATACGTTCAACTCACAGAGGAGTTAGAGGAACAACTGCGCCAGCCACAAGATATTAACCGAGTCACGGGAGAGAGACTAGCTGATATGTCCTTCAACTACTAGACGAAATCGGATGTGCAATGTACCTATGACGAGAGTCTTGCATGTAGCAGACACACCTGCCAAACGAAGAAAGGTCATCCCACTTTGGCTATAAAATTTATTACGCTTTGTTTAAACTACCTTTGATATGCTATGTTTTGTTCAAAACTTTGATATGCTATGCTTAAACTCCCTTTAATTGATTATGCATTATGTTTGAGAATTAACTTGACTTGATACTTGTGTTTACTTTAAATATCTTTGTCCATACTTGGTTTTTTCAAGTGTTTGAAGAAATTCCCCGTAGAAGGGAGTTGATAAAAAGGCTAAATATGATAATTTAACAATAGAGGGAAGGTTTTTGGAGAAATGCCTAAAATAAATAAGAGAAAAAAAACACAAAGTATGAAGAGATGCGCACATAATAGAGGGCAAGGGAGGGTGTTTGAGATAATACGCCAAAGAAAGTCAGAAAAAAAAAATTAAGTATGGAGAGGGAGGAAAAGTAAAAACCTTGCATGCTATAGCCGTGCCGTTCAAAACTGTATGGAAACCAAGGGGGACACGTGGCTTAATCGGGTCTCTTTGTTTTCCCTACAGTTCAGAACTGTGTCCCCCTAGGTTTATCTCTATTCACGTTCTTATGTAGTTTGTGAAACGGGTTGAAATGTTGACTGAAGTACTAAAAATTGGTGAGCCTGAGATGGAGGCAATTCGAGCTGGGTGAGCTCGACTTTGAATGAGATCGAGGGATAAGTTCCTAAAATAGCCCCCTCGCAGCAAAAGTCACGAGTGGCTTTGGTTGAGAAAGAATGTGTTAAAAAGTTAAAATTTGAAAAGGAGTAATGATGGTGTTTGACTGGCTGGAAGTTACGTAATATTGGGAAGTGATGGGAATTTAATGATGATGCAGATGTAGATATATGTGACAGTTACATTTGAATAGTCGCGTCTGTAATAAATGATGATGCTTGGGACAAACGTACCTGCACAATAAATGTATGGTTATTTAAATAGTGCCTAAAGAAAATCTTTGAAATAGTTCCTGCTTGCGTAACATTTTTTGAAATGGTAAAAACTCAGAGGATGGTTCTTGACGAGAGGATTACGTCTGAAATGCAGAGGTGGAAGTTGAAATACTTTAGTGGCAATTCCTTGGAAATGTCAATACCCGCTCCTATTCCTCCGACATACCAGGGCTTGTTTAAAGAGGATGCGGCTTATGCTGAGGAAGATTTTTACTATAAGTGGAGGTTTCATGTTGCCGTTTTGACAGGCGAGGACCGGTGGGCCTATCTCCATACTCTTGTGGAAATTAGGGTTAGGGCATCATATGCAGTGAAAGGTGTATCTGCGGGGCAGATATGCTGCTTATGTCACCATGAATTCTATCATTATTCCCTCTTCATCTCTACCAACTCTTTTAAGGTGGTGGTTTCAGAGGAGGAGGTAATGGCAGTAGGAGTCTACTTCTGCATTTCCATCACGTTGTGGTGATAAAAAAATTCTTAGTTCAAGAATTTGTTTCCACAACTAAGTCTACTGCTTGCGCAGTTTCTGTTTGAAGTTTGACTAGACTTCAACCAAACTCATGCTAGGAAAGCTCTGTGTTGGTCCCAATGTGTGCTTTGCATCAATGTAAAAGATCACTAAAGCAAGAAGAACTAGAGGACGTGATACCTCGGCATGCCTCAATGACCTATGAATTTCAATTAATAGGGAAAACTTGTTATCTGTAAAGTACCTGGAGTTTTGTGTTGGACGGATAACATTCTGCTGTATTCCTAAGGTCGATGTATTAAAAAACTTGTTATCTGTAAATCGAAGGTAATATTTTTGACATGAATAAAAGTTGCAATTCAATAAACCATATAAAAAAAATAAAATTTTTAGAATCGAACTGAATGAATAATAGGTTATAAGTAATGAATCAATGTTGTAGTGGCGCTCAAACTGAGATAAACACGTACAGATAATGACGCTGTGATGTAAAAAAGGATATTGCATTGTTTTTAATAGGTGAGGGAGAAAAAATGTTAAGGAATATGTAATCGTGGAAATTTGAGGTGCCATAGGTCGATAGAGGTACAACTCGGGGTGGCGTAAGGTCGAGTATGGTAACTAATATATGTACTGATGAGGGGATAATTCAAATAATTTATTCCAAGATTATGGGTTTTTCTGTTACGAGATATAAGGTAAAAAATTACTTTTCTGAGGGGAAAGTGTGTGAGAAACGTATAAATATGGGTAGGATAAAATGTAAAAAATGGGGGAAAGATTGGGATGGTACGGAATCGTTCTCAAGGGATTCATCATACCGTGGAAAGACGTTTGGCTATAAAAATTGATAAAGTATGGGAGAGGATCTTTGGCTTGTTTGGTTACGATGCTGTGCTTCCGGTGAGAGAATCTCAGCTCGAAGGTTTAGATGGAAGGAGTAGAGAACTGGAGTATGTTCATTATTTTTATGAGGTGTGCTTTCGTGAATTGGTTAGGGATGAGGAAGAATGAGAGAGGTTGGTGGGTTTGATTGCTGAAGTTGAGATCAAATTTGAAGAACTGAGGACCGACGAATAATGTGATGGGATGATATCGTTCAGTTTACTATGGCTGCGATAGATGTTGTGTAAAGTGTTTCTCATGAATAATATAATTGTTCTAAATTTAACAAAAAAAATATAAGTGAATCGGATCATCTATAGGTGCGAAACTATTTTGAGATTGTTTTAGCAAATAATTTGAATAATTTTAAAAATTTGCACTGTTTTGAAAATGACGTTAATTACTATAAGTATGATAAACAAGGACAGTGAAACAAAAATATGAAAATGCTGAAGCTTCTCAATTTTTTTTTGTATATAAGAAAGCGGGGACCTGACATCGTACAGAGTGAGTCATCATGAGTGTGGGAAGGTCCGGAAAAGATATGGAAATAGGGGGGGGGAATATGCTTAAAAAAGGGGAGTTGTAATAATGGAAAGGTAGTTTTATTGAAAAGATACAAGGCATCCGGCATGGAGAGTGGAAAGGATACCTCGGTTCAAGAATCAAGGATTGTTCGTGCCTGGTGCAATAAATGTTAGCCGCTTGAGAGGGAAAAGATAAATAGTACTTCTTCGTCTTCAATCAAACGTTTTTCAACTTCTTAAAATTTGGAGAGCACTCAGAGAGGAAGACAAAAAATAAAGGGATTTGATAAAAAGTTATCCGAAGGTGATCAACAGCTGAAAAGGGCAAAAGATTCTGGATCTCGTAGGTGGCTATACAGCAACGTCGTGAGGGAAAGGTTTTACGTAACTTCACATTCTCATTCGGATACTGAAGGTTAGTAGAGGTGTATGCAATATATGTTAACGTATATATGTTAAAGATATATGTTATAATTAAACGATCTATATATATATATAAAAGAATGATAGATACCTTAACCTGTATGTAGGTCGAGTATGAAAGGTATTTGTGTAGAGTTGACAACATGCTTGTTGAAATTGTTGTTGTGATGGGTAGTTCGTCTACTAATGAGGTATCTACCTCTGGTTGGACGAATGATTCTGAGAGTGTGGTGGAAGTAGGATTAGAATAATTCCAAGGTTTCCTTGGTCAATTGATATCTTATCCTGCTGGTTCTAATGTTTTTAGAGAGTTTTGTAAAGCTAAGGCGGCTGTAGGGGGAAAGTGGGAAAATTAGGTAGAATATGCCTATAGGCAGTTTAGGGGTTATACGGTAGCGGAGGGGGAAGAGTACTGTTATCTGTTGGCAGATCTAGAAGAGCAAAAATGGAAGCTAAAGGCTTTGCCGGCCTCTAGTATCACTAGAAGTGGTGAGGCCGCAAAAGAGAAAAGGAGGAGAGTCGAACCCTCGCGGGAGTCAGGGATGAAGGTCACTGAGGGGCGATCTGCTGCGGTGGATGACCTCAAAGAGGTTGAGGAAAGGACCAGGTTGGCAGTTCTCCATGGAGGGAAACACACGAGCTGGATTGTAAATTTATATTATCAGAAAGAACGGAGCTAATCGCTGAGATTGATTTAATTTTTACAGGCTGCTCGTTTTGTTATGGGCATTTAGCTCGGTATTGAGGAAGAAAAAACTGGGCTGAAGAAGGTAAAGATCGAGTTGGAAAAAGAATTAGCTCGATCCAGGACTGATGCTCTGAAAGAAGTCAGGCAGCTGAAGGCTTCTCATACAGTGGAGATTGGTCAGCTGCAGGTGGAGACAAAGGACAATCTAGATGAGATGGTTGAGGAGCGTGACAGACTGGGGTATCATTTAATGTTGAAGGGCTATAAAACAAGTATTACCTTGGCCTTATCTCTTGTTTGGTAGAGTCTTTGATATAAAACAAGTTTCTACACTTGCTACAATCGTAAAGATGTTGTAAAAGAAGCCAAATCAAGTGATATCCTTGACCTAACTTGGTTTAGATTGATTGTAAGCTAGTATTATCTATGCTTTAATCTATAGAACGATGTCAAATGTTTGCTAAGAGAAGGATATTGTTATAAAAAACTTTCATTGATAATTTAAAAATTTACATTGGATGGGGATGAGAATCTCACTTTTGGAATTGAAAAACAAAAAGCAAACAATGGAAATGGAGTAGTAAGACGCTTAACGATAGTATCGCATCAGTCACCCAGTGTTCTAAGGATTTGAAATAGGGATTCCCTCTTCTTTCATGACATAGTATGATCCCAGGCATGAGAGACCTGTTATAATGAATGGAGCCTCCCAATTGACGGCTAATTTTCCAGCGTGAGGCTCTTTACGATGTTGAGGAATTTATCTGAGGACGAGATTACTTATTTGGAAAGTACGGCTCCTGACTCAGCTATTATACGATCTGGAAAGCATAAGAAGATATCGACCTAGGTTAGAGATGACGCGTTCCCTGGTCTAATTTATCATATTGAGGTTGCAAGCCAATTTGAACTCATTTTCCTCGTCAGTTAGCTCTTGATCCCGAACTAGATGATGATATTCAAAAGGAATGACAGCCTCAGTGCCATAAGCAATGAGGAATAGGGTACACCCAATAGATTGTCAGGGAGTGGTTCAGCATTCCCACAGGACGTGAGGTAGTTCGTGAACCCAATTCCATTTTTTTTGTAAGTGAAGCCACTTTTTGAGACCATCTACGATGGTTTTGCTGGTGATTTCGGCTTGTCCATTTCCTTGAGGGTAGTATGGATTTGATGGTGAGTGGATGATGTTGTGGTGGTTTAGGAAGGTTACGACCTTATCTCTTACAAATTGGGGTCCCATTATTGATTAAAATTAGGTAGGGGCACCCGAACTGAGTGATTATGTGATTCCAGATAAAAGAGATAACCTCTTCTTCTCAGGCTCGACATAGTGGAATTGTTTTGACCCATTTTGTAAAGTAATCAGTAACTGCGAGTAGGTGACGACGATTACCTGGAGAGTTAGGGAATTCACCGATGAGGTCTAGTGCCCATCTTTTGAATGGCTTAAAATCTTTGCTTGTATGGAGTTTGGGCATTGAGGCACTTATCATATGTCCATGTCTCTGGAAGGTATCGCATCTGTGGGAGTACTCTTTTGCTTGCTTGCGCATGTCAAGCCAGAATACTCCTTGAGCGATAGCTCTATTCACAAATGATCTACCAGCGGCGTGGGAGCCACAAGTTCCTTCGTGTAATTCGCTGAGCAATTCGTCTAATTTTAACTTGGATATGTACTTGATGTAAGTCCCTGTAACGGAAAGGCGGTAAAGCATACCATTTTGAGGAATATAACACTTTGAGTTGTTCATCAGCTGTCGATACTCTTTCGGATCTGCTAGGAGTGGTTCGCTGCAATTGTTGTCAACACTAAGATAGGCTAAGAATGGCTTTCACCAATCGTCGTCTCCCACTGTTGATTGTGCATACAGATATGCGATCAATGCTAGGGGTTGAAATGATTTTGATCTGGAGATATCGAGCTTCTGTACCCAAGACCCCGGCTAGATATGCCAAGGAATAGGCATGTCTATTTTCAACTCGAGGAAGATATTCGAGAGTTGCTTTCGCGAACTTACTCATCTTATCTGCAACGAGGGCTGCGTATTCGATTATCTTCCCGTTCTTCTTGTATTACTCAGAATAGTGGTGAACGATGAGTAATGAATCTGTGTAAACTGAAATTTCGGGGACATCGAGCTCAAATACGAGGTCCAGTCTGTAAATAAGAGCTTCATACTCGATGACATTAGTTGAGGCCTCAAAATCTAAGCGGATTGATTTCTCAATTCTGTCATTAGAAGGGGTAATCAAAACAATCCCAATTCATGACCCTACAGCTTCTGCTGATCCATATGTGAGAAGCCTCCATACAGATATAGTGATCTATTCGGTTTGCTAATCGAATAGCTTGGGGGGTGGATTCTCTGGTGTATTCTTCGGTATGGTCCGGGTCGTGCTCCTCTCACTCGGGATCCTCCACTAGAAAATCTACAAGAAAATTGGCAACAGCCTAACCTTTTTTGGAATAACGTTGCTCAAACTTGATATCATGTTCTCCCAAACTTACTGACCACTGTTGCACTCTTCTTGATTTATCTTTTTTGGATAGAACTTCTCGAAGTGGGTAGTTCATCATAACTTTGGCAGAATGTGTAGTGCTTGATTTTCTGCAAAGTGTGAACAAGGGTGAGATGAAGTTTCTCAATTTAAAAGTACCTTGTTTCCACTGGTGTGAGGGTTTTGCTGATGAAGAGGGCTAGATTCTCAATTTTCCCTTCCAGGTGAATGAGAACTGAGTTGTGAGAAGTATCTGTGACAGCCAGGTTAATTATTAGTTCCTCATTACCTACTGGGGTGCTCATTATGGGAGACTTCCCCAAATAGAATTTGAGATCCTAAAAAGCTGCTTCATATTCTGGTGTCCATTTGACTTTTGCGGCTGGCGGAACCTTTCCTCGTTTGGCACATCTGCGGAGTAATAGAAATAGCCAACAGAAGTGGTCTAAAGATGTAGAGACAAAACGGTTGATCGTGGCAATCTTTTCGATGAGTTTTTGAACGTCTTTTGTTGTCATTGGAGAAGGCATGTCAAGGAGACCCCGAATTTGATCTTGATCGGCCTCAGTCCCTTTTTTGCTGATGAGGTGGCCTAGAAAGTGGCCAGAATGAACCCCGAATTGATATTTTCTAGGGATGAGACGTATTCTATAAGATCGAAGGATGCTGAATACAGTGTTGACTACAACGATTTGCTTATCAGACTGTACGTTTTTGCACAAGTGATCATCAATGTAGACTTCAACTATTTTCCCAAGGTGTGCTTTGAACATAGCAGTCATCAATCGTAGAAAAAGGTTAGGCCACTGTCAATTTTCTCGCAGATTTTCTAGTGGAGGATGTGGCTGAGATTGGAGTATAATCCCAATGAATCACGGTATTGCTGAATATGCTCCTTCTGGTCAGTACCTTTGTATTTGTAAATTTTGGGAGTATGGAAATCTTTTAGTATCTCCATATCGAATAGTTTTTTGGCAATCGGACTTCCTTGTAACTTAATGGTATTGCCGGTAGTACCCAGAACTTGTGCCATGATCAACTCCTTAATCCGCTGCACCATGTATTCTTTTGTGATGAAATAACGTGTTGGATGAATCGTTGGACGTGCTGGCTGAGGATGAAGAGTTCCCGTACCTTTACCCAAGCGATCACATGATGGAACTTGACGTAGAGGTCGCTGGTCTTACTCCTGATTGATAGTAATTTGGTGACCTCGATTGACTTCTGATTGAACTTTTCCCCTAAATGGATGGAGGGCTAGAGTCTGTGTTGAAGATTTTTGGAAATGGCTTTATTGGTGACTCCCCGAAGTCCAAATCTTTCCCTTGCTAAAATGCGGGGGGTCTCTGGAAGTTGTTCACGACCCCTGGTCGGAGGAGCTTGCTTAGTATTTTATAGAGTATCGAGTGCAGTCTGCATAGTCATCATCTGATCTTCGTGCCATTTGAACATTGTCAAACGAGCTTGTCATTTTGTATCAATCTCTTTCTCTCAGATCTCGCGATCCTTTGTCAACTGAAGTTCGAGCTCGGCACGTTTCTCTATCTCGATGAGGAGATTCACCCGTAACTCTATGAGCGGTCCCGGATCCACAAAAATTTCGAGTTGAGTTCCTGCGACCGGTCGTCTGGAAGAAATGATAATTGAAAATTGCAGTGAAAGACTGCCGTAGGGTACTGTAGAAATACAATCTTTCCCACAGACGGCGCCAAATGAAATGGCCAAATTCTATAAGTTTGAAATGTTTAGGAATTAGCTATCACACCAATGAACCTGTAACAATATTCTAATAGAAAGTAAGAAATGGAAGCAGGTGCTTTTAGGGTGGAAAACCTCTGAACAGGTAAAAAACTGCGACCTCGTATGGAGGATTTCTATGAAAGTATCTTTATTGCTTGAAGCGAATATCTTTATTACAAGTGATCTCTAAATATTGAAATGTTTTTAATCTCAAAAATAAGAAGTTTGTGTCATTTTTTTGGTCCCTATCTATTCTAGAACTTTTCCTTTATATAGGCCTTTTCCACTGCTCTTCATCGTGCTGGAGCACATTTTCCGAATAATGTGGCTAATGGCGGTTGACTGAATAACTGATGAGTTCATAGGAGACAGGTGTCTTTGACTGGGTAATGTTTTCCGGGTTTAATTTAGCTCGATCCACGTTCTTCAATAGTTCGTAAGGCGGGTATAAATGTTGACTAAAGTGTTAAAAATGTGTGAGCCTGAGATGGAGTTAATTTGAGATGGGTGAGCTCAACTTTGAACGAGATCAAGGGATAAGTCCCTACAATGCTCTTAATTATCTTCACTCTCCTTCCTCCTTAGCTTTCAAATAAAACTACTATTTCATCCTCAAGCTCTCAATCTAATTCCCAAAACCACTCTCAATCCTCCAATACGAACCAGCAAGGGAACTTATTTCTGACTAAATTCAGCGTATTTGATTCATCACAAATTCTTAACTCCTCCTAATATAGTGATCACTATATTTGACAACTATTCCCGACACCTGACATTCATTTTCGATCTCAACTTGATCCCCAAATAACCAATTATAACCCTCATTACCAAACCCAAGGATATTATTCTCAATTTGATGCCCATGCGGGCTCGTACTCTCAATCGGGAATCTATATTTTTCTTCTCAAATTAATTTCGTTGTTAGAAGTTCGAGTACCATGTCGATGAGAGGTACATAGGGTTTAAATAATTTAAACCTCAATACATCAATGGTTGTATCTCTGGTTGTCTCTCCAGTTATCAATCCAGTTCTCATGAGAAGTAATACGCGTGGAAATGCAAAGCCTAAAAAAAGATGGTATCGACACCTATAATAGCTGAAGAGGCAGTTGAGGTTGTAGATGAAGTTGATGATGAGAAAGAAAGATACAAGAACTCTAAAAATTGGCCGCCCAATGACTTTGATAATCTCGCATATGTTTGGCCCCAAGTATCTCAAAACCTCACTACCACAAACAACAAAAAAACCCGCTACATTTTGGTTCAAGGTGCGTGACTAATTCAATTTATTCTATAATGACCAATCAATGTGGTGATCATATAACGGTGTCAATTACGCGTATAAGGGGCAACTCAATAAGGATTACTTGATTTTGCGAGACATCCTTCAAGACCTTGAAAACAAATATTTTACCGGCATTAGATTGGGTGACGTACTAAGTATTTAATTTTTTTCTCATTTCAATAATTTTTCTAGGTTAATCGTACTCATAAGAATTTGAAACTTGATTTCATGATTCATATGACATGAGAGACCTTCAAATTTTTTTTCCAATTTCAGGAGACTTACAAAGTTTTGGAGTAATGCTCAAAATGAGCTCAAATTTATCATATCGGGCAACCACGCTGCAACGCCTTTAGGAAGTCAAATTTTAGCGATATCCCAGGAAACTCCATAAACACCGACTCTACACCTATTTCTGGCACTCCAAATGTCATTATTCTGGAAGATTCTACAGACATGGATGCACCAATATATTCTTGTAGGGAAATACGACCGGACGGCCATAAAAAATGCAGGGCAAAAAAAGTGGTAAAGTAAAATATAGGTTATTGGGGGAAGAAGATGTTTTAAATGACGATAAACATAATGACGGCATAGAATGAGAGAGATGGGAAGAAGAAAATGGAAAATAAAGTTAGAGCTAAAGTACGAAAGAAACAAAAGTTAGCTAGAGAGCAGAGATTCAAAGGAGGCGTAAAGTGAAGCTAGCTAGGAAGGAAGCCATCTAAGAACCAAATTTGGTTAAGGTGATGACAATGGACACAACTAACCTACTACCGGCAAATAAACATTGGATGAAGATATAAATTAATCTTTATTCTAAGAAGTTGAAAGAGCAATGTCCCAGTAATGACGACGCTTCTAGTGATTAAGATTGACGTAATCCTTAGCGTTAATCATAGTTCTTAAGTTCTATGGTATGATTTATTTGAATAAAATTGTTATTAATCATTTTATTCCGAAAAATATGCTTTGTTCAAGTAGAGTAAATGCATTACAACTTCAACATAAAACTACAAACTTCGAAACAAAATGCATTACTTTAGAAAATAACAAATCGGTCTATATTACTACGCCCCTTTTTGAGTCTACAAATGTGCGATAAGTTCATTTTGTAATTGGAACTGAACACCTTAGTGTGCGGGACCATGCCTATATTTTAACAATTGCTCGGCATTTTAGATAGACTCCATCTGCTAAATAATATCCATAGTCTCCGGGACCGTGACTTTATTTTAATTACATGGCGGTGCAACTCTATTAGACAAGTTGTTGAAAAGCCATCCTTGATGCAAGACATTCACGTCGTTGTTAGAACCGTGTACCCCAAAGAATGCATGTCATATCCAAAGATCTTGTGATGCAATCGCTTCTAAAATCACCATTGGATGCTCCTTATAACTGGTATATTGTCCTACCTACCCAGTAGGATAATATATTCTTTCATTTCCAATGCATACAATTGCATGTTATCTTTAGGTGTGACGATAATCCCACCATTTTAATGGTATTTTTTAAAACAAAATAGGTATTCGAAGAAATAACTTGATCATGAATACGTTGATATACACCTTCGCTCATACGGAATCGATGACGAAATAGGATTTCTTTCAAGACTGGGTAGGAACCGAAATAATCTCGATTAAGGCTTAACTCATCCAATTTATGATCACACCCTTCTCGCTTGTTAATCCTTTCTATTTTACTACCCTTGCCCCCCCACCCCCAACATTTGTAATGATGTCGCCTCTTGCTCTATTTCTTCTACTTCACCCATCTCAATGAGAACCTTGCTATACTCATGCATCATCATATTTTTATATCAGAATTCGTTCGGGACGAGGATGAAGATGACCGTGATAATGATAAGAGTGATAGGTTTGACAATGATAAGGCTAAATTGATACCTAGAGCGTATAGTAGAGTGTAGAAGAGTAAGAGAATAAAGTGTAGTGTAGAAGAGTAAGATAATAGAGTGAAGTATAGAAGAGTGAGAGAATAGAGTGTAGTGGATGAATGACTTTTATAGATGGAAATAAACTAGCCGTTAAACTTCTAGTTAAACAAGTTAATTTATAAAATAAACTAGCCATTGAGCTCCTTGTCAAACAAGTTTGACCAAAAATAGAGTCGTAGAGCTTCTTGTTAAAGAAGTTTGTTCATGGATATAACACTTCTAATCACCAAAAAAACCAAGTATGAAGAGAGGAAGAATAAAATTTTCATCCAGGCTCTAGTTGTGTAGTTCTATGCGGCATTAACTAGCTGTTAGGCAGCTTTGAACCATAACCGCCTACGCGTCTCCATCATGAGCATCTATATGCCACACATTTCAAAACTTCGGGGCATCAATCCACCAAAAATCTACCATAAGGGTGGTAAGACCACTAAAACCACCCCTCAGGGTGTGTTTTGGGTGGCCAACTCAGCTCCTTCACCTGACTGATGCGGGAGGATTGGGGAGGAAACAAGGTGAAGGATGGTTTTCACCTTGCCTCGTCATCGTTCACCTATCTACTCGCCATGCTCTTATGTACTACCAAGTACCAACTAATGTTTGATAATTAAGAAAATGGTACTTACCATGGATAAGCACGGTATCCGGGAGTATAACGAGAATAGGGATAAACAAAACGCTTTTGATTCCAAGAATATTGACCTTCATCAAAAGCTTGCTTCCAGTAGAAATATATCCAGCCCCACGAAATATCATGAACCCATACACACTCCCAAGGAAGATATTTCGAGCACTGTAGTTGAGCATGGAAAGAAACCCTATGACTTTTCACAAGTCTCCTCCACCCCTTCCTCGGCTGTGGTTTGTTTAAGCATAATGAGATACTCTGGCTCGTGGTGGACATATTTAATTGTATCCAAAATTATAACACTAGAGGTGTTCGTCATATATCGGCTTTCAACCAAGAAGGGGAGTATAAGGATGATCAAGAAAAGCGAGAACTTTTCCATTATGATGAGAGAGATAATAAAATAAAGAGAAGGAGAAAAGGGGATAAAAAGGCAATGGCATTGTGTGTGACAGTTGCCACCATTATGCTTTAGGGAAAAAAGTTGGTTTAAAAATATGTTTAAAAATGTATTAGGAGCAGCAAGTTGTTATTAGGCGTACTGGAACACTTTAGATTCTTAACTTACTCTGTAACAGTTAATGTATCAACTAACTTTTAATTTGTACTAGAACTCTTTAGATTCTTAACTTACTCTACAATAGTTGATGCATCAACTGTCTTGTAATGCCTGTATAAACTCCTCAAGAGAGAAGAATAATGTATAAAAGATAAAATAAAGAAAGGGTTTGGTCATGGTGTCAGAGCCACAAAGACTCCAACTAGTTCGATCCCAATATTCTTCTCTCTTTTCTTTTTCATTTTTTCTTCTCTTCTTAGTCTCCATCATGTCTACAACACAAGTCTCTTCATCTTCTAATCCTACAGCTGTGATTTTTTCTCCCTCTTCTTTCAACATCCCAAACTTCTCACACCTTGTATCAATCAAACTTAACGACACAAATTATCTTCTTTGGCAATCCCAGATCAAGCCATTTCTTATTGGTCAAAATTTTTGGAAGTTTATCGATGGATATGAAGTATGCCCATCTGAAACCATTCTCTCTGCTGATGAAAAATCTGAAATCAACAATCCGGAATACAGGACTTAGTATAGAACTAATCAAACGCTCATTAGTTTGATTAATGATATGCTTTGTCCCACTGTTTTATCTGAAGTTGTTGGTTTGAGTACTTCCCGCACGATTTGGGAGTGTCTTAAAGATAATTTTTCCCAATAATATCTTGCGAATGCCACTCATCTCCGGTTTCAACTGTTATCACTTTCTAAAGATTCCAAACTTCTATCCGATTATCTACATACTGCCAAATCTTTATCTGATTCTTTAGCGGCCTTTAATGGACCTGTTTCAAGCAATAATCTCGTTACTTTGGTTCTCTGTGGACTCGGACCAGACTATACTATGCTTGTCACTGCTATTCTCAACTTTTTACCTTTGCCTAAATTTTCAGCTATTCGATCTCGTTTTCTTTCTTTTAAATCTCAAATTACACCCCATTCTACTCTTGAACCCACTACACCAACTGCATTTCTTTCCAATACACGCGGAAGCCGAAATTTTAATTCTCGTAAAGGCTGTGGTTGTTGTTATAATCAGGGAGGACGCTTTAATTTTTATTCAGATCAGAGTACTTATGGTTATGACAGTTACCGTGGTGGCTACCCTCGTGGTAGTTTTGGTCAAAACAATCGAGGTCGCACTAATTATGGTCATGGTGGTTATAATTATGACAATAATTGTGGTGGTTATACTTCTCAAGGAATCCATGGACAACATAGTTATAATTCTGACAACAATCGTGGTACGCAACAAAGCATCCTTGGACAACATCTTTCTTTCCGCTCCGATCAGTTTGATAATGATCTCGTGACTACTTTTGTTGGGTTACAGCTATCCCAACCCGTAGATCCAAACTGGTATCCTGACACGGGTGCGACCAACCATATGACAGGGGATGATTGCCACATGACTCAGAGATCAGATTACCATGGTAATGATCAAGTTTTTTTAAGCAATGGTGAATCTTTATCAATTGTGCACTCTGGCAACCTTTCCCTTCACTCTAGTCCTTCTTTTTTTTGTCTTTCGAATGTACTTCATGTTCCTTCCATGACCAAAAATTTATTATCCATTGCTCAGTTTACCCGTGATAATTTTGTTAGTTTTCTTTTTCTTCCATGGGGATTTATTATTCGCGATTTACGTGCTAGATCGATACTTTTTTAGGGGCCATATGAACGTGGACTTTACCCTATTCTGCCCGCTTTGTCTTGCCGTCATGCTTTATCTACTTCTTGTGCTCCTGCTCCACTCTGGCACCACCGGTTGGGGCATCCATCATTTAAAATTATGCAAGTTTTAGCCATTAATAAAAGTCTAGGATCTTCTTTTACTCTTTCACGTACTATTGGTTTTTGTATGCATTGTGGGTTAGGAAAGCCTACGTGACTTCCTTTTTCTATTAATGAATCTCGTGCGACTGTACCATTTTCTTTAATTCACTCCGATGTATGGAAGCCACCCATTGTTTCATTTTCTGGTTTTCGTTATTACGTATTGTTTACAGATGATCATACTCGTTACACATGGATATTTCCAATGCGTAAGAACTCAGAAGTATTTGGTCATTTTAATTCCTTTCTTGCATTTGTTGAAAACATGTTTTCTTTATGTATTAAATTTTTTCACAGTAACGGGGGTGGCGAATTTGATAATAATTTTTTTCATACCTTGTGTGCGCAAAAAGGGATTCACCACCGACTTTCATGTCCTCACACGCCCCAACAAAATGGTATTTCTTAGCAGAAATACCACCATATTTCAGAAATGGGTCGTACATTATTTATTGCTGCACATATGCCATTTATTTTGTGGGTTGAAGCTCTTTCTACGGTTGTTTATCTCAATAATTGCTTACCAACGTCGAATTTGCGTTGATCATTACCTTTTTGGTTCGCAGCCAAACTATTATGCTCTTTGCTCCTTTGGGTGTGCTTGTTATCCTTTTCTTGGGGATTACACCACTCACAAATTACAAGCTCGTTCAACTGAATGTGTCTTTGTAAAATACAACACTCGCCTCAAGGGGTATCGATGTCTTGATTCCAAGACCAGGAGATTTTATAATTCAAGACATGTTCGCTTTTACTAATCCAGATTCCCATATGTCAGCTCACCGCCAAATGTGCTATCACCGTATAAACTTGCTGAAAATGACAACTTTTATTCCAGTTATCTCTTCACAATCATTCTCTACAATACTACCAAATAGTTTATTGCCTTTGCAATCACCGAACACCTCTCTCTTACTACCCATTATATCATCATCATTGCCATCACCTTTAACATCTGTTATAACTCCTATTCATGCATCTCCTTCATTACCCATACCAACTTCATCAACTTCTTGGATTTTAACCCCATCATCATCTAGACCTAATTCCCCTTCTCCAAATGAGTCATTGTTACCAACAACTCCTATGCCTCCAAGCACATCAGCTCCTTCCCCCTATGCGGCGGTAACTAGTACTTGGCATCATATGGTAACAAGACTTCAAGATGGTACCCTAAAGCCAAAAGTTATTCAGAGTATGATCTCCACTAGACATTTTTTACCACTGGCCTATGAATCTCTCCTTCATATTACCGATATTGAGCCCACTTGTTACAGTAATGTGGCTCGCTCTCCTGAGTGGCGTCGGGCGATGAATGGTGAATTTAATGCCCTTTTAAAGAATGGAACTTGGTCGTTAGTTCTGCCATCCTCCTCTAATAATCCTATTGGTTGCAAATGGGTTTTTAAGATTAAACGCCACTCTAATGGTCGCATTGAGCGCTATAAATCCTAATTAGTTGCTAAAATGTTTCATCAACAATATGGTCTCGATTATGACGAAACTTTTAGTCCAGTGCTTAAACCTACGGTAATCCGAAACGTTCTCAGTATTTCAATTAATTATGGTTGGTCTCTTCGTCGACCTCCTGGTTCAACCTCCTGGTTTTGTTTATCCACGTCATCCTCACCATTTATGCAAGTTACATAAAGTTCTTTATGGCCTTAAGCAAGCACCCAAAGCATGGTTCCAGAGGTTTACTTTGTTTGTCATTGCATATGATTTTCTTCAGAGTCGAGCAGACTCCTCTATGTTTATGTTTCATAACACTTCTATAGTGATGGTTCTCTTATTATATGTTGACAATATCCTTTTACCCGGTAACTCAACCCCATTAATTTCTTCCTTTATGTGATGATTAGCCAGGGAGTTTGAAATTAAGGATCACGGTCCTTTGCATTATTATTTGGGCGTTGAAGTTGTGACTCATCCTGGTTGTTTGCATCATTCGCAAACCAGATATACCTTAGATTTACTTCGCTGTACCAACATGATTAATTGAAAGCCCTACAATACGCCTATCGTTGCTTATACACATATGTCTACCTTTGACGGAGCCTCTTTATCTGATCCTTCACAGTTTCGTCACTTGGTAGGGGCCCTACAATATCTTACTCTTACACGGCCAGACATTTCCTTTGCTATCAATCATGCTGCTCAGTTTATGAGTCCCCCGTGTGAACCACATCTGGTTGCCGTTAAACACATTCTTTGTTACTTAAAAGGGTCCATTGGTCACGGTCATTCTTTTCACCGCTCATCAAGTCCGATTTGTCTTCTTGCCTTCTCAGATGCTGATTGGGGAGGTTATCCAGATAGTTGACGGTCTACCACTGGTTACTGTGTACCAAGAAATATCAAGTCAGGTTATAATTTAATTTCTTGGTGTGCCAAGAAACAACCCATAATTTCCAAGTTCAGTGTGGAATCAAAATACTGTGCTTTCTCCTTTGTATGTGCTGAGACAGTTTGGATTTTGTATCTTCTTCATGATCTTCGTGTTCCAATCTCCTACCCTACATTTTTATATTGTGATAATCTTAGTGCAAGATACATGGTCGTTAATCTAGTGTTTCATGCACGCGCAAAGCATATTGAACTAGATTATTATTTTAATCGGGAACGGGTAGCCCGTGTTACACACCATGTTAATTTTATTTGTTCTCTAGATCAGTTAGCTGACATTTATACCAAAAGGATTATCACAACCTCGGTTTTCATTTTTGGCTTCCAAACTTGTCTCTCCTCCGACGTCCAATTTGCGGGGGAGTATTAGGAGTACTGGAACTCTTTAGATTCTTAACTTACTCTGTAACAGTTGATGTATCAACTTCTTTGTAATGTCTACTAGAACTCTTTAGATCCTTAACTTACTCTGTAGCAGTTGATGTAGGGAGAGGATTTAGAGACACTAAAGTCTCACTCAATAGGAACCGCACATCTCTAGAGATGAGTGGTTCTCATAATAGGGGAGGTGGAAAAGAAAACCAAAATAAAATTAGGTGTAAATGAGTAGGCAAAAACACACATACTCTCTCTTCACGTGGGCACATAATTCTCTATTTTTCTCTCCTCTCTGTAGTTTTAATTTTGAAAATAAATCTTCTCTTTTTTTCACTCAAATCTCATTATTTTTTCTCTCTCTAACTCAGTGAAGAACAATGGCAGAAAATTTTAGTTTATCTTCGAGTGACATGGTCGTGACAAATCCCTCTCTTTTAAGGTTTAATTAATGATGCTATTTGGATTTGTTTCTCTCTCCCTCGCTTTTTCCCTTTGCTGGTTATGGGGTATGTGGAGTATTATTGCTTATTACAATTAAGGTTTGGTAGAGCATTACTATGGTTTGGAGTGCTCTTGTATAGATTGTGCATAACTGTGGCTTTAACAAGAAGTTTTAATGTCGATGTAAAATGATATTGCTTTGTAACCCATTTCTATGAATTTATCAATGTTGACATCAAGTTGTGTTTAGGTGTGTTGGTCTTCTCTCAAGAAATAATTTTATGAAACAAGATTTAACTCTCTCTGATCTCAACAACATCGATTATGCAACTTTTGCATACTCGAAATTTTCAGGCTTGATAATTTTTTTGGGTACAGTTCAGATTATGTAAGTTTCGCATACTCGAAATTGTTGGGTTCGACAATTTTTGTCGAGTACAGTTCAGATTATGCAAGTTTCGCATACCCAAAATTGTCGGTTTTGATAATTTTTGGTGGATACAGTTCAAATTATGCAAGTTTCACATACTCAAAATTATTGGGTTTGACAATTATGGTCGGGTTCAACAATTTTTGTCGAATACAGTTCAGATTACGCAAGTTTCACATACTCAAAATTTTCGGGTTTGATAGTTATTTTTGGGTACAATTCAGATCGAGAATTTTTATCAGGTACAGTTCAGATTATGCAAGTTTCACATGAAAATTATGTTCTCCCAGTACATTGGTGAATGAGGAAAATGATAGCAAGCCCAAATTTGGTTATACACAGAAATACACAATAGATCAAAGGCGTTTAAGATGGACACTTCAAAGTCGAGGATTTCTTCTTGCGATATATATATATATAGAGAGAGTTCAAAAGATTCACAAAATGGTAGCAATTAAGAGTGAAACTCCAAATGGCATCGATGAACCACAAACCCTAATTTCATAAGATGGCAATGCTCTTCAAAACCCTATAATCCTCTCAACCCTAAAATCGCCATTGTAGCAGAATCACCTCTATCTATTTCCAAATTTATGTAAAAAAGAGTTTCAAGACATCAAAACCATAAATTGGCAAACTAAATTAAAAAAAGTGCAACAAAAGCTCTCACCAAAGCATAAATACATATTTACCCTAAAATTGTATTGAAAGATTCTAAACATCAGAGGGATTTTGGGAGAGTGTGAGAGGGAGTAAAAACTAGATTTAAGATTTAAAATTAAAATTGGAGAGAGAGGAAAGGAAAATAAATATTTGCCAATATGGAAGAGGAGAGAGAAAGGACAACTCATTTCCACCTAATATCATTTGGGCTTTTCTTTTCCACCTCATCTATTATTAGGACCACTCATCTCTAGAGATGTGTGGTTCCTATTGAGTGAGACTTTGGTGTCCCATTTATGAGTATCTCTAAATCATCTCCCGTTGATGTATCAACTGCCTTGTAATGTCTATATAAACTGCTCAAGCGAGAGGAATAATGTATAAAAGACAAAAGAAAGAATGGGTTTGTTTAGTTGAATGTTTGCTATGTCCCAATCATTAAAATCATATTGGATTAGCAAAGATTGCATGTGAATTTTGCACTTTTTTCTTTCGTTTACACAAGAAAAGTAAACATTCAATAAAAAATGAAGATAAATTGTTTACAACAACTAGTAAGGTGCATGATGTACATATGCAATTGTTTCCCGTAGAAGGTTTGAGGCAAGCCTTATTGAAGCACAATTCATAGAAATATGCAAAAAACTAAAATGAGAAAGAAAAATCCTTAATGCACATTTTGACGAATTGAAATTTAGTGGAATTGTGACGGGAGCCCAAATAATGATGGTGTTGTCTTTAGGAAATGGTCCCCAAAAGAGTAGTAGTACTCTAGCCTTCATCCATAAGGAGTGTAGGGGGCTTAACTTCGCAAGGAGGGGAAGTCAGCTCTTACATCACGGGGGCTTTATCTTTAATCAAAGGGGATCAAGTATATAATCTATTGCATAAGAAATCTGCTGACAATATACTTGCGTGGAGGCCTAGAATGTGATGCCCCACGACCTCTGATGAGGATTTGTATGAGAGTATATATTACTGTCGAATAGCCAAAGGTTCGAGTACTGTGTGCTTTGTGGGGTGGTCGATGGTAAACGGTAAGGGCTTAAGGGAGAGATTTTGTAACCCCTTCTTGGTTCCCCATATCTCCTATTTATAGAACATTGGAAGGGCTGAGTCACCAAGGTTAGGTCACATTACAAGTGTACCATCCGGATATCAAGCGGGTATCCCAGAGTTGGCGTTGACGCTGGAAATGTCGAGCCTGTCACTAAAGAAGCTGTTGTCTATCTCTACGTTTTGATACTGTAGCAGTTATTTGGTCTGTCACTATAGCTATAAGGACCAACAATGTAATCGTCCTGTCTAATGAGCTGTTTGTCTGTCTTGTCATACATCGAACATGTACGGATATGGTCAAAGTATTTCTGATGTTCATGTGAAGTTTATCATCAAGGCTTGTTCAGAGTCGAGGCTTCGCCTTCGAATAATCTTGTAAAGCTTATTTATGGATTGAGTGGGCTTTGATGTATTCGAGTAAGCTTCGAGGTGGCCTTCGAGTGTTCAACTGGGGTAGAAGGCTGCGTGTAGGCTACTACTACATTCGCCCCTCTCAGCAAGGGCTCGAAAATAGGTGCAGAGGCATTTACTGAGAAAGAATGTTGGTTATTGGGATTTGAAAAGTTGACTGTTGCATATTGGAATTCTGAGACGGGTAATAAAAGAAGGCAATTAAGAAATGTGTGTGGCTATGTAGTAATAAATGGGCTGGATGAGGCTTATTAATATGGGTTATAAAGGTTGGAATGTTGTAGAGTCTTCTTCTACTGTGTTGTCCTCTCTTTTCTCTACATTTTATGAAAAATGTAATAGACACTACACCCAACACCCGCTACCAGAAAAGGATAGGATTTGCCCGAGACCATCGTATAGGGAAAAGACTACTGAATTCAAGTAGAAGTTCTCCGGTCACCATGAGATTGACTGGGGCATGCCGGACCTGGTAGAGTTGGAGCCTAGAGAGCCCATCAACGAGAAGTCCTATGCTTAATTTTTGGGGCAGATGAAGTTTTATTTTACTACTATGGTTTTGTTGATTACTTCGACTTGACAATTTCCTTGGGGATAGTAAGGTATTAAGGGTGAGAGGATGATGTTATATTTTTAAAGGAAGTTTCTGACTTTGCTCTAAACTAACTGCGGACCGTTATCACAGCGAATCATGTGAGGGCATCCGAAACGTGTAAAGATATTTTCCCATAGGAATATGATGACTTCTTCTTCTCGGGTTCGTCAAAAAGGTTCAGCTTTGACCCATTCAGTAAAATAATCTGTTATAACATGGATATTCTCTCGGCTGCCCGAAGCTTTTGGAAAAGGACCAATGAGATCGATGGCCCAACTATTGAATGGCCAGGAGACTTGACTGAAATAGAGGTCATGTGAAGGGCTGTGGTTGTCATGGGCTTGACGTTGAAATTTCTCAAAGTGTTTGGCGTACTCATCGGCTTATTTTATCGTGTTGGGCAAAAATTAACCTTGGAAGTCAACACAAAGGGCCATAGATCGGTCGACAGTATGAGCACCGTAGGTACCTTCATGGAGTTCTGCTGGAATTTTAGAGGTTTCGGTTTGATAGATGCATTGAAAGACGCCATTTGGGGATTTGCGATGTAACTCGTGTTTGTGAATGGTGTATCTGCGACAGTTTTCTATTAATAATTATTTTTCTTTGGGATCATCTGGAAGGGTAGATTGCTGAAGTAATGGAAGAAAGGTGTTCGCTAGTCGTCTAGATTGAGACTCTCTCCCTAGTATTGATGGCATTAACTTTCATCTCATCGATACTTGGGCGTTCGAGTACTTCAATATGGAGGGTTTGGTATTCTGATTGGCCTAACCTAGCTGCTATGTAGGCGAGGGCATCTGTATTTCGGTTTTCTCCTCAAAGGTAATGAGTGATAGAAATTTTTTTGGGGAAACGGTCCATACGGTGTCGAACGAGAACAACATATTCAGCCATGCGATCGTTAGCTTGATTTTTACCGGTGTAATGCCTCTGAACAAGTTGGGAATCTGAGAAAACTGCAAGTTTAGGAATACCAAGTTCGAGGGAAAGGTCGAGGCCATGGATAAATGCTTTATACTCAGCTTCGTTATTGGAACATTCAAAGTTTAACTTAGCTGCCTTCTTTTTTCGATCATTCGTAGGTTTAACCAAGACTATGCCAATCCCTGAACTGTTAGGCCCAGCTGATCCATCTCAGAAAAAATGCCATCCTGTGGTAGGGTTCCATGGATCTATTACTTCAGGTTGGTCTTCTATCAGGCCATCTTCATGCTCCTCCCAATTGACATCTTCAACCAGGAAGTCAGTAAGAAAGTCTGCTACTGTTTGGCCTTTTTGGGATATCTTCTTCTCAAATGTGATGTCGTGTCCACCAAGATAAACAAACTACTATTATACACTTCTGGATTCTTTTTTTTGCTGAATACTTCTCGAAGGGGATAACTTGTTATAACACGGATAGGATGGGCTTGAAAATAGGGCTTTAGCTTGCGGGCCGAATAGGCGAGGGTGAGGAGCAAAGGCTCAAGTTTTGTGTACCAATTATCTGCAGGTGTTAGAGTTATCTGATAAAATATACAGTTTTTTTGATATTAGCTTTGAGTTGAATGAGCACTGAACTGATGGAGGTATTTGTAACAGCGAGAAATAAATAGAGTGTCTCACCTTCGATAGGGGTACTGATGATGGGTGGTCGACCAAGGTAAATTTTGAGTTTGAGGAGGGCCTATTCACATACGGGTGTCCAGTTGATCTCGGGGTTATTTTTTTTTTCAGCTTTGTGGACCTCTTGGTCGCGTAAGAGAGAAAAGAGCCAAGCACAGCGGTCTGAGGATTTGGAAATGAAACTGTTGAGGGTTGCAATTTTATCAGCCACCTTTTGGACGTCTTTTTTGGTCCGGGGTGAAGGCATGTCGATAAGAGCTCGAATATGGGTAGGGTCAATCTCGATACCTCGTTTATTGTTAAGATAGCTTAGAAATTTGTAGAAGAAACACAAAACTGGCATTTGTCTGGGTTAAGTTTCATGTTGTATGTTTGAAGTATAAAAAAGACTTCGGTTAGGTCTTGGATGTGTGTCTATTTTTGGAGGCTCTTGCATAACATGTCATTAATGTAAACTACAGTTGACTTGCTAAGCAAGGGTTTAAACAAGGTTGTAACATGGCGTTGACAGGTAGCACAAGCATTTTTAAGGGTGAAGTGTATGATATTAAAATAATAACGGCCTTGTTCAGTGATAATGGAAGCTTTAAGTTGATCTTCGGGGAGGAGGGGTACCTGATTGTAACCCAAGGCCACGTTCATCATCGATAGGTGCTCATGTCAAGAAGTAGCATCAAGGAGTACTGAAATGATCGTAGTGGGAAGCAGCCCTTCGATGTGTGATTGTTGAGGTTGGTGAAGTCGACGCAGATTTTTATCTTGCCATTCTTTTTGGGAATTGTAATAATGTTTGATATCCAATCAATATATTTCACCTCTCTGATGACTCCCGCGGCTATAAGCTTGTCAACTTCTTGATTTATAGCCACTCGAAGTCGCGAGGCCAAAGCACGCATATTCTGTTTTACTGCTATGGAATGCTGGATGAGATTGAGGCAGTGGCATGCCAAACTGGGGTCATCACCAGGCATCTCCAAGAACATCCATACAAAAATGTATTTATTTGCTCGAAGGAAGTCTGTGAGTTCGAGGCACTCGGCCTCGTCGAGAAAGGTTCCACTGAATGTACCTCAACCAGGACCGTCGAGATAGATATAAAGAGTATGCTCGATGGGTGAGGTGCCATTTGTCGAAGATATGGGGATAAAGAGAGATAGTGATTTCTATGGGAGTGTGACGAGTCTCCGGGTCTGATCGATCTCCGGATGCTCACATAAACGGGCGAGGCGTTGTGAGCCTTTTAAATTCCATGTATCCAAGGGGGTAATGAAATGAAGGGTCTGATGATAAGTCGAAGGTATGGCACGCATGGCATGGAGCCTGTCGCGCCTTAGGATGCCATGCTATTCAGATATCTTATCAATTTCAAGAAAGCTGGTTTGAAGTGTGGCAGGGCCGGTGGTGACTAGGAGGCTGATCCGACGGACAACAACTTATGTGGCCCCATTAAAATCTTTGAGTTCAATATTGGTGGCAGTGATGAGGTCTGTTTTCATCAAGGCTTGGATTGTTTGGAGGAAAAATACATCGCCGGTACTTCTTGTATCGATAAGCATAGTTTGAAGGACGAGGTGTTCGATTTTGATCATAATGACTAAGGGGTTGAAATGGGTAAAACGGATATGTAATGTGCCGCAGTTGATCAAAGAAATGCCTTCGGGTTAGGGGGAAAGGCTTGATTATGGCAGGAGGGCGGGCAACATTTCATGGTAGGTGAGCTCATAGCATTCTTCGACACGCTTGCGTTTACTTTTGGAACGGTCGTTGTCGATAGTGCTGACTTTAATAAAAAAAAATCGATAGATGTGGACCTCGGCCGGGTCGACAACAAAAGTGGGTTGAGGTTTGTGGCACGATCCGTCAAGATAATTGGGATGGTTGGCAACATACTATTGTATACGACTTTCTTTGAGGATTATTTCGAAGGAATGCTGCAAGGTGAAGCATTTGTTGGTGTGGTGGTAGTTACACTTAAGGTTAGCGCAGTAAGATTTGCCCGGTTTGACCTCGATGGGGAAGGGGATACCCCATATGGGGTCTGCCCATATATATGGTAGAAGGGTGCTGAGAGGGGCAGCGTGGGTAGGACCGGCTTTGGTCGCTTCCTGCGTGATTCGGCATTATTGTCATTGTAAGGGAATTTGCGGCTCTTAGTCTCCTATGAGACGGGAGCGATCAGGGGTGAGAGAGTAAAAGGTAGGACTTGTCGAGGATTATTGATGGTAGTGGTCGAAGGTTGCTCTTGTTTACGCGATTTGTGGTGGTGCTTAAGGTCAATATAGCCATTAACTTTTGAGAGTATCTCCTCGAGGGTTTGAGGTTTATAGAGCCAGGTACTCTTTGACGCGGCTGTGGTCTGGCAGAGCATTTGAGTATGGGAGTACAACATTCGCGCAGTCAAGGTTCTTAACTTTTTGCGACTCATCGAGAAATCTCTTTGTAAAGGCTTCAACGGTTTCATTATTAGATTTTTTGAAATTGAAGAGGGCATCGACTCTGACCTCTTTACCTTTTTTGAAGGAAAATTGTGCGATGAAAAGATGGGATAGTTGATCGAAACTTCGAATAGAGCCACAGGGAAGGTTATGGTACCATCAAAGAGGGCCATCTGTGAGGCTTGTAGGGAAAAGGCGACACATAAGGTGGTCAGCTGTGAAGTTGAGGTTGAGAGCATTTAAGAATTCAAGGATATGGGATTGAGGGTCGGTGATGCGGTATTTGCTCAGTTTGGGAGCACGAAAATTTGGAGGCACCACGTTGGCGAGGAGTTTGGGGCAAAGAGGGCTATTCAGTCGACTCCATGGGTTAGGAATTGGGCTCCTGCTGACGTATATAACAGGCTGGATTTTATAGTCGAAGTCCTGTTGTGCACAATAGGCAGGATAAGGTGGTGATCGAATGGTTCGAGGGTGATGAGGCCGAGGGTGTGGTATATTTTCTGTGCTGCGCTTCCCGGGACGTTCTCGGGCAGGGCAGCATTTGGGGTATCTAGAGGAACGAAGGGTAGATTTAGAGGAGTCTTCTATGGGATGGATGCCAAGGTGGATGGAGGAAGTGGGTGGAACAGTAGTGGCAGGGCCTTCGGCGCCACGGTAAGCTGGAGGTGATGAGATATGCGGCAAGGGTCCGAATTAGGCTCTAGTGGAGACGCGAGACGGGTCAGGTGCTTGGGACGATAGAGGGACATTTAAAGGTTGTAGACGCTGCAGCTTTCGGAGTGTGTTGCACAGCTCATCGATGCCATTTAGCTTTAAACTTCAACCGGTATTTTGCTTTAAACACCTACCAGTGTTTTTCATGTTCCTAGTGATGTTGTGTGTGGTATCGCTCCTTGGCCTGAGCGAACTGCTGTGAATGTAAGGTGAGTTGGGTGGCCACACTGTCGATGGATTTTTCGGCGTGAGTGGAACTGGAACGGAGGGTGGGGGCCATTGATAATAATCAGTGGGAGTTGGAAGAGGGAGACAATGAACAAGGGTGATTGGTAGGGTGGGAAGCACAGACGGCGCCAAATGTAGGGGGCCTAACTTTGCAAGGAGGGGAAGTTAGCTCTTACACCACGGGGGTTTTATCATCAATCAAAGGGGATCAAGTATATAATATATAGAATAAGAAATATACTGACAATATACTTGCGTGGAGGCCTAAAATGTGACGTTCCACGACCTCTGATGAGGATTTTCAAGAGAGTTTATATTACTGTCGAATAGTCAAAGGTTCGAGTACTGTGTGTTTTATAGGGTGGTCGAAGGTAAAAAGTAAGGGCTTAAGGGAGAGATTTTTTAACCCATCCTTGGGTCCCCATCTCTCCAATTTATAGAACATAGGAAGGGCTGACTCACCAAGGGTAGGTCACATTATAAGTGTACCATTTGGATATCGAGCGGGTATCCTGGAGTTGGTGCTGACACTAGAAATGTTGGGTCAGTCACTGTAGCAGTTGTTGTATGTCTCTGTGTTGTAACACTGTAGCAGTTGTTGGGTCTGTCATTGTAGCTGAAAAGACTAACAATGCCACCGTCTTCTCTAATGAGCTTGTTGTCTGTCTTGTCATTCTTCGACCATGTACGGATATGGTTGAAGTGTTTCTAATGTAGATGTGGAGTTCGTCTTTGAGGCTTGTTCAGAGTCGAGGCTTTGTTTTCGGATAATCTTGCATGGCTTATTTATGGATTGAGTGGTCTTCGATGTATTCGAGTAGGCTTTGAGGTGGTCTTCGAGTGTTCAACTTGGGTAGAAGGCTGCAAGTAGGCTACTGCAAGGAGCCTAATAGTAGAACTATTGATCTTTGAGAAAAGAGAGAAGACATTGCGAGGAGAGAGAATGGAGATAGAAAGAGAGATCAGACAATTAATTAGAGTTTTTTTCCCTACCAATAGTTTGCGTGATGAAAATTAGAAGGCCACCATACTATTCTTTTCCCAAAAAGTTCAACAACAAACTTTCTAATAAGTAAGGTGAGCCTTTTTGAGGGTATTTGATCCTTTGCCGAAACGGAATGCTAGTTTTTTGGGTTAAACTTCTTCTTAAATAGTTTTAAGAGAGACATACACCCTGTTAGAGATGCCTAAAGTGGGTCTCCTACAAGCCCTTGGTGCTTTAGCCAAAAAGCTTAAGCGACAAGCTGGTCTATCCGTACTTGGTGGAAGGAACTCAAAATCAGTAGTAAAATACAAATACACCTACAAAAATCTTCTTGCAAAATGTGCATGAAGAATCACTCAAGAGTGATGAAAAACACGTAAGCCTCATGCGACTTTTTAAATTTTAGCTTTTATTTTATTTTTTATTTTTTTCAAGCACGATATAAATTACCAACAAAACCCAGGTTACAAAAGACTCTAAACCAGTTCAGGTCTCTAAGACAATCTTGAATATTACGAGAGTCATAAAGAGCATGACCCTCCTTACCCAGAGCAGCAAGTTAATGTGCGACAAAGTTGTACGCCCGTGGAAAATAAGCATAAGTAAGAGAGTTGCTAAAGTTGGTACATCCTGGATGGTAAGGATGCAAAAATATAGTTGTTTCCCATGAAAGATCAAAGCTAGAAGAATGCTGAACATACTTCACCATTCGTTTATAGTTACTAGCGATCAAAATGTCTTGCTCAACCAAATGTTGATGCATTAGTTGGAGGGCCCAGTATAGGCACCTCCCTTCATCTTTTTCAGCGGAAACTGTTATGGCTTGTGTAAGAGCCTAATTTTGTATCTCAAACTTAGTTTCTCACACCAAATATGATCAGAACGCTAGTAAGAAACCAATAATCACTGATACAAGATTTAGAATGGAAAACCTTTGAATAGGCTCTCTTGAAGATTTAGAAAGAATGATCTTATTGAGAGTGGCTAGCTATTTCAAAGAACGCTCTGAATAGTTTTGTATAGATTTTCTTGATTAAAAAAGTTTATCCCTAACCTGTAGTTCTCTGGTCCTATTTATAGGTCTTATAATATGCCTGTTTTATGACCGTATTCACTTTAATGACGAACGTTACAATCATAGTTTTGATGAATCTTCATAATGGTTGTATAACGGCTTGACTAACTCTTCTTCTTTGTAACTGCTCCATAATGTTCTATAAATGTGCCAAGTGATCGTATGTTGACGAGGTCAAGTAAATGTATGATGGTCGAAGTTGAGACTTGAGCTCGAGATTTGGAATAGGCCCTTACAGTTTGTTTGAAGCCTGCACACACAATATTATCAGTAATGTCTAATAGAATAAATACCATGCCGCCTTTATTTATGTGGGAGTTCTAAGCTGCATCAGTCATAAGTAGGAATCCCTTTCATTCCTTTAAAATCTTTACAATGTTGTATTCTCTAACAGGTAGAGAATGACAGTGGCATCCTAATTTATCAGTTACAAGCAGCCATGAAAGAATTAGCAGTGAACAAAATATCATGCTCTGTGCTGATCTTATCCTGAAAAAATATCATATTTCTTCCTTCCCAAATCTAAGATGCAATAGCAACAAAATGAAAAAGGCTAAGAATTTATTCTTTCTAGTTAGTAGCCTGCGCTTTTAAAACCTGTAAAGTCCTCCACATTAATAAGTTTAGATCTTCAGTTCTAAGATTTAAATTGGAAGGAAACCAAACTTTAGTAGATATAGCTCATGTAAACAATGCATGTGTAGTACTCTCAACTTGATGATTACAGATAGAGCAAATATTAGAATCAAGAATATGATTTCTATAAAGTTTATCTTTGCCAGGAAGTAAGTCTTTATAAATCTTCCAAACAAACATTTGAAATGGAAGCTTGAGTTTCCAAATGAACTTAAACCAGGGGTTTTTCATCTTTGAGTGTGATATTCTTGAACATGTTGTGGATTGCTCACTTGACTTTTATTATGAAGAACTCTATAAGAAGATTTCACAGTATAGACATGATTTATTTCTGGAAGCCATTGTGGAATATCAGTGTGAGAGTAATATGACAGAGGGATAATTAAGATGTCTTGTACTTCTTCTTAAGAGAACATAAAAAGAATCAAATTTATGTTTCACATTCTTTGTGAGTGATCAATTAAATCAAAGACTCATTCAATTGTATTATCATTATAATTATTTGTAACAGGCTTTTTATTTGGCAAGTTATGAACCCAATTGCCACCCCAACCCCAAATATGTATGCTGTCTCCCTTTCCAACTTTTCCAGCCGATATACTTCTTAATGTGGTCCCTGGTTGTGATAACATCTTTCAAAACCCAGACTGTTGGGATCTTTTCTTACAGTGAAGAAAGGGAAGATTTGAGAAATATTTGGCCTTAAAATTTGTGTAATAAAGGCATCTGGTTCAAATAAGAGCTTCCAAGTGTATTTCCCTAATAGGGCAGTGTTTTGTAATAAGAACTTTTAATGTTAAGCCCACCATATTGCCTTGCTTGACTAATTTGATCCCATTTAACAATATGTTTATTTTAGAGTCCAATCATTTTGCATACCCCACTAGAAGTCTCAGATATTGCTATCAATCTTGTTTAGAAGAGACTCGGGCATAAGAGCACCAGACATTTGATAAGTAGTAATGGCAGAGGAAACACTTATTAATCTAGTCCTACCTGCTTGACTCAAACATTTGGCATTTCAACTTTGTAGTTTAGAAGTCACCCTTAAGAGTATGTATCCATAATCCAATTCTTTATATCTTCGAAAGAACAATTGGAGTCCCGAGATACATGGGTGTAATATGTGCCTTTTGAATACACAAAAATTTTCTCACTATATTTGCCAATCTTCCTGGAACATTTGGACTTATAAAAACTTTGGATTTGTGATAGTTAACTGTAAGAGCCTAAATTTGGATCTCGAACTGAGCTCTCATACCAAAGATGATTAGAATACTAATAATAACAAATAACCACTAATATTCAAGAACTAGCGTGGAACCTGTGAATAGGTAAAAGCCACGACCTCCAGGGAGGATTTAAAGCGGATAATGTTATTTATCTCGTGATTACAAGTTACCAACAGTATTTTGGATAATATTGTGAAGTCCTTTTAGATGAAAAAATGTATCCCTAATTTGTCCTTCCTTGGTCTTATTTATAGGTCTCATATTATGACCATTTAATGACCATCATCTACTTTTCATGATGGATGTTACAAAATAGTTTTGATGAGCCTTCGTAATGGTTATATAATGGTATAAATGGCTCATCTTTCTTGTAACAACTCTTTAATGGGCCACTACTGTAGCATGTCGTCTTGTGATCATTAGTTCGAGTCACTACTTGAAAGGTTAATTTAATACTTGAGTTTGAGATCTGGAGTAGGTCCTTACAATTGCCCCCTATCAACTAAAGGCCCGGGCGGTTTTGGTTGAGAAGCTTGACCAAAGATCTTTCACCCTTGCTGCAGTCTGAAATTAGATAAAGTTTGTTGCGGCTATTTAATGCTTATTACACGAAATGAATCGTTTGACTGGACCCCTAGATTCCCAGACGCACTTATTATACTTTAATTGACTGTCGGGATCTATGGTCTGTTTCACTTACTTATACATAGCTTCTCCTTTATTATGGGATTAACATCTCGTGATTCCATTAACAAGACTTGAGAAAGGAGATTTGATAAAAAGATCCCAAACCCGTTATGTAGAACTTGAGTTACGCATTGTAACCAACCTAGGGAATTAAGAACTCGTTATTTTGGCCAACAGTCGCTTGCTGATCCAGTCCAATACCGGTGGAATCTACCTTTCATAGGTTAACTATGGTTGAGGTGGAAGAAACTAGTGAAGACTATTTTGGCTTCACTAGTTTCATTACATCATTTTTGCTGAGACTGACCGTGAGGATTGCCTTCGTGGCATGGCAGGAAGTATTGCGAAGGACAAAGATAATGCATCTACTATAGGGCCGAAGCGCTCCCGTGAGTGTGGTAGTATAGTCCATAAATAGGTTGAAATACTTGCTTACAGTCTATACTATTTTGATAAAAGCTTACTTTTGTTTCTTGTCTTCAGTAAGTTATTTCTTCAGCTTTTAAATTTTAGTATTTCGAACTCTATTATGGAAACTGAGGTATGTGAACTGTGATGATTGTTATCAAGAGTAGAACTGTTCTGGGCATTCTTGTCTGATGATTGTTTGGAAATTTAGTCTTCAATAAAATCTTTAGGTTCATTGACGGACGAACCGTTCTGTTATAACTCTGAGTGAAGTAATACTTTGACCATTAATGATTTTTCTTTAGCTGATTGTGTTGTTGGCTGGATAAGAATGACGTGTATCCTCGGTCAAATATTCTTCCTCCGTTTTCTAGGCAATCTTGGCATAAGGAATACATATTTTGACTTTCACGGATTATATTGCATCCCTGTAATATATATTGGCATGTAATATATATTGTTTCCCAAAAATTTGCTTTCCTTCTACTATATAAGGAATTTATCCCTTAGGTATAGTTCATCTTTATCTTTTTATGTGAATCTTCTGTTGCAGTTGGAGTGATTATGGTGAGGGCACGTTCCCAACATCGACGTCATGCCACGGAGGGGAGACTGGCCATTAAAGTAGTTGAGCTACGTGAGCGGTATTTTCAAATGATGCCCAATGATAAAGTGTTACCTGAGTGGCTGCTATAATTTGATGGCCTTAACGCCTATGAAAGGCGGGTAGAGCTGGACCGTGACTTTTGGTGCGATATCCTTTAAAGCCTAATCCTTTATGCAGGGGCTCAAGAAGCTGTTATGAGGGAATCGCACTGGGAAAGCTTGCAGAAGAGGATGAGAGAATAGCTGGTGGGGAAATTAGGGGTAGTTTTTTTTTTTTTTTTTTTTTTTGTGCCTGGGGGTTTCCCGGCACCACTACTTTTTTGGCTAATTTCCTTCTTATATATTGCAGCAAAATAAAAAAATATAAAAAGTAGTAGTCCAAGCCCATGAAGTTCAAGCTCAGTTGGGTTTCAAGAGTTGAGTTTGGGACCATTACTATCTATCCTTGACTTTATTCTTCTGAAATTAAATGAATTTTAAATACACCCCAAACTCTAAAAGCTCACCCTATCCCACTGCTTTTTTTTGAAGTTAATTACACCTTAATAGTTAATGACAAGTATGCTCCCAAAATATAAACATAAATATTTTTCAATTTAAACGATGACTCCTTCCCTAATTCCTGCAGGCTTAATTTCTCTTAAGTTCAACAAGTTCCACTACTCTAGCTTAGTGACGAGGAAGAACAATTTTTATCTTAACATTTTCGAAGTTATATAATTTCGATTAGTCTCATCATCTCTATATCTATTTAAACAGTGCAAGCAAAGCTTAATTAAGAGTGCAATCGGGGGAGTCTTTCTTGAAGACTTAAAGCCCCTAGAAATAAAGACTTCAAAACCCTAAAAATAAAGAAAAATGCTAAAAGAGCAAGAGTGAGGAGAGCTAGATATTTATTTAATTTCCTATCTTAATTTTGAATTTCTAAACGAGATGGAGTGAGCTCATTAACCTAGATAAATAAAAGTGGGGTGAGGTTAAATTTGGGTGAGCTAATTAAAGAATGGGGTGTATTTAAAATTTTTTTAGAAATTAATATAAGTAAAATCACCAAAATACCCTTTAAAAGCCTGAAAAAAATTTGGGCACCCAACACCCCCCCATATAAAGATCTGGCTCCGCTCCTGGGAAAAATATTCCCTTATGGTGAAGCTAATCGCCCTGATTGCTTTAAATTATTGACCCAAAATGTTAGGACGAGCCATAAACGAAGTTTAATAGTCAATAATTACTTATCTTTGTAGGTCGAGTATGCGTATTAAGAACTTAATTCCTAAAAGTAAGTTTGTAGGTTAATCGAGCTCAGAGGAAATGTCTACATTTGGATAGGTGGACGAATTTGATAATGTGGAGGAGGAGGAGGTTGTAGATTGTCGAGGAAGACCGAGCGAGGTCGCAGAAGTTGTGCCTTTACAGGTCGAACCTGAAGTATTAGGGTCTATTGCAAGGGATAACGTGCCGAGTGCGATAGAGATATGTATTTATCTTGATGGGGCATATATTGGGAAGGAATTCATTAGGTATAAAAAGAGGCTAAAAGGGCAATGGGGAGAGCATATTGTAGAAGAAGGGTTATTTTTTATAGATTTCACCCCAATAGAGGGGGCTAAAAAAATATTATCATGTTCCTGATCTCGAACAGGTTAAGAAGGATAGGAGTTTACCAGACGATATTTCTTTAGAGTACAATATTCGACCCTTGGGGTTTGGTCCTGGTAATGTCTTTGTGATTTACACCAATCAGCTGTTATGTGGTCATAAGATACCTCTGACCCACTTCCAAAAGGCGATCATGAATTTGCTACACTACTGCCTAACGCAGCTAAATGACAATGTATACAAAATGATGATAGTCTGTGAGACCCTGAATGAGAGATGGAGTGAGAATAGGGTTAAGAAAAAGCTTATCGCTTTAGATGTTATAAAATTCTATAAGATAAAATATTTGAGGGTGAGTTTGAGCTGTTATCTGTCTAGTGACTCTTTGAGAGAATTTTTTTTTTATTTGGATTCTGCTGGCAGACCTTTAAGCAATCATCTGGCACAGGTTAAAGGGACCTATATGCAGGTTCCAGATGAACCAATGCTCGAGCTGGAATTTATGTATTTTAATTCGAGTAAGTAGTTATCGCTAACCTCGATAAGTGATTGTCTATGGATGTTCTTGTTGCTTATCATTTTCTTTTGTTCGTTGTTGTTTCTCCATGTAGGTCTTGTAGCAACGACTACTCCTGATGATATGAGCATTTTTTATCGTGCTAGTCGAGAGAAGAACAAACTGAATGAAATTATCACTGATATGAAGATCTAAAGATATAAAAGGGTTAATTCTAAGATTCTCAAAATTCTGTGGGCTAACCAGAAGTGAGCTATGGCTTGTTAAGAGGAGAACCCAAACAAGAAGAGTTCATCTTTTTCTACTAGAGGTGGCCTCAAGCTGCCAACTGTTACTAGTTTAGTGAATATTTAACCTCCTGAGACTTTAGGTACGACTCAAAAACTTCATTGGCTCAAAAGGGTCAGTCGGGAGCTTCCACTAAACATGAAGCTGGTCCAACCGACCGGTGATGATTTGACTTTGCTCGTGCTTAGATCTATTGAGGCTGGGGTTCTTGAGATATTAAAGGTAATGAAGCGTAAGGCTAGTGACATCAAGGTGGATGATGAGGACGACACCGCGCTTACCAAGCAAAAAACTCTTAAGCTCGAAAGAAGTGATTGGACTCGATCAGCAGTGGTGACCAAACTCAGGGATGTTGAGAGTTACTATTATTAACTTGCTCTTACAGATCCAGAGAAGATCGAGGAAATTCTCCAGCCAGGTCGTGTAGGTATTTTTGTCCATCTATGTCTGCTTCTTTCTTTTACACTATTACTATGAGTAGATTTTCTGAATTGTGTAATTATGGTAGTTGGCAATGTTAGTCAAAGGCTCTTCCCGAAGAAAAAATGACCAACTCGAGCTCTCACAGCAAGTTGAGGCCCAGTCTTTTCTAGAGCAGGCTATAAAGAAAGAAAATGATGAGCTAAAGGCTCGGTTGGATAGTCTAGTGATGGAGGACGAGAATAAAAAAGAAAAAGTTATAGATGCGGCGAAGGCTGCAGTGAGGCTGGAACTGTAAAACTAGGTGATCAAGCAATAGAAGGTCATGGAGAAGGTGGTGGAGGTGATTAATGTTGGAAAGAATAATTTGATCAAATCTTTTTACTTTTTTGTTTTGTCAGAAAAAGATATCACTCTAGGCCTTGATGGTAGATATCAGGAAATCATCTACCTTAATTTCTGAGGATGTGGATGAAACTGCTGATGAAGATCAATCTGACCTTCGTGCTTCTACTGTGAATACTATAAATGTTTCTCCTTCAATGGCTCGTGATGGTAGTGATAAAGTTCAAGATATTTTTGTTGATAAAGTGTCACCTCGAGAGGTAGAACTCGCCAAAAGCCACTAGGTTTGTAACTTCTTTCAATTCGGTCTTACAAAGTTTTCTATCAGTTGTTTTGATTTTTGATTGTTGTAAAATTTTGACATTATTTGGGGAAACTGCTGATTTTTAAAGGGAACGACTATATGTAAACTACATTTTGACTATGTGGTCAATAATGTAGAATTTATAATTTTTGTAGGATATTGAGCAATTGAGAGCGACTCTGGACAATCTGCTGAGAGCATTAAACCGATCTAAAAATACTTTGAGCCGTACTCATTAGGTAATAGCTCGATCCAAATATCAAATAAGGTATCTAGAAATGGCTAGATTTCCAGTAGGTAAACCTTGCCATTACTTTAAAAAAAGAAGTAAGATTTAAATGCAAATAAAGGCCAATATGTAGCAGAATTTATAAGGGAATCTCAGTGAAGCCTGAGAAAAACTACGACCCCAAGGAGGGTTTAGATGTAAATCCACTAAAATGTTAATCTTTTATACTTGTAGATCAATTTCGATAGTGGGTGTGCAGAAAAGAAAGAATAGGTCCTTTACTATTGTATGCTCTGCCTGCATTTATAGTCAGATACAGGCAGTTACAAAAATATAACATTTCCCCTATTCTAAAGGAAGGTGGGTGAACTTTACAGAGCCAGTACAGCAACTATATTTGACCAAGTGTAATGATTACTGTAGAAAGTTGAGTTCTATAATTGTTCATAGGAATGTTATCGAATTACAGTTGGGTACACGATCAAATACCTTCGACCAACCTTTGACAGTTCTTTAATATTAAATATGGGGAATATGCTACTACAATCGCCTCATTCTTGATACAACTACTTCTGGTTGTGTTGGGAAAAATATTTTAGGACTTGTGATATTGACTTCCTTCATTGAAAATGTTGATGGTGGAAAAAAATCCCTTAATTCGTGGCGAGAATGCAGCAAATTATCTTGACCGGTGCTGTATACGCATTGGGATAGATTTGACTTCTTCTAAAAATAGCCATGCTTGTTGGAGGATACACGAAGTGCTTGCCATAATGGTGAGAACTCGGTCTCGTCGCCAGCAAGATGCAGATGAAGGTTATCTAGCCATTAGGGTTGTTGAAGTAGATGAATGATCCTTTGAAATTTTGTTGTTGCTTTCGACGTATTTCCTCCTCAGGGCCTTTTGGAAGTTGCAGGGATGTTATCAGAGTAGATGGAGGTAGAGGCTGACCGCTGGTTCTGGTATGGTATTTGCTTAGGGGAAGTACGTGAGATTGGTCATCGTCGTACTAAGCTGAGGTATATTATTGAGAATGAGATAAGGCAAGAACATGTTCTTGCTGCTAGAGGAGTTTTGATTCAATATGGGCAAGAAAAATTAACCATGTGCCATGTTTTAAATATAATTACATGTAATCATGTTATGTACTTGTTATTGATGAAATAAAATGTGTCACTTCAATTAATATATTGTGGATACATAACTTTGTTGTGATATTATGTTGTCGAATATATTTTGAATTTGGAAATTTCTTTGGAACTGTCTCGTAAATATAGGAGATAAATAAAAAGAAAAGATATAGTAGCAGTTTGCAAAGAACAATGGCTAAGTGTTTACCTCCAGGTGATGTATTAAGTCACAAGGAATTTGATATTCAGTCTCTTTTTGTGAGTTTGAGAACTATATTTGAGGATATTGGGGTGCATCTTGATTGTCTGGAGTATTATTGTTATGGTCTATTATCTCTAAGGAGGGAATGAGTGAAGGAATTCGAGAAGATACTTGCTAGGCTAATAAAAAGGAAAATTGTAGAACAGTTAGGCAAAAGATCATGAGGTGGCGCATCGAACCGTCGCGTGGGGTTTATAAATACCCTTTTGTCTAGTGACGATTAATGTAGGGACCTGCCCCTCGACCTACTTTAAAGTTAAACTAATTATAGGGATCTGTCTCTCGACCTATTCTGAACTCGATCTACCTCAATACTAGACTAATGCATTATACACATGACATATACAATCAACATTGACACTAGGACCATGACCTGATACAAAACATGGATCAAGCACTATAGAAAATATGAACAAGTTAAAGATACCTGTCTCCCACTAGCTAGCAGTTACACATTTAACTACCACCTACCCCATTTTCAGAGAACATGTCTCTACACGATATCAAACTGAGAGTGAGGTCTATAAAAGGATGAGCTTCAGAGGAAAAAGGACCTAGAATTTTATATTACAAAACCTAGATTTTCTAACTCAAGAGATCAAAACTTGTAATCTAATATCAACCTCAAGCAATGAAGATATAGTTACTAAATCCACATGTAGTGGTCGTGGTTTTCACCAATTTAAAAGTTCCCATGCTAATCACTTGTGTCATTCTTTTATACTAATTCTTGTCGCAGGTACATTTGGTGTAAGAGCTAATTTTGAGCTACTACGAAATTAGGCCATTATATTTGGCACCGTATATGGGAAAGAAGATATTTCCACAATATCCTAAGGCATTCATTCACTTAATTATCCATTTCCAATCATTGTGACTTCCAAGCGACCAGCAACAGGAATCCAGCTCAATCATTCAGTTAAACCAGATCAGCTTACAGAACTAAGAACAAACCTTCACGCTGAAATAAGGAAGCATAATAAGCTCGAGCGTTAGTTGATCCTTGACTACGAGCTCCACGAATAGGAGCTCGAAAGCGAGTGTCAAGCTTGTTAAATAGAATTCAAGCGACATGAAGAATAAATAATAGTAATATAGACCGTCGTGCAAACCTTACAAGATAATCAACAAGCTCCCCTTGCCAGAGATCATGATCTGATCTTAGCGAACTCCCAAATCTCTACATGAGAATGATTGGGACCTCAAGGAGCCACTGGCAAAGCCATTTTTTGAGGTCTTCATAGTGACCCACATGTTTCAATTTATTTGGGATGAGAAGATGAGTCTAATATCAGTAGAGGTTGCTGGCCTTCCAAGGGTCAAGAAGTAGAGCAACAACCTCAACCCAGGATACCATCTCGTAAATGCTTGAGCGAAGGTGCAGGTACTCATAATCCACAACAAGAACGCCAAGTCGCTCAAGCACCACGTCAGTACGTCACACAAGAACACATGGATCAATGTATCATGGAGTTGATCAAAGGTCATGCTCTAGGTAATAAGGACAATTTAACAAAGTTACAAGGTAGTCCTATTGCGAAAGAGTTATTTGATATGGAAATACCCATAGGTTTCTATACTCCCAAGATACGTAAATATAAAGGCACTGATCTGAAGGAACTCACTCAGTAATTCTGTGATTCACTAGGATTATATTCAAATCTAAACAGTATTCTATGTTGTCTGTTCACTGCAAGTCTTCAGGGAGAACCACTGCGGTGGTTACATTCTCTACATGAGGATTCCATCCTCATATTCGACCAACTATAGAAGATCTTCATCAAGACATATGCTCATGCACTCTTATTAGTCTTAAACATTCTCCAGGAGTGAAACTCAAGGTTTTTAGAAAGAAGTATCTGGAGCTCGTACCTAAAGTTGACAATCTTGGTAAGAAAAACAGTCGTTTTTACGTTTACAAATGCACTATAGATCGATTGTAAAGCAAAGGAACATCTCTTCTTAAATAAACCCTCAACCTAGGAAGACATGATTACCAAGGTTAGCGGGTATGTCGACCTGGATATGATGATGACCGAAATGCATAAATCTACTAAATCTGTCCTAACCATGAACGGTCAAAATACATAATGCAATAGTAAAATAAAGGACGCCCAGGGTGATCAAAAGCATGCTAAAGCAAACACCTGCATATCTTGGAAAGGAAATTTATTACCCAAGCCGGTCCCCCCAGGATGAATTTTGGGATCTCATCAATTTATCTTGTTCTAGAAAAAGAAAAGTTCTATCGTGTATCTTAACTGCTAGATCAATTGATGGCAAACCATATTGCATGCATCACAAGGTAAATCATCATGAAACTAACAACTATTATACTTTATAGAGCTGGAATATATTTTGAAAGGCGAAAGAATGCTTGAGTACATTATCGACTTGGAAGAATAAAAAAATGAAAGCCATAAGGGGCAGGTCAATGTAGTTCAAGTCGAAGATCAGTGTGAGGAAAATCAATTATACCATATGTATTACAACAACATGATCGAGATCTATCAATTCAATAACTCTACCTGATTCAAGTGAAGAAGATTAACGAAATGCTACGATCTCACCGCTTTAGATAAAGAGGCTTAACTTCTTCCTGAATCAAGTCATCGACGACATGAGATTTCATTTGAGGATTATGATATCAGTCATATCAAGTTTCCTTATCATGATGCTCTGGTTATCATGTTGAAGATGAATAAGTTTGTCATGCATACCATGATGATTTATACAGGTGGTGGTATCAAAATCCTCTTTCAAAGCGTAATCAAGCAAATGAGACTCGCCGATCAAGTTCATCCAAGTGACATCAATATCAGTGGGCTTAATAGATCTAAGGAAGAAAGATTAGGTAAGATAATCCTACCCATCACCGCTGGACCTACCACAATTGATGTCATTTTTTACGTCATCAACGCCAAATCATGCTACTTAGGGATTAGGGGCCGTTGTGGGATCTACAATATGGAAGCAATCGCTTCCACATACCATCGAGCACTTTGCTTCAAGCACAATGACAGTATTTACAAAATTAAAGGCAGTCAAAAGCTCTCACGAACTTGCAAAAATATCATCTCTGCCATCCACGACACATCCAACAGATTTGTTGTATAATAATTATAAAAAACTGGTCACATCAATGACTAGCCTTCCACAGAAGAACCTGCAGATTACATCAACATTGATAGACCTAGCAGAAGTACTTATATTGGTGCCAAACTGGTCCAGAATAAAAAGGAGGCCCTTGTTCACTTTAAACAAATGAACCGAGATGTCTTTATTTAGACTTTTGAAGAGATGCCAGGAGTCGACCCAGCTAAGGCATTTCACAGATTGAGCATCCAGAACAATGTCATGACGATCAAATAGAAATAGTGAAGACTATCACCTCATCTTCGAGATGAAGTCAGTAATGAAATCGATAAATTTATCAAAGTTGGATTCATTCGAGAAGCTAAGAACTAGAATTAGATCTCCAACATTGCTACAGTTCCCAAGAGGAATAAGAAGGTCTGAGTATGTTTGAATTTTACAGATCTAAACAACCACACTCCAAATAACAGTTTTCCTCTTCCAATCATTCATCAAATTCATGATTTAACGGTAGGATACGAGCTCTTATCTATGATGGATGCAGCTTCCGGATACAATCAGATCCTCCTTTTAGATAACGATCAGGAAAAGACCACTTTCATCACTGAAAGAGGACTTTAGTGTCACAGAGTCATGTCTTTCCGACTGAAGAATGCCAGAGCCACGTATCAATATTTAATGATAACAATGTTTAAAGCACACTTGAGAATGATCGCTAAAGTATACATCGATGACCTACTCTGCAAAAGCTTACAGAAGAAGGATCATATCATAGATCTCGATACAATGTTTCATATTCTATGCTCATACAACATGCGGCTCAGCCCTGAGAAATTTCAATTTGGAGTTCACTCTGGCAAATTTCTAGGATACCTCATCAGCAAGAAGGGGATTGAAGCTTACCCAGATTAAATTCGAGCTCTCCTCAACATGCCATCTCTAAAAACTAAGAAAGAGGTTCAAAAACTCACTGCCAAGATTATGCTATCAATCGATTTGTCTTTAAGTCTTTAGATTGATCCTGCAGGGCCAACCCTTGGGGTGTGCAAGGTGTGCAATGGTACAGGGCCCTAGGGAAAAAGGGCACAGGAATATTTTTTGTGCCTCAGCACAAAATTATTATTATTTTATACAAAGCCCAACCCAGTTTTGAATTTGGGCATTGGGCCTATATTATAAACCAATTAAACCAGCCCAGCTAGCATTTCCTTCTCACACTCTCTTTCTCTTATTCTCTTTTTAATAACTCTCTAACTCCCTCTTGTCTTTAGAAACAAAAATAAATCTTTCATTTCTCTTCTCTCCGTACTCGACACTTGGCAATAATTGCTAGTAACGCTAGTTTCATGTTTAATTGCTTTTGATTACACAATTGATCTCTCTCTCTTTCTCTCACGGTTTGGAGGTCTCCGATTGTGTGCTTCTATGTTCTAAAATCAAGGGTTCATTATCTCTAAAATTTGAGGGTTTTTATTTTTCAAGAATTCAATTAAGACCAAAGTCAAAAATTATACTTTGCTCTCCTCAGTCTTCACTGTCCTCAATCCACAATTACTCTCTCTGGTGATCTCTATCTATTATTATTTGCTAATTTTATATTTTATTTACTTGATTTAGTATTTAATTTCAAGATTTTGCAATAAAATGCCTCTTAAATAATTAAGCGGAAATGATAAGAAAAAAAGGAAGAGAATAGACGTTAAATTTATGCAAAGTCAACGAGGAGCAATGGAAAAATAAATTTATAAAGCCTCAGACAATGTAGAAAGCTTAGGTCATTAAAATGTAGGATTGAATGATAATGTAAATGTTGGTTTTGATTGTAATGATAGTGAAAATGTCGATATCAATTTGAATGATAATGTTAATGTTGGTTCTAATTGTAATGAAAGCAAAAATTTTGATATTGGATTAGATAGTAATGTAAATGTTGGTTTAAATTATAATGAACAGCCAAATACTATAGACATTTATGATCCAAGGAATTGGGATTATCTTACCCAAAACTCTATAGATAAATTTGTAATAAATGGATATCTACGAGATACAACATTTGAAAAAGGCTCTAAAGATAGAATTGGAAGACGTTTCTCTTCAACGCATTATACTCGTTATCTACAGAATGACAAAAAACATGATAGAAAGTGGCTTGTTTATTCACAAGATACAAATAGAGTTTATTATTTTTGTTGTAAGTTATTTTCTAAAGGACCATGAGTAGGAAATTTTGTAAATGAAGGATTTAAATATTAGAAACATCTTAGTGTAAGGCTTAAAAAACATGAGTTGAGTAATGAACATATCATGTGCATGACTTATTGGATTGAATTAAGAACAAGATTGGAATCAAATTAAACAATTGACAAAGATCTTCAGAACCAACTCAACAAAGAAAAATAACATTATAGGGAAGTAATGTAAAAAATAATTTATGTAGTAAAATATCTTGGTAAAGAAAACATGGCATTTCGTAGAAAAAATGAGAAAATTTATGAAGAAAATAATAGAAAATTTTTAAGCTTAATAAAAATGATTGGAAAATGGGATTCAGTAATAAAGTCACATATTCATCGTCTTCAAACAAGTAAGAATTCGGATAACAAATCTATTAAAATAATTCATAATCATTATTTGAGTCATAAAATTTAAAATGAATTGATTATTATTTTATCATCTGAAATGAAGAGTTTGATCATTCAAACTGCAATGGCCAAATTTTGTAAGCTTGAAATGGCACAGAATTTGCTATCACACCAATGAACCTGCAACAATATTCTAATGGATAGTATGAAATGACACAGGTGATTTTTGCTTAAAAAACCTCTGAATAGGTAAAAAACCACGACCTCGAGTGGAGGACTTTTATAAAAGTATCTTTATTGCTTGAGGCGGATATCTTAATACAAGTGATATTTATATATAGAAAAGCTTGAACCACGTAATTTAAAAGATTGACCGTGGTAGAGAATCAAAAATGAGAAGTTTCTTGATGATTACTTATGTAATTTTTCTGGTCCTTGTCACTTCTGGAGCTTTTCCTTTATATAGGCCTTCTCCATAGCCCTTCATCATGCTAGAGTACGTTTTTCGAACAATGTTGTTAGTAGAGATTGACTGAGTAACAAACGAGTTCGTGAGAAACAGGTGTCTTTGACTGAATATGGCTTTTTCATTTGAGTTCGACCAACTTTCTTAAGCAGTTCATGGGGTAGTTTAGAATGTTGAATAGGGAAGTTATGTTAAAAATGTGATAGTCTGAGATGGAGTTTATTTGATATGGCGACAACTCGACTTTAGGTGAGATTGAGGGATAGGTCCATACACAAATCCGCGAGATCTGTTCGAGGATAAACACTTTTTGCGCGAGCTGTAAAAATTTCTTCATGAAATCCATGAGCTTCTTTCCATGTGACTATTTCAGACTGATAAGTAAATATAAATTATCCACTTTGTCCCAGTTGTAAGCATATGTCTTGATGAACTATTTTTGTAGCTGATCGAATGTATATATAGAGTCCTCAAAGAGAGAGTGGGACCATCGGAGTGGATTTTCAAGTAAACATGTGGCGAACAGATGGCAGAGGATGCGGTTGAGATTGGAGTATAACCCCAATGAATCACGGTACAGCTGAATGTGTTCCTTCGGGTAAGTACCTTTGTATTTACGAATTATTGGAGTATGGAAACCTTTTGGTATCTCCATATCGAAAAGCTCTTTGGCAATCAGACTTACTTGAAATTTTGTGACGTCGCCGGTAGTACCCAGAACTTGTGCTTTGATAAGCTCCTTAATTCGTTAGTCCATATGCACTTTCGTAACGTAATGACGTCCTGGTTGAATCACTAGATGAGCAGGTTGTAGATGATGAGTGCTTGTACCTTCACTCAGGCGATCTCGTGCTGGAACTTGGTGTTTATGTCCCTGTTCTCCCTTCTGTAGGACAAAAATTTGTAGACCTCGACTGACTTCAGACTGAATTTCACCCCTAAAATGTATGGAAGGATGTGGTTCGTGTTGTAGATTCTTGGAAATAGTTTTAGTGGCTACTCCTTGAGTTCCTAATCTTCCCCTTGCCGAAACATATGAGGTCTCTGGTAGCTGATCGTGACCTTTGGCTAGAGGAGCCTGCTGAGTATTTTGCAGAGCCTCAAGGGCAGTCTGCATTATTGTCATCAGGTCTCCATGATGTTTGAGCACTGTTAAACGTGCTTGTCGTTCTGTGACAAGCACTTTCTCGTAAAGCTCCCGATCCTTTGTTAACTGGAGTTCGAACACGGCGCATTTATCTGTTTCAGCATTAAGATTTGCACGTAGCTCGGGAAGTTGCGTCGGCTCCATTAAGACATCAAACTAGGCCCCTATGGCAGGTCATCTGGAACTAACCATGATTGAAAGTTGTAGTGAAATAATGCCTTAGGATATCGTGGAAATGTAATCTTTCCCAAAGACGGTGCAAAATGTAATAGCAAAATTCCATAAGCTCGAAATGGCCCGAACTTCGCTATCTCACTAATGAACCTAGAATAATATTCTAATAGAAAGTAAGAAATGACACATGTGAATTTTGCGTATCAAACCTCTGAATAGGTAAAAAACCACGACCTCGAGTAGAGGATATTGATAAAAGTATCTTTATTAGTTGAGGTGGATATCTAATTACAAATGATCTTTAGATAGATAAAAGCTTGAACCTTGTAATTAAGAAGTTTGACTATTGCTGAGAATAACAAATAAGTAGTTTCTTGATGATCTCTTGAATATTTTTCCTTGTCCTCGTCTCTTCTAGAACTTTTCCTTTATATAGGCTTTCTCTGAAACACTTCATCGTGCTAGAGCACGTTTTCTGAATAATTTGGTTAGTGAAGGTTGACTGAGTAACTGATGAGTTCGTGAAAGACAGGTGTGTCTTTGACTGGATAAGGCTTTTCAATTTGAGTTCGACCCATGTTCTTAAATAGATCGTTGGGAAGTTATGTTAAAAATGCGTGAGTCTGAGATGGAGGTGATTTGAACTGGCGACAGCTCGAATTCAGATGAGATCAAGGGATAGGTCCCTACTCGAGTTCAGATGAGATCGGGCACTAAAAATTTCTTCAAGAAATCCTCGAGATTTTCTCCTTGCGACTTTTAAAGAGCGATAAGTGAATATAAATTCTCCTCTTTGTCCCTGTTGTGAGAATATGTCTTGATGAACTATTGCTGTAGCTGATCGAATGTATATATAGAGTCTTCAGGGAGAGAGTAAAACCATCGGAGTGGTTCCTCTTGTAGACTTGTGGCAAACAGAAGGCCGAGGATGCAGTTGAGATTAGAGTATAACCCTAATGAACGGTACTGCTGAATGTATTCCTTCGGGTCAGTACCTTTGTATTAACAAAATTTTAGGGTATGGAAACCTTTTGGTATCAACATATCGAATAGCTCTTTGGCAACCCGACTTCCTTGAAATTTTGTGACGTCGTCGGTAGTACCCAAAAATTGTGCTTCGATCAACTCCTTAATTCGATGGTCCATATGCTTTTTCTTGACAAAGTGACATGCTGGTTGATTCGCTGGACGAGCAGGTTGCGGATGATGAGTACCTGTACCTTCACTCTGGCGATCTCATGCTCGAACTTGGTATTGAGGTCGTTGTTCCTTCTCCTGTTAGACGAAATTTTGGTAACCACAACTAACTTCTGACTGAACTTCACCCCTAAAATGTTTTGTGGGTTGTGGTTCACATTGTAGATTCATGGAAATAGCTTTACTGGCGACTTCTCGAGGTCCCAATCTCTCCCTTATAGAAACATGGGGGTCTTAGGAAACTGATCGTGACCTTTTACGGGAGGAGCCTACTAAGTATTTTGTAGAGCTTCTAAGGCATTCTGCATTGTTACCATCTGGTCTTCAAGCTGTTTGTACGCTGTCAAATGAGCTTGTCGTTTTGTGTCAAACATTTTCTCGTGAGGCTCCCGATCCTTTGTTAATAGGAGTTCGAGCACGGTGTGTTTCTCAATTTCGGTATTGTGATTTACCCATAACTCTATAAGTTGCCTCGGCTTCATTGAAACATCAAGCAGGGTCACTATAGCTGGTCATCTGGATGTAACGATGATTGAAAGTTATAGTGAAAGAATGGCTTCGGATATCATTGAAATGTAATCATTCCCATAGACGGCGCCAAATGTAATGGCCAAATTAGGTAAGCTCGAAAGGGCTCGGAATTCGCTATCACATCAATGAACCTGCTATAATATTCTAATAGAAATTAAGAAATGATACAGGTGATTTTTGTGTAGAAAACCTCTGAATAGGTAAAAAACCATGATCTCGAGTGGAGGATATTTATGAAAGTATCTTTATTACTTGAGGCGGATATCTTATTATTAGTGATCTTTAGATATATGAAATCTTGAACCTTGTAATTATGAACTTTGACTGCGGCAGAGAATAAAAAATTAGTAGTTTCATGATATTCTTTTGTGTAATTTTCCTGGTCCTTGTCACTTATGGAACTTTTCCATTATATAGGCCTTCTCCGTTGTACTTCATCATGCTGGAGCACGTTTCTTGAACAATGTGGTTAGTAGCGGCTGACTACGTAACTAACGAGTTCCTGAGAGACAGGTATCTTTGACTGGATAAGGCTTTTTAATTTGAGTTTGACCCATGCTCTTAAATAGTTCATTGGAATGTTATGTTAAAAATGCGTTAGTCTGAGATAGAGGTAATTCGAACTGGCGACAGCTCGAATTTATGTGTGATTTTCAATAGGTCCCTACACAAATGCGCAACCTCTTATAGAGGTTATCCACTTTTCGCGCGAGCTCTAAAAATTTCTTCAAGAAATCCTCAAACTTCTCACCTTGCGACTGTTTAAGACTGATAGGTGAATATAAATTCTCCTCTTTGTCCCTGTTGTGAACATATGTCTTGATGAACAAATGTTGTAGCTTATCGAATGCATATATGGAGTCCTCAGGGTGAGAGTGGAACCATCGGAGTAGTTCCTCCTGTAGACTTGAGGTAAATAGTCTGCAGAGGATGCAGCTGAGATTGGAGTATAACCCCAATGAACGGTACTGCCGAATGTATTCCTTCGGGTTTGAACCTTTGTATTTACGAATTTTTGGTGTATCTTAACCTTTTGGTATCAACATATCAAATAGCTCTTTCGCAATCCAACTTCTTTGTAATTTTTTGATGCCGTCGGTACTACCCAGAACTTGTGCTTCGATCAACTCCTAAATTCGTCGGTTCGTATGCTCTCTCTTGAAATAATGACGTATTGTTGAATCGCTGGACGAGCAGGTTGTAGATGGTGAGTGCCTGTACCTTCACTCAAGCAATCTCGTGCTAGAGCCTGGTGCGGAGGTTGTTATTCGTCCTCCTGTCGGACGAAAATTTAGAGACCTCGAATGACTTCCGACTGAACTTTACCCCCAAAATGTTTGGAGGGTTATGGTTCGTGCTGTAGATTCTTGGAAATAGCTTTACTGGCGACTCCTCGAGGTCCCAATCTTTTCCTTGCATAAACATGGAAAGTCTGTGGCAACTAATCGTATGCTTTGGTTGGAGGATCCTGTTGCGTATGTTACTGAGCCTCTAGTGAAGTTTGCATTATTGCCATCAGGTCTTCATGTCGCTTAAGCGCTACAAAATGAGCTTGTCGTCCTGTGTCGTGAACTTTCTCGCGAAGCTCCCGATCCTTTGTTTACTGGAGTTTGAGCGCGGCGCATTTCTCTATTTCGGCATTGAGATTCGCTCGTAACTCTGTAAGTTGCCTCGGCTCTAATGAAATATCAACCTGGGTCCCTATAGCTGGTCATCTGAAAATAACCATGATTGAAAGTTGTAGTGAAAGAATACCTTAGTATATTGTGGAAAAATAATTTTTCCCACAGACTGCGCCAAATGTAAATGCCAAATTCGGTAAGCTTGAAATGGCGTAAAATTTACAACAACACCAATGAGCCTACAATAATATTTCAATAGAAAGTAAGAAATGTTACAGGTGATTCTTGCGTTGAAAACGTCTGAATAGGTAAAAACCAACGACCTCCACTGGAGAATATTTATAAAAGTATCTTTATTACTTGAGGTGGATATCTTATTACAAGTGATCTTTAAATATAGAAAAGCTTGAACATTGTAATTAAGAAGTTTGACTGCTGCTGAGAATCATAAATAAGTAGTTTCTTGATTATCTTTTGTATAATTTTCGTGGTTCTTGTCTCTTCTGGAACTTATCCTTTATATAGGTCTTCTTCGTAGCTCTTTATTGTGCTGGAATACATTTTCTGTACAATGTGGTTAGTGGCGGCTGACTTAGTAATTGACAAGTTCATGAGAGACTGGTGTAATTGACTGGATAAGTCTTTTCGATTTGAGTTTGACCCATGTTCTTAAAATATTCATTGGGAAGTAATGCTAAAAATGTGTGAGTCTGAGATGGGTATGATTCAAACTTGCGATAGCTCGACTTTAGGTGAGATTGAGGGATATGACCCAACACAAACGCGCGTGTCCTAATTGAGATTATCCACTTTTCGCGCGAGCTCTAAAATTTTCATCAAGAAATCCTCGAGCTTCGCTTCTCTCGACTGTTTTAGATAGATAAGTGAATATAAATTCTCTTCTTTGTCCTTATTTTGAGCATATGTCTTGATAAAATATTGTTGAAGCTGATCGAATGTATATATGGAGTACCCAGGGAGAGAGTGGAACCATCATAGTGGTTCCTCCTATAGACTTGTGGCGAACAAACGGCAGAGGATGCAGTTGAGATTGGAGTATAACGCTAATGAACGGTACTGCTGAATACATTCTTTCGGGTTAGTACCTTTGTATTTACAAATTTTTGAAGTATGAAAACCTTTTGGTATCAACATATCGGAAAGCTCTTTGGCAATCGGAGTTCCTTATAATTTTGTGACGTTTTCGGTAGTACCTAGAACTTGTGCTTCGATCAACTCTATAATTTGTTGGTTCATATGCTCTTTCATGACATATTGATGTATTGGTTGAATCGCTGGACGAACAGGTTATAGATGATGAGTGCCTGTACTTTCACTCAGGCGATCTCGTACTTGAACATGGTATTGAGGTTATTGTTCATCCTCCTGTCAGATATAAATTTGGTGGCCTCGACTGACTTTAGACTAAACTTCACCCCCCAAATGTTTGAAGGGCTGTGGATTGCATTGTTAATTCCTGGATATAGCTTTACTGGTGACTCCTCGAGGTCCTAATCTCTCCCTTGCAGAGACATGAGAGGTCTATGGTAATGATCGTGACCTTTGGTTTGAGGAGCCTACTGAATATTTTGCAGAGCCTCTGGTACAGTCTCTATTGTTGTCATCTTGTCTTCATGTCGTTTGAGCGTTGTCAAACGCGCTTGCCATTCTCTATCGAGTACTTTCTCACGAAGCTCCCGATCCTTTGTTAACTAGAGTTTGAGCACGGCGCGTTTCTCTTTTTCATCATTGAGATTCGCCAATAACTCAGTAAGTTGCCTCGGCTCTATTAAAACATCAAGCTGGCTCCTTATAGCTGGTCACCTGGAAGTAACCACGATTAAGAGTTATAGTGAAAGAATACCTTAGGATATCGTAGAGATGGAATATTTCCCATAGACGGCGCCAAATGTAATGGCCAAATTACGTAAGATCGAAATGGCATGGAATTTGTAATCTCACGAATGAACCTGCAACCATATTCTAATAGAAAGTAAGAAATGATACATTTGATTTTTGTGAAGAAAACCTCTAAATAGGTAAAAAACCATGACCTCGAGTAGAGGATATTTATAAAAGTATCTTTATTACTTGAGGCTGATATCTTATTAAAAGTGATCTTTAGATAAAGAAAAACTTGAATATTGTAATTAAAAGTTTAATTGTTACTGCGAATTAAAAATAAGTAGTTTCTTGATGATCTCTTGTGTAATTTTCCTGGTCTTTGTCTATTCTGGAACATTTCCTATATATAGGCCTTCTCTGTAGCTCTTCATTATGCTGGAGCACGTTTTCTGAGCAATGTGGTTTATGGTAGTTGATTGTTTATAAGAGACAGGTGTCATTGACTGGATAAGGCTTTTTAATTTGAGTTTGACTCATGTTCTTAAACAGTTCGTTGGGAAGTTATGTTAAAATTGCGTGAGCCAGAGATGGAGGTGATTTGAACTGGCGACAACTCGGGTTAGATTGAGGGATAGGTCCCTACACAAATGCGCGAGCTCTGATTGAGGTTATCCATATTTCGTGCGAGCTCTAAAAATTTCCTCAAGATATTCTAGATCTTCCCACCTTGCGACTATTTAAGACTGATAAGTGAATAAAAATTCTCCTCTTTGTCCCTGGTGTGAGCATATGATTTGGTGAACAATTGTTGTAATGGATAGAATGTCTATATGGAGTCCTCAGGGAGAGAGTGGAACCATCGAAGTGGCTCCTCCAGTAGACTTCTGGCAAGTAGATGGCAGGGGATGCAGTTGAGATTAGAGTAAAACCCCAATGAACGGTACTGCAGAATATGTTCCTTCTGGTAAGTACCTTTGTATTTAAAAATATTTGGAGTATGAAATCCTTTTGGTATCAGCATATGGAATGGCTCTTTGGAAATCCAACTTCCTAGTAATTTCGTAATATCGTCGGTATTACCCAGAACTTGTGCTTCGATCAACTCCTTAATTCGTTGGTCCATAAGCTCTATCTTGATAAAATATCGTGCAGGTTGAATCGTTAGATGGGCAAGTTTGTCATGATGAGTACCTGCACCGTCACTCTGGCGATCTCATGATGGAACCTGGTGTTTATGCCGTTTTTCTTCCTCTTGTCGGACAAAAATTTGGTGACATCAACCAACTTCGGACTGAACTACACCTGCAAAATGTTTGGAGGGTTGTGGTTAGCGTTACAGATTCTTGGAAATAGCTTTACTGGCGACTCCTCGAGGTCCCAATCTCTCCCTTGATGAAACTTAGCAGGTCTGTGGTAACTGATCGTGCCCTTTGGCTGGAGGAGCCTGCTGAGTATTTTATCGAGCCTCAAGTAAAGTCTTTATTATTGTCATCAGGTCTTCATGTCATTTGAGCGCTGTCATTCTGTCTGGAGCACTTTCTCGCGAAGCTTCCAATCCTTTGATAACTGGAGTTCGAGCACTGCACATTTCTCTATTTCGGCATTGAGATTCACCTGTAGCTCTGCAAGTTGCCTCGGCTCCATTGAAACATCTAGCTGGGTCCCTATTGCTGGACCTTTGGAAATAACCATGATTGAAAGTTATTGTAAAAGAATGCTTAAGTATATCATGGAAATATAATCTTTCCCATAGACGGTGCAAATGTAATGGTAAATTCCCATAAATGGCATCAATGAACCTGCAACAATATTCTAATAGAAAGTAAGAAATGACACAGGTGATTTTTTCTTAGAAAACCTCTAAATAGTTTAAACACCACTTCCTCGAGTGGAGAATATTTATAAAAGTATCTTTATTACTTGAGGCGGATATCTTATTACAAGTGATCTTTAAATATAGATAAGGTTGAACTATGTAATTAAGTAGTTAGACTATTATTGAGAATACAAAATAAGTAGTTTCTTGATGATCACTTGTGTAATTTACTTGGTCCTTGTCTCTTCCAATACTTTTCCTTTATATAGGTCATCTCTGTAGCTCTTCATCGTGCTGGAGCACATTTTCTAAACATTTAGGCTTGTGGCGGTTGATTGAGTAACTTTTGAGTTCATGAGTGACTGGTGTCTTTGACTGGATAAGGCTTTTCGATTTGAGTTCGACCCGTGTTCTCTAAAAGTTCGTTGGGAAGTTATGTTAAAATGCGTGAGTCTGAGATGGAGGTGATTACAACTAGCGACGATACGACTTCTGGTGAGATTGAGGGATAAGTCCCTACACAAATGTGCAAGCTCCGATTAAGATTATCCACTTCTCGCGCGAGCTTATGAAATTTCTTCAAGAAATCCTCGAGCTTCTCTCCTTGCGACTGCTTAAGACTGATAAGTGGATATAAATTATCCTCATTGTCCCTGTTATGAGGATATGTCTTGATCAACTATTGTTATAGCTGATCGAATGTATATATAGAGTACTCAGGGGGAGAGTGGAACCATCGAGGTGGCTCCCACTAGACTTGTGGCAAACAAACGACAGAGGATGAAGTTGAGATTGGAGTATAACCTCAATGAACGGTACTGCTGAATGTGTTCCTTCGAGTCAGTACCTTTAAATTTACAATTTTTTGGATTATGGAAACCTTTTTGTATCAACATATCGAATAGCTCTTAGGCAATCTGACTTCCTTGTAATTTTGAGGCGTTGCCGATAGTACCCAGAACTTGAGTTTTGATGAACTCCTTAATTCCTTGGTTCATATGTTCTTTCTTGCCATAATGACGTACAGGTTGAATCGATGGATGAGTAGGCTGTGGATGATGAGTGCCTGTACCTTCACTCAGGCGATCTCGTGCTGGATCATGGTGTTGAGGTTGTTATTCTTTCTCCTGTCAGACGAAAATTTGGTGACCTCGACTGGCTTCGGACAGAACTTCACCCCCAAATTGTTTTAAGGATTATGGTTCATGTTGTAGATTCGCGGAAATAGTTTTACTGGCGACTCCACGAGGTTCCATTCTCTCCTTTGCTGAAACATGGGAGGTTTGTTCAACTGATCGTGACCTTTGGCTGTAGGAGACAGCTGAGTATTTGACGGAGCCTCTATGGCAGTTTACATTATTGTTATCTGGTCTTCATGTCGTGTGAGCACTGTTAAGCTAGCTTGTTATTCTGTGTCAAGCACTTTAACGCGAAGCTCCCGATCATTTGTTAAATGGAGTTTTGGCATTATGATTCACCCGTAATTTTGTATTTTGCCATGGCTTCAATAAAACATCAAGCCGGGTCCCTATTGCTGTTAATCAGGAAATAACCATGACTGCAAGTTGTTGTGAATAAATTCCTTAGGATATCGTGGAAATGTAATCTTTCCCACAGATGGCGCAAAATGTAATGACCAAATTACGCAAGCTTGAAATGGCCAAGAATTGGATATCACACCAATGAACCTGCAATAATATTCTAATAGAGAGTATGAAATGACACAGGTGATTTCTTGGAAATGTTTGGATGGTTGTGGTTCGTATTGTAGATTCTTGGAAATAGCTTTACTGGTGACTCCTCGAGGTCCCAATCTCTCCCTTGCAGAAACTTGGGAGGTCTGGGGTAACTGATCGTGTCCTTTAGCTAGAGGAGCCTGCTAAGTATTTTACAGAGCCTCTAGTTAAGTCTTCATCATTGTCATCAGGTCTTTATGTCGTTTGAGCGCTGTCATTCTATCTTGTGCACTTTCTCGCAATGTTCCCGATCCTTTGTTATCTGGAGTTCGAGCACTGCGTATTTCTCTGTTTTGGCATTGAGATTCACCCGTAGCTCTTCAAGTTGCCTCAGCTCAATTGAAGCATCAAGCTGGGTCCCTATTGCTAGTCCTTTGGAAGTAACCATGATTGAAAGTTATAGTGAATGAATGCCTAAGTATATCATGGAAATGTAATCTTTCCCATAGACGGCGCAAAATGTAAGTGTAAAATCCCATAAATGACATCAATGAACCTGCAACAATATTCTAATAAAAAGTAAGAAATGACACAGGTGATTTTTTCTTAGAAAACCTCTAAATAGTTTAAACACCACTTCCTCGAGTGGAGAATATTTATAAAAGTATCTTTATTACTTGAGGCGGATATCTTATTACAAGTGATCTTTAAATATAGATAAGCTTGAACCATGTAATTAAGTAGTTTGACTATTGTTGAGAATAAAAAATAAGTAGTTTCTTGATGATCACTTGTGTAATTTACTTGGTCCTTATCTCTTCCGATACTTTTCCTTTATATAGGTCATCTCTGTAGCTCCTCATCGTGCTGGAGCACATTTTCTAAACAATTAGGCTTGTGGCGGTTGATTGAGTAACTTTTGAGTTCATGAGTGACTGGTGTCTTTGACTGGATAAGGCTTTTCGATTTGAGTTTGACCCTTGTTCTCTAAACGTTCGTTAGGAAGCTATGTTAACAATGCGTGAGTCTGAGATGGAGGTGATTAGAACTAGCGACGACACGACTTCTGGTGAGATTGAGGGATAAGTCCCTACAAAAACGTTCGAGCTCTGATTAAGATTAACCACTTCGCCCGCGAGCTTATGAAATTTCTTGAAGAAATCCTCGAGCTTTTCTCCTTGCGACTGCTTAAGATTGATAAGTGAATATAAATTATCCTCATTGTCCCTGTTATGAGGATATGTCTTGATCAACTATTGTTATATCTGATCGAATGTATATATGGAGTACTCAGGGGGAGAGTGGAACCATCGGAGTGGCTCCCTCTATAGACTTGTGGCAACAAATGGCAGATGATGAAGTTGAGATTGGAGTATAACCTCAATGAACGGTACTGCTGAATGTGTTCCTTCGAGTCAGTACCTTTAAATTTACAATTTTTTGGAGTATGGAAACCTTTTGGTATCAACATATCGAATAGCTCTTAGGCAATCCGACTTCCTTGTAATTTTGAGACATTGCCGATAGTACCCAGAACTTGAGTTTCGATGGTCTCCTTAATTCCATGGCCCATATGTTCTTTCTTGACATAATGACGTACAGGTTGAATCGATGGATGAGTAGGTTATGGATGATGAGTGCCTGTACCTTCACTCAGGCGATCTTGTGCTGGATCATTGTGTTTAGGTTATTGTTCTTTCTCATGTCAGACGAAAATTTGGCGACCTCGACTTGCTTCGGACTGAGCTTCACCCCCAAATGTTTTGAGGGTTGTGGATCATGTTGTAGATTTGTGGAAATAGATTTACTGGTGGCTCCTCGAGGTTCCAATCTCTCCTTTGCTGAAACATGGGAGGTTTGTTCAACTGACGGTGGCCTTTGGCTGGAGGATACAGCTGAGTATTTAGCGAAACCACTAGGCCAGTCTGCATTATTATCATCTGGTCTTCATGTCATGTTAGCGCTATCAAACGAGCTTGTTATTATGTGTCGAGCACTTTAACGTTAAGCTCCCGATCATTTGTTAACTGAAGTTTGAGTATGGCCCGTCTTTCAGTTTTGGCATTATGATTCACCGGTAATTCTGTATGTTGCCATGGCTCCAATAAAGCATCATTTTGGGTCCCTATTGCTGTTAATCAGGAAATAACCAAGACTGAAAGTTGTTGTGAAAGAATGCCTTAGGATATCGTGGAAATGTAATCTTTCCCACAGACGGCGCAAAATGTAATGACCAAATTGCGCAAGCTTGAAATGGCCAAGAATTGGCTATCACACCAATGAACCTGCAATAATATTCTAATAGAGAGTATGAAATGACACAGGTGATTTCTTGGAAATGTTTGGATGGTTGTGGTTCGTGTTGTAGATTCTTGGAAATAGCTTTACTGGTGACTCCTCGAGGTCCCAATCTCTCCCTTGTAGAAACTTGGGAGGTCTGGGGTAACTGATCGTGTCCTTTAGCTAGAGGAGCCTGCTAAGTATTTTACAGAGCCTCTATTAAAGTCTTCATTATTGTCATCAGGACTTCATATCGTTTGAGCGCTGTCATTCTGTCTTGAACACTTTCTCGCAATGCTCCCGATCCTTTGTTATCTGGAGTTCGAGTACTGCGAATTTCTCTGTTTTGGCATTGAGATTCACCCGTAGCTCAGCAAGTTACCTCAGCTCAATTGAATCATCTTGCTGGGTCCCTATTGCTGGTCCTTTGGAAGTAACCATGATTGAAAGTTATAGTGAATGAATGCCTAAGTATATCGTGGAAATGTTATCTTTCCCATAGATGGCGCAAAATGTAATGGTAAAATCCCATAAATTATACCAATGAACCTGCAACAATATTCTAATTGAAAGTAAGAAATGACACAGGTTATTTTTTCTTAGAAAACCTTTGAATAGGTAAGAGACCACGACCTCGAGTAGAGAATATTTATAAAAGTATCTTTATTACTTGAGGAGGATATCTTATTACAAGTGATCTTTAAATAAAGAAAAATTTTAACCTTGTAATTAAAAAGTTTGGCAGCTGTTGAGAATAAAAAATAAGTAGTTTCATGATAATCCCTTGTGTAATTTTCCTAGTCCTTCTCTCTTCTGGAACTTTTCCATTATATAGGCTTTCCCTGTAGCTCTTCATCGTGCTGGAGTACGTTTTCTAAACAATGTGGTAAGTGGCGGTTGACTGAGTAACTGACGAGTTCATGAGTGAATGGTTTCTTTGACTGGATAAGGATTTTCATTTTGAGTTCGACCGATGTTGTTAAATAGTTCGTTCGTAAGTTATGTTCAAAATGTGTGAGTTTGAGATGGAGGTGATTCGAACTGGCGACAGCTGAACTTCAGGTGAGATTGAGGGATAGGTCCCTACACAAACGCGTGAGCTCTGATTGAGGTTATACAATTTTTGCGCGAGCACTAAAATTTTCTTTAAGAATTCCATGAGCTTCTCTCCTTGCGACTGTTTAAGACTGATAATTGAATATCAATTCTCCACTTTGTCCCTCTTTTGAGCATATGTCTTGATGAACTATGGTTGTAGCTGATCGAATGTATATATGGAGTCCTCTAGGATAGAGTGGAACCATCGGAGTGGTTTCTCCTGGAGACTTGTGGGGAGCAAACGGCAAGGGATGCAGTTGAGATTGGAGTATAACCCCAATGAACGGTACTGCTGAATATGTTCCTTCGGGCAGTACCTTTGTATTCACATATTTTTAGAGTATGAAAACCTTTTGGTATCTCCATAACGAATAAATCTTTGGCAATCCGACTTCCTTGTAATTTTGTGACGTCGCCGGTTGTACCCAGAACTTGTGCTTCAATCAACTCCATAATTCATTAGTCCATATGATCTTTCTTGACATAATGACGTGCTGCTTGAATCGCTGAACGTGCAGGTTGTGGGTGATGTGTGCCTAAACCTTCACTCAGGCGATCACGTACGGGAACATGATCTTGAGTTCGTTGTTCATCCTCATGTCGGACATAAATTTGGTGACCTCAACTGACTTCGGACTGAACTTCCCCCCCCAAATGTTTGGAGGGTTGTGGTTCGTATTGTAGATTCTTGGAAATAGCTTTACTAGCGACTCCTTGAGGTCCCAAATTCTCCCTTGCAGAAAAATTGGAGGTCTCTGGCAAGTAAACATGGGAGGTTTGTAGCAACTGATCGTAACCTTTGGTGGGAGGAGCCTGCTGAGTATTTTGTGGAGCCTCTTAGGCAGTCTGCATTGTTGTTATCTGGTCTGCACGTCGTTTTAGCGCTGTCAAACGAGCTTGTCATTCTGCATTGAGCACCTTCTCGCGAAGCTCTCGATCCATTGTTAACTGGAGTTTGAGAACGCCGCGTTTCTCTTTTTCTTCATTGAGATTTGCCCATATCTCTTTAAGTTAACTCAGCTCCATTGAAACATTAAGCTGGATCCCAATAACATGTCATCTGGAAAAATCCATGATTGAAAGTTGCAGTAAAAGAATGCGTTAGGATATCGTGGAAATATTTTCTTCCCACAGATAACGCCAAATTTAATAGCCAAATTATATAAGCTCGAAATGGTTTGGAATTTGCTATGACACCAATGAACCTGCAGCAATATTCTAATTGAGTGTATGAAATGACACAGGTGATTTTGCAAAGAAAATCTCTGAATATGTAAGAAACCATGACCTCGAGTGGAGGATATTTATAAAATTATCTTTATTACATGTGGCGAATATCATATTACAAGTGATCTTTAGATATAGAAAAGCTTAAACCTTGAAATTAAGAAGTTTGACTATTGCCGAGAATAAAAAATAAGTTATTTCTTGATAATCTCTTGTGTAATTTTCCCAATCCTTGTCCCTTATGGAACTTTTCCTTTATATAGGCCTTCTCCGTAACTCTTCATCATGCAGGAGCATATTTTCTGGACAATGTGGTTAGTTGCGGTTTCCTGAGTAACAGACGAGTTCGTGAGTGGCAAGTGTCATCGACTGGATAAGGCTTTTCGGTTTGAGTTCAACCTACATTCTTAAACAATTCGTTGGGAAGTTATGTTAAAAATGAGTGAGTCTGAAATGGAGGTTATTCCAACTGGCAATAGCTCGACTTATGGTGAAATTGAGGGATAGGTCCCTACACAAACGCGGGAGCTCTGATTGAGCTTATCTACTTTTTTCACGAGCTCTAAAAATTTCATCAAGAAATCCTCGAGCTTCACTCCTTGCGACTGTTTAAGACAGAAAAATGAATATAAATTCTCCTCTTGATGAACTATTATTGCAGCTGATCAAATGTATATATGTAGTCCTCAGGGAGAGAGTAAAACCATCGGAGTGGTTCCTCATGAAGACCTGTGGCGAATAAACGGCTGAGGATGCAGTTGAGATTGAAGTATAGCCACAATGAACCACGGTACTGGTGAATATTTTCTTTCGGGTCATTACCTTTGAATTACTCATTTTGGAGTATAGAAACGTTTTGGTATCTCCATTTTGAATATATCTTTGGCAATCTGACTTCTTTATAATTTTGTGACGTTGTCGGTAGTACCTAGAGCTTGTGCTTCGATAAACTCCTTAATTCGTTGCTCCATATGCTCTTTCATGACATATTGATGTACAAGTTGAATCGTTGAACTAACAGGTTGTGGATGATAAGTGCCTGTGCCATCATTCAGGCGATTTCATGCTGGAGCATGGTATTAAGGTTTTTATTCATCCTCCTGTCATATATAAATTTGGCAGCCTCGACTGACTTCAGACTGAACTTTAACCCCCAAATGTTTGGAGGGTTGTGGATCCCATTGTTGACTCCTAGATATAGCTTTACTGGCGACTCCTCGATGACCCAATCGCTCCCTTGTAGAAATACGGGAGGACCCTGGCAACTGATCGTGACTTTTGGCTGGAGGAGCCTGCTGAGTTTTTTTGCAGAGCTTCTTGGGCAATCTGCATTGTTGTCATCTGGCCTTCATGTCGTTTGCACACTGTCAAACGAGCTTGTCGTTCAGTGCCGAGCTCTTTCTCGCGAAGCTTCCGATTCTTTCTTAACTGGAGTTCGAGTTTGGCGCATTTCACTATTTCGGCATTGAGATTCGCCCGTAACTCTAAAAATTGTCTCGGCTCCATTGAAACATCAAGCTGGATCCCTGTAGCTGGTCATCTCAAAGTAACCATGATTGAAAGCTGTATTGAAAGAATGCCTTAGAATATCGTGGAAATGCAATCTTCCCACAGCCGGTGCCAAATATAATTGCCAAATTCTGTAAGCTCAAAATGGCCCAGAATTTGATATCACACCAATGAACCTGCAATAATATTCTAATAGAAAGTAAAAAATAATACAGTTGAATTTTGCGTGGAAATCTCTTAATAGGAAAAAAACCATGACCTCGAGTGGAGGATTTTTTTAAATTATCTTTATTACTTGAGGTAGATATCATATTACAAGTGATCTTTAGATATAGGAAAGATTGAACCTTGTAATTAAGAAGTTTGACTATTTCTGAGAATTAAAAATAAGTAGTTTCTTGATGATCTCTTGTGTAATTTTCCTAGTCCTTGTCTCTTTAAGAACTTTTCCTTTATATAGGCCTTCTCCATAGCTCTTCATCGTGTTGGAGCACATTTTCTGAAAAATGTGGTTAGTGGCGGTTGACTGAGTAACTGACTAGTTCGTGAGAGACAGGTATATTTGATTGGATAAGGCTTTTTGGTTTGAGTTTGACCCACAATCTTAAACAGTTCGAGGGCAGTTTGAAATGCCGACTTGGGAAATTATGTTAAAAATACGTCAGTCTAAGATGAAGGATATTCGAACGGGCGACAACTCAACTTTTGGTAAGGTCGAGGGATAGGTCCCTACAATCGCCCCCTCGCAACCAAAGTCACGAGTGGCTTTGGCTGAGAAATGATCTATTTGTAATTGGTATTTGGGTTAATATTTGAAATAGAGTAATGATGGCTTTGACTGTGTGGAAGTTATGCGGTTACAGGGAAATGATGTGTATTTAATGTGGATGTGGATGTTGATGTATGTGGCTGTTACGATTATGAAAAGTTGAGTCTTTATTGAATGATGACGCTTGGTAAAACATACCTGCACAATAAATGTAGGGTTATGTAAATAGTACTGGATTCGAATCCTTGACGTAGAGTACGCTTGCAATCTAAAAAAAATTCACTGAAATATTAAAAATGGTAAAGACATCGAGAATGGTCCTTGAAGTGAGGATTGCGTCTAAAATGTAAAGGTTGATGTTCAAATACTTTGGTGACCAATCTTTGGAGTTGTTGATACCCGCTCCTGTTCCTCTGACTTATCGAGGCTTGTCGAAAGACGATACAGTTGAAGCTGAGGAGGAATTATACTATGAGTGGAGATTTTATTTCGTTGTCTTGACAGGAGAGGAATGTTGGGCTTGTCTCCATACTTTCCCGGAGGACAAGGTTAGGGCTTCATATGCAGGGATAGGCATAACTGCGGGGCAGTTATGCGGATTTCTTGTATCACCATGGATTCTAAGGTCGGGCCCTCTTCATCTCTTCCAACTCTTCGGAGGTGGAGGTTTCAGAGGAGGAGGTAATGGTAGTAGTAGGGACCTATCCCTCGATCTCACCTAAATCGAATTGTCGCCAGTTTGAGTTACCCCCATCTCAGGCTCACACATTATTCAACATAACTTCTCTAGTCAATATTTTAACCTACCCTACGAACTAGTGAAGAATGTGCATCGAGCTTGACTAGAAAACCTGAAAAATTTTAAGACACCTGTCTTTCACAAACTCGTCAGTTACTCAGTCAATCGCCACTAACCATATTGTTCATAAAACGTGTTTCAGCACGATGAAGAGCTGCGAAGAAGGCCTATATAAAGAAGAAGTTCCAAAAGAGACAGCGACTAGAAATATTATACAAGAAATTACTTGTCTAGATTCTTAAACTATTCAAGCTTCTTAGTTACAAGATTCATGCATTTCAATCCTTAGAGATCACTTATAATAAGATACCTACTTTAATCACTAAAAACTCTCTTACAAAAAAAATTCAACACTCGAGGTCGTGGTTTATTACCAATTCAGAGGTTTTCCATGCTAAAATCCACCTCTGTCATTTTCTTATTTGTTATTAGAATATTGCAACATGTTTATTGGTGTGATAACAAATTTCAAGCCATTACGAGCTTACGGAATTTGGCCATCACATTTGGCACTATTTGTGGGAATCGGGCCCACGACCACGTAGAATATCATAACTTTTTCTTAATTTTGCAACATTTTGAATTGGTAAAGAATCGAAGGATGGCTATTGAAGAGTATATAGCGATTGAAACGCAGAGGTTATAGTTAAAGTACTTTGGTGACCAATCCCTAGAGTTGTTTATTCCTGCTCCTGTTCTTCCGATTTATCAAGGTATGTCGGAAGAGGAAGCGGTTGAAGCTGCGGAGGTATTATAATGTAAGAGGAGGTTTTATGTTCTCATCTTGACAGGCGAGGAACCTTGGGCTTGTCTCCAAATTCTGGCAGAGGACAATGCTCAGGCTTCATATGCAAGGGCAGGCATAATTGCAGGGTAGTTATGCTAATCTCTTGTATCGCCATAGATTTTAAGGTTAGGCCTCTTCATTCCTGCCAACTCTTCGGTGGTGGTGGTTATAGGAGAGGCGGTGTTGGTAGTGGAGGAGGTGGATAAGAAGTGGGAGTCTGCTAACGCATTTTCATCGCGTTTTGGCGCTTGGAAGACCATCACTTTCTGGGATTGGGTCCTCTTTATCTTTACCAGGTCTTCAGTGGTAGAGGTTTTAGAGGAGGAAGCGATGGTTGTGGATGAAGGGGTCGAACGTTTGTTGTCTGGTTCAGCATTTTCATCACTATTTTACACTAAGGAGAACTTCAGTTTGCTCAGTAGAGGCCAGCATTGAGTCAACTGCTTGTATAACTTCCATTTGAAGTTCGACTAGATTTCGACCAGACTCGTGCAAGGGTAGCTCTCTGTTGGATCCAATGTCTTCTTTGTATAAGGGTGAAAGATTACTGAAGCGGGATGAACTGAAGTACTTGAAGTTCTAGAATTATTTAACGACCTGCTACTTAAAAAACATTGGAAAGATGTTATCTGTAAAGTTCCTGAAGGTTGTGTTGGACAAATTTATGTATTTGAATTGTACGTGAGTTCGATTATTGAAAGACTTGTTATTTGTAAAAACATGTGTAACAGTTGTTGATATTAATAAAATTTGACTATTGATTACCTCTGTTGCTGCAGATATAGAGTATATAGGAATCGAGCTTAAATATTAAGAAGAATGTACAAATATTCCAAGCATTGTTTCCTTTTACCCGAACTAAAAAAGTCTGTGTGAGAATTTACGTTGTGATGTAAGTAGATTCTGTAGTATGCGCTGAAAATGTTGGAGGCAAAATTCTTAAGATTTTAGCACTGTGAAAATTCGACCTAATAAAGTTTGGTGAAGTAATAAATCTAGACAGAATATATTCCACTTAAAAGGTAATATAACAGACAAGCTCGAAAGAAGAAATAAGTTCAAATATTGTTCTCAAGATTCTTGGGTTTTTGTTGCGAGATAAAAGGAAAATATCACTTTTGAGGGGAAAGCGTGTCTGTAGGGACCAGATTTCCTAAAGCTCGATCTAGCTTGAAATCAACCCTTACATCAAGAACTACTATGCCAAGAATTAAATAAGAGATAACACTTGACACCGGGGATTTAGGGTGGAAAACCTGTGAAAAGGTAATAACTATGACCTCAAGTGGAGGATTTTGTGAAAGTAGTATTATTGCTTGAGAGAGTGAGAGAATCTGATTACAAGAGTTAATCTAAGAAAAAATAGCTAGAGTTCAGATAATTGTCAGGATAGAATTGTCTATCGACCTCCCTGTTTCCTTAGGAGCTCTACCCTTTTATAGACCCTACTCTCAGCTTGACATCATTCTCAAACACGTTCTCCTGAATGTGGGAGTCATGGACAGTTGAGTGTATAACTGCTAGCTCAAGGGAGACAGGTGTGGGATGACTTGTTCTGTTTATATCTGTTGTGTACGATCCACGCTCTACTTGATTTCGTGGTCGATGTGTGTACTGTTAACTTGTTTGTTTATGCATGAGTCTGGTACTGGATAAGATCGAGTCTTCTAGAGCTTGAGGTATAGATGAGATCGAGTGTCCATAGCTCGAGGGTAAGTCCCTACAATCGCCCCCCCCCCCCGCAACTGAAGTCTCGTGTGGCTTTAGTTGAGGAAATCCTTATAACTCGGACCTTGTGATGACGTAAGCAACCCTTGAAAAATGGAACGTCTGTATTAAAGAGTGTGCTATCATTATGACGCGTGAGTGTTATGGGCAGACTGTCTGTTTTCCTGAGCGGATGACTGTTTAGGGAAATAACTTGCATTAAATGCGGTATCACTATAAATAGTGGTCAGATTTGATCGCCGAATAACCTGCGGCACATCTTCACTGCAGAGAAAAACAAATATGTCTATTGCATATGGGTGAGAAAAAAAAATGAGTTTTTTGGAAGCGTACCTTTGCTACATCATGGTTAAGATGAGGAATCAAGTGTATCATACCCGGTTTACTTTCATCATGGAGGGATTCTGGATATGGTTTTGTGGCTATCAGAGTAGGGAGAGTCCCTTTGCTGCTATGCTGAAGGAGTGTTGTTTGAAATATTTTTGGGAATTATGTAATGTCTGATTAAGCGGTCGGGGTGTATGCGATGCAAAATCCCTGATCCTTATTGATGTTCTGATTTCTAAGGTAGGAGTCCTCTTCAATTTCCACGAACTCCAGGTTAGTGGGGATAAGGAGGTAGAGACGGCGGTGGTGGAGGTGGAAGATGGATCGCTTCTTTCGGTGCCATTACTTTTTTCTTTTAATTCTTCCTACAGGGAAATAAAGGGGAAAGAGGTATTTTACCTGTTGCAGTCTTGTAATTTTCAACCTGTAGCTGAGTTTTCTCTGGAAGATCAGCATTATCTTGGCAACGGGAAAAGGACTAGAGACCTGTCCTCGTGTTTGAGAAAGTATTTGTAATATCGAGCTTTGAAAAGCTTGATTCTATAATTGTAAAGCAACGCTATAGGGGTAGTCCTGTAACCAACTTGTTAGTTAAAAATCGAGCGTAATAAATGAATATTTTCCTTATTTCTTACTAGCGAAAGGCAGAAATAGTCGACATGTCATCGAGCTGTACATAATATGGGAGTGAATAGTTGGTGGGATAACATACCTTATCCTACCTCGTAAATGAATCGAGCTTAACAGATGTAAACATAAAGCTCGAAATATAAACTTTAGAAAGCTCGATTAAGCACAAAAAGATAATAATAAGTAGTTTGAACCCGGGAAGAGTGGGTAATAGAAACTGAAATACGTTACGTATAGTCAATCAAAAAATTAGTCCAGTTAACTGAACAGTATAAAAGTGTGACATGTTCATTAAGAAGGTTATTCATAAAAAATGGTAAAGACTTGCACTCAGAGGGCTGTTGAAGCGCTTGTGTTGAACGACTTGCGTTTAGCATTCAAGATTGATGAAATAAGGGAAGCTATATTTGGGCAGCATGGTTATGATGCGATTCTGCTCGAAACCCGAGCGAACTATGAGGGTAAGACTGATGTAGAAAGCGGCAAAGAAATGAACTGTGTGTACTGGTCTGAGTCCATGCGCACCTGTTTGCGGTCTGTGAAAGATCGCAAAATTTGTATCCTAATGATGGCCAGGGAGGAGATCATCAATGAGGATAGGGATATCGCCTCAGGGCTACTGAATGCTTGTGGTACTGTTGGGCGCACCGGTTGCTTCAAATGCAAGTATCTTGCGGATTGAAGTGAATGACTATCGTATTTTTAAATTTTTGAAATGTAACTGCCCGAATTTACTTGAAGAAAACTTTGTTCACGAAAATAGGCTATGACTAAGATTGCTGTTGAAACTAAATTTTTGAATTTGTGTTGCTAACTGATATTGACGTTAAAGTCAAGGTATACAAGTAGGGAAACAAATGTACGTAAAATTTTAAAGTAGATAATTCAGAATCATGAGTTTGGGGCATTGTGACTTAAGTGGAACCAAGAGGCTGGGAGATACGCTAAAGTACAATATTTGGTGTAATGATGGGAATGTGGTTTCACTGAAGCGGTATGACACGTCTGACAGGTTCAGACAAGTAGACGGTTCAGTTCAAGAATTGAGGACTGCTTAGTGGAAAACTTCAAACCGCCAGCAGTTCGGGGAAAGGTGCATAAGTACCCCCTCTCCTCCCTCTCCGAATACAGAAAACCAGAAAAAGAAGAGAAGGGTTAGAGAGAGAGAGATCTCAACTGATGATTCCATTACCGCCAAAGGAGGAAAGGATAAGAGCAAAACAGTGACTAGGAGTCTCAATTGAAAACTACGAGAGGAGGCTAAGATCGAGGAGGTTATGATAAAGTTACAGAAATTGAGCAAACTAGTGTGGACCAACGCTATAGACTCTCACTCGGGTGCTGAAGGTACGTCTGTCTTTGGGTTTACAAGAGCTTTTGTATAAAAATCTTTATTGCGTCGGGTTAAGGATGTAATACCTACCCAAATACAAAAAATAAAATAAAAATAACAATAGGAATAATGACTGTGGGGCGATATAAATCGTTTTGTCACAGTTTTTGATTGTAGAAATGATATAGTAGTGCGAGATAAAAATTATTATCTATACCTCGACCTATCTTAAGGTTTTGTTGGACCAACGTCTTGTAAAGTAGACCATTTACAGTAGATAAGTATGGTTTCAACTTTTGGTTGTGCAAAGGCTGTTGAAGTAGGCCTTGTAGGGCAGTTATCTCCTGTCATTTGAGTAAGAGATAAGGACGATACTATAGCCGAATTGGCAGAATGGCCTCATCTGAAGGGTTCTCGAGTTGAGTACCCAACAGGTTCTAGTCGGTTTAGGAGTTCTGTAAGGCCAAAAGTAGTATAGATGGGATTTGGAGGCACACCTCCGGATATAGGGATAATTTCTTTAGGACTTGCAGTGTCAGTTAAGGAGGGGATTACCTGTATTTGCCGCCTGATTTGGCTAAAGAAAAGAAGTTTAGGGGTCTGGGGGACAAAGTGTTTATGGAGTACGTTCAAGGCATGGTGAAGGATAGTCAAACTGATCATTTCTGTTATTATTTAGCCCAGTTCAATTATGGGCTAACGCTGCCTTTGAGTAATTTGGCTAAGAGTGTTATGAATATGATTGGGACTTGTCCGGCGCAATTGAATTGCAATTTTTGGGAAGTTATCCTTGTATGTGAAACCCCTAATGAGAGATGGGCTACATCTGGTAAGGAGAGGAGGATTACTGCCAAGGATCTTCTGGAGTATTATGCAGTGAAGTATGTCATAGGAACTGACGGTGTATATCTCTCATCTAGTTCTTCAAGACCATGCTTCTTCGAACTGTCTTCAGCAGGGCGAGTGTGGAATGACAACCATTTATGGGTGTCTGCTGAATGTCTTCAGTGGTCTGATGAGGAACCCCTGGAACTTAATAATAGAACTATAACAAAGGGTAGGTATACCATTGAAAATTAAACTATCATTTGTATGTTGAACTATATTTCTATAGTTGATTTGTATCTTACGTTGCTGACTTTTAATGCAGGATTTAATTGCAAAGTTTTGAGGAAGGAATCCGCTATAGACTCTGTTGCCAGGGAAGGCACTGAGCTCGAAGCTGTTCTCAAAGAGTTAGAGATAAGTAGGTTCAAAAGGGTAGCTAGTAAGGACAACAAGGTCAGGAGATCTCAAGAGAAGAGGAGAATGGCTGGGAAATTGTTAACTCCTGAACTTAATTCGCCTTTGATGCTCGCGTAGCTCAATGAAATGCCATACGGGCCAGTGGACATGGCTACTATCTCCCGCACTGTTATACTGAACTTGGCGAAGAGGAAGGCCATAAAATGGGGGGATGCTTCTCGTTCGGCTATGTTGGAAAGTGTTGACGATAGCAGTAAGAGGAGGAAGGTAACTTCTGCCACAAAGTCGCAGGTGGTGTTAGAGGAAAGCGATAAGATCGCTGAGGGGGCGGACTTAAGATTACATTTTGAGGTTGAAGCCGGTCTCCTGGAGGAATAATGTCGAGCTAAAGCTCGAGAGAAGATGGTTGTTGTTGTGGATGATGAGTTTAAGGAGGTTAGTAAATAGTTTTTTTTGTTGAGCTATTTTGTTGCTCGAGATGACTTATTTCTTTTTGCAGTTTGCTCGTGCTCTGAGGGGGGTTCAGCTTGGTTTCCAAGATAGGTCGATTGAGCTGGAAAAGAGGATCTCCCAACTCGAGGGAGAGAAAAACTAGTTTGAAGAGAATATATGGCATCTAGGACTGAAATTAGGGGATGCTCGAGTGCAGTCTCACCTACTCCAGTTGTAGGAGGAAGGTCGACTGCTCTCCCATCAAGAAAATCCAGCAGAATTAAAAAGAAATAGACTTGAATTATGATAACGAGTACCTTTTGCATGTAGTAGATGTTGATGCTTGAGTGCTCGATGTACGACTTTGAGAGGAACGTTGTAATTTAAAATACTGATATGAGAAACAAATATTTCTACACCTGTAATAGATGTCATTCTCTGGTTTGACCCATTAATTTAGAAGAAGTCCGTGGGTGTTGAAGTAAGTATTATCTGTGCTTTAACCCTTGAACTTCAGGGAGGCTTAGCGGTAGCGAGCTAGTATTATCTTTGCTCGTACTTTAGGCGGTCACCGCCGGCTAAAAGGTTCTCTATGGCCTCCGCCTCGGATCTGTGTTTCCTTAGGGGTTCGGCTAGTATTATCTATGCCTTAATACCATATTGGAGAGTTGGGCTTATCGACAGCGTACAACGTCTCACTCGTGCTTTAGGCCTGATCTCGCAGACTGAGGCTTTTTATGGCCCCAGCCCCAAAGGTTTCTGAGTCCTTAGGGGTTCGGCTAGTATTATCTATGCCTTGATACCATATTAGATATTGGAGCTTAACGGCAGCGAGCAAGTTTTTCCTCACTCGTGCATTAGGCTTGCTATCTTCAGGCTAAGAGGTTTATTATGGCCCCCGCCTTCAGATGTATGAGTATCCTCAGGAGTTAGGATAGTATTATCTATGCCATTACAAATGTTGGATGCTGGAGCTTAGCAGTAGCGAGCAAGTTTTTTCCTCACTCCTACTTTAGGCTTGTTATCTTCAGGCTAAGAGGTTCGTTATGGCCCCTGCCTTCAGATATATGAGTATCCTTAGGAGTTAGGCTAGTATTATCTATGCCATTACCAATATTGGATGCTGGAGCTTAGCGGCAGCGAGCAAGTTTTTTCTCACTCGTGCTTTAGGCTTGTTATCTTCAGGCTGAGAGGCTCATTATGGCCCCCGCCTTCGGATGTATGAGTATCCTCAGGAGTTAGGCTAGTATTATCTATGCCATTACAAATGTTGGTTGTTGGAGCTTAGCGGCAGCGAGCAATTTTTTTCCCTCACTCATGCTTTAAGCTTGTTATCTTTAGGCTAAAAGGTTCGTTATGGCCCCCGCCTTCGGATGTATTAGTATCCCCAGGAGTTAGGCTAGTATTATCTATGCCATTATCAATGCTGGATGTTGTTTACCTTTATGGATCAAGCTAGGATAAACTGTGTTTTACCCTTGGAGATGATGGAGATGAAGGGGAACTATATAGCAATTATATCGATTTGATAATAAAGAGATTTTATTGATTGAAAAGAGTTTGTACATACATTGGAGGGAAAATAGCGATGTGGATTGAACCTTGCTGAGCGACAAAGGAGTTGTTCAACGTCGATATAACTTCAATCTTGTTATATTCCATGGATTTTGAATTTTATCACCGGCTTTCGTCATGAGATAGTATGAACCTAGACCAGTTCGACCTATGACCATGAAAGGACCTTTCCAGGTTTTTGCTAGTTTCCCAGTAAATGGATTTTTTCTGTTATCTGGGATTTCTCGAAGGATCCAGCCGTTGATAGCGAACTCCCGAGTGCAAACTCGTTTGTTGTATGAATTTGCCAGTGTTTGATAATATCGACCAAGATTTGCGATAGCTCAATCTCGTGTCTCATCAATCCAATTGAGGTTGCAAGCTAATTTGAACTCATTTTCTTTGTCTGTGAACTCGTGGTCTCTCACAGGATGGTGGTACTTCATTGGGATAACTGCTCCAGTTTCATGGGCAAGCAAAATGGGAGAGTACTGTGTTGAATTCTGGGGCATAGTTCAATAAGCCCATAAGACGTGAGGTAATTCATGTATCCAGTTGCCCTTCTTCTTTAATATAAGGCGCTTTTTGAGACCATCTACGATGATCTTGCTTGTGATCTCCGCCTGTCCGTTTCCCTTGGACTAGTATGGGTTTGATGGAGAATGGATTATGTTGTGTTTGTTGAGAAAAGCTACGACCTTGGCTCCAACGAACTGAGGACCGTTATCGATGCGGATCAAATGCGGACAACCAAATCTTATGATGATATGCTGCCAAATGAAAGAAATGACCTCTTCTTCTCGAGTTCTACATAGAGGAACTGCTTCGACCCATTTAGTGAAGTAATCTGTGGCAACAAGGAGAAATTTCCAATTACCAGGAGTATTAGGGAATTCACCAATTAGATCGAGTGCCCGTCGTTTGAACGACCAGTACACCTTACTGGCATGGAGTTCGAGGGAAGGGCCCAAATTTGATTTCCATGACGTTGACATGCATCGCATTTCCTTGAGTATTCTTCAGCTTGCTTCCGCATCCCTGGCCAGAACATTCCTGGGATAATAGCTCTGTTAGAAAGAGCTCGTCCTGCGGTATAGGATCTGCAGATTCCTTCATGTAGATCTTAAAACATGTTGTTGGCAAGTACTTTAGAGAGGCACTTCAGGTATGGTCCAGTAATTGAGTATTTCTAGAGATCACCGTTTGGTTGGACTGTGTAGCGCTTTGAATTCTCGATGATGTGTCGGCGCTGCTGTGGATCATCCGGTAGTGGCCCGTTGCATGAGTTATCCTGACCGAGATAAGTAACAAAAGGTTTTCTCAAATCATCTTCCGCCATCTCATCGCCCCCAGTGTTAATCGCATAAACTGTAATACGATTAATACTGGGGCTTAAAATAACTTTGATTTGAAGGTGTCTTGATTTTGTACCCAATACTCGGGCTAAGTAAGCCAAGGAGTCAGCGTGGCGATTCTTTCCTCGAGGGAGGTATTCTAGCATAGCTTTATGAAATTTGTTTAGTTTTTCTGCGACCAGAGCTGCATAATCGACCATGATTCCGTTCTTCTTGTAATGTTCTAAGTAGTGATGAACGATTAGAAGTGAATCTGTGTAGGCTGAGATTTCAGTGATTCTGAGTTCGAGAGCCATGTCCAGACCGTGAATGAGTGCCTCGTACTCTGTAACATTGTTCGAGAATTCAAAGTCAAGATGGATAGATTTCTTGATTCTGTCGTTGGAAGGTGTAATGAGACAGGTCCCAATTCCCGACCCTACGGGTCCTGCTGAACCATCGGTGAGGAACCTCCACCCTTTTTGAGATATCCATGATGCTCGATCATCAAAAGATTTGGAGGGTGAAATCTCATCTGCTGCATCTTTTGCGAGATCTGGATCATGTTCTTCCCAATCAGGATCTAAAACTGGAAAGTCTCGCTTCCGCTGGAGTAAGTGTCATACTGATAAAGGCGATCTATTTCTCAATTTTTCCTTCGAGCCGAAGTAGAACTGAGCTGAGAGATATATATATAACTACGAGGTAGATAATCAGTTCCTCATTGCCTATCGGAGTGCTCATGATTGGAGCCCTCCCTAGGCAAGATTTAAGTTCCTAAAAAGCTGCTTCGCATTCTGGTGTCAAGTTGATATCTTTATTCTTTGAACCTTTGCCTCGTTGAGTAGAACCTCTAAGTGGCATAAATAACCATCTGCATGGGTCCGAGGATTTGGATACGAATCTGTTGATTGCTACAATCTTTTCTGCTAGCCTTTGCACATCCTTCTTTGTTGATGGTAAAAGCATGTCCAGAAGAGCTCGAATTTGATCTGGATCTGCTTCTATCCCTTTCTTGCTGATAAGATGACCCATGAACTTGCCTGAGTAAACGCCAAACTGGCATTTTTTGGGATTAAGCTTCATTCTACAGGATCGTAATATACTAAAAACTGTAGAGAGGTGAGAGATGTGATCTTCGTTCTTTAGGCTCTTGCAAAGCATGTTGTCAATATAGACTTTGACTGCTTTTCCCAAGTGTTCTTTCGACATACTTGTGACCAGCCTTTGGTAAGTGGCTCTAGCGTTCTAAAGGCCGAATGGCATGACCTTGTAACAGTAGAGACCTTTTTCTGTAATAAACGCAGTCCTTTCTTGATCTGCTTCTAAGAGTAGAATCTGATTGTACCCCGAAGCGGCGTCCATCATAGACAAGAGTTCGTGACCTGCTGTAGAGTCGTGGATCTGATGAATGATCAGAAGAGGGAAACGATCCTTCAGCGTGTGTTTTCTTAGATATGTAAAATCCACGCAGACCCGAACCTTCCCATTCTTCTTTGGAACAACAACGATATTAGAAATCCACTTTGGGTACATGGATTTTCAAATGAAACTGACCTCAATAAGTTTGTCGATCACCTTGTTCACCTCGTCTCTAATTCATGGAGATAACCTGCGTTGCTTCTGCTTAACTGCTATGGCGCCTTAGCGGATGTTTAAGATGTGGCAAGACTTTGTGGGGTCTACGCCTGGCATTTCTTAGATGTTCCATGCAAAAAGTCTTTGTTGGATTGGAGGAAAGAAATAAGAGCTTCTTTCTCTGTTTGAATTAATTTTGAACCAATATCAGTACCTCGATTAACTCCATCGACCTGGACGTATTCTACGGGCTCGGTTGGAGAAGACTGACCATCGAGGAGTTCAGCCTTCTGTGATTGCTATTCAGTAACCTGCTTTAAATGATTAAGAACTGGTGAGACTGTATTCTCGCAAGCTCGAGAGAGTTTCTGACTTCCTTTGATTTCATAAATACCGCTATTATGCTTGAAACGGAGTGTTTGGTGGAACTTGGACGGGATGGCTTCCATATTGTACAGCTAACAGCGTCCTAGTATCCCCATATACCTTGATTTGGGGTTGATGACATAAAAAATAACGTTGATAGTGGTAGGACTTACTTTGATCGTGAGAGTGATCTTCCCAACACGTTCTTCTTTGGACCCATTAAATCCACTGATGTCTATTTCACTTTGAACGACCTGATCCGAGAGTCCCATCTGTTCAATCGTGCTCTAGCAAAGGATCTTAACCCCACTTCCTGTGTCCACCATCATGTTGTGCATTACGAAGTTCCTCATTTTGAGCATAATTACTAGTACGTCATGATGAGGATACTTCACGTGTCCTGTGTCGCAGTCTTCGAAGAAGATTCCCTTTCGATGACTGCTTGACTCTAGGAGGAGCTTGGCTTCCTTTTCTTGGATGGCAAGGTCACAGCACTCGCCCAACTTCCTCTGCTTGACTCTGTTGGAATTTGAAACCTGATTGTTCTCGATCATATTGCTGTAGTAGAGATGATATAGATGCTTCTCCTCTGCTTGTTCTATTGCTTGAGCCATGTCGTCTTGTTTCAGATAGCTCCCATCTTTATAGCTGGGTAGATGGATGATGTATTCGAGCATCCTCCCTTCCTTAAAAATGATATCCAGGAGCTTTTTCAAACTATTGCAATTGTCGGTACTGTGGTGCTTAATCTTGTGATATTTGCAATAAGGTCAACCTGCTATTGGATCAAGATGTCGAGATAGACGGAAATATTTATCTATTTGGAGAATAGGATAGATCATGGAAAGCTTGGCATTCAACTTTGGTATGACTGTTCTGGATGGTTTCTGCGACCTCTGATTATTGTCTCTTTCTGGTTTTGTCTTTGTTCATTTAGGATCATCTGGATCACTCGGGCTACGGTTGTTGTTGGAGTCTGTAGAGGGAACCTTGGTGTTGTGGACTGCCTTTAAAGGTTTATTCGGTTCGGGCAACATCCGCTCCAGATCGATGTATTGTTGACTTTCTCGATCATATCTTCGAGAGTCTTGGGCTTCTTCAGGAAGAGATACTCTTTAGCTTTGCAATTGAACTGCAGAGCATTTGTGAATGCAAACACGGCTGTCTTCTGATCTAGATTATCAACCTACTGAGCCAGTTCGAGAAACTTCTTAGAGAACTCCTCGAGCTTCTTCCCTTGTGCTTGTTGGAGACTTATAAGAGAATATAAGTTCTCATCTTTGTCTCTAGAACTTGATCTTGACGCTTTCGTTCTGACTCCTTCTCGCGGAGTTCTCGATCTTCCAATAGCTGGCGCTCGAGCTGACTCTGTTTCTCAGCTTCGACAATTAAGCTCGCCCGAAGCTCGGCAACCCGATCAGGTTCCCTCGAACTTTCAGGCTGAGCTCCCAAAGATTGACGAGTTTGAACCATAATTGAATACTACTCAACTGATGAGTATCAATCGTGGTCCTTATGTACATGGAAAAATCGTGCGTTCCCACAGACGGCGCCAAATGTAGGGACCAGATTTCATAAATCTCGATCTAGCTTGAAATCGATCCATACATTAAGAACTACTATGCCAAGAATTATATAAGAGATAATACTTGACACAGGGGATTTAGCATGGAAAACCTGTGAATAGGTATAAAACACGACCTCGAGTGGAGGATTTTGTGAAAGTAGTATTATTGCTTGAGAGAGTGATAGAATATGATTACAAGAGTTAATCTTAGAAAAAATAGCTAGAGATCAGATAATTATATGGATAGAATTGTCTATCGACCTCCCTGTTTCCTTAGGAGCTTAGCCCTTTTATAGACCCTGCTCTCAGCTTGATATCGTGCTTGAACACGTTCTCCTGGAAGTGGGAGTCATGGGCAATTGAGTGTATAACTGCTAGCTCGTGAGAGACAGGTGTGTGTTGACTTATTCTATTTGCATCTCTTGTGGACGATCTACGCTCTACTTGAGTTTGTGGTCGATGTGTAACTGTTAACGTGTTTGTTTATGCATGAGTCTGGTACTAGATAATATCGAGTCTTCTAGAGCTCGAGGTATAGATGAGATCGAGTGTCCATAGCTTGAGGGATAAGTCCTTACAGTGTTAAAGTTGTATAAAAAAGGGGAAGGAAGATTGTGAAGGTAGAAAAGTGGTTAGGATGGTATGGACTCGATGTCCGAGGATTCGTTACGCTGCAGAAGGACGATTGGCTATAAAGATAGCTGAAGTGCGGAAGGGGATTTTTGGTATGTTTGGCTATAATGCTGAGTTACCAGTGAGGGAGTGTCAGCACGAAGGATTGGTTTTAAGGAGTAGGGAACGTGAGTATGCCCGGTATTTCTATGAGGTATGCTTTCATGTGTTGGTGCTGGACCCTATAGCTCGAGAAAAATGGTCATATTGATTACGGAGGTCAAGATTGAATTTGAAGATGGCTGATTGAGTGGTAATGTGATCGGATGTGGTGTTGTAAAAATTCATTTATCATAAATACAAATAAGTTTGTTGAATGTGAAAAGAAAATAATGCAAATCAATGGGATTCTCTACAGTTGTAAATGCCGTTTGGAAACTATTGTGATAAATATTTTGAATAATTTTGAATAATTTTGCTAGCTTTGAAAATGACCTCACTTTAACTAAAGGTATGATAGAAAATTGAGGAAATGCACAAGCTTCAAGTTTTGTTTTGTATGTAAAGCTAAGAAATCTGATAACGTGTAGTGTGAATCATCATGAGTTTGGGAAATCAGAAAAAGATATGGAGACAGGAGAGAAGAATATGCTAAAATATGAGGGGAGGGGTAATGATGGAAAGTCTATTTTATTGAAAAGGTATAAGACGTCTGACATGGATAGAAGAAAGGATGTCACAGTTCCAAAACTGAGGACGAGTCATACGACGCACAATAACTATGAACTACTAGAGAGAAAAAGGATAAATAGTGCTTCTTCCTCTTCATTCAAACATTTTTCAACTTCTGAAAATTTGGAGAGCACAGAGAGAGACGCGAAAAAATTGCAGAGGACTTGATACTAACTTATCTGAGGGTGATCAACGGTCGAAGAGAGTGAGAGATACTGAATCGCGGTGGTGGCGTTGTGAGAAAAGGACTTGGCACTACTGCGGATTGCCATTTGGATTTTAAAGGTTAGTAGGGACGTATGGGATATATATGTGTTTGTGCAAATCGAATTCTTTTTTTAAACTGAATCTTAACATCAACTATTTATGGTAATATCGGTATTTGTATATATACACATAATATATTAAAGATATATGTTGAACGTATATGAACAATTTATACAAAGTAATGGTAGATATCTGAACCTGTATGTAGGTCGGGGGTGAGAGGCAATTTTGTAGGTTAAAACTTTGCCTGTAGAAATTGTTGTTGATATAGATTGTTTTCCAGATAATGAGGTGTTGACTTCGGTTAGGCGATGGGGTCTAATGGTGAGAATGAAGTAGGATTGGAATGATTTCCAGGTTTTCTTGGTCAATTGATATCCTATCCTCCTGGTTCAAATCCCTTTAGGGAATTTTGTAAGGCCAAGGCGGCCGTAGGAGGGACATAGGGTAATTGTGTAGAGTACGCCGATAGGCAAATTAGGGGTTGTACAGCGATGGTGGGGGAAGAGTATTTTTTTATGTTGGCCGATTTAAAAGTGGAAAAATGAGATAGGGATATAGACGAATCGATATTGTTTGAATATTTTGATGGGGGTGTCCGAAGTAACCTTGAAGAAGCTTTTTTGTGTTACCTGTCACAATTAGAATACGGGTTGAGTCTTCCCCAAACCAATTTGGCGAAGGGAATCATGAATGAAATTGGGGCACGTCCTCTTCAATTGAATGGGAACATGTGGGAGGTAATAAATGAATGCGATCATCTGAATGAGAAGTGGGAGAATGAGGGGAAAATGAGGAAGATATCCCCTGAGGAGTATTACAGCATTACGGGGTGAAGAATTTTTACGGCAGTGGTGGGGCTTACTTCTGTGTAAGCGCAAATCGGCATTGCTTTTTTGATCTGAATTCAGCCGGTCAAGCATAGAATGATAACATCATATGGGTGAAGGGTAATTGCGTTCAGAGAGATGACGAAGAACCTCTGGATCTTCAGTTTAGAACTGTAAAACAAAGTATGTACTGCTATGTATAGATAATATATTGATATATTTGAGCTGATAAATGTTGTTGATAATAAAATGATGTTTGGCATTGCAGGTGGGAAATCCCACGTCGAGAGGAAATAGTCATTGTTGGACAAAGTTTCTGAGGAGGAGGATGAGCTTAAATTTGTATTGGAAGGACTAGGCCTTTGCAGAAAGATGAGAGTTGATAGGAGTTTGAGCTCAAATTTGTATTGGCTCAGTCAACCAGAATGATGGCGGGTGCTAATAAAGGGAAAAAGAGATAAACTGGTGGGGAAGGTGGAACCCACTCGCCCAAGAGCTATGGAAAAGAAAGCTCGGTTTAGCCTGAAACCAACATGTCGAGTAAAATAGCTTAAAAATTTCAGAAAAAAATGGATGTTAAAGAATATGGCGGCCCCTGGTACCACTAAAAGTGGCGAATCTACTAAAGAAAAAAGGAGAAGGGTCGAACTTCCAAAGAACTCTTGAGAGAATTTCATCGAAGAGTGACCTGTTACTCTCAACAACCTCAAAAAGGTAGAAGAAAGGGCCATGCTGGTGGCCCTTCACAGGAAGGAAGATACGAGCAAGATGGTAAGTGTATATTGATTATATGAAATATATATATCGTATGCCGAGCAGATGCTGAGGTCGATGTATATTATGCAGGTTACTCAGTTAGTGAAGGGGTTCTGGCTTGGAGTGAAAGAAGATAAATCTGAGTTAAAGAAGATAAAGATCGAGCATGAGAAAAAGTTAGCTCGAGCGAAAGATGATGCTGCTAAAGATACAAAGCTCCTGGAGGCTCTGAAGGTCTCTCACGCCGTAGCAATTGGGCAGCTACAGGTAGACCGAAAGTTAAGCTAGATGAGATGGCAGAGGAGTGCGACCGGCTGGTGTAGTTGCCTACTCGCAACCTTTTACCCCAGTCAAACATACAAAGGCTACTGCGAAGCCTACTCGAAATTCTCGAAACCCATCCAATCCTTAAAAAAGCCTTCCAAAGATTATCCGAAGACGAAGCCCCGACTGTGAACAAGCCTCAAAAAAGAACTCCACTTCAACATTAAAAACACTTCGACCATATCCATACATGGTCGAAGTATGTGACAAGAGACAGCCAGCTCACTAGATAGGACGGCGGAGTTGTTGGTCCTTGCAGCTACATTAATAGAGCATGGTGGCTGACTGAACATTTCCGGATTCAACACCAACTCTGGGATATCCGCTCGATATCCGGGTGGTACACTTGCAATCTGACCTAACCTTGGTGACTCTGCTCATCCTATGTTCTATAAATAGGAAAGAAAGGAAACCAAAGAGGGGTTAGAAAATCCCTCCCCAGCCCCCATAAAGTTTACCTTCAATCACCTTGTAAAAAAAAGTACTCGAACCTTCGACTACTTGATAGAAATAAAAATACTCTTAAAAATCCACATCAGAGGTCGTGGGGGGTCACATTCCAGTCCTCGACGCAAGTATATTGTCTATCGATTATTCGCATTCTAGGCTATATACTTGAGTCCCTTTGTTTGAAGATTAAACCCCGTGATGCAAGAGCCGACTTCCCCTCCGCAAGAAGTTAGGCCCCTTCATTTGGCGTCGTCTGAGCTTCCCACCATTCCTATCTCCCTTTCATATTTCCCTCCCTTTGTTCTTCAACAGATTATTCAAAATCGCACCCACCCTCCATTCCAGTTCAACCTACCCTGGCAACTCCGGTGACGGAGTGGCCGCCCAAATAGCCTTACTTTCACAACAATTCTCTCAAGCCAAGGAGCGCCACCATGCACAACTTTACCAGGAACCTGAAAAGCACCGGCTAGAATTTTATGCCGAACGGAATCGTCCCCTGGACAATGCTGAAAGATAAAATCGGGCGATTGACGAGTTACGTAGCACCGTCCGAGAGTTATAGAGACTACAGCCTTTGGAAGCAGCTCAACCATCACAAGCTCCAGACACGTTGCGCGTGTCTGGCCGCCCACGTCTGGGACCCCAACAAAATTCCAAGGCACCCCCAGTCAATATCGGTGCCGAGTGTGCTCCCCATACTATTCCCTCTACTGGCTTCATCCATCTCGGCATCCACCCCTCAAAAAATACCTCTGATTCTACCCTTCGCACTTCCAGAAATCCCATATGCTGCCCCACCCAAAATTGTCTCGGGGAACGCAGTGTAAAAAGCATACTACACACTCGATCTCATCACCCTCAAACCTTTCGATCACCCCCCCACCCTGCCTATGTTGTACAGCAGGACTTTGACCAAAAAATACAACCTGCTGTTCGCGTCAGCGCGAGCCGAACTCCCAACTCCCAACTCCAGGAGTTGACTGAAATACCCACTTTACCCCAAACTTCTCGCTATCGAGATACCCCCCCAATTTATGTGCTCCCAAACTCAGCAAATACTGCAGCGCAAAACCTTATTCGCACATTCTCGAATTTCAAAATACTTCGAGCCTCTATTCCACAGCCGAGTACTTGCTATGTTTCCTTTTCCCACAAGTCTTACTAACAACCCCCTTCGATTGTATCACAATCTCTCTAATGGCTTAATCCGGAGCTTCGGGCAACTTTCACAGCTTTTCATCACCCAGTTTGCCTTCAATAAAGACAGAGAAGTCAAAGTCGATGTCCTGTTCAATTTTAGAAAATCTAGCAGTAAAATACCCGAAGCCTTCACCAAGAGGTTTCTCGATGAATCACAGAAAGTTGAGAACCTTGACTGTGCGAATGTTGTGCTCGCTCTAATGCCTTACCAGATCACAGCCGTATGAAAGAGTACCTGGTCCTCCACATACCTTGAACCCTAGAGAAGATGTTCTCAAAGATCAATGGTTATATCGACCTTGAGCACTTCCACGAATACCGCAAACAGGTCAAACCTTCGAACACTACCATCAATAAACCTCGACAAAACCCACCTTCTACTCCAACACCCTTGATCGCTCCGGTCTCAGAGGAGACTGAGAGCCGCAAATGCCCTCGCAACGACAACAATGCCAAAGAACGCAGAAAGAGCCCAAAACCGGTCTTACCTATACTTACTGTCTCTCTCAACACACTTCAACCACATATACAGGCAGACCCAATCTGGTATATCCCTTTCCCTATTGAAGTCAAACTAGGTGAACCTTACTTCGCTAATCACAAATGTAACTGTCACCATACTAACAAATGGCTTGCCTTGCAGCACTCCCTCGAAATCATCCTCAAGGCAGGTAGTCTACATCAGCATATTGCCGACATCCCCAGTTACCTTGGCGGGTCATACCTCAAACCTCAACACACCCCTGTTGCCAACCAGGCTAAGGTGCATATCTACCAAATATACTTTATCGAAGTCAATAGCATAGACAGTGGCGGTTCCAAAAGTAAACGCAAGTGTGTCGAAGAATGTTACAAACTCAGCTACCAGGAGAAGCTACCCACTTTTCTGCCAGGATCATGTCTCTCCCCTCAACCCGAAGGCATCTCTTTCATCGAATATGACACATCCTATGTTCGTTTTCTCCATTTCGTTCCATTAGTCATCATGATTACGATCGAAAACCTTGTTCTCCGCATAATGCTCATTGAAATAGGAAGCGCAGCTGATGTCCTTTTCCTTCAAACTGTCCAGGCCATGAAGAAAACCGACCTCATAACCGTTACCAACGTTGAATTGAAAGGATTCAATGGGGCCACTGAAGTTTCTGCTGGTCGAATCAGCCTCCCAGTTACTACCGGCCCAGTCACACTTCAAACCAGTTTTCTTGTCATCGACAAAAAGTTGGAATACCTCGGCATCCTTGGACACGACTGGCTCTGTGCCATGCGTGCCATACCTTCGACATATCATCAAACCCCTCATTTTACTACCCCCGAGGGTACTTAGAATTTAAAAGGCTCTCAACGCCACGCCCATTCTTGCGAGCACCCGGAGATCGATCAGACCCAGAGACACTTCAGCCACCCATATCAATCTATGTCTCTCTCTTTCCCTATGCCTCCGATAGATACCACCCCTCCCATCAAACCCACTGTTTATATCAAACTCGACGGTCCTGGTCAAGGTACATTCATTTGAACATTTTTAGATGAGGTAGAACACCACGAGCTCTCAGATTTCCTTCGACCGAACAAAGACGTCTTTGCATGGATGATCCAGGAGATGCCCGGTGTCAACCCAAGTTTGGGATGCCACCACCTCGATCTCATTCCCCATTCTATAGCAGTTAAACAAAAAAGGCATACCTTGGCACCATACCTTCGAGAAGCAGTAAACCTTGAAGCAGACAAGCTTATAGCCGTGGGTTTCATCAGAGAAGTGAAGTATGTTGAGTGGATATCAAGCATTATTGCAGTTCCTAAATAGAATGGCAAGATCATAATCTGTGTTGACTTCACAGACCTCGACAAACATACACCAAAGGATAGTTTTACCCTCGAGGTCATCTCAATCCTCCTCGATGCTACTGCTGGATATGAACGTTTGTCTATGATGGATGCGGCTTCTGGTTACAATCAGGTACCCCTTCTCCCCAAGGATCAACTTAAAACTTCTTTCATTACTGATCAAGGCCTCTACTATTTTAACGTCATGCCTTTTGGCCTTAAAAATGTGGGAGCCACTTACCAATGCCTTGTCACCACCATGTTAAGACCCTTGCTTGGCAAGTCGGTCGAGGTTTACTTCAACGACATGTTATGCAAGAGCCTCCAAAAATAGACCCATATCCAGGGCCTCACCGAAGTCTTTTCAATACTTCAAACATACAACATGAAACCCAACCCAGATAAATACCAATTTGGTGTTTTGTCTGGCAAATTTTTATGCCATCTTATCAGTAAATGAGGTATCAAGATCGGCCCCACGCATATTCAATGTCTCATCGACATGCCTTCGCCCAGAACCAAAAAAGATGTCCGATAGATGACTGGTAAGATAGCAGTCCTTCACCGTTTTGCTTCCAAATCCTCAGGCCATTGTGTTTGGCTCCTTTCCCTATTACGCGACCAAGGCATCCACAAAGCCAAAAAGTAAAACAACCCTGAGATTAACTGGATACCCGACTGTGAGCAGGCCTTCCTCTAACTCAAAACTTATCTTTGTCGACCCCCCATTATTAGCACCCCTATCAAAGGTGAAACACACTATTTATGCGTCGCTGTTACAGACATCTCAATCTGTTCAGTGCCTATTTGACTCGATTCAAATGTCTAAAAGCCTGCATATTTTATAAGCAAAATTCAAACACCCGCAGAAACTCGATATTCGAAACTTGGGCATTTGCTCCTCACCCTTGTCTATTCAGCCCATATACTCAAGCCATATTTTCAAGCTCACCCCATCCGTGTTATAATAAGCTACCCCCTTAGAGAAGTACTCAGCAAAAAAGAGAAATTTAGACAAGTACAATAGTGGTTCGTGTATCTTGGTGATCATGACATTACATTCAAGAAGCAGATATCCCAGAAAGGTCAAGCAGTTACTGATTTCCTCGCTGACTTCCTGGTCAAAGATGTTGATTGGGAGGAAATGAAGATGACGTAACAGACGACCAACACAAAGTAATAGATCCATGGAACCACAATACTGGATAGCGTTTATTCATAGATAGATCCGCTGAGCCTAACGGTTCAAGGATCGGTATAGTCTTGGTTACACCTACAAATGATTGCATAGATATGGTAGTCAAGCTCATCTTCGAATCCTCCAACAATGAAGCCAAGTATGAAGTGCTGATCCATGACCTCGACCTTTCCCTCGAACTTGGCATTCCTAAACTCATAATTTTCACAGATTCCCAACTTGTTCAGAGACATTACGCCGGTGAAAACAAAGCTAACAGTTGCATGGCTGAATATGTTACTCTCATTCGACAGCGCATGGACCGTTTTCCCAAAGAATCTTTCATCACTCATTACCCTCGAGGAGAAAACCGACAAGCGGATGCCCTCCCCTGCATAGCAGCTATGTTAGGCCAATCAGAATCCCAAGCCCTCCACATCAAAGTACTCGAATGCCTATGTATCGACCAGATGGAAATCAATACCATCAATACTGGGGGTGAAAGTCTCAATCCAGACGACTGGTGAGCACCATTCCTCCATTACTTAATGCAACCCGCCCAGATGTTCCCAAGGCCAAACAATCATTGTTAAAGAATTACCGCAGATACACTATCCACAAACATGAGTTGCATCGCAAATCCCCAAATGGCATCCTCCTTCAATGCATTTCTCAAGCTGAAGCTTTTACAATTTTAGCCAAGCTCCATCAAGGCACCTACGGTACTCATACTGCTGGTCGCTCTATGGCACTTCGAACCATCTCTCAAGGCTAATTCTAGCCGAATATGAAAAAATAAGCCGAAGAGTACACCAAATATTGTGACAAATGCCAACGTCATGCTCACAACATCTACAGTCCCTCGTAAGACCTCCATTTCAGCCAAGTTTCCTGGCCATTCAAAAGATGGGCTATTTTACCAAATGGGTTGAAGCCGAGAGAACATCCTTGTTACAGCAGATTATTTTACCAAATGGGCTGAAGCCGTGCCTTTATGCCGAAACAGAGAAGAAGAAGTTATCAAATTCCTATGGGAAAACATCATCACACGTTTTAGATCCCCTTATATGATTTGATGCGACAATGGTCCCAGTTCGTCCGTAACAAAGTCAAAAATTTTCTCAAGAAACATAACATCATCCTCTCCACCTAAATACTTACTATCCCCAGGGAAGCGGTCAAGTCGAAGCAATCAATAAAATCATTATGGACAGTCTCAAGAAAAGAGCCGATGCAAAGAACAACCGATGGGTTCAGGAGTTACAGCATATACTTTGGGCTTATCGAACAAAACCAAGAAAATCAACAGGCTGCACTCCTTTTCTTCTAGCCTATGGTACTGAAGTAGTGCTCCCCACTCAATTTGATGTACCCTCGCGAGATCCCATCCTCCCAGACGAAGACAATGAGTTTGAACTCGGATGTAACATGTTATAGATCGGTGAAACTAGAGACCGAGCCATCGCCAACCTTGGTCGTTACCATACATCACTTCAGAAGTCATACAATAAGAGAGTTTGTCAACGAAGTTTCGACATTAGAGATCTAGTACTTTGACGGGTCACTCAATCTTCGAAGGCTCAAAATGCTTGAAAGCAAGCCAAATCCTGGGAAGGACCTTATGTCATGTACGGCAAAACCGATAAGGGTTCATACTATCTAATGACAGAATACGAAGAGCTCTACCGAATCTTTGGAACACAATGCAGCTGGTGCCATACAATAGGCCATGACCACCACCTTGTGCAACTGATGTAAATATAGAATAATCAATAAATCGTTTTTCCACCCTTACTTTGTCTCCTATTTTCAGTAAATTTCTCGGTTCCCTCTAAGTATCATGTCAACCCTTCAACCCAACTCATACTTGGGGGCGACCTTGAGATTTTTCAAACTTCAAATTTCGAGCAAACTCAAGGGGCAAGGATGGTCAAAAGACTGGACCCTCGAGAATGCATTTGGGATGAACAGTTATGCTTTGCTATGGCTTAGGCCTTCGAGATCCAGTCAATTCCATGGTTCCCTTTAAGTATCATATCAACCGTTCAAACCGACTAATACTTGGGGGTGACCTTTAGATTTTTCAAACCCCCAATTTCGAGCAAACTCGATAGGCAAGGATTGTTGAAAGACTAGACCCTCTGGAATGAATTGGGGGCTAACAGTTATGCTTCGTTATGGCTTAGGCCTTCGAACTCCAGTCGATTTCTGGGTTCCCACTAAGTATCATGTCAACCCTCGACCCGACTAATACTTGGGGGTGGCCTTGAAATTTTCAAGCTTCCAACTTTCGAGCAAACTCGAGGGGCACAGATGGTCGAAAGACTGGACCCTCAAGAATGCGCTGGTGGTGATCACGTCTTGCTTCGTTGTGGCTTAAGCCTTTGAAGTTCAGTGAATTTATGGGTTTCTCCAAAGTGCCATGTCAGCCTCAGCCCGAATGATACTCGGGGGCGACCTTGAAAATTTTTAAACTCCCAACATTCGTGCAAACTCCAGGGGCACTAATGGTCGACCGACCGGACCCTCGGGAATGCGCTGGGGGCGACCACGTCTTACATCACTATGGCTTAGGTCTTCGATGTTCAGCAGATCCCTTAATTTTAGAAGTGGTATCACATCCATCTTGAAGCTCTCACTGGTTCGATCACTCTATAATAATTTGACAGATTCAGGTCATACAGACACTATTATGCAGGAATATCTACAACTTTACCATATGCAAGAAGTTTCAGAACATCATATATCAGAGACCAGCTTTAACAAAGCTCAATTCATATTAGTTCAAAATAATACATCAAATTCAGTTCATAATATACATCAAGTCAATCAAATCAAAGTTTAGACAAATCAGTTTCAACACAGCAGTTCAAATCAGTTCGTGCAAAAAACATTCCAAGACCAACCCCATAGAATAAAAAAGTTGATTCAAATATTACAACTCCACAGGAAATAAAAAAAAACTGGCATGGCACTCTAGTATAAAAACCTCAGACCGGTGTGGCTGCATCTTCCCCCCTAACAGGTACTCCTACACCGACGCTTTCGACACCTCCAATCGAGGGTCTCGAAGTTGTACCATTTCCGATCACATTAATCAAAGCCTCAACACAATTACCTTCGTTGACAAATGTTTCTATGTCACCACCAGCACCTCCAACAACAACTTCTACCCCTCTCTCCTTGACCTGCAAAGAATCCTCAGCAACAGGTTCTTCGACAACTGGAAGGCGCTCTAAAGTGTCAGGATCAAAGCCCATATCCTCAGTGAACTCCTTTGGTCTGACAACAACAGCGCATTCATGATCAAACTGTACCATATAACGCACCTTCTGGTCTTCTTTCTCTTTATCCTTCGTAGCAATCGTTGACTTCAACACCAACTCATGATTAAACCGTTGACCCTTCATTCTCTTCTCGACTGCATCATTGATAGCCTCCAGATCCTGCTTCAACTTATTATTAGCAGATACAACCGACGATTTAGTTCCTCGAGTAAGCTCCAAACTTTCATGCACCTCCCGTAACCTTCTCTTTCCTACCTTCGGTACCTCGCTGTATGATTAGGCCCAAGCATCCGTCTGCTAGAGTACTCGAACCATCAACATTACTCGAAGCATAATAGCAGTTAAGAAAATCTCAGAATCCCATTAACAATAATAGACAGTTACATGATACATAGTTTTCTTCATCGGCTTTGAAGCTTTATCAGGGTCAGCGTCGCAGAGTTCGGCCATCGAAGCAAAGTTAGCTAGAGCCTTATCTTGTCACTCAGCATCCATCATCTCTTCGTTCTTATTCTCCGCATTATCATCCCTCAGTATCCTGCACCTCTTGCTCCGAACAACCTTCATCTGTTGTACCCTCGGAGCCTCGGGAACGATCCTACCTTTCTTTTCTCAGGCTTTGTTGGTACCTACCTTGACTTCAGTCACGAAGCATCACTAGCCACTTCTGGTACCGGCGCTGCTTGCTTCGAAGCCCTTTTCTCCTTCAGAACATACTAAACAGTCCGTGCCAAATCATCTTCCCCAATTTCTTCAGATACTTTCGAACCACGTTCACCCTTCCTCATTTTTGATGGCTTAGGCGTAACGGGTACGTTTCGAAGCAAGGAATCTGTCTTCTTTTTTCTCATCATCTTGATACCTAGACTCGTGAATACAGAATTAACCCACTCCTCATCTGAATTAAGTGCAACATCAATTTAATCCCTTGGATTTTCCCAAGACCGGTTAGTCGGACCTACAGAAAAGCAGAAGTGTAATCACAACCTATTCGAGCAACATATCAAAATAAAACCTTGGACAAAAAACTTACTCGGGTTATAGTCTTTATGATGCAATCTATAAGAGGCCTCCCCTTTGACATTCTCAATATTTTCCTATACCACAATTAAATCCTTATTCCAGCTTCGACCCGTCGAACACAGATCAAACAACCAGGGCTTCTCTGGGTGATACTGGATATGGTGCGTACCTACATTCTGATTTTCTTTCCTCAAATAAAATGATACAACGTCGTACCACTAAATTAAACCCTTCATCTGACTTCTAAATTTTATGTTCATGCCCTCTATTACCCTCATCATCTCGCAAAAATTTCCATTTATTTGAACCGGGGCAACCACCCAAAAATTCAATACCTCCTTCGCCAGCCTTCGGAGATGAAGTTGCATTCCCAAACAAATATGGCCTCTATATGCTATTATACCCTTCCGCAGGCTCGACTTGAAAGTCCACTCCACTCCTGCTACATGTAATGTTACCCCCACCTTCGATAGCTCTAACTGGGCAGCAAGTCGATCCAGTCTCTTTTTATCCCTCGCCGAGATAGAGCCCTCGAACTTATCAGACTCAGTCAAATCCCCACAATCATCACTCTATTCCCCCCTTCCCCTCTCACCGCCCGAAGGCCCAGCAGTACCCTTGTTTCTCTCCCCTCCCCCTATGTCTTCCTCCTTACTATCCTCAGTCGCCACCGTCTTACGACGTCTGGTAATCGGAACCCCACCCGCCGAGACTACCATGGCTAAAGGGGCATCAGTTACAACATCTAATACTTCTAAGTCGCTACTCTCATCCATTGGAGCACAAGCAGATATACTAGCCTCGAGTTCTTCAATTTCCTCATCTATCAACCTCTATCTCGTATCTCGACGGGTATGCATCTTATCGACGGGTATGCATCTTCTCGAACCTTTTGCTCCTCACTTAAAGCCGTCCAGTCAAGTCCCAACATCAAATCATACTTTTTCCATAAAATGAGCAAAAATCCTGATTATATGCCTGGCATACTGCCCCAGGAGTACGAACCATTCTGACAGACTAGCTTTCTGAGATGTCTGTCCGTCTAGTCAAATCTAACAAAACCTTTGACATACTGACTTTTTCCCACACGAGTAATTGACTATATCGTGTCTCGATCATTCATTCGCAGATAACCCCACATTCAATTTCTAGATATATCAAACATTCCATTTACCACACATTCGACAGACATTGACAGTTCAAAATTTTACTTATACAAAAATTAGAATCTTACTTCGATAGATTATGCTATTACTTTGATAGCTCAGAATATTACTTTGAGAATTCAAAATCTTATTTCGACAGATTATACAATTACTTTGACAGCTCAGAATATTACTTCGAGAAATCAGAATCTTTCTTCGACAGATTATACTGCTACTTCGACAGTTCAGAATTTCTACTTCGATATTTCAGACTTTTAGTAAGACAGTTCAAATTATTACTTATAAAGAGCCCAAAATCCTACTTCAACAGTTATTAAAAATCCTAATTTCATTCTGATAAACAAGACATCCAGCCACAAAATACAGACCTTACCAGCAAAAAAAAAACAAAAAACAAACCAACAGTAGACAAACCAAACACCAAATATTACGGTTGAATGAGACTCTAAGTATCCGCGGGATGCTCCTCCTCGACCACAGCCTCAGCACCGGCATCATCTTGGTCTATCATTTCCTTCGCAAACATCTCCAAGAGGGACAACCGGTAGCCGGGAAACGGTCCCATCATCTGTAATATTCCTCACCAATACGCGAAGGGCATGCCGGCCATAGGTGCCTCAGTTTCTGCTTCAAAAAGATCTGGCATCTGAGCATCAATGTCTTGATCTATACCAAACCTCCGTTGTAACTCTAACGTCTTCTCCCATACTCGCCTGACTCTTACTACTGCCTGGTCCTCTTGCTCGGGTCATAAAACATTACTGTTGTTTTGAGAAGAAGAAGAAGCCATTATATTCAGAGATGAAAACAAAGTTGTATGCAATCCTTCCAGGAACACCCATTTTATAATGGAATTCAGATTCAATTAAACCCTCATTCATCAGAGTCGCATTCATTGCAGTCTTCAATTTTTTCACCTTGAAAACCCAACACTCAAGACTTTTACACTTCCTAGACATAACCGTTTCATCTGTATCCCCATTCAAACCATATTCCTGAGAACCTACAGTCAAACCATCGACCCCCTTTTCTACGCGAACTCTTTGTAACCGAACACCAACCCCTTTCACACTTCGTCTCACACCTGTTTCACAGAGTTTCAACTAATAAAGGGACAATTACCTTCGATAATACCATTATACTTCGAAGCCAATTTTTTGCCAACATTCGATGTGATATATTTTCTACCATGCCTATAAGGCTATTCGTCTACAATAACTACCAGAAACAAACACTCAAAATTGTAGCAAAACATTGTTTCCATTCCATTCCGCAAATTACAATAGCAGAAACAACAAATTTGAAAACCCAAATGTACAAAACCACATAAACTTTCAAAATGCAGTTCCACACGAAAGAAAAAAAAACCCATCATCACCACCTCAAGAAGCAGTAGCCCTATTTATAGACGGTCCAGTTCCACTCACTGGGCCTTGTTCCTCTATCTTCTCTTCTGCACAAACGAGGCACTCGGCCAAAGCCGACAGAGAGAGGTAGCATTTCTCTGCAGTCGTAAAGTTGTACTTCAGTTGCCACCAAAGGTAAGCATAAGACTCACCGATGATGAGTTCCCTAACTCCTACCACCACCAGGTCGGGCATATCCCAGTCCAGGTCATGCTGACCAAAGAACTTTAAGTACAACTCAGCAGTCTTCTGCCCTCTGCGACAATCTTGAGCGAATCTCATACTTTTCTGATAGTGCATTTTGGGCGTGGTATCCATAATTTTTTTCAAAATTTGCAGAAGAAAGAGAAGAGAATGAAGCAGAAGAAGAATTCATAGTATCCTTACCCCCATAACCCATAAGTATAGCCTCATCTCATTTATTACTCTCTAACCACCAACATTTCTTTATTAGACTCTATTATTACCTCCCTTGAAAGACCAACAGTCAACTATTTCACTTCTGACTATAAATAGTTTTCTCAGCAAATGCCTCTACACCTATTTTTGAGTCCTTGGCTGAGAGGGGGCGAATGTAGTAGCCTACTTGCAGCCTTCTACCCCGGCCAAACACTCGAAGGCTACTTCGATGCCTACATAAAAGTTTCAAAGCCCATCCAATCCTTAAACAAGATTTCCTAAGATTATCTAAAGATGAAGCCTCGGCTCTGAACAAGCCTCGAAGAAGAACTCCACTTCAACATTAAAAATAGTTTGACAATATCCGTACATGTTTAAAGTGTGATAAATAGACAGCCAGCTCACTAGACAGGGCGACAGAGTTGTTGGTCCTTGCAGCTACAGTGCCAGAGCATGGTGGCAGACCCTGCATTTCTGGCCTCAACACCAACTCCAGGATATCCGCTCGATATTCGGATTGTACACTTGTAATCTAACCTAACCTTGGTGACTTAGCTCATCCTATGTTCTATTAATAGGAGTGATGGGGAACCAAAGAGGGGTTAAAAAATCTTTCCCTAGCCCCCATACAGTTTATCTTCGATCACCCTCTAAAACCCATTACTCGAACCTTCGACCACTCGACAGAAATAAAAACACTCTTAAAAATCCACGTCAGAGGTCGTGAAGAGTCACATTCCTGGCCTCCACGCAAGTATATTGTTTATTGATTATTCGTATTCTAGGTTGTATACTTGAGTCCCTTTGTTTGAAGATTAGACCCCGTGGTGTAAGAGCCGACTTCCCCTCTGTTCAAAGTTAGTCCCCTACAGGTGGGGATCTACCTGATGTCGAAGGGTTACTCGAAGGAGGAGGTGGATTCCATTAAGGCGGACACCTACATTGAGGAGGGAAATGAAGATGAGATAGATGAAGTCACGGTGGGAGTTGTGGATGGGTTAGATTGTATCTCCCGTTAGACTGTTATTGATAATCAAGGGGACGACACCGATCACCTTGAGGGTGAGAATGAGAAGGTAGGGTAGGGAAATAAATTTGAATAAACATATTTGACATGAATCGTAAACTACTGGATTGTATATATTTAATAGACTCTTAGGCTGAGTATGTTCGTAACTCTTTTGTAGGCGCATAGAGAAATCACTCTCAGGATAAAAGACCTTGAGACTGAGCTTGCCCGGGAGAAAGAGATTTTGACATCCCTGTTGTCTTCGCAAGCGGAGCTGTAGGTTAGATCAAAAAAAGCCTTTTTGCTTATGCGCTATATTGACATAACTGTTAAGTAGTGTGAACAATCATAGACGAATAGGCATATATATAAAAAAATTAGACAGTTGCATATAGGAAATGTGTACCTGAGATACCAAAATACATGGCATGAAGTGTATCGCTGAGTAGGTACTTTGACCTTAAGTCTAAAAGTAGTCGTACACAGTAGATGTTAGAAATTAGATACCATGTAGAAATGAGTAGCATATATATGTGTGTTGGTGTGTGCTATGAGTCGAACTGTATATAATATATTTATATTATGCAGGTCGAATTGGAAGCAGTTTGTTCACACGAAGATGAAGCACTTCAATGTAACCGAGAATTTGTAGAGGAGTTGAATAGGATAAGAGGAGAAAATAAGGATAGAGAAGGCCAACACATAAAAGTACACTTCAAATATGTTGAGACAAACCAAGCAGTTGCTGACCTTACTTGTAAGCTCGAGGAGAAAGATGCCAAAATCAGGAAAGGGTCAAAAGAGCTTGCAGAGACGAAGAAACATGCCGTAAAGCTTCAGAGTCAGATTAACACTTTGATGTCAAAGAATAGGTTGATCAAAATGGCTCAGTATCGCATTCAGGCACTAGAAAGATTGGAAGGTCAACTTCGTGCTGATCTCCAAAATTGTAGAAGTGAGTTGGAACGACTGAAGCAGATACTGGTGTTAAAAGATAGCGGGCTGAAAGTAGCTTGAATGAATCTATTGGCCTCGGAGGCTATAGTAGAATACATGCATGTAGCCTTGCCTGCAAAGGATATGGAGTTTCGGGAGATGCAACGAAGATATAATTATCATAATGAGATAGTGGCTCGACTAAAGGCCGAACTGGCGCAAGCCAACACTCGTGCCAAGAAAGCAGAAGATGGAGGGCGTTCGAGGGTAGGTAAAAATGATGCTCAAATTCCTCCAGTTCTAGGGGTGTAGGAAGTTTATTAGGAAGAATTAGAGAGCTGGAAGGTGATATATTGAATATAGGGACATGTTCAGAGAGGCAATGCAAGCCTGGGGGAATGCCAGTAGAAGTTGGATGCTGCTCTTATCTAGGAGAAAGTCCTAGAAGGGAAATCCTGGCAAAAGAGATGTTGATGAAGAAGAATGATCACTTATTAAAGGATATTCTGATTAGGGAAAAGTTGGATGCATAAATCAAGAGACTCCGTACTCAGGTGGTGGACCAAGAGGCCAAGAACCTGGCTAAATCAGCTAAATATGTAAAAATATTGGAGGAGAATATAACTATTGATGCTCAGCTAGACATGAAGTTGATCCATCAGAAGAAATTGTACACAAATTTGGAGGCACGCCCCGAGAAGTTGAGATCAAAATTGGCAACGATGGTCGTTTCCAATGAATCAAGTTCAGAACTGTTAAAGTCGGCTGTTACATACTTTGTAGAGGAAGTAAAAAGACTTGAGTTTGAACGAGATATCTTGTTCAAAAATCTGTCGGATAAGGGATACGTTTGTGGAGTGAATATAGATCGGGGGAACTGTATATCTTTTATGGAAACCCATTTAGGCCCTCGACCTGCTGAGCTGATAGAGCAGGGCAAAGTTGTTGTAATCTGTGAATTGAGAGATCGACCTCTTGCTGAAGGGGAATGTGTTGTTGACACCTCATCAGCAGGAAATAATCCCTTGTAATATGACTTTGACCTAAAAAATAAATTGTATCTGTCGCAAACATATTAAAATAGATAAAAACTAGTATGACCTTTGCCTTATCTTGTGTCTGGTTGGGTCTTTGATATAGAACAAGTTTTTATACATGTTCCAATCGCAAAGGCGGGTTGAGCTAGTCGAATCGAGTGCCTTTGATTAAACTATAAGAATGTTGCAGACATATTATAAAAGATGAGGGCCAGTATTATCTTTTCCCTATCTTATGTCTGTTAGAGTCTTTGATATAAGGCAAGTTTCTACACTTGCCTCAATCGCATAGATTTAGTAGAGTCGGCCAAACCAAGTGTTATCCTTGATTTAGCTGGTATAATGACCCAAAAAAGTTAAAAAAGATGAAGACTAGTATGACCTTTGCCTTATCTCTTGTTTGGTAGAGTCTTTGTTATAAAAAAAAAATTTACACTTTCTTTGATCACAGAGATTTAGTAGAGTCTGTCAAACCAACTGTTATCCTTAATTTAACTTGTATAATGACCCAAACATGTTGAAAAAGATGAAAACTAGTATGACATTTGCCTTATCTCTTGTTTGGTAGAGTCTTTGATATAAAACAAGTTTCTACACTTGCTTTGATCGCAGAGATTTAATAGAGTCAGCCAAACTAAGTGTTATCCTTGAATTAACTGTTATTTGATCGATGGAAAGCTAATATTATCTATGCTTTGATCTATATAATGTGGTTAAATCTACGTAAGTAGAGAGATGCTGTGAAAAACATGGAAGTTTCATTGATAAGTTCATAATTTACATTGGATGGAGAAGAACATCTCACTTTTGAAATTGAAAAACAAAAACGAAAAATAGAAATGGAGTAGTAGGATGCTTACCGATAGTACCATCTCAGTCGCCTAGTATTCCAAGAATTTGAAATGGGGATTTCCTCTTCTGTCATGAGATGATATGATCTCAGGTCTGAGAGACCTGTGATAATGACCCTCCCAATTGTCATCTAATATTCTAGCGTGAGGCTTTTTGTGATGTTGAGGAATTTCTCTAAGGACTAGATCATAGATTTGGAAGGTACGTTTTCATACTCGGTTGTTGTATAATATGGCTAGCATATGATGATATCGACCTAGGTTAGCGATGGCGCGTTCCCTGGCTTCATCAATCATATTAAGGTTGTAAGCTAGTTTGAACTCGTTTTTTTCATCGGTCAGCTCATGATTTCAAACTGGGTGATGATATTCGGAAAGAATGATGGCCTTAGTTCCATAAGCAAGGAGGAATTGAGTGGATCATGTTGATGATCGTAGAGTGGTATGATATGCCCAAAGGATATGAGGTAGTTCACAAACCCAATTCCCTTTTTAATTTTAGTAAAGCAATTTTTTGAGTCCAACAACGGTGATTTTGTTGGTGATTTCAACTTTTCTATTGTCTTGAGGATAGTAAGGATTGCATGGTGAGTGGATGATATTGTGTTGGTTGAGGAATGTGACAATCTTATCCCCAACAAGTTGGGGCCCATTATCAATACAAATCAGGTAGGGGTACCCATACCGAGTGATGATGTGTTCCAAGATAATGAAGATGACCTCTTCTTCTCTGTTTCAACATTGAGGAACTGCTCCTACCCATTTTATAAAATAATCAGTAGCTATGAGGAGGTGACGGTGATTACATGAAGAGTTAGGGAATTCACCGACGAGATCAAGTACCCATCTTTCGAATGGCCAGAATTCCTTGCTTGCATGGAGCTCGAGCGTAGGGGCACATATTAAGTGTCCATGTCGTTGGCAGGTGTCACATCTGCGTGAGTACTCCTCAGCTTGCTTGCGTATGCCTCGCCTGAATACTCCTTGTGTTATTGCTTTGTTTGCTAGTGATCGACCTACGGCATGAGAGCCACAAGTCCATTCATGTAATTCGCGGAACATTTCCTTTGCTTTTGATTTGGAGAGGCACTTGAGATAAGGCCCTATTACGGAAAGTCAGTATTGCATACCATTATGTTTTTTTTAGCACTTTAAGTTGTTGATCAACTGTCGGTGCTCTTTAGAATCCTCTGAAAGTGGTCCATTGTAACTATTGTTGATGCCAAGGTAGGCTAAGAAAGGCTTTCGCCAATCGTCATCTTCCCCTTTATCTCCCCTAGTGTTGATCGTACATACTGAAATGCGATCAATGCTAAGGGCAGAAATGATTTTGATTTGGATATATTGAGCTTCTCTACCCAAGACCTCGGCCAGATATGCCAAGGAGTTGGCATGTCTATTTTTACCCCGAGTAAGATAATCAGGAGTTGCTATCGCAAACTTGTTCTTCCAATCTGCAATGAGGGCTGCGTATTCTTTCATCTTCACATTCTTCTTATATTGCTCAGAGTAGTGGTGGAAGATAAGTAGTGAATCTGTATAAACTGAGAGGTCGGAGACTTCAAGCTCAAGAGCGAGATCGAGTCCATGAATGAGAGCTTTGTATTCGGCGACTTTATTTGAGGCCTCAAAATCCAGGTGGATCGATTTCTTAATTTTGTCATTGGAAGGCATAATTAATACCAATCCGATTCCTGGCCCTGCGGGTCCTGCTGATCAATCCGTGAGAAGTCTCTACCCTTTCGTCACAATCTATTTAGCTCGTTCATCAATGGGCTTGGGGGGTGGATCCTCTAGAGTTTCTTCTGTAAAGTCAGGATCATGTTCTTCCCACTCGAGATCTTCCACTCAAAAATCTGTGAGAAAGTCAGTAACCGCCTGACCCTTTTTGGATTGACGTTGCTAGAATTTGATATCATGTTCTCCCAAACTGACAGATCATTGCTGCACTCTTCTTAATTTTTTTTTCTTTGATATAATTTCTCAAAGTAGGCAGTTTTCCATGAATTTGACTGAGTGAGCTTGGAAGTAGTGCTTAAGTTTCTGTGAAGTGTAGACAAGAGTGAGAAGAAGTTTCTCAAATTTAGAATACCTCATTTCTGCTGGAGTGAGGGTTTTGCTAATGAAGTTGATGGGTTTCTCAATTTTCCCTTCAAGGCGGATGAGAACCGAGCTGAGTGAAGTATCAGTGACTCCTTGCTAGATAATCAGTTCCACATTATCTACTGGGGTGCTCATTATGGGAGACCTCCCTAAGTAGGTTTTGAGATCCTGAAAAGCTGTATCGCATTCTGGTATCCATATGACCTCTGTATTTGGCTGAACCATTCCTCGTTTGGTATAACTGCGAAGTAACAAGAATGACCAACGACAGCGGTCTAAAAATTTAGACACAAAATGGTTGATAGCGGCAATCTTGCTGACAAGTTTCTGAATGTCTTTTGATGTACGTGAAGAAGGCATGTTGAGGAGAGCCAGAATCTGATATGGATCGGCCTCAATCCCCTTCATACTGATGAGGTGACCTAAAAATTAGCCAAAATGGACCCCGAATTGACATTTATCAGGGTTGAGATGCATTTTGTAAGACCGAAGGATGTTGAATATAGTGTTGAGATCTGAGATGTAATTAGCTGGTTATACGCTCTTGCATAAGAGATTGTCGATGTAGACTTCAACGACTTTCACTAGATGTGCTTTGAACATAGTAGTCATCATCCTTTGATATGTGGTACCTGCATTTCTATGTTCGAAGAGCATGACTTTGAAGCAATAAAGACCTCTCTCAGTGATAAAATTATCTTTTTTGATCTTCTTCCAAAAACAGAATCTGATTGTACCCTAAAGTAGCATCCATCATAGATAGGAGATCAAGGCCTACTATAAAATTGAGGATCTGATGTATGTTGGTAAGAGGAAAACTGTCCATGGCGTATGTTTGTTCAGATCGGTGAAATCGACACAAACTCGGACTTTTCCGTTCTTTTGTAGTACTGCGACAATATTTGATATCTAGTCTGGATATTTGGCTTCTCGAATGAATTCCACTTTGATTAATTTCTCGATCTCGGTGCTAACTTCATCTCAAAGACGAGGTGACAGTCGCTGCTACTTCTATTTGACTGTTGTGGCATGCCTTGGCCGGATCGACCCCAGGTATTTCTTCGAAAGACCATACCAAGACGTCCCGATTGAGTTGCAAAAACTGAATAAGAGCATCTTTTTCATGCTAAACCTGCCTAGAACAAATAAAAGTACCTTGCCCTGGTCCATCAGGGTTGATATATTCTGCGGGATCCTCCGTAGAAGTTTGATCGTTGAGGTGATCAGTTTCTTGTAATTGCTATGCAGCAATTCTGTTAGAAGTATCTAAGATAGCAGAGGCAGTATTTTCACAAGCCCGAGAAAGCTTTTGACTACCTCTGATCTCATAAATACCATTGTCGTGTTTGAATCGGAGTGGCAGATGATAAGTGGAAGCAATTTCTTCAATGTTGTGAATCTTGCAGTGGCCTATAATCCTGATATAACGAGATTTGCTGCTGATGACATAGAAGACAACGTCAATGGTGGTGGGTCCTGTACTAATAGGTAAGATGATCTTGCCTACTCATTCATCTCTGGAACCATTAAACCCACTGATATCGCTATCGCTCTGAATAACTTGGTTGGCCAAATCCATTTGGTCGATAGTGCTCTGAAAAAGAATCTCAATACCGCTTCCAGTATCAATCATTATTGTGTGATGACAAAATTCTTCATTTTTAGCATTATTACTAATGTATCATGATGTGGAAATTTGACATGGCGTGTATCGCAATTTCAAATGAAATTCCAAGCCGGCAATTGCTCGACTCAGGGTGAAGTTTGGCTTCTTTATCATGTGGTGTAAAATCGCAGCATTTTGAAAATCTTTTGCGCTTAGATCTGTTTGAACTGGTGATCTAGTTGAATTCGATCATGTTGTTGTGGTGCATATAGTAGAGATGCTTCTCCTCAGTTTGATTATTGACTTGAATAACTTCAAGCTGCTTTTTATAGCTGTCATTTTTATACGATTTCAAGTCCACTATATATTCGAGCATCCGGCCCTCTTTAAAAATGTATTCTAGCAACATTTGTAAAGCAAAGAAATTGTCAGTTGAATGATGGTTTACCTTATGATGATGGAAGTACGGTTGATTATTGACTGGTTTCAGCAGCTGGGAGATGTGGTAGAGGATGGGTTTATTTGGCAGACCACCTTTCCTATGATAACTAGTGTTGCCCTTGGTGTGCTTCTTATCTCCCTGTTCCTCTTTTGGTTTAGCGTTTTGATCTGCTGATAGACCTTTGGTGGAGAGGACAAATTTAGTAGATTTTTGTCACTTAGACATCATCCTTTCCAGGTCAACAAAACTATTGACCTTGGTGATCATATCCTCTAAGGTCGCAGGCTTGTTAAGAAAAAGATACTCCTTGGCCTTACAATCGAGCTGGAGCACGTTGGTGAAAGCAGTAACGAATGTCTTCTGATCGAGATTATCCACTTTCTGCACAAGCACCAAGATGTTCTTCACAAAAGCCTCAAGTTTTTCTGTGTGTGACTGTTTTAGACTGATTAGAGAATGAAAATTCACTTCTTTGTCCCTGTTGTGAGCATACATCTTGATGAACTGTTTATGCAGCTGCTCTAACGTATATATGGAATCCTCAAGGAGCGAATGAAACCATTGTAGTGGTTCCTCCTGCAGACTGGTAGTGAATAGAAGGTAAAGGATATGGTTGAGATTAGAATATAATCCCCAATGAATTACGGTACTGTTGAATATGTTCCCTCAGGTCAGTATCTTTGTATTTTTGAATTTTTGGAATATGGAAACTTTTTGGTATTTCTGCACCAAATAGTTCTTTGGAAATCGGACTTCCTTGTAACCTGGTGATGTCGCCGGTAGTACCAAAAACTTGTGCTTCGATCAACTCCTTAATCCGTTGGTCCATATGTTCTTTCATGACATAATGACGTGCTGGCGGAATCATTGTACGGGCTGGTATTGGATGATGAGTACCAATACCTCCACTCACACGATGTTGTGATGGAATTTATTGCTGAGGTCGATGTTCATCCTCCTGACGGACAAATATTTGATGACCTCGGGGCATCTTCATGCGAAGGAATCTACATGTTGAAGATTCTTGGAAATAACTCCTGGAGTCCCCAACCTTTCACTTGTAGAAATACGGGAGTCTCCGACAATTGATCGTGGGCTCCCGTTGGAGGAGCCTGCTAAGTATTTTGCAGAGCCACGAGAGCAGTCTGTATTGCTGTTAATTGGTCTTCATGTTATTTGAGCGTTGTCAAACAAGCTTGTCTTTCTGTATCGAGCTCTTTCGCACAGAGCTCCCGATTCTTAGTTAACTAAAGTTTGAGCTCAACGGTTTACTCAATTTTAGCAACAAAATTTGCCCGTAACTCTGTAAGCTATCCCGGCCCCATTGACACCTCGAGCTGGACACCTGTAGCTGGTCGTCTAGAGGTAACCATAATTGAAAATCGTAGTGAAAGACTACCTTAGGATATCGTCGAAATGCAATCTTTCCCACAGGCCCCATGGTCCGACCGGAAGTCAACACCTCGTTATCAGGTAAACAATCCATATCAACATCAATTTCTACAGGCAAAGTTTTGACCTACACAATTGTCTCTCGCGCTCGACCTTTATACAAGTTCAGGTATCTGCCATTACTTCGTATAAATCGATCATATAGGTTCAACATATATCTTTAATATATTTTGAGTATATACACAAATACTGATATTACAATAAATAGTTGATGTTAAGATTTACTTTAAAAAGCGAATATAATTTGCACAAACACATATATACCCCATACGTCTCTACTAACCTTCAGAATCCAAATGGGAATCCACAGTGGCCCAAAGTCCTTCTCTCATGATGCCACTGTATAACCACCTCCGCTGTATAGCCATACATCTCTACTAAATTTTAAGTCCTCTAAAATTTTTAGGTGCCTATCTTTCAGTGCTCTCCAAATTTTCAGAAGTTGAAAAATGTTTGAATGATGAGAAAGAAACACTTTTTATCATTTCTCTCTCTAGCGGCTAGCAATTATTATGCCTCGCACGACCCGTCCTCAGTCTTGAAACTGAGGCGTCCTTTCCACTATCCATGTTAGACGTCTTGTATCTTTTTGAAAAATAGACTTTCCACCATTACCCCTCCCCTCATATTTTAACATATTCTTATCTCTTGTCTCCATATCTTTTTTTGACCTTCCCAAACACATGATGATTTATACTCCACGTTATCAGATTTCTCAGCTTTACATACAAAACAAAACTAGAAGCTTCTACATTTCCACAATTTTGTATCATACTTATAGTAAAAGTGACATCATTTTCAAAGCTAATAAATTTTTTAAAAATTATTCAAAATATTTACCATAACAGCTTTCAAAAATTATTCAAAAAATTATTCAAAAATTATTCAAAATATCCCATTGATTTAAATTATTATTTGTTCACATTCAACAAACTTATTTTTATTTATGATAAATGCATTATTACAACATCACATCCAATCACATCACCACTCAATCAGCCATCTTCAAATTCAATCTTGACCTCCACAATCAATCTAACCATTTATTCTCGTGCTGTAGGGTCCAACACCAGCACACAAAAGCATACCTCATAGAAATATTGGGCATACTCACGTTCCCTTCCCCTTTCATCTAATCCTTCGAGCTGACACTCCCTCACTGGTAACTAAGCATCATAGCCAAACACACCAAAAAATTTCTACAGCACTTCAGCTATCTTTATTACTCCACCGAACTCTATTAGATTGAATTTTTGCAGTGCTAAAATCTTTAAAAAAATTCCTCCAACATTTTCAACGAACACTACAAAATCTACTTACATCACAACGTAAATTCTCACACAGACTTCTTTCAGTTTGAGTAAATAGAAAAAATACATGGAATATTCGTACATTCTTCATAATCTTTAAGCCCGATTCCGATATACTCTATATCTACAACAACACAAGTGATCAAATGTCAAATTTTATTCATATCAACAACTATTAGACATATTTTTATAGATAACAAGTCTTTCAATAATCAAACTCAGGTATAATGCGGATACATAAATTTGTCCAATACAACCATCAGGTACTTTATAGATAACATCTTTCCAATGCTTTTTAAGTAACAGGTCATTCAATCATTCTGGAACTTCAAGTCCTTCGGTTCATCCCGCTTCAGTGATCTTTCACCCTGATTCAAAAAAGACATTAGATCCAATAGAGAGCTACCCCTGCATGAGTCTGGTCGAAGTCTAGTCGAACTTCAAATGGTAGCTATGCAAGCAGTTGACTCAGTCCTGGCCTCCACCCAACAAACTAAAGGTCTTCAGAGCGCAAAATAACGATGGAAATGTAAAAGCAGGAAATCAACGTTCGTCCCCTTTATCCACCACCATCGCCTCCTCCACCGAAACCTCCACCACTGAAGACGGGGTAGAGATAAAGAGGACCCAACCCCACAAAGTGATGGTGTTCTGAGTGCCAAAACATGATGGAAATGAGTTAGCAGACTCCCACTTCTCATCCTCCTCCTCCACTAACTGTACTACCTCTCTTATAACCACCACCACCAAAGAGTCAGTAGGGATGAAATGGGCCCAACCTTAGAATCTATGGCAATACAAGAGATCAGCATAACTACCCCGCAGTTATGCCTACCCTTGCATATGAAGCCCGAACATATTCCTCCGCCAGAATACGAAGACTAGCCCAACACTCCTCGCCTGTCAAGACGAGATCATAAAACCTCCACTTATAGTAAAATTCCTCCTTAGCATCAACCGCTTCATCTTATGGCATACCTTGATAAATCAGATGAGTAGAAGCAGGAATAGACAACTCAAGGGATTGGTCACCAAAGTACTTCAACTTCGACCTCGGCATTTCAGTCGCTATTCTCTCTTTAAGAGCCATCCTCTGAGCCTTCACCATTTAAGAAAGTTGCAAAATTTAGAAAATGTTACACAAGCAGGTATTGTTTCAAAGATTTGCTACAGGTACTATATATAACCTTATATTTATTGTGCAGGTACGTTTTCCCAAGCGTCATCATTTATTACCGATGTGACTATTCAATCGCAAGCATCATATACATTAGCATCCACATCATCATTTAATACCCATCACTTCCCAATATCGTATAACCTCAATCCTATCAATGCCATCATTACACTGTTTCGAATTTCAACGATTTAAACCAAATACCTGTTACACTCATATTCTTTCTCAACCAAATCCACCTGTAACTTCGGCTGTGAGGGGGTGATTGTAGGGACCAATCCCTCGATCTCACCTAAAACAACCTGTTACCAGTTTGAGTTACCCCCATCTCAGGCTCACTCATTATTTGACATAACTTCTCCAGTCTACATTTTAACCTACCCCACGAACTTGTGAAGAACGTTGGTCAAGCTTAAACCTAAAAACCTGAACAAGTTAAAGATACTTATCTCACACGAACGCGTCAGTTACACAGTCCACCGCCACTAACCACATTATTCAGAAAATGTGCTCCAGTACGATGAAGAGCTGCAAAGAAAGCCTATATAAAGAAGATGTTTCAGAAGAGACAGGAACCAGAAAAATTACTTAAGAAATTACTTGTCTAGGTTCTCAAACTATTCAAGCTTCTTAGTTACAAGATTCAGGCATTTCTAAACTTATAGATCACTTGTAATATGATACCTACTTCAATCACTAAATATACTTTTACAATAATCGTCCACTCAAAGTCGTGGTTTTTTACCTATCCAGAGGTTTTCTACGCTAAAATCTACCTGTGTGATTTTCAAATTTGTTATCTAAATATTATTACAGGTTTATTGGTGTGATAACAAATTTTAAGCCATTACAGGCTTACGGAATTTTGCCATCACAGTAGTAGAGGAGGGAGACAACCAGTAGAAGTCTGCTTCTGCATTTTCATCATGTTTTGGCACTCAGAAGACCATCAGTTTGTAGAGCTGGTTGCAGCACTGAGTCTACTGCTTACATAGTTTTTATTTAAAGTTCGACTATACTTCAACAAGAATCATGTGAGGGAATCTTTTTGTTGGTTCCAATTTTTGCTTTGTATTAAGGAGAAAGATCACTGAAGTAGGAAGAACTGGAGGAGTTGATATGTTATAGTGCCTGAATGACCTATTACTTTAAAAAGCAGTAAAAAACTTATTATCTGTAAAGTACCTAGAGTTGGGTGCGGGACAGATTAGATCTCTGTAATATACCTGAGATCTATTACTAAAATACTTGTTATCTGCAAAATCATATGTAATCTTATCGACATGAATAAAAATTTGTCATCTAATTACTTCTATTTATAAAATACCTAGTATACTCGAACTAAATCGTTTGAAAGATGTTTGAAATGAATTGAAGTTTATGAGTACCGTAAGTATTGTTATTCGAACTGAGACATATATGTGCAAAAATTTATGTGGTAATATAAGTATGATATGTCTACGTGTTGGAAATGTTGGAGATAAAAATGTAGGAAATCTGTAATGCAAAAATTTGAGCTAATAGATGTCGATAGAAGGATATATCTTTGCAAAATAGGCATGATAGGAAAAATAACATAAAGTATAAGTTCAAGGGAAGGGATAAGTTCAAATAGTCTACCTCAAGATTTTTTGGGTTTCTGTTACGAGATAATAGGTCAAAATCATGTTTTGATGGGAAAGTCGATTATAAACGTATAAATAAGAGTATAATTTATTTTTTAGAATATGAAGAAGGGATTGTGATGATGCAGACTTGATCTCAGAGAATTCGTCATGCCGCTGAAGAACGATTGGCCATAAAGATCACTAATGTGCATGAGAGGATTTTTGGATTATTTGGTTATGATGTTGAGTTACCAGTGAGGGAATGTCAGCTTGAAGGACTGGATATAAGGGGTAGGGAACTGGATTATGTTCGGTATTTTTATGAGGTATGCTTTCATAAATTAGTGTGGGATCCTGCAGATTGAGAAAAGATGGTTAAACTGATTACTGAGGTGGAGATCGAATTTGAAGATGGGATGATCGATGGATGTGATCTGATCGGGGTTGGTCGTCCAAGTTAGTAAGGCTGTTGGTAGATGTAATTAAATGTAAAGTGTTATCCTAAATAAATGTATGTGTTGCTGAATTTAATTGAAAAGTTAGAATTCAACTTGATCATCTATAGTTGCAAATACCGTTGAGACTGTTTTGACAAAAAAAAATTGAATAAGTTTGAAAATTTTGTTAGCTTTGAAAATAACGTCATTACTATTATAAGTATAAGGAACAAGAATAGAAAAAAAAAATAGGAGCTTCTAGTTTTTTTTTATGTAAAGCTGCTAAAATCTAATATCGTGGAGTGTGAGTCATCATGAGTGTGGGAAAGTCAGAAAAAGTTATGGAAACAGGAGATAAAATTAGATTAAAATAGGAGGGTAGGGTTAATGATGGAAAGATTGTTTTATTGAAACGGTATAAGACGTCTGACATGGATTGTAGAAAGGACACCTTGGTTCCAAAACAGAGGATGGGTCGTACGAGGTGTAATAACTGCCAGCCATTAGAGAGAGAAAGAATAAATAGTACCTCGTCTTCATCATTCGAATGGATTTATTGATAAGTATAAGATGTCTGACATGGATTATGCAAAGGACACCCCAGTTCCAAAATCGAGGACGTGTCGTATGAGGAGTAATAGCTGGTAGCCGTTAGAAAGAGAAAGAATAAATAGTACTTCATCTTCATCATTCAAATGTTTTTTAACTTCTAAAAATTTGGAGAGTACAGAGAGAGAAGCACGAATAAATTGTATAGGCTTTGGTAAGGATTTATCTGAGGGAAATTAACTATCGAAGAGGGTTGTAGGCACAAAATCATATAGGTGGCTATACAGTAGCATTCTAAGGGAAGGACTTGGCGCTACTATGGATTCTCATTCTGATATTGAAGGTTAGCAGAGACGTGTGTTGTGTTTAATTTTGCAAATCTTAATCCATTTTAAGCAAATCCTAAAAATTTACTATTTATAATAATTTATGATAAATGACATATAGATAGAATATTTGAAAGATATGTTGCATTTGAATTATCGATGCCTATAAAATAATTATAGATACCTGAACCTGTATGTAGGTCGAACGTGAGAGGTATTTGAGTAGGATCATACTTTGTCATAGAATTGTAGTTGAGATGGATAGTTCACCTATTATTGAGGTTTTGACCTCCGGTTGGGCAGTAGAGTCTGATAGTGAGGTTGAAGTAGGATTGGAGAAATTTCCAGATTTTCATGGTAAATTGGTAGCCTATCCCCATGGTTCAGATGTATTCAAAAAAATTTGTAAAGCCAAGGCTTCCGTAGGAGGAAAATGGGATAACTGTGTATTCTACGCAGGTAGGATGTTTAGGGGGTGTACTATAGCGACTGGGGAAGAGTATTTTTATTTTTTGGCCGACTTGGAGGCAGAGAAATGAGATTGGATTATAGATGAATCGATCTCGTTATAATATTTCAATGGGAGTATTCGGAGTGACTTTTCAGAGGGTTTTTTGTATTATTTGTCTTAATTAGAGTACGGGTTGAGTCTTCCCCTTGCCAATTTGGCGAAGGGGATTATCAATACTATTGGGGCATGTCCTGTACAATTGAATGGGAATATGTCGGGGGTGATAACTATTTGCGACCATCTAAATAAAAAATTTGATAATGAGGGAAAAGTAAGGATGATATCCTCTGTGGACGTATTACAGTTTTATAGGGTAAAAATTATCAAGCCAGTGGTGGGGCATTCTGTGCGAGTGCAACCTGGCGTCGCTTCTTCGATCTTAATTCAGCCGGTCGAGCCTGGAATGACAACGTAATATGGTTGAAGGGTAATTATCTTTATTGAGATGATGAAGAGCTTTTGGATCTTCTGTTTAGAACTGCAAAATAAAGTAAGTATAACAATGGATAAAGTATAATATTGATATGTATGAACTGATGATCTTTTGTTGGTAATAACAAATGTTGTACATTTAATCCCCATAGTCCAGAGTGGAGAGGAAAGTTTCATTATTGGACAAAGTTGTAGAGGAAGAGGTTGAGCTCGAGTTTGTGTTGGAAGGACTTGGCCTTGGCCTTAGTGGAAAGAAGAGGGTCGGGAGCAAGTTGAAAAAGGTTCAAAAATCTTAATCGACCAGGCTGATGGAAGGTGCTGACGATGGGAAGAAGAGAGGAACTAGTGAGGAAGGTCGAGCCAATATGGTCAAGTCCCCTAGAATAGATAGTTCGGCTTATCTGGAGTCTATTACGTCAAGAAATTAGCTCGAACATTTCCCAAAAAATAGATGTTAAAGCGCGCGTCGGCCTCTGGTACCACTAAAAGTGGTGAGGTCGACGGAAAAGGAAAAAGGAGAAGGATCGAACCATCAGAGATGTCGGAGGAAAATGTTACTGAAGAGTGACCTGTTGTCGAGGACGATCTCAAAGCAATGGAGAAAAGGGCCAGACTGGCAGCTCATCATGGAGAGGAGGATATGAGAAGGATGGTATGTCTTTATGTTTGATTATGTAAAAAATTAGTGTGTTTCGAACTCACCTTAAAGTCGATTTGTTTTGTGCATGTTACTCATTTGGTGAAGGGGATTTGGTTTGGAGTAGAAGAAGAAAAATATGAGCTGATGAAAGTTAAGGTTAAGCTTGAAAAGAAGGTAGCTCGAGCGAAAGCAGATGCTCTCAAGGAAGCAAAGAAGCTAGAGGCCCTGGAGGCTTCTTATGCAATGGCGATTGGTCATCTGCAGGCGGAAACTAAGGTGAATCTGGAAGAGGTGGAGGCAGAGCGGTAATGGTTGGGGCACTACCATATGTTGAAGGGATATTCTGAATAGGAGATCGATGCCATTAAGGCAGACACCTATGTCGAGGAGGGTGATGATGAAGAAGTGAAAGAAGTGGCGGTGGGAGTTATTGATGGGCTAGATGGTGTCTCCCGCCAGACGGTGCTAGACAATCATGGGGATGACGTCGAACTCCCAAAGTGCAAGAATGAGAAGGTACGGTAAAAAAATGATTTATTTGAGTATTTTGCTGTGTCTTCTAAATCGTTGGACTCTGTGTGTATTGAATAGATTTTTGCAAGCTGAGCTATTTTTTTTGTAACCCTCTTGTAGGCACTTAGAAAAATGAGTCTCAGAATAAAAGATCTAGAGACTAGCTTGCCATGGAAAAAGAGATCTCCACAACTTTTTTTCTTCGCAAGCAGAGCTGCAGGTTAGATAGGAATAGGTTTCCTGACTTCTATGCTATATTGACCTAAAGCTACCAAGTAAATTAGACAACGTAAAGCGCAGTGGTAGATAAAAACGTCCTATCAGCTTTAGGAAAATAACACTAATATAATGCGTAAAAAAATTTAAAGTATTTAGCTAAAGTGGAATACCGTAAACATGCACCTTAGACTTCGAAATGTATGTCACGGAGCACCTGTCTGAGATTTTACTTTGACCCCTAAGTCTAAAAGTAGTTGTACACAGTATATATTTTGAAATCAGATATCTTTTTAGAAATGAGATATATATCATGTCGATGGTTGCTCTGAATTGAGTTGTATATAATGTATATATTATTGTGCTGGTCGAATTGGATTTAGTTCCCCCGCGAGAAGATGAGGCGCTCCAATATAACCAAGATTTTGTGGAGGAGTTTGATAGGGTGAGGGAGGCAAATGAGAACAGGGAAAATCAGCATGTAAAGGTGCATTTTAAATTTGTTGAGACATCCCAGACTGTTGTCGACCTCACTCGCAAGGTCGAGGAGAAAGATGTCGAAATTGAGGAGAGGATAAAAGGGCTTCCGAAGGTAAAAGAACACACCACGAAGCCTCAAAGTCGGGTTGACACGCTGATGGTTAAGGGTAAGTAAGCTGAAATGGCTCATTGCCGTATTCAGGCGCTAGAAAGATCGGATGGGCAATTTCAACCTGATCTTCAGAATTGTAGAAACAAGCTGGAGTGGCTGAAGCAGAAAATGAGTAAAAAAGATAACAAGATGAAGGTAGCTCGGGAAGATCTATCAGCCTCGGAAGCTTTAGCTGAGCACTTGTATATAACCCTTCCTGCAAAAGATTTGGAGTTTCGGGAAGTACAACGAAGGTGTGACGAGATAAAAGAGAGGGTGACGTGATTAAAGACCGAATTGGCGCAAGCCATCGCATATTTCCAGAAGGCCGAGGCCAGAGAGCGCTTGAGGGGGAGTAGAAATGATGTTTAAGTCCCTCTAGTCCAAGGGGATGTAGTTAGTCTGTCAGGTCAAATTAGAGAGCTAGATGGTGACGTGGCTCAAATTCAGGGCCATGTGCAAAAATGGAATAGGAACTTAAGGGAATGCTAGCACAAGTTTGATGCGGCTCTTATTAGGGAAAAGGTCTTAGAAGGGGAAATCAAGGTAATAGAAATCCTGATAAAGAAGAAAGATGTCTCGTTAAAGAATACTACTGCCAGGGAAGAATTGAATATAAAAATTATAAGAATTTGTGCTTATGTGGCAAACTTGGAGGTTGCTATTCAGGTTGAATCAGCTAAATATGTCAAAAAATTGGAAGAGAATATAACTCTTTATGATTTGACAGACAGGGAAATGGTAAATCAGAAGAAACTGTAAGAAACTTTGGAGTCACGCCTTGATTATGTGAGATGTAACTTTTCAGGGATCATTGAAGATCATGCATTACGGATAGACCTGTTAAAGGCGACCATTGCATATTTTGTAGAGGAAGTAAAAGGACATGACTTTAAATAAGATACCTTGATAAGGAACCTGTCTGACAAGGGATACATTTGTAGCGTGAATATAGATCGAGGGAACTATATGGCCATCATAGAAATTAATTTAGGCCATCGACCTGTTGATCTGATAGAGAGAGGGTAGAGTCATTGTAACTCACAAACTAAATTCTGATCGACCTCCTATTGGAGGGTGAAGCATGACTGACATCCCAACAGCAGAAAAGGTATCAATTATAATATGACCTAAAAGTAAGTAGTATCTATCCCAGAGATATTGAAATTTGATGAAAGCTAGCATGACATTTATCTTATCTTATATCTGGTGGGGTCTTTGATATAAAACAAGTTTTTACATTTGTTCTAATCGCAGAGGTGGGTTGAGTTAGTCAAGCCAAGTGAATCTTAATAACTTTAGAAATGTTACAGACATATTGAAAGAGATGAAGGCTAGTATTACCTTTGCCTTATCTTATGCCTGTTAGAGTCTTTGATATGAAACAAGTTTCTACATTTGCTTCAATCGCAGAGATTTAGTAGAGTTAGCCAAACCAAGTGTTATCCTTGATTTAACTGTAGAAATGTTGCAGACATATTGGAAGAGATGAAGGCTAGTATTACCCTTGCATTATCTTATGCCTGTTTGAGTCTTTGATACGAAACAAGTTTCTACATTTGTTTCAATCGCAGAAATTTAGTAGAGTTAGCCAAACCAAGTATTATCCTTGATTTAACTGTAGAAATGTTGCAGACATATTGAAAGAGACCTCTTTCTGCAATAAACGTAGTATTTTCTTGATCTGCTTACAAGAGTGGAATCTAATTGCAGTCCAAAGCGGCGTCCATCATAGACAAGAGTTCGCGACCTACTGTAGAGTCGAGGATCTAATGAATGATCGGAAGAGGGAAGCTTTCCTTTAGCGTGTGTTTGTTTAGATCTGTAAAATCCATGCAGACCCTAACTTTCCCATTCTTCTTTGGAACAGCAAAGATATTTTAAATTTAGTCTGGGTACTTGGCTTCACGAATGAAACCGACCTCGATAGGTATGTTGATCTCCTTGTTCACCTCGTCTCTAAGTCTTGCTGATAATCTACGTTGCTTCTGCTTAACTGTTGCGGCGCCTTCGCGGATGTTTAAGATGTAGCAAGACTTTGAGGGGTCTACACCAGACATTTCTTGGATGTTCCATGCAAAAACATTTTTGTTGGATTGGAGGATAAAAATAAGAGCTTTTTTCTCTGTTTGAATTAATTTTGTACCAATATAAGTACCTCGGCTAACTCCATCGACATGGACGTATTCTACGGGCTAGGCTGGAGAAGACTGACCATCGAGTTAATCAGCCTTCTGTGATTGCTATGCAGCAATCTATTTTGAATGGTCGAGAACTGGTGAGACTGTATTCTCGCAAGCTCGAGAGAGTTTCTGACTTCCTTTGATTTCATAAATACCACTGTTATGTTTGAAAATGAGTGTTTGGTGGAACGTGGACGGGATGGTCTCCATATTGCACAGCCAACAGCGCCCTAGTATTTCCAAATACCTTAATTTGGCGTTGATGACGTAAAAAATAACGTCGATAATGGTAGGCTCTGCTGTGATCGGGAGAGTGATCTTCCCAACTCACTCTTCTTTGGACCCATTAAATCAGTTGATGTTTGTCTCACTTTGAAACGACCTGATCTGAGGGTCCCATCTGGTCAATCGTGCTCTGGAAAAGGATCTCAACCCCACTTTTTGTGTCCCCCGTCATGGTGCACATTACGAAGTTCCTCATTTTTAGCATAATTACTAGTGCATCATAATAAGGATACTTCACATGTCCTGTGTCGCAGTCTTCGAAGGAGATTCCCTTTCGATGACTGCTTGACTCTGGGAGGAGCTTGGCTTCCTTATCTTGGATGGCGAGGTCACAATACTCGCCCAACTTCCTCCGCTTGACTCTGTTGGAATTAGAAACCTGATTCATCACGATTATATTGATGCAGTAGATAAGATATAGATGCTTCTTCTCTGCTTATTCTGCTGCTTGAGCCACGTCGTCTTGTTTCAGATAGCTCCCATCATTATAGCTTGGAAGATCGATGATGTATTCGAGCATCCTCCCTTCTTTAAAAATGATATCCAGGAGCTTATTCAAACCATAGCAATTGTCGGTGCTGTGGTGCTTAATCTTGTGATATTCACAATAAGATCGACCTGCTATTAGATCAAGATGTCGAGCTAGATGGAAACATTTATCTTTCTGGAGAATAGGATAGATCACGAAAAGCTTGGCATTCAACTTTGGTATGACTGTTCTGGATGGTTTTTGCCACCTCTGATTAGTGTCTCTTTCTGGTTATGTCTTTGCTCGTTTAGGATCGCCTGGATCGCTCGATATTTGGTTGTTGTTGGAGTCTGAAGAAGAAACCTTGGTGTTGTGGACTGCCTTTACAGGTTTATTTGGTTCAAGCATCATCCGCTCCAGCTCGATGTAATTATTGACTTTCTCGATCATATCTTTGAGAGTCTTGGGCTTCTTCAAGTTGAGATACTCTTTAGCTTTGCAATTAAACTGCAGAGCATTTGTGAATGCGAACACGGCTATCTTTTGACCTAGATTGTCGACCTTCCGAGCCAGTTCGAGAAACTTCTTGGAGAACTCCTCGAGCTTTTCCCCTTGTGCCTGTTTGAGACTTATAAGAGAATTTAAGTTCTCTTCTTTGTGTCTAGAACTTGAGCTTGACGTTCTCGCTCTGACTCCTTCTCGCAGAGTTCTCGATCTTCCAATAGCTGGCTTCGGCAATTAAGCTCACCTAAAGCTCGCAACCCGATGATGTTCCCTTGAACTTTCAGCCTGAACTCCAGAAGATTGACGTGTTTGAACCATAATTGTATTCTACTCAACTGATGAGTATCAATCGTGGTCTTTAAGTACGTGGAAAAATCGTGCGTTCCCACAGACGGTGCCAAATGTAGGGACCAGATTTCGTAAAGATCGATCTAGCTTGAAATCGATCCTTACATCAAGAACTACTATGTCAAGAATTATATAAGAGATAACATGTGACACAGGGGATTTGGTGTGGAAAACCGGTGAATAGGTAAAAACCACGACCTCGAGTTGAGAATTTTGTGAAAGTTGAATTACTGCTTGAGAGAGTGAGAGGATCTGATTACAAGAGTTAATCTAAGGAAAAATAGCTAGAGATACAATAATTGTCTGGATAGAATTGTCTGTCGACCTCCCTGTTTCCCTAAGAGCTCCGCCCTTTTATAGACCCTGCTTTCAGCTTGACATCATGCACGAACACATTTTCTAAAAAGTGGGAGTCAATGACAGTTGAGTGTCTAACTGCTACCTCATAGGAGACAGGTGTGTGTTAACTTGTTATGTTTACATCTGTTGTGGATGATCCACGCTCTGCTTGAGTTCGTGGTCGATGTGTAACTGTTAACGTGTTTTTTTATGCGTGAGTCTGGTACTGGATAAGATTGAGTCTTCTATAGCTCGAGAAATAGATGAGATCGAGTGTCCATAGCACGAGGGATAAGTCCATACATGATGATATTGATCTAGGTTAGCGATGGCACGTTTCCTTGTTTCATCGATCATATAAAGGTTACAAGCCAATTCAAACTCATTTTCCTCGTCTGTCAGCTCGTGAACTCGAACTGGATTATGGTATTCATAAGGAATTATGTCCTCAGTGCCATTGGCAAGGAGGAATGGGGTGCATCCTGCTGACTATCAAGGAGTGGAACGATATACCCATAGGATATGAGGTAGTTCTAGAACCCAATTCCCTTTTTTATGTGTGTAAAGCCATTTTTGAGTCCATCCATGATGGTTTTGTTGGCAATTTCAGCTTAGCTATTGCCTTGAGGATAGTAAGAATTAGATGGTAAGTAGATGATATTGTGTTGGTTGAGGAAGGTTATGATTTTTTCTCCCACAAATTGGGGCCCGTTATCGATACAAATTAGGTGGGGGCACCTAAACCGAGTGATGATGTGTTCTCAGATAAAAGAGATGACCTCTTCTTCTCTGGTTTGACATAGTGAAACTGTTTCTGCCTATTTCATAAAATAATTGGTAGCTACGAGTAGGTGACGGTTGTTACCTGGAGAGTAAGGAAATTCGCCGACGAGATCAAGTGTACATCATTTAAATGGCCAGAACACCATGCTTGCATGAAGTTTGAGCGCAGGGGCACGTATCATATGTCCATGCTTTGGCAGGTGTCACATCTGCGTGAGTACTCCTCTGCTTGCTTATGCATGCCGGGCCAGAATAGTCCTTGTGTAATAGCTCTATTTGCAAGTGATCGACCTGTAGCATGGGAGCCACAAGTCCCTTCATGTAATTCATGGAATATTTTTTATGCTTTTGGTTTAGAGAGGCACTTTAAGTAAGGCCCCATGATGGAATGGAGGTATAGCACCCCATTGTAAATAGTGTAGCGCCTCAAGTTGTTGATCAGCTGTCGGCACTCTTTTGAATCGGCTGGGAGTAGTCTGTTGCAACTGTTGTCAAAACTGAGGTAGGCTAAGAAAGGTTTTCGCCAATCGTCATCTCCCCCTTGATCACCCCCAGTATTGATCGTGCATATAGAAATGTGATTAATACTGGAGGTTGAAATGATTTTGATCTGGAGATATCGAGCTTCTGTACCCAAGACCCCAGCTATATATGCCAAAGAATGGACGTGTCTATTTTTACCTCGAAGAAGATAATCAAGAGTTACTTTCGTAAACTTTCTATACCTATCTGCAATGAGGTCTGCGTATTCAATCATCTTTCCATTCTTCTTGTATTACTCAGAGTAATGGTGGATGATGAGTAGTGAATATGTTTAGACTGAATATTCAGGGACATCGAGCTCAAAAGCGAGGTCGAGTCCATGAATGAGAACTTCATACTCAGTGACATTATTTGAGGCCTCAAAATCTAAGCAGATTGATTTCTCAATACTATCATTAGAAGGGGTAATCAAAATGATTTTGATCCCTGACCCTGCGGGTCCTGCTGATCCATCCATGAGAAGTCTTCGCCCATTTCTATAATCCATTCAGATCGCTCGTTAAATGGTTTAGGGGTAGATCTTCGAGAGCTGTTTTTGTAAGGTCGGGGTCGTGCTCCTCCCACTCGGGATTTTCCACTGGAAAATTTTCGGGAAAATCGTCAACGGCCTGACCCTTTTAGGAATGACGTTGTTCAAACTTGTTCGGCCTGACTGACCACTGTCAGCCTGACTGACCACTGTTGCACTCTCCATCATTTATCTTTCTTGGATATAACTTCTCGAAGTGGGTAGCTCATCATGACTTTGACTGAATGAGCTTGGAAGTAGTACATGAGCTTCTGTGAAGTGTAAACAAGAGTGAGAGGAAGTTTCTTAATTATAGGGTACCTCATTTCCGCTGGAGCGAGGGTTTTACAGATAAAGTAGACTGGTTTCTCGATTTTCCCTTCAAGGTGAATGAGAACCGAGCTGAGGGAAGTATTTGTAACTTCTATGGAGATAATCAGTTCCTCATCATCTACTGGGGTACTCATTATGGGAGACCTCCCCAAATAGATGGGGTCCTGGAAAGCTGCTTCACATTCTGGTATCCATGAGACCTCTAAATTTGGATAAACTTTTCCTTGTTTGGTGCAACCGCATAGTAATAGGAATAACCAATGACAGTGGTCTGATGATTTAAAAATAGAAACGGTCGATAGCGGCAATCTTGCCGACAAATTTTTGAACATCTTTTGTTGTTTTTGGATAGGGCATGTTGAGGAGAGCCCGAATCTGATATGGATCGGCCTCAATCCCCTTCTTGCTGATGAGGTTGCCTAGAAATTTGCCAGAATGTACCCCAAATTGATACTTATCAGGGTTGATATGCATTCTGTAGGATGGAAGGATGTTGAATATAGTGTTGAGATCTGAGATATGATTGGCTGACTATAAGCTCTTGCACAAGGGATTGTCGATGTAAACTTCAACGACTTTCTTTAGATGTGCTTTGAACATAATAGTCATCAATCGTTGATATGTAACACCCACATTTTTTTGTCTGAAGGGCATGGCTTTGTAGCAATAACGACCTCTTTAAGTGATTAAAGTTACCTTTTCTTGATCTTCTTAAAAAAGTTAAATTTGATTATACCCCGAAGCTGCATCCATCATAGTTAGAAGGTCATGGCCTGCTGTAGAATCAAGGTTCTGATGAATATTGGGAAGAGTGAAGTTGTCCTTTAGTATAAGTTTGTTCAGATCAGTAAAATCTACGCAAACTCGGACTTTTCCGTTCTACTTTGGGATAGCGACGATGTTGGATATCCAGTCTGGATATTTGCCTTCTCGAATGAATCCTACTTTGTTCAATTTCTTGATGCCGATGTTAACTTCATCTCGAAGAAGAGGTGATAGTCGTAGCTTTTTTTTTTTTACCGCCGTGGCATTGATGTTGTAGCTAATTTGTGACATGCCTTGGTCGGATCGACCCAAGGCATTTCTACGAAAGACCACTCAAAAATGTCTCGATTTAGTTACAAGAACTGAATGAGAGCATCCTTTTCATACTTAACCTGCTTAATACCAATTAAAGTACCTCCGCTAGGTCCATTAATATTGATATATTCTATGGGCTCCTCCATGGAAGGTTGATCATTGAGGTGATCAGCTTCTGTTAATTGCTATACAGCAAATCTGTCAGAAGTATCTAGGATAGCAGAGATGGTATTCTTACAAGCTCGAGAGATCTTCTAACTACCTCTGATCTCATAAATACCATTATCGTGTTTGAATCGGAGTTCTTGATGATAGGTATAAGTGATTGCTTCCATGTTGTGAATCCAGCAGCGGCCCATAATCCTAAGATAACGTGATTTGGTGTTGATAACATAGAAATCGACGTCGATAGTGGCTGGTACTACGATAATAGGTAAGAAAATCTTTCCTACTCATTCTTCTCTAGGCCCATTAAACCCACTGATATTGGTGTCGCTCTGAATTACATGATCGGCCAAACCCATTTGGTAGATAGTGCTCTGAAAAAGAATCTCAATGCCACTTCCAGTATCGATTATCATCGTGTGTATGACAAACTTCTTCATTTTAAGCATTATTACTAACGCATCATGATGTAGAAATTTGACATGGCTGGTATCGTAATCTTCGAAGGAAATCCCAAGCCGGGGATTGGTCGACTCAAGAAGATGCTTGGCTTCTTTGTCTTGCGGTGTGAGATTACTGCATTCCGATAGTTTCCTATGTTTTTATCTGATGGAATTGATGATCTGATTGATTTCGATCATGTTTTTGTGGTGCATATGGAAAAATATACTTCTCCTCAGCTTGATCATTGACCTGAATAACTTTAAGCTGCTTCTTATAGTTGCCATCTTTGTATAATTTCAGGGCGACAATATAATCGAGCATCCGTCCCTCATTAAAAATGTATTCGAGCAACCTCTCTAAAGCATAGCAATTGTCTGTAGAATGATGGTTTACCTTATGATGTAGACAATACGGTCGACTATCAATTGGTTCCAGTGGTTGAGTGACGTGGTAGAGTGTATCCTTCAAAAGTAGTTGAAAAATTATGGAGATTCGGACATTCATCTTTTTGAGAATGGATTTGTTTGGAGGACTACCTTTTCGAGGGTAGCCAGGATTGCCCTTGGTGCGCTTCTGATCTACCTGTTCCTTCTTTTGTTCATTGCTTTGATCAGTAGATGGGCCTTTGGTGGAGAGGACGGATTTAGTAGATTTTTGTCGCTCAGGCATCATCATCTTCAGGTCGACGTAACTGTTGACCTTGGTGATCATCTCCTCCAAAGTCGCAGATTTGCTGAGGAAGAGGTATTTTATGGCCTTGCAGTCGAGCCGGAGAGCATTGATGAAAGTAGTAACGATCGCTTTCTGATCGAGGCTATCCACTTTTTGCGTGAGCTCTAAAAATTTCTTCGAGTAATCCTCGAGCTTCTCTCCTTATGAAATTTTAAGACTGATAAGTGAATAAAAATTCTCCTCTTTGTCCCTGTTATGAGCATATGTCTTGATTAACTATTTCTGTAGCTGATCGAATGTATATATGGAGTCCTCAAGGAGAGTGGAACCATTAGAGTGGTTCCTCCTGCAGACTTGTGGCGAACAGACGGTAGAGGATGTGGTTGAGATTGGAGTATAACCCAAATGAATCGCGGTACTGCTAAATGTGTTCCTTCGGGTCAGTACCATTTGTATTTAGGAATTTTTGGAGTATGGAAACCTTTTGGTATCTCCATATTGAATATCCCTTTGGCAATCAAACTTCGATCAACTCCTTAATTCGTTGGACCATACGCTCTTTCATGACGTAATGACGTGCTTGTTAAATCGCTGGACGAGCAGGTTGTAGATGATGAGTAGTTATACCTTCACTCAGGAAATCTTGTGCTGGAACTTGGTGCTATGGTCGATGATCTTCCTCCTGTCAGACAGAAATTCGGTGACCCCGACTTACTTCGGACTAAACTTCAGCACCCAAATATTTGGAGGGTTGTGGTTCGTGTTGTAGATTCCAGGAAATAGCTTTACTGGCGACTCCTCGAGGTCCCAATCTCTCCCTTGTAGAAACACGGGAGCTCCCTAGGATTTATGTTTAGTAAAATGCGGATTTATGTTGTAGAAACAAGTGATATTATCAAATCGCGACCTTCCAGGAAAATGCGGTTGTCATAGTCAAAACTTGTCACTTTGTGATATTACAAATTGTTCAAGTAAATCAAGAAATTTTTTTGGAGTTGTACAGCGTATTTGTACCATATTTTCTTCTTCGACAAAACGATGGGACATTTTGAAAAATAATATCGGATTCAGTTTAACTCTCATATCTCATTCGACCACACGTTGGGAAAGTCGTATAGCTAGCTTAAAAGTAATACATTACCAAACTCATTAAATTAAAGATGCTTTACTTGATTTAGCTAAATATAAGGACTCAAAAACAAATAGTGAAGCTTATTCATTAGCGAGATATGGACTAGACAATTTTGAGTTCTTTGTAAGTATGATTATTTTGTATGATATATTATATGTTGTTAACTTAGTTAACAAAAAGTTACAAGCTAAAGACATGCCTTTGGACATTTCTATTGAGCAAATAAAAAGGTTACGAAGATATATTATAACATATAAAACAATGGGGTTTGAAGATGCCATAGCTACTTCTAAAGAAATTGCTAACAAAATGGATATTAATCCAATATTTGTTGAAAAACGTATTATACTTAGAAAAAATCATTTTGATGAGAATGTAAATCATGAGACACCAGCACTAGTTCCAAATTCACCTAAAGATTTAGTTAGAAAGTATTATTATATTATTATAATTTTATCATTGAACAATTTCTTGGTTAATTGGATATTAGGTTTGAACAATATCACGAATATGAGAATATCTTTGGATTTTTGTTTAGTTTTGATAAGTTAAATTCATTAGATGATAGTCATTTAAGTGCGCATTGTGATAATCTTGAGAAGGTTCTGAAGCATGAAACAACTGATGTTGGTGGAGAAGATTTGTTCCGAGAAATAAAAGCCTTGCTCACGATGTTACCAAAAGAAGCAAAGACCGCTTTGGAAATATTGACTTTCTTAAATAGAATTGATTATTTTCAAAATTCTTGTTTTGCTTATCTATATTACATTACATAATGGTGTTTTTCTTATAGACAAGAGGGGCAGAGATTTGTTGGAAAGAACGAGATCGACGGACTAGATTTGTTTAACTTTTTGGCTTATGGGTACTTTTGACATAACACATAAAAGGGGTATTTAAGTCTTATTACTTCTCTTTTATTATCTATCCCAACTCTTCATCTCTCCCAACTCTTCAACTCTTCATCTCTCTCAACTCTCCCAACTCTTCCTCTCTCATATCATTTTTGTGATTACTCTCTAAGCAAAGCAAGGTACTCTCTCTCTTTCTATTTTTTTATTTATCTTGATTTTGCAAGCTTATGGAACTCTCTCTCTCCTACTGCTATGAATCACGCTTTGCTTAGTCTCTCGTATCTTTTCTCTCTCTCTTTCTAACTGTGAAGCCCTCAGCATCAACAAAGTTTTAGTAGGAATCTTATTCACGCTTGCTTCATCTCTCACATTTTCTCCAAGGTACTCTTCATCTCTCACATCTTCTCTCTCTCAAAGATTTAGTAAGAATCTAATTTTGATTCTCTTTTTTGATTCTCTTTCTAAGCAAGGTCCTGCTGCTATGAATCATGCTTCGCATCGACAATTACTTCACTCAACTGCAAGGTACACACTCAACAGTCAATCCCTCTCTCTACTATTCTGTTTTCATTATTGTGAGGCCATTCTCTATTTTTCTAAATCATTATCAATCTGTTAGATCACTACTTCACCAGAATGGTTACATCCCTAGGGTCTAATTCAAGTTCACGACATGAAGTAAGATCTTCCCACCTATGCATAAACTGCCAATCAATTTTCAAAAGTTTTAGCAACGAAGCATATTTAGAAAAAACAAGTTTTATCAAATAGCCTTAGGGGCGTGATGGTTATTTTAAAAGAGATCATAGCATAATTTTTATTTTATAAGAGATCATATCATAATTCTTTTGCGTATCAGCATGATATGTTTATTTTATTTTTGTCAAGGAAGCAAATGATAATGATACTCTGTCATAAAAGGATGGACATTCTATTTGTTGCTTAAAGGAATGAATATCCTTTAAAAGTTCAACTAACAACACAACACAATTCCATTACCTATATCAAACTTTAGACTTTAGTTCAAGCAAGAATATAAACTACATGCATTTTGTCACAATATATCGCGAGGACAAAATCAACAGTTGGCCTAGGGAAACTGTCAAATGATAAAAATTAAGTAATTTCGTTCAGAGCATACAATGCTCCAAAGAAATACAAAAATTATAACCAATACATTGAAGAGCATCAAACACTATACAACCCAAGGTACAACATACTAATACTATTCATTATATTGTAATGTAGTTTTGCCGATAATAACGTTTTCTTTATTTAACCTTGCATAAAACACACAAACATTCCTCTGCATTTCCTTTTCCACCATCTTCAGTTATATTTTTTCCAGCGCTTGCCATACTTGCCATGCCTCTTGCAAGAAAAAAGTACTTATAAGGTTAAATCCTACATAACAGATTGTCAAGGGATGGAATAGATACCTAACAGAATTATGGAAGGGTTACTTAACTGATTAAAATGGAGAAAAACCATCTTACAACCGAATGTATAGAATGGTTACTCAACTCACTGAAAAAAACTTCTTATACTACCTATTGTTCCCGAGTATATTTTGGATGCTCTTGATCCCAGTTAGTACGAACACCATAGCTGTCCACTGCATAAATAGAAGTAACAGCAACAACAACACAATGAGATGATGGGCATGGCCAAAAATTGCCTTGAAGAAACCATTTTCAAGTACAAAATTATGTAGAAAGCTTTGATTACATAGGTAGTATAAGAAGTTAGAGTGTGTTGTCCCTTCTTTGAGTGGTACAGATGCTTCCAATGACATCTAGCGACTTCGTATGTGCTTTGTAGGCTGCTTAGGTGGCGGACTAGCAACTTCGTATGCTTCATAGGCTCTTAGGCAAAAAATTATGTCATTGTAACGTGAAGCTAATATTCGAAGTTAACCACATTATGTCATTGTAACTTCGTTATTATGCCACAAAAAATTAGCTAATATTCAAGTAGGGCAAAATTATTAGCTAATTTTGCCCTGCATGAATATTAGCTAATTTTTGTCTCATTGTTACTTTAAGCTTTTTTGATCACCTATGTCATTGTAATTAGGTTTCATTGCTAACTTCATGATGAATTTGCCTCCAAACAATAACAACAACAACAAAAATGGGAGAAACAACAACGAAAATAACACTCTTCCTATTCCTCAGGCATGTAAAGCTTTATAGTCTTGCATTTAGAATTTATACCGTAAACATTTTTTAGATTATCTTTTCATATTAACTACTATATGCATTTCTTAGTTAACTTTATCATTGTGCACTTTTGAGTTATGATTTTGTTAATTTTCTGCTTAGATAGGTATTTTTAGTTAATTTTATAAAAAAATTTATTGTGCTACTCCTAGATCATTAAACCCATACTCAGTAAACCTAATCGTTCCATCTTTGTTAATTAGGAATCACCATGTACATTGATGCATTATTTAAATAGGTTTTACCCTACTCATTGTATTTCTAATTTAAATAGGCTTTGCCCCGTACCATTGATATGAGAAACGTCCTCATACCTTTTGTTGGCGGTATAGTAATAAGAGAAGTGTCAAATCTCATTAGCACTTTAGTTCAGGAAGGACACTCAAAAAGGGTACTAGCACAACGTGCCAAAAGAGAACACGAGTGGCAACTAAGGGAATCTGGGCATACTGGGTCCCCCGCTCCTCAAACTTCTAATTACTTCATAGAAACTGTTGTGCATACTAGGGCCACCCCTTCTCATGTTCCTGAAAACATAATAGAAATTGAATTTCCCCTGCCTTTACCACCTGATAATGTGACAACTTTGGAAGAACCACATCGAATGACGAAGGGGACTAACCTGTTGAGTCTAGCAGGGCAAACCAATTCTGTATTATCTAAACAGCTGATTTCACAATGTCCAAGAAGAGAATGAGATAGGCAACTTAGGGAATCTGCAACTATTTCAGAGTTATTTAACCAAGAACCGTCAAATCATACCTTACATACCAATGCCTTAAATGCTAGGATTAATAAAGTACCTATGCACACTGAATCACCAATGTCTCAAGCTTTGGATAGCATCACGGAAACTAAAGTGTCGGCACCTATAACAACTGCGATTGACTCATTTAGAGAACAACCGTATCACACGACGGAGACACCTAACCTTCAGAATCTAACAATACGTACGAATTCCAATTTTCCATCGAGTATATTTGAAATTTGAGAATCTTCGACTGCTCACGAGAACGTGCAAGTATATTAACTCAATTAGTTGTGGTTTATGATATTTTGTTAATAAGCATCCTTGATGGTGTTAAATGAATGATTTTTTCATTTAGTTGGTGTAAATTTTTAAGTGCTTCCAAGATAGAAATTTAGTGTTTTCTGTGCAATTTATGTTAAGGATTAATAATTACCATTTGAAGTGCAGAAGCAACGCCAAAGACTTTACGGCGGGCAATGGGTGTGAAAGGAATTACTCTTTTTCAATTAAAGAGTCATCTGCAGGTTTGTCTCAAGCTTAATTCTATCTAATCTTTTGCTAAGTAATGAAGTTTCTTAATCTATAACAGAAATACAAATTAGGTAGGCATTTGAGGAAAGAATTCTGAGGCTAAGGATGGAATGTTTTTCTTAAAATTTTCTTTCTTATTATGCCATCAGATTTTTCTCTTTGTCTTGATAAAAATTTCAAAATGGAATAGTTAGCCTTTCTCCATGAATAACATTTTCGCATATGACATGATTACTCTGTACAACCCGAAGAAAGCTGATAATAACAAAAATTGGCTTTAGTTACCCAAAATGGATCCATGGAAAGAGTGAATATCGATTAAAAATCACTTTATTTTAATTTTTGGCTTTGAAATGAAGGAAACTCGGTTCCTTCCCTTTGGATAGTCCAAAATGGATCCATGACACATGTTGCTTTTCTAACAAGGTACAAGGCTAAGTCAAAGGAAAATCTTGGTACCTATAAGGGAGATGCTGGAAAGGGAGAAGGCGCTTCTGAGAGCCTTCAAGTGAAGGATTGCAAGAACTGATGTATGTTTTCTGATGTTTTTGTTAAAACTATTTGACGAGGAAGGCTTTATTATTGATTAATGTCTTTTCCGCAGAAAGTCTATTAGGAAAACTCTTAATTCAATATATATATATTGGATGCCTTTTTGGTACATTCTACTAATAAAAGAAGTACCGATGGATACACTGTTTCATAAAGATAATATCACATTAGCTACTTTGAACCATGCATTTAGTAAATTATGGATCCTCCTTGAAGTGGTTACTTGGTACCTAATTGACCACATTATTTTTCACTTTTTTCTTTTTATGTATTTTCAGGTATACCTTTATCAAACCAAAAGTGAAGCCGGAAGCAAACACTTCAAAACTTGCTGAATCCACTGTAAAATTAAATCCAGTGAAACTCGATTCCACTACAGAACTGAAACCCGTGAAACCCAAACCCTTTGTTAATTAAAACTGAAGATTGTGACTTAGTCTAGGTATTCACATAATCACTAGAATGATATAAGTACATAGTAGACAAAATTTCTTTTACTCAGGCCTTCAGGGAGCTTTTGCATTTTGGTCATAGTATACCTCTCTGTCAGTCTCATATATCTTCCTATTTGTTACAGAAGCCTGCCAAGAAAATTTGAGGGTATTTTTGCATAGCTTTGTAAATATATAGTATAACTTTGCTATGATACAGTTCATTTTACAAGCTTTATTGAACTGTTTGTACATGCAATCTTTGTTTTTGGTGGTATATAATTTATATGTGTTACAGAGTTTCGATCATAACAGCACACCGAAGAGGCCAGTTTGTGCATATTTTGGATTGTTAGTCCCTCCTTATATTGAGTCCTCTGTGTTGCTTATAAATGATATCAAACAGGCACTGTTATGACCGTGTTGTGGGCAACCGATTCGCGGGAAACATATTGTGGGCATCCGATTGGTAGACAAGGCCATGTTCATACATTTTAGGTGTATAATAGTTATGGCCATTTTTTTTTCAAACGGAGTAAAAAAGATAGAGAATGGGAGATTATTTTTGTTTTTGTATTTTTTTCCTGGGGATTTTTTTGTGGATGTTTCGAAAATGTTTAAATTTTAAGCATGTTTAAAATTAAACGCCCAATCATTCGGTGAGTTTTGCAAATAATGGATCCGAAAAGTGCTAAATCATTTGTTGTATTTTGAATATATGCCTAATAATTCGGCATGCTATGTTAAATTTGAATTCATTCGTAAGTTTTGTTTCAATTTAGTTATCTTGAAAATGCATAATCATCTAGCATGTCTTAGCTCAAATGCCAAATCATTCAGCAAAACCATTTGGGCGCTCTACATTCAGCACACAACAAATAATAGCAAATCATTTGGCAAGGTGCATAACCAAAAATGCTGAATTAAATGTCATATTAAATCTATACATCAAACTCCTAATTATCTGTATTTGAGAACAAGCTTAAATTGTATATCAAGAAGGGAAGACTGTTATTTATTAATAACAAGCTTATATTGAACTATGTAGGTGTTTTTAAGACTATGCATCACCCTAGTCATCTTAGGTTATCCATTATTTTCATGAGCGGTAGTTTTAGCGCCAAAGGCGCGTTAATGGACTATTTTATAGAGTCGAAGGCGCGTTGACGTTGTTGCCGTGGCAAGCCACGGGTAATACTAGTAGAATATTATTAACGATACCGGTTACAATCACATCTACTGAAAGAAGTCTTTCAAAACTAAAAAATACTAAAATCTTAGTTGCGGTCAACTATGTTATAAGAAAGACTAAATGGATTAGCAATGATATCTATTGAAAAAGATTTGTAATAAAATCTTGATTATAAGGGTATAATTGGCAAATTTACATCTAGAAAGGCTTACAGACAAATTTTTGAATGATATTTTGTTATTGATTTAAGCTAATGCCTCATGTTTGAAAGAGTTTGACATCTTCATTCCGTAAAATAATAACTAATTTAAAGCGCTTTTGTTTGATTTTTTGAGGTTTGCATTAGAGGAATTAATCAAAGATATTAGTGATTTCGAAGACGCTAAAGGTGTTTTGCTTGAGTTTTGCAACATTGAAAAGGTATTTTCATAAATGTACTATGATAACTATTATTTAATATACTCCAATTTGAGTTTTTTCTTTAAGAGTCAATGTTATACATTAAGATGTATGCGTTATGTTTAATACTACAAAAAAAATCTTAAAATAATTTTTTTTTATAGTAAAAGGCCCTTTTTTTCCCTTTGCACAGGAACTTATAAAGGGTAGGGCCGGCCCTACGATGCCGATTCCTGTTCTTAGTACTTTGAGGACGTACCAAACAAGGAAAGATTTAACCCAACGAAGATATTCATTGGATAGAAGAATGCGAAATAGCTTTTCAAGAACTCAAAAACTATCTGGGGAAGTCTCCCATAATGAGCACTCCAGTAGACAATGAAGAATTGATCATTTACCTCGCAGTTGCAGAAAACTCTCTACGCTCGGTCCTCATTTGACTTAATGGAAAGTTTGAAAAACTTATATATTTCATCAGCAAAACCCTCACTCCAATAGAAACACGATATTCCAAGAATGTGCGACTCCTTCTAACTCTAATTTACACTTCACATAAGCCCAAGCACTACTTCCAAGCTCATTCCATCAGAGTTATAAAGAACTACCCACTTCAAGAAATTCTATCTTAAATAGTCAAAATGAGAAGAGTGCAACAATGGTCCGTCAGCTTGGGAGAAAATGATATCAAATTTCAGTAGAGCCTTTCAGAGAAAGGTCAAGCAGTTACCAATTTTCTTGTAGAAGAAATACTAAAGTTCCACCTACCAAACCCTTTGACGAACGAACTGAATGGATTACAAGAAAAGGATGAAGATATCTTGCCAATGACATAGCAGGACCCACCGGATTAGGTATTGGTATTGTCATGATTACCCCATCAAACGACAAAATTGAGAAATCAATCCGCTTGGATATTGAAGCCTCGAATAATGCTGCAGAATATGAAACTTCAATTCATGGGCTCGATTTAACACTAAAACTCAACGTTCCCAAGCTATTTGCCTATAACGATTCATTGCTTATCATCCACCATCACTCTGAATAGTATAAGAAAAGTGGCAAAATGGTCGACAATGCAACCTTCATTGCTTATAAAATGAGTAGATTCGTTAAAGCTACTTTTGACTATTTACCACGAGAAGAGAACAGACACGCCGATTCCTTGGCTATATAACCAGTGACTTCAATGCAGAAGAAAAATACCTCCAAATTGAAGTGATATCAACCCCCATTATTGATCTTTACTCAGTATGCATGATCAATACTAGAGGCGATGAAGACGATGATGCCGATTAGAGGAAACCTTTTATCGCCTACCTTAGCCCAAAGAACGAAAGTGATGGACCCCTTTCAGAAGATCCAAAAAAGTACCGACAGCTAATCGAAAGCTTAACACGTTGTACCGTTCAAAAGGATTTTTATTTCGCTATACAGTTACATGGCCTTATTTCAAATGCCTCCCCAAGAAGAAAGTTGATGGAATGCTCAAAGACTTACATGAGGGAACCTGTGGCTTCTACGCTGCAGGTCGATCACTTGCAAATAGAGCAATTGCACGAGTATTCTGGCCAGGAATGCGCAAGCAAACGAAAGAGCACTCCCAAAATGCAACATGTGTCAATGACAAGGACACATGATACATGGCCCTGTACTCGAGCTCCATGCGAGCAAGTTATTCTGGCCTTTCAAGAGGGGGGCATTCAAACTAATGGGTAAATTTCCTAATATGCCGGTGTAGGGGTCTACCCCTCAATCTAGCCAAAATAGAGCTATCCCACCTCAAACTACCTCCATGCCAGACTCACGCATTCTATACATGACATCAACAATCAACATTGACACCTGTTCCACGAACTGATGAAGAACGCGGGTCGAGCTCAAACCAAAAAACCTGAATAAGTTAAAGACACATGACTCTCATGAACTCAACAATTATCCAATCAACCACCACTAACCACACCATTCGGAGAACGTGCTTCAGCACGATGAAGAACTAAATTTTCTAGATTCTCAAAATGCCCAAACTACTTATTTACAAGATTTAAGTATTTCTAAGTCAAGAGATTACTTGTAATAAGATATCAGCCTCAAGCAATAAAAGTTACCATTTCTAAAATCCTCAGCTCAAAGTTGTGGTTTTCTTACATATTCAAAAGTTTTCCACGCAAAATCACCTGTGTCATTTCTTGCTTTACATTAGTTTTTGTCACAGATATCTTGGTGTAAGAGCTAATTCCGAGCCATTTTGAGTTTTGAAATTAGGCCATTATAGCCGGGTAATCGAAAGTTCTTACTTGTAGTAATGGATTACTTTACAAAATTGGTGAAAACAGTTCCCCTTTGTCGAACAAGAGAAAAAGAGGTCATTTCTTTTATCTGGGAGCATATTATCACACAATTAGGATGCCTTCACCTGATTTGAATCGATAACAGGCCACAATAATTTGAAGAAAAGGTCATGGCTTTCTCAACAAACACAATATCATTCATTCCCCGTCCAATCCATAGTATCCCAAAGGCAATGGACAAGCCAAGATCACCAATAAGATGATCATGGATAGAATCATGAAGAGGCTTCAATCACAAAAGAAAAGAAATTGGATATGGGAACTGCCTCATGTCTTATGGGCATACGATACTATACCACGACAATCAACTGGATGTTCATCTTTCCTCCTGGCTTAGAGCACTAAGTCCATCATTCCAGCGGAATACCACCTTCCTATCAAAGATCACGAGCTAACAGATAAAGAGAATGAGTTTGAATTAGCCTATAATATGAACTGGATCGATGAGACCCGAGATCGTGTTATTACCAACCTGGGTCGATATCATCATATGCTAGCCAGCTCGTAAAATAGATGAGTCCAAAGCCGTGGGTTTCAAATTGATGATCTAGTCCTCAGAAAAATTTCAAAGAGTAGAAAAGAGGTAAATGCTGGAAAGCTCATAGAAAATTTAAAGGTCTTTTCCTCATCGTTGGCCGCACTGGCCTTGGGTCATATTACCTCATGATAGATAAAGGCATCCGAATACCAAACCCCTGGAACATTAGAAGATTGAAATGATATTATCGCTAAATTACTAGTTTCAAAATTTAGAATACTCTATTCAAATTCTTCTTTACATTCTAAAGGTAAGATTCCAATCTCCAACAGTGTGTATATTCTTTTCTACTCAATGAAAACTTTCAAGTTTTTTCCCACATTACTCTATACAGACATACATGTAGATTCTACTAAATATCAAAGATTAAAGCAAAGGTAATTCTAGCTTTCAATCGATAAATTTATACATATATCGACGATTAAAATAAAGGTAATACTAGTTTTCAATCAATGATCTCTACTATCTCTAAGACTCAAGATAAAACATGGGTAAAACTAGCTTTCATCATTCTAAATGTCCACAATACAGAAACAATAAATCACGCATACAAGTTTTTCTTGCGGAAGGTCAGTTGTGCTTTCCCTTACAGTGGGAGCTCGGGCATTTACAACCTCTCTTCCTATCTCCACTCATTTTGTAGTACTGGGACCTATATTAGTTGCTATTGAGTTCAAGCAGTTACCTCGATCTATTTCAGCATTATAGATATAATCTTTTAATACCAAATAGTCATTCAAGGTATCCCTTTCGAGCTCAAGCCTCTTTACTTCCTCTGTAAAATAGGCAATTGCTACCATTATCTCCCTTGAGTGTGCCTCATCTAGAGAAATACTGTGTCGGATCGGCAAGGCTAACTCAGCAAAATTTGTTTTTAGCTTCTTATGATGTTTCTCCAAATTTGCGCAATGGGTCTCTACTCGTTTTAGGCACCGCTCTAAGCCTGATATAATCACATTCAAATTTTATATCAGCCTCGTCGCCTTTTCCTGCTCAGCTCTATTTTTTGCTTTTAGCTCCCCGACTTAACCACGTAGTGCGCCCAACTCTACCTCATTTACATCATGTCCCCCAGCACTCATCCTTTCTCTTAATAGCTTCATTTAACTCTTTCCCTTTAAGGAGAGCACCTTCTAGCCTATCACCACTCTTTCTTGATCATTCATTAGCTTTCCTTAAGGTAGCTCAAACGTAAACTAAATCTGCCTCCAACTCTTTAATTCGAGATGAAGAATTAACCACATCACCTTTGACAGTCGCAACCTCGGCGTTATTCCGTTTCATCTTCGACCTCTCTCCAGCCACGGCCTTCTTGCCATGCGAACAAGATAAGTCTGGCTTCTACTTCGTAACTCGTTCATTCAGTTTGTCATATTGAATTTGGGTGACCCAAAGATTTATATCTTTATATTGCATTTTCTCACTCAGCTTCTCCACTTCACTTTTGGAACTTTTTAAATCAGCTCGCGCCTTCACTAACAATTTAAACTTGCAAGGTGGTCTCGAAGCTCTTTAGCTTCCACCTCAAACGTTCTAATGCGATATTGTACGATATCCGCATCTCTACATTTTGCCCCCAACAATTTTACCCTACTTTTTAACTCTGCTACCTTACTCTAAACATTAATGTGCTACCCCATCAATTTTTCCTTTTCAGAATCTCTACCCTCGATCTGCTGGGTCAGTTTATTCATAGTCTTCTCTGCTTGTACAAGCTTGATCTCCAACTTGACTTACTGATCCGCGTTATCTTCACCTACCTCTTTTATCTTTTCAAAATTGAGCTTACATTCATAATTACATTCCATTGCATATTCTTCACTAGCTCGAACAGCTTCTAACTCGGCCTGCACAAACAGCTCGATTAAATAATACTCTACAAATACGGTTTATAAACTACAGTTTGCTGTACACATATCTAACAAAGTTTTATTTATCACAGCCAACAAAACAAGAAACTACTTAGCCCTCAAGCTATGAAGTTATCTCACACTAATGGCCATACTATCTATATTTCCTAATATTTCAAGGTACACATTTTATATGCTATCATTCTCTAGCATTCTAAAATGATCTAATTCTTTGATTTCTTTTTATAAAGATGATTTTTTATCTGCCCTCATACATTACCTTTTTCCATTCTCTGATGTAAGCGCTAGAGTTATAAAACAAGCAATTCAAAAATTTTGAGCTATTTTCAAACCTGTAGTTCTATATGCAAAGTCAGTAGAGTTGCTGAAGAGATTTATTCCTTAGCGAGCTCTTTCTCTAAATCCTCAATTTTAAGGCGCAAACCTTTAAATTCCTACAAATCAATATTTACAAAATCTTTTATACTACCCCATAAATATCCTCCACATACATTCCATACAATCACAGATTTCAATTGACAAAAATAAAGCTTCATTGTTTACTCTACCTTCACACTCACTCTTCCCCGGTTCTCTAACTCAATTCTCAAGGAAACCGTATCCAACCCTTTAACAATACCTTAACGAGAGCCGCCATCAACATCAAACTCTTCTTCAGCAATTGCCTCTTCTAAATAATGCCCCTTTATAATCGCTTTAATATCGTACACAGAGTATCCAACTTCCAGAAGCTTCTAACCAAGGTTGTCACGAGCAACTAAAACTTCCTCGACATTCTTCTTTGACTCCTCTGCAAGTTCGAGCATCGCGACCCGGTGCGAATCCTTTGCAGAGCTCGAATGCTCCTTTTCCAGAGCTAAATCGACCTTGTGTTGAGCAACTCTCTTATTGAGCTCAGTTCTCCCATCCTCGAACCCGAGGCAGATGCCCTTCAACGCACGAGAGACCTACAACATAAAAGGTAACATTTCAGTTCAAAGATTGCATAAATTTCAAATATAACAATACGTTTAACTTACCCTACACAGATCCAACTTCATAGACGTGTTAAGTTCCTCAGAACTTTTTAGAGTTGTCGCCCTCAGCTTGTTCTCAATGGCCAACAACTCATTCTCCACAATAAGACTACTCCCAGCCTCCTTTCCCTCACTCACAGGAGCAGGAGTATCTGCCTTACTCTTTTTTAAACTCATGGCAACCTCTCCACTCTCCATGATCACTGAGTTCGAACCATCAACCTTCACATTTTTCCTTTTTGGGTGCCTTTGAATTAACTTGCTTGATGTAGCCCCAAGAAGATTTAACTTCAAAGAAATCGGTGTAGCCTTTTATAATGTTGGACGTCCTTCAATGTCTGATGCTGCCTTCCCTCCATCTCCAACGGTCGTGTCTGCTCTTTTTATTTTTCTCTTAGCTTGAGCCTTTTAAACTTTTTCTGACCTACTATTAGCCCTTTTAAATCTACTTATTTTAAGCTCTCCCAAAACAATCTCGAGTTTTGATCCTTCTCGAGCTACAATATCGATCAACGATTCCTTTCTCGCAACTTGAGATTGAGAATCTGCAAAAAGCACAACACATTGTTCCATGCAGATAGAATGCTAACACAAATATTATTTTCTATCATAAACAATTACTTACTTTTCTTCAGATTTTTATATATAAGATCCATGGGTTCCTCGTCCATTCTTTGGAGACAATCACCCTTTACCCATATCATGTTATCATTTCATACTTGCCCTGCTAAATTCAGGTCGAAGAACTCAGGTTGAGAGAGACGAACTGGAAGAGAAGTACGTGCCCCCAGTCGCCACATAGTATTTTGTAGTATACTACTGCAAAACATCTACAGGGGTTATTCTCCTCTCTACCCCCTTAAAAGCCTACCTTCAATTCAGGTTATCATATACATTTACCACTTCCCATATATTCCCATTCAGTTGTGCAGGGCAAGCCTCAATGGCATTCAAAATACCTTTTGCAAGATTGCTTAAAGGCACCATCAGTCCAAAATCTAACTGGGAAAGATAACACAAGAATCCCTAATCCAAATTACTTGTGAGACTCCCATTGAAGTACTCAAAAGGGATAGACTCATCCACTCTCCTCTCCAATTTCGCAGGCTCAAAATCAGGCAATAAGAAAATGAATTCGTCACCACTTTTAGCAGTATACCCCCTAAACGACCTACCGGCATGTTCTATCACCTCACCCCATACACCACCTAAACTATCTTTAATTTTACAAAACTCCTTAAATACATCTTAACTTACGGGATATGATAGAAAGTTTCCAGGGAAATCAAAAAATTCTAATTCATCCTTCCCCTCCAATTTTAACTCTACGGCTTTTGAGCTCTCCATTCTTAACTCACCCCCCACATAATCTACATTATCAGTTTCTACAAGTACAATTTTGAATAAGCGACCAGAGGTCGAAGTCTCCATATCTTGAATAGGCTTGAGATTGGGGCTTATTTCTATAACAGAGCCTTATCATGCCTCTACCTACATACAGGTTTAGGTATTACAATCAAATTTCTTTATGATTATTTTGTATTTCTTACACAAACATATATATTTTCTATGCATAACCAAACTTACAGAGAAACAACACCATTTTTAGCAGGTTTACTAAAAATAGCAAAAAATTTAAATTTTAAAAACATACCCAAAATAGTAAACTGCACATATATCACCATACGATTCAACTACATCCCCACAACAGAAATACGGTAAATCAACAATGACCCACTAACCTCCAATGTCTGAATTAGAATCCGGGATGTTATACGCCTCCTCTTTCACAACAGAACTTTACAATAAGTATTTTTGATCAAAAACCATAATTACAACCTCCTTTTCCCTTCGGTTTCGATGGCAGTTTTCATTAACTCTCTTTCTAGAATTTCTACAACTTAATTTTTTCTTTATTTCTCTAGTTTTATGCTTCTCTGTGTTTTGCAAACGTTTGAACGAATAAGAGGAAAGGTTTTTTATACTTTCTCTCTCCAACCGTTGGTAGTTATTGGGGCTCACACGAGCCACCCTCAGTTTTGGAGCCAAGGCATCTCTTCCACTATTTATGTCAAACATCACTTACCTTTTGGGAAAAATGTCTCTCCATCATTACCCCAAGTCCTATATTTAAATGTATTTCTCCCTCTCTTACCCAAATCCCTCTTACGCCATCCCACACTAATTATAATACTCAACTTACACGCAATTGTGCTTCCTCTCCCCAAAAAGGACTGATAATCTCATTTTTATTCGCCTATTTTTTCAAAGAGAGCTCATTGTATTTGTTTATTCAGCTATTTATTTTTGAACTCAATTCCCAGCTCTATTACACAATAACCTTCATTCACACATCTACACACATCTCAATTTTTAGTTTCACAACATTACCTTCTCCTTCACAATAATATATTGTAGTTCGATCAAATAAATTTCTTTCAGTTCGACGTATATATTTATTACATTTAACATACATATATTTAACAATTTCCATCACAGACAGATCGACCTATCAAAATTTCTCATACTAATTTCTATTTCGATATATCAACATTGAATTACTGTAAAAATATATTTTTTATTTGCTCAATAATTCCTTACAGAATACTTTACAGAAAGTGCAATACTTCATACACTTCCTGCAGATCGATCTACGGGTTATAATATATAGCAATTATTAATAGTACTTCTACTCCAAACCAAATGCTTCTCTAGTACGCAACACTCCTTCATGAAAACAAAGATGGTTGTAACAGAGATATATTTCTGAAGACTAGAAGCATATTTTCAAACTGCAACCACCACCACTGTCACTTCTTCGGTAACCTCTTCCACCTCAAAAAGGCAGAGAAAGAAGAATGGCTCCACTTTTACAATGCCCAATCCCTCGCAGAATAATGATAGTACTTCCTGGTACGTACACCGACTTCCTTATCCGCCTCATTAATGACATTCTCTGCAAGAAGATGAAGACATACCCGACGCTGCTCACCTAACACAATTAGATGGTAGAACTGTCACATTAGATAGTAGTCATTCTCATCCTCCGCTGCTTCCTCGTCCGTCATCTCGTGATACGTTGGTGGAATAGGTATGGATGTGGGTAGATCTAACGGTTGGTTGCCAAAATATCGTAGCTGGAACATCTAAACTTTAGTAAGCACTCTAGCTTCATATACTTGGTACCTATTCGCTACCATTCTCAAGATAAGGAGAACCGCAAGAACTTTCCAGATATAGCATACTTTTACAAGGATGACAGATGATACCGAATCAATAATATTTATAGCAGAGCCACATTAAATATGAGGACAGATTTCCAAAGCAATCATCATTCAATGCTGACATTTAATGAAAAACCCGACGGCCAAATACATCAATCCTTTCTGACGCATTCAATACCAAATACAGTCTTCAACATAGAAGTGACATGTCCTAACCCAATCCAATTCATCATATCCCTTTTCAACTTTTAACATACAAACATTCCATAGCATTTCTCAACTAAAGTCATCTTTGCCTTTAGTTACGAGGGGGTGATTGTAGATACCTACCTGCCCCTCGAGCTACTCTAAACATGAACTGATTATAGGGATCTGTCCCTCGACCTATTCCAATGCCTCAATATCTTAGACCACGAACTGATAAAGAACGTGGATCGTGCACTACAAAAAATATAAACAAGTCAAAGACACATGTCTCCCATGAACTTACAGTTACACATTCAACTACCACCTGCCCTATTTTTAGGAGAACGTGTCACTGCACGATATTGAACTGAGAGTAAGATCTATAAAAAGGACGAGTTCCAGAGGGAAAAGGACCTAAAATTTTAGATTACAAAACCAAGATTTTCTAACTCTATAGATCAAAACTTGTAATCAAATATTAGCTTCAAGCAATAAAGTTACAGTTACTAAATCCTCAAATAGAGGTCGCAGTTATCACCTATTCAAAGGTTTCCACGCTAATCACCTGGGCCATTCTTTCATACTAATTCTTGTCACATGTATATTTGGTGTAAGAGCTAATTTCAAGCTATTTTGAGCTACTACAAAATTTGATTGTAGAGAACTTCCCCTCGACCTACTCTAAACCCAAACTTATTATAAGGATCTATCATTCGACCTATTCCAAACTTGAGCTACCTCAATACCAGACTCACGTATTATACACATGACATATATAAAAAACATTGGCACTTGGAGCACGAGCTGATAAAGAATGTGGATCGAGCACTACAGAATATATGAATAAGTCAAAGATACCTATTTTTGACGAACTAACAGTTACACATTCAACTTCGACCTGCCTCATTTTTATGAGAACGCGCCTCTATATGATATCGAACTGAGAGTGAGGTCTTTAAAAATGATGAGTTCCAGAGGAGAAAGGACCAAGAATTTTATATTACAAAACCAAGATTTCTAACTCAAAAGATCAAAACTTGTAATCAAATATCAGCCTCAAACAATAAAGTTACTGTTACTAAATCCTCAAATAGAGGTCGTGGATTTCACCTATTCAAAGGTTTCCATGCTAATCATCTGTGTCATTCAATTATACTAATTCTTGTCGCAAGTACATTTGTTGTAAGAGCTAATTTTGTGCTATTTTGAGCTACTACAAAATTATGCCATTACAGTTAACACTATTAGTTTTTTAAAAATTCAAAATTTTACTTTGATTATCTCTGCTCTACCCTTATAAGTTGTTCTACTATTGGTACCGAGGAGATCAATGTACCTATTGAGATGGCAAAAGTTGCAAATGAGTAAGATTTAGAAGCAGCTCGTCTTCAAGGATGGTATTTTCTACCTTTCCATGATTTTTCTTGCAGTATTTTATGTAAGTGTGATTGACAAAAATCCATTATAGATTATGCCTGTATGTATGTTGTGTATGAATTAATTTGAATAATATTTGGTATTGCACGAGCAATTGAAGTTGAGAACTGTTTTAAGGTTTGGGTGGTTATTTTCTGGATTGGGTGTAGAGTTGGTTTAATGGTATTGTTAGGGCATGTATCTTGGACCAAGGTTTTAGTGCATGTATAAGGATTGGTATTTCCTTGACCTAGATGGAGACTATGGATTTTGTTTGTTGTGGAGGATACGATGGTGAGTTTTGAAGGTGTATTAGAGGTGGTGAAAGAGATTAGAAGTTTAATAAAGTTATGGATGTGGTGAATATGTAATTGCCATGATTTACACTATGTATTACCTTAATATATATGCCAGATATATTGGGGAAAAAATTCCTTTTTGGCAGGAAACTGGGCACCATTTTCTCTTTTTTCAGCTTCGAGAAGAATTGTTGAATAGACATGTATAAAAAACTTCGTAAAGAAATGTAAATATGTATAAAATGGTCGACATAAAAATATAGCTAATATGAAACTTAGTGAAACATCATTGAAAATGATCGAGAATGAGATAGAAACAAAAGTGTTGATTTGTTGAGTATAAGCTCGGCAAAGTTCGATAGACTGATTAAGGGTGCCCCTCGAATGTTAATGCAGCAAAAAATTTAAATTAATTTTTAGTATAAAAATGATATAGAGTTACTATAAATGATATGGTTTTCAAGTTCAAATGGCTCAACAAGTTAAAATTACTAATCTTGCTGATGCTGAGGCATAAGGAACTATTTTTAATGTTGTCGATGTAGAGCCCATTATTATTGATGTAACAACATATGTGCCAGACTTGGGAAAAATTATAGGGCTGGAAATATGGGTGATGATGAATGCGGAGAACGTGTAGGAACATGGGTAGCGAATGAAGTCGCTTCATGTTTAGCTGCTGTCATTATGGAAATTGAAGATTAGTGAATCGAAATAGACATCGATCATGATCCTCCATACAGTAGTCAAGGGTAATGTTCAGATGGGAATAGAGTAGGGGGAGATACAGATGAAGATCTCGGTGTAGATGATAAGTGCTATTGTGATGGTCTGGAAACCAGTCAGATATTAAACTTTAAAAAGAAGTATGATATTCCTTAAGATGTGTGATTCGAGAAATATTATGGGGCGATGATTGATCAAGAAATCCCTATGGATGGTATTCTTGTTTACCGGGAACAAATTAAGAAAGGCTTGAAGTTACCTCTTCGTGCTGATCAAAATAAGTTTTTTAATTTCATCGAGGGTGCCTCTGGTCAGTTTAGCCCCAATGTATATGATTTTTTCTGGGTTGCTGCTGTATTGAATGCTCGATTTAAAGAGAAAGGAGAAAAATTGATTTCTTTAGATGATCTACTTGTGTACTACACACTGAACCATAATCGAAGTAAGCTGAGGTATAAGTTTTTGGCCATGTTTCTTAAGAGGCCCTTGTTATATGACATGGAGTCGACTGGCGGTAAATATTTTTTTATTCGACTTATTATCTTGGGTAATTATAAGTTCGACCCTAAGGTGGAAACATTTTCACTTTGGTTAATTGTATATGTTTGCTTGTTTGTGTTTTGTCAAACATTTTAAGCTGTAAATGTGTTAGCTGGTTGTTTACTGTTTGAGCAGCGTTAATGGAGGCCGACAAGAAATCAAAGGTGAAGGAAAGGTTATATAATTTCAGGGAAAATTAATCTGGCCGGATCGACTATCTCGTTAAGGATCAGGAGGCCATCAAAGATCTTTTGTAGGAAGTAGAGTTGTAGAGGGGTTGAACTAAAGATGACGAAGTGTGTCTTATAGACGGAAAGATGCTTGCGAAGACCAAGAAAGTAGTAGATTCAAGCATTCCACTCGAGAACCCCAACCTAAGTGGGTATAGAATTGACCCTGCTACTGCAGAGGGGGAGGTACTATTGAGTGGGGGCTTCAGGAAGGTTGGGAGGAAGAAGAGGGTGGCCACTCTACATCTTGTACCTGCTCCTCCTTCGAAGAGAGTAATTCGACAAACCCCTTTAGAGAAACAAGGGAAATGAGGGGTTATTGATGTTGTGATTAAGAATGTTGTTGATGCTCAACCAGTGAAGGTGGCTTTCGTACCCTTACAAAAGGTTCTGGGGTAGAAGAAGGGTTTTCTCGATTAACTAAAATTGAAGTCTATTGGAAATTTTGTGAACTCGGAGGAAGAGACACATCGAACTATTGAGTCTTTTTCTTTTGGAATAATGTCTATATAGTAGGACTTCGAGAGCAGAGAGCATCTCCGATTTCATCGTTGATGGGCATCAAATGATAAATAAGGTGAGGAATCTTAATGCATTATCCCGATTAATAAATTTGGTCCCTTCGTCGTGAACTCATGCTTTGACTATAATGTAGATCTAGAAGTTGTTCCTTAATGGAAAGTCATTATTTCTTGGAGGGAAGATATTAGCCAACAAAGTCTCTGTTTATAAAAATATCAAGAAAGAGTTGGTAAGGGAGAATGAGGAGCTTGAAGCTGAGCTAGATAAGGTTAAAGTTGGGGTGGTTAAGTCGAAAGAAGCGGCCATCCGTGAGGCCAAGAAGATATGAGAAGAGAAAAAAGAGATCGAAAAGCTGAAGGTTGATATTGCCAAAGAGAGGGTAGAGGCCTTGGCTCTGCTGAAATTGAACTTTGAGGATGACATTCGAGAAAAAGTTCTAATTATGAGGAAGTTGATAGAAGTTGAGGAGGATAAGGCTCTTGTCCAAGCCATCGTGAAGGCAAATTTGGTGGGTATCGATTCCTTGAGGTGTATGTAGGCGAATTGCTCAGGGCAATTCAAGTTGGTAGAGGAGAGAAATGATTTTTATAAGGGGCTTGTTACAGCTGCTACTCTCGAATTTGCAGATTCTTATGCCAAAAAATATATGTATGAGACTACAGCTACTACTCCAGTTTTGCCTGATGTTGCTGAGAAGGTAGGAGAGGAAGTTCTTGATGATCTTACTCCTGGTCTCCCAGTAAAGAATATCGCCCCAGCCATGTCTCCAGAGAAGAAATGATTTGTTATGTTCAATTGGATTTGTAGAGTTTTTAATGGTATGTTTATTAAATATTTAAGGATAAGTTATAAAAGTTGTAGATGGTACCTACTGACAATAAAAAAATTTAAAGGATAAATGTCTAAATTGCTTTATTTAATTATCGATAATTGAGATATGAGTAGCGTAATGCATGTAATATAATGGTTGGTATCCCTAGGCGGGGTATCATTTTGATTAGATTGAGGCGGACAACAGAATTGGTTATGGCTTGTTATTTGGAAAATGTGGCTTAGATATGTTGCCTAATTATGGGATATCTATTTCAATTGATAAAAGGAAGATGATATAACCATGGTATGGCTTGCCGAGGTAGTAATGATGTTTAGATATGTTTCCCATTTATGGGATATAAGTTTTGATTGATAAGATAACCATGTTACTGTGGGGACCTATCCCTCGATCTCACCTAAAAATGGGCTCACCAAGTTCAAATTACCTCCATCGCAGATTCATGCATTTTTAATATATCCGCCCCAGTCAAACATTCCAACCAACCCCACGAACTGGTTAAGAACGTGGGCCAAACTTTAACCAAAGTGCCTTATCTAGTCAAAAACACATGTTTCTCACGAACTCGTCAGTTATTCAGTCAACCGCCACTAACCACATTGTTCAGAAAATGTGCTCCAGCACGATGAAGAGCTGCGAAGAAGGCCTATATAAAGGAAAAGCTCCAGAAGAGACAAGGACGAGAAAAATTACACAAGAATCATCAAGAAACTATTGACTCAAGATTCTCAACAAATATTAAAAACTTCTTAGTTACAAGGTTTGAAGCATTTCTATATTTAGATATCACTTGTAATAAAGATATCCGCTTCAAGCAATAAAAGATACTTTCACAAAAATCCTCCACATGAGGTCGTGGTTTTTAACCTATTTAGAGGTTTTCCACGCTAAATTACCTATTTTATTTCTTACTTTCCATTAGAATATTATTATATGTTCATTGGTGTGATAGCGAATTCCAAGCAATTTGGAGCTTAAAGAATTTGGCCATTACATTTAGCTCCATCTGTGGGAGACTATTGACTTTTCAAGACTACTATGTTCAAAACACACTTAAGGAAAGTCATTGAAGTCTACATCGATGATCTCTTATACAAAAGTGTACAGTCAGCCAATCACATCTCAGATCTCAACACTATATTCAATATCCTTCGATCTTACATGATGCGTCTCAACCCTGATAAGTGTCAATTCGGGGTACATTCTGGCCATTTTCTAGGATACCACATTAGTAAAGAGGGGATTGAGACTGATCTAGATCAGATTCAGGCTCTCCTCAACATGCCCTCTCTAAAAACAACAAAAGACATTAAAATATTTGCCATCAAGATTTCCGCGATCAACAGTTTTGTTTCTAAATCTTCAAACCGCTACCGTTGGCTATTCCTATTACTCCGCAGTTGTACCAAACGAGGAAAAGTTTAGCCAAATGCAAGGGTCACCTAGACACCAGAATGCGAAGCAGCTTTTTAAGATCTCAAAACCTATTTGGGGAGGTCTCCCATAATGAGCACCCCAATAGAAAATGAGGTACCGATTATCTATCTAGCAGTTACAGATAATTCCTTTAGCTCAGTTCTCATTCGCTTGGAAGGGAAAATTGAGAGACCAGTTTATTTCATTAGTAAGACCCTCGCGCCAGCAGAAACGAGGTATTCATTAAATAATAAACTTCTTCTCACTCTTGTTTACACTTTGTAGAAACTCAAGCACTACTTCCAAGCTCATTTAGTCAAAGTCATGACGAATTACCCACTTCGGGAGGTTCTATCCAATAAAGAGAAATCATGGAGAGTGCAACAGTGGTCAGTTAGTTTGGGAGAACATGATATCAGGTTCGAGCAATATCATTCCGAAAAGGGTCAGGCCGCTATCAATTTCCTCGTAAATTTTCTAGTAGAGGATCCCGAGTAGGAGGAGCACGACCCTAACCTTATAGAAGAAATACCAGAGGATCCACCCCCTAAGCCGTTTGACGAGCGAGCTGAATGGATCACCACAGTAGGGTGGAGACTTCTCACAGATGATCAGCATAACCCGTAGGGTCAGGAATCGAAATTGTTTTGATTACCACTTCCAATGACAGAATTGAGAAATTAATCTGCTTGGATTTTGAGGCCTCAAATAATGTCACCGAGTATGAAGCTCTCATTCATAGACTCGACCTCTCTCTTGGGCTATATGTTCCCAAACTCTCAGTTTGTACAAATTTACTACTTATCGTCCACCATTACTCTGAGCAATACAAGAAGAATGGAAAGATGATCGAATACGTATCCCTCGTTGCAGATAGGATGAGCATATTCCCGAAAGCAACTCTCGATTATCTCTCTCGAGAGAAAAATAGACACGCCGATTCCTAGGCATATCTAGCCGGGGTATTGGGTATCAAAGCTCGATATCTTCAAATCGAAATCATTTTAACCCCCAGTATTGATCGAATTTCTTTATGCACGATCAATACTAGGGGCGATAAAGGGGGAGACGATGATTGGTGAAAACCTTTCTTAGCCTACCGTGGCGTCAGCAATAATTACAACAGACCACTACCAGCAGATCAAAAAGAGTGCCGACAGCTGATCAACAAATTGGAGTGCTACACTAACCAGAACGGTGTGCTATACCGCCTTTCTATCACAGGGCCTTACCTAAAATGCCTCTTCAAACCAAAAGCAGATGAATTGCTTCGTGAGTTACATGAAGGAACATATGGCTCCCATCTCGCAAGTCGATAGCTAGCAAACAGAGCTATTACACAAGGAGTATTCTGGCCTGGCATGCTCAAGCAAACAGAGGAGTACTCATGCAGATGCGATACCTGTCAAAGGCATAGATACATAATATGCGCCCCTGCGCTTGAGCTCCATGCAAGCAAGGTGTTCTAGCCATTCAAAAGGTGGGCACTTGATCTCGTCAGTGAATTCTCTAACTCTCCAGCTAAGCGTTGTCACCTACTCCTAGTTATCGATTATTTTACAAAATGGGTAGAAGATATTCTACTATGTCAAACGAGAGAAAAAGAGGTCATCTCATTTATCTGGGAACACATCATCACTCGGTTTGGGTACCCCTACCTAATTCGTATCGATAACGGGCCTCAATTTGTAGGAGAAAAATTATAACCTTCCTCAACCAGCACAATATCATCCACTCGCCATCCAATCCTTACTATGCTCAAGGCAATGGCCAAGGTGAAATCACCAGCAAAACCATCGTGGAAGGACTCAAAAAGTGGCTTCACTCACAGAAAAAAGGTAATTGGGTTCAAGAATTGCCTCATGTCCAATGGGCATATATGGTACCACTCCCAGACAGTCAGCAGGATGCACCCCATTCCTCCTTGCCTATGGCACTGAAGCCGTCATTCCTTCTGAATACCATCATCCAGATCGAGATCACGAGCTGACTAACGTAGAAACTGAGCTCGAATTGGTTTGTAACATTAATATGGTCGATGAAACAAGGTAACGCGGCATCGCTAACCTAGGTCGATATCATCATATGTTAGCCAGGTCATACAATAGCCGAGTCAGGAGCTAAACCGTTCAAATCGATGATCTCGTCCTCAGAGAGATTTCACAATATCGCAAATAGCCTCATGCTAGAAAATTAGCTGATAATTGGGAGGGTCCATTCATTATCACATGTCACACAGCCTAGGATCATATCATCTCATGGCAGAAGAGAGAATCCCTATTTCAAATCCATGGAATACTAGGCGACTAAAACGGTACCATCGTTAAGTGTCTTACTAATCCATTTCCATCACATTTTTTTTTAGTTTTTTTGGTTTTCTCAATTCCAAAAGTGAGATTTTCATCTCCATTCAATGTAAATTCTGAACCAATCAATGAAACTTTCAAGTTCATCACAACATCTCTCTACTTACGTCAATTCAACCACATTTTATGGATTAAAGCATAGATCAAACTTGCTTTCAATCAATCATATACCAGTTAAATCATGAATGACACTTGGTTTCGCTGACTCTATTAAATCTCTACGATTGAAACAAATGTAGAAACTTGTTTCATATTAAAGACTCAAGTAGGCATAAGATAAGGCAAAGGTAATACTAGCCATTATCTCTTTCAATATATCTACAACATTTTTATAGTTAAATCAAAAATCAACATGGTTTAACTCAATCAATCTCTGCGATTGAAACAAATGTAAAAACTTGTTTCATGACACAAACAAGCATAAGATAAGGCAAAGGTAATACTATCCTTCATCTCTTTTAATATGTCTGCAATATTTCTATAGTTAAATCAAAATTCAACCTAGTTCAACTCAATCAATCTCTGTGATTGAAACAAATGTAGAAACTTGTTTCATATCAAAGACTCAAACCGGTATAAGATAAGGCAAAGGTAATTCTAGCCTTCATCTCTTTCAATATGTCTGCAACATTTCTATAGTTAAATCAAAATTCAACTTGGTTTAACTCAACCCATTTCTGCGATTGGAACAAATGTAATAACTTGTTTTATATCAAAGGCCCCACCTGACATAAGATAAGGCAAAGGTCATACTAGCTTTCATCCATTTTACTATGTCCGCGACAGATACTATTTATTTTTAGGTCTTATTACAATGGATATCTTTTCTGTTGATGTGATGTCAACCATGTTTTACCCTTCAGCAGGAGGTCGAATAGACTTTAGCTCACGATTTTTAAAAACTCTGCCCCTCTCTATCAGATCAGCAGGTCGAGGGCCTAAATTGATTTCCATGAAGGCCATAAAATTCCCTTGATCTATACTCACTTTACAAATGCATCCCTTGTCAGACAAACTCTTAAACAAGGTATCTCATTCTAACTCAAGTCTTTTTATTTCCTCTACAAAATACGTAATAGTTGACTTTAACAGGTCTTCCCGTGATGCATGAGCTACAACGATCCTTGAAAAGTTGTATCTCACCTTCTCAAGATGTGACTCCAAATGCGTGTATATGTTCTTCTGATGTACCATTTCCCTATCTGTCAGATCATAAAAGGCTATATTCTCTTCCACATTTTGTAATATTTAGTTGATTCAGTCTGAAGAACAACCTCCAAGTTTGCCACCTGAGCGCGCAATGTCACGATTTTTACATTCAATTCTTCACTGGAAGAAATATCTTTAACAAGTCATCTTTCTTCTTCATCAGAACTTCCTTTACCCTGACTTCCCCTTCCAGGACCTTCTCCCTGATAAGAGCAACATCCAGTTTGTACTGACATTCCCTTAATTTTGCATTTCCATTTTACACGTGTCCCAGAATTTGAGCCACATCACCTTCCAGCTCTCTAATTCGACCTGAAAGGCTAACTACATCGCCTTGGACTTGAGAAACTTTAACCTCAGTTCTACTCCCCCTGGAGCACTCTCTAGCCTCAGCTTTCTTGACACGTGCATTGGTTTATGCCAATTCGGTCTTTAATCACGCCACCCTCTTATTTACTTTGTTACACCTTCGTTACATCCCCTGAAACTCCATATCCTTGACAGGTAGGGCTATTTGCAAGTGTTTGGCTGTAGCTTCCGAGGATGATAACTATTCTCGAGCTACCTTCAAATCGTTATCTTTTTTACTCAATTTTCATTTCAGTCGCTCCAACTCACTTCTACAATTATGAAGATCAGTTCAAAACATCCCCTCCGATCTTTCCTGTGCCTGAATACGGTATTGCGCCATTTCAACTTGCTTACCCTTAACCATTATTGTGTCAACCTGATTTTGAAGCTTCGTGGTGTGTCCTTTAACCTCCGCAAAGTTCTTTTTCCCGCTTCACAATTTCGGTGTCTTTCTCCTCGACCATGCGAGTAAGGTCAACAACCATTTGGCTGGCTTCAGCAAATTTAAAATACACCTTCACGTGCGGATCTTCTCTATTTTCAGTTACCTCCCTTACCCTGTCTAACTCCTTCGCAGATTTTTGGTTACAGTGGAATGCCTCATTTTCACAAGAGCGAACTGAATCCAATTCGACCTACACAATAATAGATACATTACATGCAGCTTAATTCAGAAAACCCATCAACATGATGTATGTCTCATTTCTAAGAAGATATCTTAATTTCTAACATCTACTGTGTGCAACTACTTCTAGCCTTAAAGGTCGAAGCACAAACCCAGATAGGTGCTCCATGACATATATTTCAAAGTCTAAGGTACATAGTTACAATATTCCACTTTATCTAAATACTTTGAATTTTTTATGCCCTATATTAGTATGGTTTTCCTAAAGGTTATAGCAAGTTTTCGATTTAGCTCTACGTTTAATGTTATCTAATCTACTTGGTAGCTTTATGTCGATATAACATACAAGTCAAAAGACCTATTCCGATCTAACCTGCAGCTCTGCTTGCGAAGACAGCAAGGCTATAAAGGTCTATCTTTCCCTTGTAAGCCCGGTCTCTAGATCTTTTATTCTGAGACTTATTTCTCAATGTGCCTGCAAGAGGTTTACAAAAAAGTCAATCTACAGAAGTCTATTCAATACGCACAAGTACAACAATTTACAAGACATTCCAAAATATTCATACAAATCATTTCTCTACCCTACCTTCTCATTCTCACCATCGGGGAGTTCGGTGTCATCCCCATGATGTCTAGCACCGTCTTGCGGGAGATACCGTCTAACCCATCAAAAACTCCCACCGCCACCACTTCTACTTCTTCATCATAACCTTCCTTAAAATAGGTGTCTGCCTTAATGGTATCCACCTTATCCTTAGAATATCCCTTCAACATCAGGTGGTGCCCCAACTTTTCACGTTCTGCCTCCACCTCCTCCATATTCACCCTTGCCTCTACTTTTGGATGGCCAATCTCCACTGGATGAGAAGCCTTCAAAGCCTCTAACTTCTTTTCTTCCTTAAGAGAATCGGCCTTCGCTCGAGCTACCTATTTTTTAAGCTCGATTTTAACTTTCATCACCTCGGATTTTCTTCTTCCACTCCGAGCTAAATCCCCTTCACCAAACAAGCAACCTGCACAAAACAAATTAACCTCATCGTGAGTTCAAAATGCAAGAAATAATTACAAGATCAAACATCAATAAATACCATCTTTCTCAGATCCTCCTCTCCATGAATTGCCGCCAGCCTGGCCCTTTCCTCCACTACTTTGAGATCGTCTTCATCAGCATGTCACACTTCAGTGACCTTTTCCCCCGTCCTCCCTGAAGGTTTCATCCTTCTCCTTTTTTCTTTTCTATTACCTTTACAACTTCTGGTGGTACCAGAGGCCAACGAACGCTTCAGCATTTGTTTCTTCGGAAACGTTTGAGCTAATTTGCTCAACGTAATAGACTCCGGCTGAGCCGAACTATCTATTCAAGGGGTCTTGGCCATATTGACTCAGCCTTCCCCACCAGTTCCTCTCTTCTTCCCATCATCAACACCCGCCATCAGCCTGGTCGATTGAGATTTTTGAACCTTTTTCAACTTGCTTTCAATCCTCTTCTTTCTGCTAAGATCAAGTTTTTCCAACACAAACTCGAGCTCAGCCTCTTCTTCCTCAACTTCGTCTAGCAGTAAATCTTTCCTCTCCACTCGAGACTTCGGGCCTGCCATGTACAATATTTATTATTATCACCAAAAGATTATCAGTTCAAACATATATATACTATATACTCTATGCATTGTTATACTTACTTTGTTTTACTGTTTTAAACAGATGATCGAAAGGTTATTCATCATCTTTATGAAGATAATTACCCTACACCCATATTACGTTGTCATTCTAGGCTCGACCGGCTGAATTGAGATCGAAGAAGTGACGTCGAGTTGTGCACGCACAAAAATATGCCCTACCACTGGCCTGATAATTCTTCACCCCATAAAACTGTAGTACATCCTCAGAGGATATCTTTCTCACTTTTCTCTCATTCTCCCATTTTTCATTCAGATGATCCCAAACGGTTATTACCTCCCACATGTTCCCGTTCAATTAAACAGGACATGCACCAATCATATTCATAATCCCCTTTGCCAAATTTGTAAGGAAAGACTCAACCCATACTCTAATTGAGACAGGTAACACAAGAAACCCTCTGAAAGGTCACTCCGAACACTCACATCAAAATATTCTAATAAAATCGATTCATCTATACCCCTATCTCATTTTTCCTCCTCTAAGTTGGTCAACAAATAAAAATACTCTTACCCCGTCGCCACCATGCACCCCCTAAACATCTTTTCAGCGCAATCTACGCAGTTACCCCATTTCCCTCCTATGGTAGCTTTGGCTTTACAAAATTATCTAAATACATCTGAAGCAGAGGGATAAGCCACCAATTTACGAGGAAAGCCTGAAAATTGCTCCAAACCAACATTTACCTCACTATTAGACTTTACCGTATGACCAGAGGTCAAAACCTCGTTAATAGGCGAGTTATCCATCTCAAACTACAATTTTACAGGCAAAGATTTATTCTACCCAAATACCTTCCACGTTCGACCTACATAAAAGTTTAGGTATCTATAAATATTTTTTACAAATCGGTCAATCATATGCGGCATATCATTCAAAGATTCTATCTATATGTCAAATATCATAGATTGCTATAAATAATGATTTACTTAAAAAGATTACAATTTGCAAAGTAAACACAGCATACGCCTCTACTAACCTTCAATGTCAGAATGAGATTCTGCAGTAGTTCCAAGTCTTTCAATTTCAACGCTGCTGTATTGCTACCTACGTGATTTTGAGCCTACAAATCTCTTCGACTGTTGGTCACCCTTAGATAAATCCTTACCAAATCTTATGCAATTTTTTTGCTCTTCTCTTTCAGTGCTCTCAAAATTTTCAGAAGTTGAAAAATGTTTGAATGGTGAAGACGAAGTACTATTTAATCTTTTTCTCTCTAACAGTTGGCAGTTATTGGGCCTCGCACGACCCGTACTCGGTTTTGGAACCGAGGCGTCCTTTCCACTCTCCATATCAGACGTCTTTTACATTTTTAATAAAACTGTTTTTCCATCATTACCCCTGCCCTCATATTTTAATATATTTTTTTTCTTGTTACCATATCTTTCTCTGACCTTCCTACTCATGATGACTCACACTCTACGAAATAAGATTTTTTGCAGCTTTGCATAAAAGACAAATCTAGATGCTCCTACATTTTTTTAGTTCTTGTTCCTTATGCTTATAGTACTAATGACGCCATTTTCAAAGCTACCAAAATTTTCGATCTTATTTAAAAAAAAATTGTCAAAATAGTCTCAAATGGCATTTGCAACTAAAGAGGATCAGATTGACTTCTAACTTTTCTGTTAAACTAAGCAACTCTTACATTTATTTAGGATAACACTTAACATATAATTATATCTAAAACAGCCTTGGTGACCTGAAAAACCACATCTGATCAAATCTCCTCCCGCGATCACCCCATCTTCAAATTTTATCTCTACCTCAATGATCAATCCGATCATCTCTTCTCGATTTGTTAGATCCCGCACCAATTCACAAAAGCATACCTCAAAGAAATACCTGGCATATTCAAGTTCCTTATCCCTCACCTCCAATCCTTCGAGTCAAAATTCCCTCACTGGTAACTCTGCATCATAATCAAATAATCCTAAAATCCTCTCCCTCACTTCAGCGATCTTTATGGCCAATCATCCTTTAGTGGCATAACGAATTCACCGAGATTAAGTTCGCACCATCACAATAACTTTTCCATATTCAGGAATTAATTGTTGCCATTATTTATACATTTATACGATACTTTCCGCTCAAAATGTGATTTTGACATTTTATCTCGTAACAGAAACCCAAAAATCTTGAGATAGGCTATTTAAATTTATCCCTTCACTCAAGCACAAACATTAAATTATATTAGAGCTTATTCTATCAAGTTTTATCCTTCTATCGATCTTTATTAGCTCAAATTTTTGCATTACATATTTCCTTCAGCTTTTTTCCCCCACATTTTCAACGCACAGGAATATTATACTAAAATCACAACGTCAATTTTTACACATATTTTTCTTAATTCGAGTATTACAACTACAATTTTTTCAGTAATTACTTTTATTCATTTCGTACACCCTACAACGATTCAGTTCAATTTTACGAGCTTTATTCTATCGCCATAACACAAATAATTGGATTAAAAATTCTTATTCATATCGATAACATTACACATGATTTTACAGATAATAAGTTTTTCAGTGATTGATCCCAGGTTTATTACAACGACATAATCTGTCCAGAATCCAACCCAGGTACTTTACAGATAACAAGTTTTTCAATGCTTTTAAAAGTCACAGGTCATCCAAGCACGCCGACACATCAACTGCATCAGTTCTTCTAACTTCAGTAATTTTTCACCAAATATAAAGCCAAAATTGGAACCAAAAAAGAGCTTCCCTCACATGAGTTTGGTTGAAATCTATTCGAACTTCAAATGGAAACAATACAAACAGTAAACTCAGTGTTGGAACTAAATCCCTGAACTGAAGGTCTTCTGAGCGCCAAAACGAAATGGAAATGCAGAAGCAGACTCCCACTGGCTATCTCCCTCTTCCATTACAATCACCCCCTCCTCTGAAACCACCACCTCTGAAGATTTGGTAGAGATAAAGAGGTCCTGACCTTTGAGTCCATGGTAATATAAGAAATTAGCATAGTTGCCCTGCAGTTAAGCCTATCCCCGCATATAAAGCCCTAACCGTGTCTTCTACAAGAGTACGGATACAGACCCACCGATCCTCGCCTGTCATGACAATGACGTAAAACCTCCACTTACAGTAGAATTCCTCCTCGGCTTCAATCGCTTCGTCTTTCGACATGCCTTGGTACGTCGGTGGAACAGGAGTGGGTATCGACATCTCCATGGATTAGTCACCGAAGTATTTCAACTTCAACCTCTGCATTTCAGACACAATCCTCTCATCTAGTACCATACTACGAGTTTTCACCATTGCTAATATTTTAAGGAATTTCACAAAGAACAAGCGTAGTCTACTTCTAAAATCCGATACAGGTACCATTTATATAACCCAACATTTAATGTGTAGGAAAATTTTACCAAGCGTCATCATTCATTACAGGCACAACTTTTTGAGTCATAACCGTCACATACATCAGCATCCACATCCTCATTAAATATACACCATTTCCCAATAACCCGCTTAACTCCACACAGTCAAAGCCATTATTATTCCATTTCAATTATCAAAAGTTTCAACCTAGATGCCAAGTCACAAATAGATAATTTCGTAACCAAAGCCACGTTGCGAGGGGACGATTGTTGGGACCTATCCCTCGATCTCACCAAAAAATGAGCTCACCTTATTCGAATTACCTCCATCTCAGATTCACACATTTTTAATACATCTACCCCAGTCAAACATTCCAACCTACCATTCGAACTGGTTATGAACGTGGGCCAAACTTTAACCAAAGAGCCTTATCCAGTCAAAGACACCTGTCTCTCATGAACTCATCAGTTATTCAGTCAACCGCTACTAACCACATTATTCGAAAAATGTACTCCAGCACGATGAAGAGTTGCCGAAGAAGACCTATATAAAGGTAAAGTTCCAAAAGATACAAGGACTAGAAAAATTATACAATAGATCATCAAGAAACTATTGACACGAGATTTTCAACAAATATTAAAAACTTCTTAGTTACAAGGTTCAAAGCATTTCTATATTTAGAGATCACTTGCAATAAAGATATCTGCATCAAGCAATAAATATACTTTCACAAAAATTCTCCACACGAGGTCGTGGATTTTTACCTATTTAGAGGCTTTCCATGCTAAAATCACTTGGTTCATTTGTGTGATAGCGAATTCTAAGCAATTTCGAGGTTACGGAATTTGGCCATTACAGTTATGGCTTGGAGAGTTAGTAATGATGTTCATATATGTTTCCCATTTATGGGATATCTATTTCTATTGATAAGATAGCCATTATATGGCTTGTTGAGTTAGTAATAATGCTTAGATAGCCCGTTTATGGAATATCTATTCTCAAATTAGTGAGACTAAGATTTGACATATAACTTGCAAAGTTTTGTCAAAATTAATAGTAGATGATTCACTAAAATGTTTATGAAGAAAAATTACTGTTATGATAGAGAATAAATTACAACTCCTATCTATAGAATATCTTCAAATGGGCAGTATTCCATAGATACTCCAGTTGTACTTCATCTTTAGTCATTAACCAGTATGTGCCATTATCGATTTTATCACTTACAATGTAAAGACCTTTACAATTTTATGATACCTTCCAATAATTAATCTTTGGTCAAGTACTATCTTGAATTTGCCAAAGTACGAGGTCGCCGATGTCGAAAACCCGCTTTCTTACTTCTTATTGTATGTTTTTCTAAGAGTGTCGCGGTATCCCCCCAAGTTTGCAATGGCGTGATTTCAAGTTTCTTGATCCAAATGAGGTTGCATAAAAGTTTGAGTTTATTTTTTTCATCAATTTTTTGTCTTCTAGCTGTTGGAAGGTCGAGGTATGAAGGAATGACTGTTTATGATCCAAAGGCCATCATGAATGGTGTGCAGCCCGTAAAGGTTCGAAGTGTGGTCCTATATGCCCATAAGGCACTGAGTAACTCTTTGACCCACCTTCCTTGCTTTTCATCCAACCGTTTTCATAACCCTGACTTGATTATCTTATTAGTGACTTTGACCTGGTTATTTCCCTGTATGTAGTAAGGTATCAAGGTAGTCAATTATGTTTTGTATTTGTGTATGAATTTGTGGATTTTGTTGTTCATAAATTGCTTGCTATTATTCGACCTTATCATTTGTGGACATCTAAACCTTATGATAATATGCTTTTATCAAAACTTAATTACATTATTTTTGTCAGTGTGACAAAGTGGAATAGCCTCAACCCATTTGGTAAAATTATCAAAAGCTTCAAGGAAAAATTTTATGCTACCTGATGCGGGTTGGATTGGGCCAATGATGTCGATTGCGCATCTTTCAAATGGCCAGAAGATATTACTGACATGCAGGTCAAGAGCTGGGCTTTTTATGTCTTGAGCGTAGATTTGGCATTTGCAGCACTTTTAAACAAAATCTTCCCTGTCTTGCCTCATTTTTTGCGAGTACAAACCTTGAATGAATGCTCTTTGAGCTAGTAATCTTCTTGAGACATGTGTTACACCTTCATGTAATTATTTAATTTAGACTTGCTTTTGTTTTTGTGAAATACGTTCGATAGGTGGGACTCCGCCGATAATTTTGCATAGTACTCCTCCTTAGACTTTGAATCTTTGACATTTTTCTAAAAGGGATCGAGCGTCTTCCTTATTCTGGGGGAGAATATTGGAGTTGACGTATTTGAGGAATGGTTTTCTCCAGTCGTGAGGAATGGTCTTCTCCAGTCTTCCAGATCTTCATCTTTGGTAACTTGGAATGTTGGATTACTTCGATATCTAATGTTCTTTTCTTATTGTCATTGAGCAATGTGGCTATGTATACTAGTGCAGCAGCATATCTTGTTTCACCTCTTGGTAAATAAGAAATTATAGTTCTCCCAAACTTCTTCATCTTTTCTTCGACAATAATGGCATATTTAACCATTTTACCTGATATTTTAAATATTTTGTTGTAATGGTTTACCACTAGTAATGAATCTACATAGGCGACAATGTCTTCCGCCCCAAGTGTCAATGCGAGGTCTAAATCATGTAAAATTGCTTCATACTCCATTTCATTTTTTATTATATAAAACTTGAGTTTAATAGCTTTCTGGATTCTATGGCTGGAAGGTGTCACTAAAACAATGCCAATCCCAGATCCTCTAGGCCCCGCAAATCAATTTAAAAAGAATCTCAATCATGTACTTTTTGATCATGCGTTTGGTTCTGCAATAGAGTCATTGGCTAATACTTCATCAAGCTCCTCCCACTCTGGGTCGTTGACAGGGAAATCTACTAAAAAGTTTGCTACTGCTTGTCACTTTATTCATATTTAGGGTATAAAAGAAATGTCATATTCACCTAGGAATACGGACCACTATTACACTCGCCTAAATTTTTTATTTTTTTAAAGGACTAGTTTGTGGGGGAATTTGATGATGACCTTGACGGGATGTGCCTGGAAATAAGGTTAAAATTTTTTGAAATTGAAAACCGAAGCTAGCGGCTGCTTTTCAGTTATTGTGCATATTTTTTCTATAGGCATTAGAGTTTGGCTAAAGATGTAGATTGGTTTTTTCACCCCATTATCTTCTCGAATGAGGATAGATCAGATTTTTTGTTATCGATAAATACATTGTTAAAACTTTTCCATCAACAGGAGTACCAACTATGGGATGACGCCCCAAGTACCTCTTGATGTTTTGAAAAGCCAATTTGCATTCTGGGGTCCATATGATTTCCTTGGGTTATTTCCTGGTTATTGAGGCTAGTTTCCCACGAATAAGGAGGTAAAGAAGTTTACAATGATCAGATGACTTTAAAATGAATATGTGAAGAGCGTTAATTTTTCTAGCGAGCTTTTGGATGTAATTTTTTTTTATGGTGATGGCATGGCCATGAGTGCCATGATTTTCTCTGGATTATTTTCTATTCCCCGCATACTTATTAGATGGCCTAAGAATTTACCAGATGCTACCTTAAATTATCATTTTTCTAGGAATAATTTCATGTGATATGTACGAATGATATTAAAAATTGTTTGCAAATTATTGCAATGATCATCTCATTTTAGGCCGTTGCAGATCATATCGTAGATGTATACCACCATGATTTTTTCCAAGTGGTATCTAAACATTTTTATCACGAGTCACTGATATGCTACTCCTGTATTATTTAATCCAAATGGTAAGACTGTATAACAGTAATGGCCCTTTTCTGTTATGAATCAGGTTTTTCTTTATCTTTTTCAGCAAATGGAACTTGATTATATTCTGAAGCTGCATCAATCATCCACTGAAGTTCATGTCCTGCCATAGAGTCAAGGATTTGAGGGATCAAAGGTAGAGGGAAGTTATCCTTAGGTATGAACTTATTGAGTTCTGCAAAGTCTACGCAGACCCTAATTTTCCCGCTCTTCTTTGTGAAAGCAACTATGTTTTAGACCTATTTTAGAAATTTAGCTTCTCGAATGAATCCAACTTAAAGAAGTTTTTTGATTTCTTCATTAACTGCTTTTCGCAGTCTGGGTGCAAGGGTATGTCGCTTATGTACTATAGCTTTAATGTCAGGAACTAGGTTTAACTTGTGGTAACCGATGGAAGGGTCAATTCCTAGCATTTCTTGAAAAGACCGTGCAAGGATATCGACATTTTGTTTTAAAAGTTGTAGGAGGGTTTATCTTTCTTTTGGTGAGAGCTTAGAGCCACTAAAAGTATTTCTCCCAGGTCTATTAAGTTTTATGGATCTGACGGTTTCAGTATCATACTGCCCGAACGTTGGGAAAGGCTTTTTATGTAATTGTTATGCCTTTAGAAGTTTTGATGCGTGAAAGTTCGTGGTGGTATTTTTGCACATCTTTGCAACGGCTTGAGTCCCTTTGATTTTGTAAACCCTGTGATCAGTCAGGAAATGCAAAGCCAGATAATATGTCAAAGGTACTACCATGAGTGAGTGAAGCCAACTTTTCCCCAAGATCCCTAGGTATTTGGATTCAGTATTGATGACGATAAATTTGACAACAATTGTTTTTGGCCTTGCCTAAACAGGTAATGTGATTTCTCCTAAAGCAGATTCTTTGGGACTATTGAAGCTTGTGATAGTTTTTTTTGAAGATTTAATGGAGTCTTTTAAGCATATAACGTCTACTATCCTCTTAAATAGTATGTCCGCCACGCTACCTGTGTCCACGAGAAGTGTATATAAGTAATCCAGGCCTACTTTGGGCATTATTACTAGTAGGTCCTCGCGGGGGTACTTCACATGACTGGTACTGTAGTCCTCAACGAAAATGCGATATGGGCGTTTCGCTTTGCTAAAGCTTGGTAGAAGTTTTGCAAATTTCTTGAAAGAAGTCATCTTATAGCATGAAGTAATTCTGTCATCCCTTTTTTGCTTTGTTCCTTTTTCGATCTTAATCATGTACATATGATGAACCTGACCTTGTCCTTGTACGTCTTCCTTCCTTTTGGTGTCTTCTTCGAAGAACTTCTAAACATCGATGACGTATTCGTGGAGCCTTTCTGCCAAACCAATTTGGTAAAAAATACATATATGAGAATAGCAGTTATCGGTCTCATAGCTATGGACATTATGATACTGGCATAAAGGTTTATTCAGGACGTTGGGAATCTCTTGTGCTTCTCAAAAGAGCTTGTCTCCCCTCGAGATGGGCAAGATGCTAGACAACGTAGTTTTAATTGGTGGTAGAACTGGGATTGGTCTATCCATATTCTCGTTTTTCCTTTAAGATTATCATTGGACTGCCCACGTCGTATGGGGACACCATTGCTTATCTGTTTCAAGTGTAGTGGTAAAAGAGCAGCGTTGGAATGAATGACGGAGGAACTTTTCATTTTTTCCTTTTTTAACCTTTCAAATTCGATGTAATTCCTAACCACATCTATTATTTTTGTTATTGTTTTTGGCTTCTGAAGTGTCAGTTCTTCACGAACTTTAGAATAGATGTGGAGTGTAGATGTGAATGCCGGTACTACAATCTTTGTATCTGAGTTTCCAATCTTCCTTGTTTCTTGCAAGAATCTTTTATTAAAATTCACAAGGGTTTCCTTTGAGCCTTGTTAGAAGAAGAAAAAAGAATTGACTGTAATCGCACGTCCTTTAGTGTGTACAATTTGATTTGAAAAACTACTGTAGCTTAGCAAAGCTTGTTATTGATCCTCTGAGAATTGTATCAAATCATCTGAGATGCTCTTCTTTGAGGCTCATGTTAAACAAACGACATAACGTGTGTAATTGAGCTTTGAGTAAAGGCCGACTGTCGCTTTGAAGTGTCTAACATGGGTTAACGGGCCAGTGAGCCCTGTGTACAAATAAAACTTTGGCATATAGAAGTTGTCAGGACTAGGCATGCCTTCGAGGTGAAGGGAGCTAGGATCTGTATCGATCCTGAATAGAGCAGACCTTCAACTTGGGTTATTAGAATTAATGTCCTTAATCTGATAATTCTAGTCAACCAAGGTAATGAACTGAGGGAGTATGTGAGGTGTTATTGCAGCATGGGGGTTGAAGTATCCTTGCCCTTTGGGGCCCAACCTTTCTCTTATGGGTAACTTTTGAGGAGGTGGTGGGGTCTGATGCCAAGTTTGTCAGCTTCCATGAGTGGTCGATGTTGGTGATGTAAGTTCAAAGTGTCGTGATACTCTGTCTGGATTCCTAGATCACGATCTCAAGGTTTTGTGCCATTCTCCTCTCGGTGACCCATTCTCCCTCTGAGATGCTCTCGATCGGTGATCACTTCAGACCTAGATGGGTGACCCTTGACGAGTGTAGTAGCCTACTCGTAGCCTTCCAAGACTAGTTGAATGCTAGAAGGCTACATCGAAGCCTACTAGAGACTCAAAACCCAACAAACCAACAAAATAGCTAAAGGCGTATGAGTTCCCCGAAGCCTCGAAGGTCGCTTCGAAGCTTACTGCAATAGTCGAAGACAAAGATAGTCGGTCAGCATCAGAACCTAGCATAAACTCTAGAGGGAATTCGACCATATTAGTGCATGGTCGAAGGCAAACATACCTGACAACCAGCTCACCAAACAGAATAGTAAAAACAAGCTGCCAGACAGCTATAGTATTAGAACTGACATCAAGTATAGGATAGTTGCCCCAAAAGATATGTATATAATCTGACCTCGCATGGTGACTCGCCCTTTCCTACCTCTTATAAATAGGGAAGGGGAAACACCATGAAGGGGCTTTAAAAACTCCGCCCAAACCCTCTCTAATATAAATAGCCTTCGAACATCTACAGATCCTACTTGATTCGAACTGTAACCTAATCCATATATATATTCTTCTATTCAAATCCTCTCTAGAGGTCATGGAGAATACCAATTCATGGACTCTACGCAAGTATGTTAGCATAGTAATCCTTCTTATTTTTTTCATGTACATTTGTTAAAACATCCAGTTGAAGATAACCTTCAAGGTATAATAGTGTTATCTCCCCTCAACGAAATCACGCCCCTACAATGTGTGGTGAATCGATCATGTTGCCTATACAGACTTTTTATCTCCTTTAGATGGGTTCGGCTTTGCTGCTTTAGGGCTTTCCTCGTCTCATCTCTTTCGAATTGGAGGGCTTGAGCATAAATTTTATAATTTTTGAGCCGCTGGGCACTATCAGATTCTATCTATTTTAAGAGTTCAAAAACAACATTGTGTAAATTGACAGTCTCAGGCAGAATAGTAGCTGGAATGTCCTTATTGTTCCTCTGGGTACTGGAGGTACTTCAGAGGTTCATGTTGATGATGGTATTGATTGTTAAGGATGAGATTTGATAGAGAAAAATACGGTTTCCCACAGACGACGCCAATTGTAATGGCTAATTTTTTGGTAGCTAAACCAAATCAATACTTTATGTAAAGAAGTAAGATTTAAGTGCAAATTAAAGCTAATACACAGTAAATTTTATGTGAAAAAGTAAGTAAAGCCTGAGAAAAATATCAACCATGAGGAGGTCTTAGATGTAAATTGACTAAAATGTTAATCTATTACACTTGTAGAGAAATTTGGATAGTGGGTATGTAGAAAAGAAAGAATAGGTCTTTTACTGCTATATGCTCTACCTATATTTATTGTCGGATACAGGCAGTTATAAAAATATAATTTTCATCATATTCTTAATAATCCACAATACGATTGAGAAGCTTCTAATTAGTAAAGAAACATGAAGAACACCAATTGGTTTGGAAAAAAAGAGAATTTGATTACTATAACGCAGTAATTGCAAGAGAATCTCTCAAACCCTAGGCTTCTCTCAGAATTCTTTTTAGATCTAACATAAGAAAAAAAGATTACCTAAGTTCCCTTTATATAGAGGGAACTCGAAATTACAAAATAGAACGCATCTCGAGGAAAAAGACTAATTGGTCTTAAACCCTTGAAACTTGCATGGTCATTCGAGCGACACCAAACTCGTTCAAACAAAAATATGGCTCTGGGCCAATTTCCAGAGGACATGTCAACTCGTTCGAACGACAATCAATTTCATTCGAACGACTTTGACAAATCTTTAAAAATACTAGATCCTCCTGAATCATGGCTCCCCCTTTAGGAGCCTTGAGCTCCTGCTCAAGCTGGAACTGGAAAGGCCGGAATGCGGCACTGCCCATTACCCAACGATACCACTTTGTCATACTAGGTATGCTGACCCTTCTCCCCAACTCGAAATGACTCAACACCACCACATGTCTTCCCTGGCAGCAACTTTTGGCAAAACATACTGCGCCCCTTAGGAGCATCATATCCTGCAACATATCCTGATATAATAAAAGGTTGTCTTTGCATATAAACCAGTGTAGCGGAAGTAGTTGGTAATGGGAGTCGAGATAACCTTGCAGCGAATTTGTTGTCCACTCCCTTCTTATAATGTATTATCAAGGAAAATTGTTGGAGATACGACATCCCTCTCAACTAGAATGGTTTGTGATCAGTATGTACCACAACCTCCTCTTGTAACCTCCCTAAATAGTTGTTTGCCTAAAAAACAATGCCATTGGAGACAACACTCGAGCCGACGTACCCTCCTGAACCAGTCGCACCAATAACACAAACCTCTTCATCGAAGTTGTTGTTACCAATTTTGACGTAGTGACATGCTCCTTACAAGCATTGATATGGAAATTATTTCCCTCCTTCACAAGACGATACTTGCGAGCTCTATGGTAATGAATCACATCTCGGTGCCAAAGATAAGAGCTACCCAAGATGACCTGACACACATCTAAAGGAACCACCTCGCACATCACCTCGTCAATAAACTTCTCAGAAATTGTAAAGCTGAATTTACACAGCTTCGTGACCATCACATCCGCATCTTTCTAAAACTACCCCAAACCATACGGCTGAGGATGAGTTGTAGTCCTCAAACGCATCTTCTTCACCAACGTCTCAGAAATCAAAAAATTTTGACTACCCGGATCCATAATGGCCTTGACTAAACTATGCTTTACCTGAATAATGACATGAAAAGGCTCTTTCCAACTCTCTTCCTCGGCAGCCAAAGTTCGCTAAAACATAAGTATAGGCTTAGGATTCGGTTTATCGACATCTGGAAGGTCAACAACCTCTGCAGCTAGTGCATATTTCCCTCTATTGCGCTTTTCATCCTTCGACCGAAGCTCTAGGTAAAGTTTCCAACAATAATCGAAAAGATGCCCTCTCGCCTTACAATGATTGCAATGAAACTCCTTGGACGAAAACCCCTTTCCTTTGGCCTCTCCCTTATGCTCATTTTTCCAACTAGACTTGTACCCCGACTTGATCTTGTCGTCTTCTTTGTCACTTTTCAAGTACTTGCCTTCAATGGAAATTGCCTTCACAGTAGCGTCCTTGATATTGGCCACAGTAAAGTATTTCAACTCTCTCCCAATGGACTCTGACAAACCCCCCGTGTACTTCATGAATACCTCATACACGTCCACATTAATGTCCAAAACCAAAGCTTGGTTATGGAACGCCGTAGTGTACTCCTGTATGGATTACTCAAAATTTTGGCACAAATTGTGCCATTTATACCATCTCTTTTGCTCATACCGAATCGGATAAAACTATTTTCACACTAAAACCTTGAATTCTTTTCAACCCAAATCTCTTACATCATGACGTTTCCGATAAGATTTCCACCACGTGAGTGCATGAGTTGTGAATTTCAACGTAGCAAAGCAATTTTACTGAGCATTAAAGTATTCGCAAAATGAAAAATAAGTTTTTAACCTATTTAACCAGCTATCCAATATCTCGACATCGATCGAGCCGTCGAATATTAGAATTTCAATCTTAAAACCAATACGAAGAGTACGCATAGGATTCGTAGACTTACCAATAGCCGATCACTCCTCGTTGTATTCGGCATCTCTAGAATTACTATCGATCTCTATAGTACGCTTGTCACCATACCCCTCCATAACCCCTTTCTTCTTCGAGCAGCCTTGCCGTTTCCCAGAAACGGAAACCTTCGCGAGGTTCGTGAGATGCAATTGTTTAATTATCTCCCCTATAGTAGAAGTTAGGCCGAAAACTGTCATTTCCAAAGTCGCGAGTCGATCATCGGAATCGCCCATCTCCAAATCGTCCTCTTTCTTCAAATAAGATTTGCGATGGATCTTCAACGGATTCACTTAATCCATAATACGATTGAGAAGCTTCTAGTTAGTATAGAAACATAATGAACACCAATTGGTTTCGAAAAATAGAGACTTCGATTACTAAAATACAGTAATTACAAGAGAATCTCTCAAACCCTAGGCTTTTCTCATAACCCTTTTCAGATCTAACATAAGAAATAAAGATAACCTAAGTCCATTTTATATAGAGGGAACTCGAAATTACAAAATACAACGCATCTCGAGGCAAAAACACGCCTCATAAATAAAACCACCACGCAAAGTCATTCGAATAACTTTACGACTAATTGGTCTAAAACCCTTGAAACTTGCATGGTCGTTCAAACGATACCAAACTCGTTTGAGCGAAAATATGGCTTTGGGCCAAATTCTTGAGGACATCTCAACTCATTCGAATGACACTCAATGTCGTTTGAACGACTTTGACAAATCTTCAAAAACACTAGATCCTCCTAGATCACTTAAGGTAGGTGAACAAACTTTACGGAGCATGTACAACGACTATATTTAACCAAGTGTAACGGCTACTATAGAAATTTCCTTTAGGGGTTACTACTTCCAGCCATGTGAGTAATTCATCCAGAGGTGGGAAACAGAAGTAGACAATTCAGCAGACAAGGAGAAGGGGTAGAAAGTAAAATTATAACTTGCCTAGATCATTCTTTATGGATACTGATTATGTTTACTATGCGTTATAATATAGTAGACGAAATGGCCTATTTAATTCCTTAGTGTAGGAGCACGCTCCCGCTAGCAACGAGGTAGAAGGTCGCGGGGCGGCCCCACCACTAAAAGTAGGAACATTCCAGCCAGGTCGTTCTGCGAAGCCCTCTTCTAACAAAAAGTAGATCCATGGCTGGGACTCTCCTAGCGACCATAGAGCCGTTATGAAAATAACCAACGATAACCCCGCAGATAGCCTTCTGCCCACATGGTAATATACAAGCCTACGACCTTGAAGGGACATCTTAGGAATTGCCCAAGGCATGTGAGCAGAGGCACCCCTAGGTTAAACCCTCCCTATAAGAAGAGGTGAGGAGGTAACCTAAAGGTTCTCCTTCATTTTCTTCATCATCCTCTTCTTAATCTTCTCCACACTCTTCTAGAAACAACTAGCAACGCCAAGAGGATAGAGAGATAACTGGAGAGAGTCGAGTGGTGCCCTCCTCTAGTAGAAAGTATCAAGCCCAGAACGAATGTGCACTTATTGTTGTCCCTGAAAGGAATCACAGGACAACAATTGGCACCATCCGAGTTCACCCCTTCAGCTTCTACCGAGCGGCGATGGTGGTTTCCACCTGCAACCAATCCCAAGAATAGGCTATGGCCGATATGATAGTGGTATTATTACAATTACAGGAACAGATATCCACTGAAGAGGATCAACTACGCCAACTACAATTTGCAACTGATACACTCCGCGACACACTTGTCGCTGGCACTAAACAACTGCCAGACGTCCCAACAATCTCCACTTCGATTACCGAGTCCACTCTACATGAACCCACTCCCGGTGATGGCCTGGGACCACCATTTTTAGCCCGGTGTACGAGCACCACGCCACCCCAATTCATCACCTGTACTTGCTGCCCCGCGGGCTGCCCATACCACCGCCTATCCTACCACCAAGTACGCCACTCCCTACCAGTACACCACGTACGGGCCTCCCATAGACACATTCGAGTTACCATCTTAGCCATAACGACCCACCGCCGCCAAGTCGGTTCATCCCATAGTACTACGACCCTCGCGCCCCAACCCCCGTAGCTGACGTCCTAGCCAGGCTGGGCGGCGGCTACGCCATCCCTCCATAGTAGCACCAACCATATAGCCCTGATGACCCCACCTACCCCCCCTGGGCATGGATGTCAACCCTACCATGAATGATACCACGCCTGCAATGACAGATTTCATGACCGGTATTTCGGCAGACCTTCACGCGAATAACCCTACACTCAATGAAAGCCACTTTGACGAGTCATCCACCAGAAGTGGGGTCGTTGCCAAATATGACACGGGCATCCATGACCAATAGTCATTAACATCAAAGACCGTGGAGGCGTTAATCTAAAGTATGCAAGGTATTGATCCTACTAGGCGATTAATAAAAGTGACCCTCCAACGAATCCATAATACAACTTTTACAACAGCCATCCTGGCTACGTCCTGGGCTAGAGCTCCTCCAGACCAAAGATAGAGGCCTTCATATGGTATCAGGACCCCGGCCAGCACCTCTCCAAATTCTAATACAGCATCGACCTACAACATTAAACAGATGAACACATGTGTCGCATATTCCCCTTGACCTTGTCCGATAGGGCCCTCGCCTGGTTTCAAAGTCTCGAACCCAACTCTATCTCCATGTTCGAGCAACTCTCACTAGTTTTCATTGAGAAGTACCTGCACAACTACCAGTCAAAGAAACAATTAGCCGAGTTATTTTTATTTAAAGAACAGATTGGCGAAACCACCACCTCCATCATGTCGAGGTTTAAAAGTGAGTTTACCCTTATTGAACGGGTCGACTCCCCGACTGCATGCCTCGCCTTCATGGGCGCCTGCCTCCCCGGTTCTAAATTTTGCGAGGCCTTGCACATAAGACAACTTAAAACTCTCAAACACCTTTATAAAAAAGTCAAGAAATATCAAAATGTGGAAGCCGATAATCGTGTATCTACCTCGCAAACTGCCGCCCTCCTGAGTGCCACCTCCACCCCGTCACCGGTCGCCCGTAATGCCACCTCTAAATACCTGAGGGACTAGAAGGGTGAGTGCGATGACGAATGAAACAAACGGTGTACAGGGCTTGACCTGCGCGATAAAACAAAACCCCCATGAGATAGACGACAGAGAGCCCCACGCTTGGAATGTTATTCCCCCAGCGACCTTACCCTATCACGGGCAGACCTCCTCCTCGCCGTTAAGAATGACCCTGACTACAGAAAACCACACACCAAGCCGGACCGTCTTGGCCTCCAATGCAGCGCACACCATAATTTATATGACCATGCCACCGAAGAGTGCTTTAATCCCATCAATATGAATGAGACTTGGTTTCGCCAAGGGTGTTATACCTAGTACCTCAAACGACCCATCCCGCCTGCTATCATACTGCCTCGTAAGACAATCGGCCCGCACGCGACAAGCGTACGGGCACCGGGGCACCTAATAGTGTGTGAAATGATCTTGAGGGATCTCAATAGGGTACCGTCCCACAATGCAGTCTCCAATTCAATATGGCAGTGCTATCACCTTGCTGAGAATAAACGTATGGCCTACGGTATTTATGCGGCCACTGATGCACCATGCGAGCAGGCCATCTATTTCACTGATAAAGACCTCAACTCAGTTTCCCATCTATACGATGACGCCCTCGTCATTTAGATCGTGATTGGGGGTGTCTTCGTTAAACGTATGTTGGTTAATTCTGGCAGTGATGCTAACATACTGTATTGCGATGCCCTCTAAAACATGAACATGTAGGATTGCCTAACACCCTCCAAAATAGAGATCTCAGGGTTTAACGGGTCTACTAAATGGGTTATGGGGGAGCTCGTCACTCAGGTACCGGCTGGCCCAGTTGTGGTGCCTACTACGTTCCTCGTCATCAATAACTCCACAGTCTATTATAATGGCATCCTGGGACGCGATTGAATCCACGCCATGAAGGCAGTTCCGTCTTCCTACCACAAAGTAATATGTTTTCCTACGAAATTTGGCCCGTACCAGATACGAGGCTGCCAGGTTGCGACCCATATTTGTAACGCCAACTCCCTCTAAAACATAATAAATCACAAGAACTCTAAGAAATGGGGAAGAATATCGCTGCTGAGGATTAGAAACAAACAGGGAATGAGCCCTTGGTGGTGGACTCATCCCCCGTTCCTTGCTTCCCAGATATGCCAATAAATACAGACGCATCACCTGATCAGAACGATACAGTTATAAGTTTGTTCAGCAGGGAGTGGACACAGCCTCTCGTGGAGCAGGTCGATATGATGAGTCTCGATGCCTCCATGAGAATAACGTATATTGGTTCCTTGTTGACAGGTGACGAACGATTGGACCTTATCACCCTCCTCCAGCAATACAAAGATATCTTCACCTAGTCCTTCGAAGAAATGTTAGGTATAGACCCCGAAGTGGCATGTCATCACATACACATTAACAGCAAAGCTACCCTCGTCAAGCAGAAACCACGCCAACACTACTAGAAAATAAACCAAAGGTCACCGTCAAATTAAGTTTTTGCCACAGTTGTGTATGTGGCAAATTACTATAAACTAGGCCGTGGCTAAAACACAATATTGGATAAAACACAATATTCGTGGCCAAAAAAGTTCCCACATTAAGGTTTCGTGACCAAAAATTAAATTTCGTACCTAGCCGTGGCTAGAAAAAAAGGAAAACGCGGGATTCTAAAACCCAAAATCAATTTGGCGCTAACATATTTTCATAACTCATCTCCTTTCTATCTCTCTGTTTCTTCTCTGCTCAAGACTAATCTCTAAATCTATTAGGTAAGCTATAAAAACATTTTTCCCTTAAATTCATATCTCTTCAATCAATCTATCTCCATTAATGGCAAAAACATGATTTGTGTTTTTGTTATAGGATCAGTAGGTTCAACTTTTGAATTTTATCGGGTAAATTTGAAGTACCAAGAACTCGGTTGAAGCTTGGACATTCCTAATTGAAATTATGGCTTTGAAATCACGGTGATTTAATTAACCTATTTTTTTCTCTCTCTCTCACTCACTATATCCGTTTTGATCATTGATTTTATGGGGTTAATTGTAGTTCTGCGAACACAATTGAAACCTGAACCTTTCTTATCAAATTAAAGATTTGTAATCGAGGTATTTATGATTTGGATTTTTTTTTGTTTCCAAACACTCTTGGTATTTAGAAACTGCGATTGTAGTTAGATCTCTAAATTATCCTCTTATTGCAGTTGGGTTTATTTATCTGCATGAATCGGTGCTATATTTTGCTATTTTTTTATTTTTGTTAGTGTTTTAGATTATGTGTTTTGGCAATGTGGTGCTTGCGCCTTTTTTATTTTTTTCTTTGCTTGTTTGTGTAAATTGATGAAAGCATTTAATTCCGCTAAGAAATTGTTGAAAACTTGTCATGAGGGAAGCAAGATTTATTTGGCATTTGATGGAGAGACGATTATGGGAAGATTTTACTTCGTTTATGATAAGTTGAATCAATACTTTGATGGTATGCCTTACGATGAGCTTGAAATTTCAGATGAAGTAAAAGAACAAGTCGAGCTAATGTGCGTGCAACTTAAAAGAGCAACGGGACGAACCGATACTCAAGATATCGAGCTTGCAATGGATATGATGGTCGTATTTTTTAAAAACGATGATCACAATACTAACAGTGCCATACTAGTGAAACTCGCAAAGAAGCTACAACTACAAACTGTTCCGAACTTGAAGACAGAAACTATTGCTATAGATGTCTCTGTATCAGCGTCCTCGTTAACAGCTGCATCTTCCTCGTTAGCTTCCTTGGGAGTTTCCACTTCCTCAGTCTCGTCAGCTTCGATTTCCTCATCTACTGTTGCATCATAGATAATCTTGAGGCTTGTCTTTACTGAGCTATAGATGCTATTGGCAAATTCCTTGGGGTCGCTAAGCACGAAACTACTCTCCATAAGAGATGTTTGGTACACAAGCTTTACGCTCTCATCCTCAGGGTCACTGATCACTCTCTCCCGAAACTCCTTAATGATCGGGTGTCTTGGGTTGATCTCAAGAACCCTCTTGCCACGCATGTATGCCTACTTGTTTGCATCTGAAAGAGTTTGTGATTGCATGATCCTCTCCATATTAGCCCTCCACCCATACTTTGATGTCACTACAAGACAAGGACTGTTGTCCAAACGGTTACTAATCTTCACAGAGTCAACATTCTTACTAACAAGAACGTCCTTCTACCATTTCGTCAAGTCCTTGAAGGTATCCTTGACTTCTGTCCTTCGAATCCTTTTCAAGTTTCAACTCCTCCTTTAATACGTTCTGGAATTTCTTGTCTTTATATACGGTTAGTATTGCATCAGATATTCATCAACTGGATCTGTAAAGAAAATAACCTCGTAATTCTTTTTTGTGAGTCTCTCAAGGAATGGTGATTTCTCCTGTTGCTCCTTGCTGGTTCCGGTTATGTAAAAGATGTCCTTCTGACCCGCTTTCATTCTCGAGATGTATTGATCCAATGACGGTAGCTTTCCTCCAGATTTTGTACTTTCAAATCTGAGAAGTTTTGCCAAGCGATTTCTGTTAGATGCATCCTTGATAATACCAAGCTTTACAGACTTGCCAATTTCATTCCAGAACTTGGTGTATTGACCCTTTTCATCTTTGTCGCTAGCCTCGACATCAGTCTTTTCTTTGTCACTGGACTTATCAGGATCCTCCTCAACAATCCTGCGGATCATGTTAAGAGCCTTCCAGATAATTTTCTTCTTTATTGTTTTGAGACTGCTGTGTTGTTGAAGCATTTCTCGTGATACATTTAGTGGCAATGTGTCAGAATCAACCAAAACCATCAAAAAGTTTAAGTACTTAGGCAGAAGCTCATCAAAATCATCAAAAATGAAAACCCTTATGACAAATAGCTTCAAGTTGGACTTGTTACTGTTATAGTAACTCTCATAAAGATCATGAGGTGCTTTAGGAGGAACAAAAAGAAGAGCCTTGAACTCCACATCGCCCTCAGCAGTAAAATGACTCCATGATAAAGGCTTTTCTTCACTAAAATCCTTAGCAAGCGACCGATAGAACTTTGCGTAGTCTTCATTCGTCACCTCCTTTAGAGTGTGTAGCCATATGGCCTTCACTTCATTCAAAACTTCCCATTCATAGGAAGTTCATTAAGGTTGGAACGCCAAAGAATAAGGAGTGTACGATTTCCGCTCTTCTCGCGTTAGGATTAAACAATTCATCTTTTGTACTTGCTGCACTGTATTATGGTGTTTATGAACATCTGATAGAGGTTGCTAGGTGCGGAACTAACAGAGCTCAAGGAAAGAAAACTCCCTTTTAAATCACATGAGTAAATGCGAACACATCCCGTGATATTACAGAGCATCATATTATCACAGTTCTCATCGGTGGCTTAAGCTCCAAGGACCTAGCCAAGGGCATTTTGAAGCAGCAGATCCGGGCATTGCTGGATGCATTCTACTCAATCTATTCATCTATTGCATAAAAGAAATGCTTGAGGTTTTGCAAAATATAAGAAAAATCATCAAGGAAGAAGAAGACTGAAGAAATTATCACAGTGCACTGGACTGTTTCTGAAGCAATAGAATCAAGAGAGATTCTCAATGAGTTGAAGCAGTATCATCTGTGGGACATTAAAGGGCCATCTTCATGGCCATCAACGATCACAACCTAAAGAAGAACACAAACCTACCCATCTCATGCAACAAGTCTCTCCTTTTACTATCCCTTTGCTCATTTGTTTCCCTTTTCCTTGTTTTCTCATCACTTAAAGGTTCTACAAACAACTCTATCTCCTCTGAAGAGTAGAAAAACCTACAGCATTATTATATGAACGAAGAAAACTCAGTGACCCAGAATTTGTCTCCCTTATGCAATTATTCAAATGGGAGCTGGGTCTACGATCCAATAGGTAAAGTTAAACGGTATGACAACACCTGCAAGGAGATCTTTAAAGGCTGTAATTGCATTTCCAGCCACAAATCTAATGCTCAAGATATAAGTAATTGGCTTTAGAAACCAAATGATTGCAGTCTTCCTCAATTTGATCCTGTTAAGTTTCTCCAATGGTTCCGGAACACCAATATTGGATTTTTTGGAGATTCATTGAATAGGAACATGTTTGTTTCTCTTATTTGTACTTTGAAACGAGTATCAAAAGAAGTAAAAAAATGGAGACCAGCTGTACAAAGTGCTTGAGGGGTCGAGTTTCCACATTCTTGATGTTTCTCGCACGAGTGAGTTTAGAGCAGATGCCCATCCATTAACTGTAGGTGGAAAGAAACACAATGATTGCATGCATTGGTGTTTACCAGGGATTACAGATACGTGGAATAACTTGCTTGTAGCATATCTAAATGACACCTAGCATTCGAGGTGACCATACTTCAGTACTCTTTTTCATTTTATATAAGCCTATTCCTTGAAATTCATATAAAAAATACCATGAACATTCCTTCCCAATGCTTTGAAAGATAGGCAAAAGAATAATTGAACATTGTGTATCATAGAAATTGTTGAAATAAGATGCTACATTTATGTTTGGTTCGTGGAAAATAAAAAATAAAAAATAAATAAAAATATTATCACAGTTTAGTGGTTTCTTCAATCTCATGTTTACCTATGATTTTTTGTGATGTCGTAGCTCTGAATTCACTGATGTATAAATTCATCAAATTTAGTTGATTGGTAGAGGTTATCTACACCTACAGTAGATTCAGATTTATTGATATTGCTTTATGTGCTTGAAAAATATTACTATTACTACTAAAACTAAAGTTGTTCAAAACAAGGAAAAAAAACAGAAGAGTCTTTATGTAGAGCTCTCTTAGTTGTTTAAACTCTCTAATACATAAATAAATCTTAGCAATGTCGATAAGGTTTTATAGTGTTTATAGTGTTTATACCTGTCCCCCTCTTGTGCTTATACTCTTTATGTTAGTTCTTTTACTGCTAATGCTGGCTTGTTTCTAGTTTCTTTGCCTTTTCCCCTTCTTATCATGCATTTCTGGTTTTCATTGTTAATTGGTATGTGATTTATGTTATTAATGAAAGCTCAAAGCAAGAAAAATATAGAAAATTGTAATAAAGTAAAGGCGCCATGTACCACTGGTCGAACTAGTATGACTGTTGTTCGTCATAATTTGGTAATATTTTATTCAACAAACATATATAAGCGCATATATATAATTTGTTCTTTTGTGTACTATGTATTTACTTTAGATAACTATTCATTTCTGTTAATCTAAATACATAGGCTGTGGAGAGAAATGTCCCTGATGAAGATATTGATAGGGCTGACGTGTTCATTAAAGCTCATACCAAGGCAGATAAGACCTATCAATGCCCTGAAATTATTGTAAGATACTCCGTCAATCCTATATAAGTCTCTTATACTATATAAATTTTATTTTATCTTATGTTTTTATTTGGCTGACTTTTCAATGTTGTGTAGGAAAAACTACAAGAGAATATGAACTTATATCCATATTCGAATAAGATAGGTCATGATGACGTGCTTTCAAAGGTATATTAGTTACTTTTAAAGATCGTAAATTAATACTTAATACATCGATGTTTACTAATAATTTCAATGTATGTAGACTCTTGGCAAAGACAAGAAGGGTCATATGATGGCTATTGGTATAGACATTACCCCATCATTTGTGGCTAACGCAATTCACATAGTAGAAGAGAATGAGGATTTGAAAGCTACAAATAATGAACTAAAGACTATGTTGTTGAATATGTGAAAGGACTTGGATGGCCACATCAAAAAAACATTGGTAGGTCTTACTATAAATATCTATTTTTTGTAAAAAAAGAGAGAGTATATATAAAATTTTTTCACTCTTATGATGACTTTCTTGCACTCAGGGTACACCACAAATACAACCCTCTCCGTCTTATAATGCACCAAGTAACTCATCGCAAGCTACTTAGGTACTAAGAGTTTCAATGTACTGATTAGTATCACAAATTAGAATTTATAGTGTACTCACTTTTATTATGATTGTATATGTAGCGAAAGCAATCAGATTTGAATAGAGAATGCAAGTTGAACGGGTGTCTGGAAGGGATAGTCGCTTATGGTATTGTTGCTGATGTTAGTCCTGATACGTATTGCCACAATAAGCAGCTCAGATATGGGTACTATATGATAGAGATATTCAATGTCATCAACGAAGATGCTTTATTGTTTAGGCAATACAATTCCACTAAGACAATGGGAGATGTAGGTGCTGGAGGCTTTGTTGCATGGCCCAAGTCTTTTATTATATTTACCTCTTGATTTATATTTTTTTTTTGTGGAAAAGACCAAGTTTTATGCTTATGAACTCTTATGTTTATTTGTTTTGAGAACTAACATATGTTTCACCGTGTTATATAAGAACTAGGTAAAACCTTTTTTAACTCCGCCAATGGCAAACTTAAGCTTTACATTGCCGGTCCCAAGCCCGAATAAAGGAGGAGGGAGAAGGTTATATTCTCTTATAAATTTTTTGAGGTTCCCAATATTCGATCCAGGTATATCTCATTTTTCACATAACCTATACTATTATTGAAATTATATTCTCTTTATATCCTGATCCATCTAAAGATGGTTCTAAATTCATGCGAGATGACTTTCTCTGGGGAATATTGGATATAGATGGGTAGATGGATGTGCCTGGGGAATATTGGATATAGAGCAACCTGACACTCAATCTATAAACAAAATTGTCGTAGCATCAATGGAACTCAATTATAGTTATGTTGAATGCCCTGTGTTACATCAGAATAATACTGGTAGTAGGCATTCAGTTGCACCTGCTGTTGCATTACTCAAGAAACTACTTTTTGCTCTTTATGAGGCTGTTTAGACTTCTATCAGGTCAATTTTTGCCATTATATGTCTTAGCTCATTTTATTTTCTCTTTCATTTCTTGTGTTGACTTATCTTTTGTCCAGTTTGGCAATCTCTTCTAGATTGCTCCAGGTTCCATACCCACAAATAACTATGTTGGGTACAGATGATGCTGTGGAAAATATTCCATTGACCACACCACCTGCTGCATCTTCTGATATTGCAAGTGCAACTGGTGGAATTACTCAAGCCTTGATTGAAGAAGATTCTACTACTTCATCAGTGCAGTATTGTTGTGATGGTTGCTACACTGTTCCTATACTTCAACATCGATGGCATTGTACCGTCTGCCCAGATTTTGATTTCTGTGAGGCATGCGATCAAGTATTGGATGCAGATCGTCTTCCTTAGCCACATAGTAGAGATCACCCCATGTCAGCAATTACCATTGAAGTTGAATCCATTGGTGGAGATGGTAATGAAATTCATTTTTCTATGTATGAATTAAGTGGCGGTTCTAGTTGTAAATTTTCTACTTCTATTAGAGCTGGTAGAACAACTGAAAGGATGGATGGAGCAAACTAATAGTTGTACCTGAGTCATTCCTGTTATGCAACTATTCTACAGATTATCATCTGCAGTGGGTGGGCCTTTCACAGATAGCTTAAATCCTGACAGCTTGGACATGGAGAAATTTATTCAATTGATCATATGGATGAAATCAATGTGAATGAATCATTTGTAGCAAAAACTCGCAGTTCTTATAGAGAGACCGTAATGCTTGTGCTCATGTACTTCACCTTGATGCTTCAAAACTGGCACCTGCCTGGCAATGAACACAAATCCAGTGGTTGTATGGCAGAAACTACACATGAAAAGAATGTTTTGTCATCCACTTCAGATGTTACACTATCTCCTGTAGATGAGGAGAAAAACGAGTTTGTTTCTCAGCTACGCTATTCTACTTCCCAATTTATATTCAATTTTTTCTTACCTGGATTCATTTGACTAAAGGAAACTGCTTGATAAACTATTTAGCCACCAGAGGACCAGTTCTGTAACCTTTTGAAACCGGATCCTTGATTCAGTAAGACATGTAGACGGGTATTCTAAAGCATTCACAGAATATACTGGATTACCATGGTTACACAGGTATTCTAAAATACAGTTGTTTTGCTCATTTTTCAACTTTCATGTGATATGCAGTTGCGAGCAGGTTGCAGGAACTAGTACTTTCTCTTTCACTCAAGTGCATGTCTTTTGATTTTGTTGGAACATCTTTGAATGAAAGTTATGAAGAATTTGGTGCTATTCAGGTATATTTATATTTGCTGGAAATACTCACTCTCAATCCTTCTACCATCTCTCTGGCTTTTTCCACCGTATTGGGGTATACTAGTATACATAATCTAGCTTGTACAGCGGTGAAAAGGGTCTTGGTACTTCCAACTTCACTTTGATTTTCCTACTATTTATATTATGTTCAATGCAGGAATTGGTATGCTTAGCATGGCAAAGTAGGCTATTTTGAGGATGACAGGCAACAATAAAGTGATATGGAACAACCCATTCTGGCTACTCGACAAAGATGTATGATTCCTATCTTTTAGTCATATTTTGATGTTCGAGGACCATGCAATATATCATCTGTGATATTTATGTGGATACGTCTTCACTTAATTTATGTGCATAACCTATTCCCTGAGCAGCCTTGTGAAATTTAAGTACACAGTGATCAATCTCTTGATCCTCTATTACCATGTCGTTAGGTTGCAACTAAGCTTGAGGTTTTTCCTGGTTCTAAGTTTCGTGTTGCATATGAAGAAGCAGTGAAGTATGGAGGCAAAGTGATATTAGGTGATCGGCCAGTTCAGGTAAGTTAGATGATTTTTTTGGGTTTTTATTCTTTTTAAGAAACTATAGATGCACAATACCTTGTTCAATCTCTCATGGTGCCCATCATTTGTGTTATTCGAGACTTTGCCAGTTCTCTAATGAGCAAGATGATTTCTTAATCTTTATAGTTACGTTGGAACATTGTTAATTATGATCCATTTTCTATGCTCCTGGGACACTATGCCAGGCGGCCAAACCTATTTGAACATACATACTGCCAAAATCTGTATGATATTTGTGTTATATACTTGTATCTTATATATAAAGATATAAAATTTGAGGAATCTAATGGCTAACAAAAAAATCAATGGAAAGATTTTGTAAGGGATTTGCAATGACATAATTATCAGTTTTATCAGTTATAAGTAGGGTATTTTATTTAACAAAAGAAGAAGAAGAAACAGTTAAGATTTTTGAAACGTTATATCCTAAATATAGACAATAAGACAACGACAGTTCTAGCGTCTTCATGCATTTCGGCCTTTATGGTTTGCAATGCAATCATGTCTTGCAATTACCAAGTTCACTCAACAATTCAAGCTATCAATTTCAATCTTCTCAAATTTTGTATAAGAGGTTAATATGGTAGTTTTTCTTCAAGCAAACCACAATCACCTACAGTAGAATTTAACTTAGTGTTCATAACTGAAGCTATTCAATCTTCTCCAGATTTGATAACTATGTGTGTTTTCTAGTTGTGTTCTTAGCGTTAAGTCTAGAGTTTATAATAATTTGGTGTAAAATGATTTGGAGCTTGAGGGATTTTATTTCTCTTATACTTCTTCTCCTGCTTATATTTTGATCTTAGTGGAAGTACTTACTATCCAGGGCATTTAATATACTTACAAGCCCTCTTTTTTCATAATAAATTACACTAAGGAGGACATAGGGAAAACTGTCGCTGCGGCACTAGGTGAAATTTCTATAAAGTATGTTATTTGAAGGATTATTTTTGCCAAGCCTAGAGGAGATCAACAAAATGGTAAGCTGTTGTCCTTATATATAGTTTATCCTTGTAATCATTTCTGATTAGATTATAGAGAAATGAACATACAGTACCTTTATGTAACTTATGAATGTCTTTCGCGATGATTGTGAACTTGAGTTATTTATTTCAGATGAAGGAAATGAGTGATGTTTACATGTTAATTTTCGTTATTCAAGAAATGGGCAAGGCATTCCCTACTCTCATAGAGACTCTTCCTTATGAGCGAGATATGTTAGTATTCTTTTGTTCTCTTTTATCGTGTACTGATCTGATTTTTAAATTTTGGTCGGGACGAAGTTTGAGCATAGTGGCAAAAAAGTACGATTTTAACTTCTTCTAACAATAATTTTATAGAAATAAAGATGCATGAAAAATAGTATAACTAAAACCATCCAAACAGCTAAAGGATAGAGAACATAACCCAAATTGGGAGGTGGAGTTATTAATGCTTGGCTATATACTATATATCTCAAAGCTGATTTTGCTGACTACCTTAAGGAAAAGATCTGCTTATTGCTCCTTTATGGTAATACGTGACTTGTATAACTCCCAATTTCTTGTGAGGTATGTTGTCCATATCCCACCTGAAGGAATCTTTCTTATGAGCTTTTCAACTTGTAACTCAACACTAAGTAGAGGCTCACACAACAACTGTATCAACATATTTACATATTTGAAGCTTTGGTGTACATATATGTACTAATTTTGAAACCCAAGGGGATAAAAAAGACCACAAAGTACAAAGAAAATAGCTAATTATTTCCACTTTAAGTAATTGACTCCCGTTATTTGTTTCCTAAATCCCCGAGTCCTTTCAGGAACATGTCATCTACTTTACTATGTGTTGCTAGTGAACATAATTCGGTGGTTGCTGTTATTGGGAAAGGTCACTTGCAAGGAATTAAGAAGCACTGGAAGCAGTCTGTTGAGGTAATATTACAACGGAAGTTGGGGCAGCTGTTGTGCGTGAGGGTGTTGTCGAAGAGCTCGCTGAAGGGCATGGTGACATTGGAACCAAAGAGCTCATACATATGTTTGAGGTGTAGGGACCTATCCCTCGATCTTACCTAAAATTATATTGTCGCTAGTTTGAATTACCTCTATGTCAGACTCACGCATTCTCCACATGACTTCTCCAGTCAGCAACACCACGTACTCCACGAATTGTTAAGAAACGTGAGTCGAGCTCAAAATGAAAAACTTGAACATGTCAAAGCCACCCGTTTCTCATGAACTCAGTAGCTACCCAGTCAAATAGTCACTAACCACATCGTTCGAAGAACATGCTTTAATATAATGAAGAGTTGCGCAAGAGGCCTATATAAAGAAAAAGTTCCAGAATAGACAGGGATCAGAAAAAAGGAGAAGAACTCACCAAGAAAAAGATATTTTCTAAGATTCTCATAGCTCCAGAAATCTTATTCATAAGATCAATCGTTTCTAAGTCTAGAAATAACTTGTAATAAGATATCATTAGCCTTAAGCATTAAACATCACCATTACAAAAACTTGCAACACGAGGTCATGGCTTTATTACCTATTCATAGGTCTTCTATGCTAAATACCTATGTCATTTCTTGTTTATTTGATTTTTGTCACAGGTACATTGGTATAAGGACTAATTCCAGACAACTTTGAGCTCAAGGAATTAGGCCTTTACATTTGGCGCAGTCTCTGGGAAAAAGATTCTTTCTACGATATCCTAACGCATTCAGTCAATCTACTATAACATTTCAATCATGGTCACATCCAGGTGACCAACTACCGGAGTCCAATTCGATCTCTCAGTAGAGCCGGAAAAGCCTACAGAGCTACGAGAAAATCTCAATATTGAAACAGAGAAACGTAACGAGCTCAAAAAATAGTTAACTCACGATCGAGAGCTCCGCTAGAAGGAGCTCGGCACTGAAAGACAAGCTCGTTTGACCACACTCAAATGACATGAAGATCAAATGACAACAATGTTGACTACCTTGTAGGCTCTGCAGGATACTCAGCAGGCCCCCCAGACACGAGATCGCGATCAAGTACCAGAAGCCTCTTATGTTTATGCGTAAAAATGATTATGGCCTCAAAAAGCCACTAGCAAAGCTATTTCCATACATATTCAGAATGAACCTTAACCTTCCATTCATTTGAGGGGAGTCGTTCAGTCCGAGCTCAGCCGAGGTCACCGATATTCCATACGTAAAGTGGAAGAACAGAGACCTTAGCCTCGAGTTCTAGCACGAGATCATTTGAGTGAAGGTACCGGTACTCATAATCCGCAACCTCCTCGTCAAGCCGCTCAACCGACCCGTCACTATGTCACACAAGAGCATATGGACCAGTGTATTATGGAGCTGATCGAAGCACAGGTTCTTGGAGCGACCGACGACCTTACCAAGTTACACGGAAGTCTAATTGCCAAAGAACTTTTCGATATGGATATTCCGAAAGGTTTCCATACTCTTAAATTTTGCAAATACAAGGGTACCGATCCAAAGGAGTATATTCAGCAATACCGTAACTCACTAGGGTTGTATTCCAATTTCAACCACATCCTCTGCAGTCTGTTCGCCACAAGTCTGCAAAAGGAACCACTTCGATGATTCTACTCTCTTCCTGAAGACTCCATATACTCATTCACCAACTGCAGAAAAAATTCATCAAGACGTATGCTCACAACATAGACATGGAGGAAAATCTGTATTCTTTTATCAGCCTCAAACAATCGTACGGGGAAAAGCTTGAGGCATTTGCTAAGAAGTTCCTAGAGCTTACGCGTAAAGTAGATAATCACGATCATAAGACAGTTGTTACTGCTTTCACCAACGCGCTCCAGCTTGACTGCAAAGCCAATGGACACCTCTTCCTCAACAAACCTGCGACCTTGGAGGATATGATCACCAAGGTCAATAGTTATGTCGACCTGGAAAGGATGATGTCCGAAAGGCATAAATCTATTAATTCCGTTCTTTCCACGGAAGGTCCATCAGATCAGAACACTAAGCAAAAACAGGACCAAGGTGACCAAAAGCATGGCAAAGGAAATACCGGCAACCCTCGAAATGACAGCTCACAAGTCAAGCCGGTCCTCCCAATGATGAACGTTTGAATCTCCATAATTTTTTCAATCTTCACAAAGGATAAGCTCTACCGTCTCTCCCAACTATTGGAACCAATCGAAAGCCGACAGTGCTGCATGCACCATAAGGTAAAGCATCATTCTACTTACAATTGCTATGTTTTACAAATGTTGCTTGAATATATTTTCAAGGAGGGACGGATGCTCAAATATATTGTCGACCTGGAATCGTACAAGGATGGCAGCTATAAGAAGCTGCTCGAGGTTGTCCACGTCGAAGATCAGGCTAAGGAGAAACATCTTTACCATATGCACCACAGCAACATGATCGAGATCAATCAGATCACCAACTCTAACAGATTCAAGCGTAGAAGACTGTCAAAATGTTTTGATCTCACACCTTAAGACAAAGAAGCCAAACTTCTGCCTGAGTTGGGCAATCGCCAGCTTGGGATATCATTCGAAGATTGAGATACTAGCTATGTCAAATTCCCACATCAAGATGGGTTAGTCATAATGCTCAAGGTGAAGAAGTTTTTCATGCACACAATGATGATCGATACTGGTAGCGGTATCAAAATCCTCCTTCAGAGTACCATCGACCAAATGGGGTTGGCCGATCAAGTCATTCAAAACGACACCGATATCTGTGAATTCAATGGTTCTAATGAAGAGTGTGTAGGAAAGATCATTTTGCCTATTACTACGGGGCCAGCCACAATCGACATCATCTTTTATGTGATCAATGCCAAGTCTCATTATCTTGGGATTATGGGCCATTGCTGGATTCATAACATGGAAGCAATCGTTTCTACCTATCATCAAGCATTCCACTTCAAAGACAACGATAGTATCTACAAGATCAGGGGTAGTCAAAAGCTTTCTCAGGCTTATGAAAATACCGTCTCTGCTATTCTAGATACCTTAGACAGATATGCTGCATAGCAATTACAAAAAGCTGATTACCCTGATGATCAACTTTCCAGGGACGAGCCCATTGAATACATTAACATTGATGGACCTAGCAGAGGTACTTTTATCGGTACTGAGATGGTTCAACACGAAAAGGACGCTATCATTCATTTCTTATGACTAAATCAAGACATTTTTGCGTGGTCTTTATGCCTAAGGTCGATCCGTCTAAGGCATGTTACAAATTGGTAATCAACATCAATGCCACCGCAGTCAAACAGAAATAGCGACGCCTATCACTACGACTTCGACATAAAGTTAACATAGAAATCGAGAAATTGATTAAAGTGGGATTCATTCGAGAAGCCAAGTATTCGGATTGGATATCCAACATCATCGTTGTCCTAAAGAAGAATGGAAAGGTCTGCGTTTGCGTAGATTTCACCAATCTCAGCAAACACACTTCAAAGGACAGTTTCCCTCTTCCCAACATTTATCAGATCTTAGATTCTACAGCAGGTCAGAAACTCTTATCTATGATAGAAGCTGCTTCAGGATAGAATCAGATTCCACTCTTGGATAAAGATTAAGAAAAGACCACTTTCATCACTGAAAGAGGACTTTATCGCTACAAAGTCATGCCCTTTGGACTCAAAAAGGCATGTGCAACTTATCAATGATTGATGACTACTATATTCAAAGCACATCTCGGAAAAATCATGGAAGTCAACATTGACGATCTCTTGTGCAAGAGCATACAGTCCCTCAATCACATTTTAGATCTCAACACAATATTCAACATTCTTTGATCATACAGGATGCGTCTCAATTCTAATAAGTATCAATTTGGACTATATTCAGGTTGATTTCTATGCCACCTCATTAGCAAGAATGGGATAGAGGCTGATCCAGAAGAGATTTTGGCTCTCCTCGACATGCCATATCCAAAAATGACGAAAGCCGTTCAGAAAATAGCCGACAAAATTGCCGTTATCAACCGTTTCCTTTAAAAATCTTTATACCGTTGTCGTTAGTTATTCTTATTACTCTAAGATTGTACCAAACAAGGAAAAGTTCAATCAAGAGCAGAGGTTCAATAGACATTAGAGTGCGAGGCAGCTTTTTAGGATCTTAAAACCTATTTGGGGAAGTCTCCCATCATGAGCAACCCAATAGATAATGAGGAACTGATTATCTTCCTAGCAGTCACTGATACTTTACTTAGCTCGGTTCTCATTTGACTTGAAGGGAAAATTACGTAACTAGTCTACTTCATCAGTAAAACCCTTACTCCAGTTGAAGCGAGGTATTCTAAAATCGTGAACTTCTTCTCACTCTTGTTTATACTTCACAGAAACTCAAGCACTACTTCCAAGCTCATTCAGTCAAAGTCATGACGAACTACCTAATTCTGAAAGTTCTATCCATGAAAGAAAAATCAAGAAGAGTGCAACAATGGTCAGCCAGTTTGGTCGAACTTGATATCAAGTTCGAACAGCGTCATTCCGAAAAAGGACAAGCCATTGCAAATTTCCTCGCGGATTTCTAGTCAAAGATCCCGTGCGGGAGGAGCATGATCCTGACCTTTCAGAGGAAGTTACAGAAGATCTACCCCACAATGAATTTGAGGAGTGAGCTGAATGTATTTAAAGAAAGGGGTAGAGACTTCTTACAGATAGATCAGCAGGACCCGCAGGGTCCAGAATTAGAATCGTATTGATTACCCCATCCAACGACAGAATTGAAAAATCAATCCACCTGGATTTTGAGGCCTCTAATAATATCACTGAATACGAAGCTCTCATTCATAGACTCAATCTCGTTCTCGAGTTTGGCATCCCCGAACTCTCAGTTTACACAGATTCACTACTCATCGTCCACCATTAATCTGAGCAATACAAAAAAAATGGCAAGATGATCAATTATGCAACCCTAATTGTAGATAGGATGAGCAAGTTTGCGCAAGAAACTCTCGATTATCTTCCTCGAGGCAAAAATGGATACGCCGATTCCTTGGCATATATAGCCGGAGTCTTAGGCACAGAAGCTCGATATCTCCAGATCAAAGTCATTTCAACCCCTAGCACTGATCGCATTTTTGTATGCACGATCATCTCTGAAGGCGATAATGGGGGAGACGACGATTGACAAAAGTCTTTCTTAGTTTATCTCGGTATCAATAACAGAAGTGAATGACCAATTCCAGCAGATTCGAAGGAGCGCCGACAACTGATAGACAAATCGAACCGCTACATCAATCAAAATAGTACCTTGTACTACCATTCAATTATGGAGCCTTACCACAAGTACCTCTCCAAACAGAAAGCAAATGAGATGCTCCGCGATTTACACGAAGGGACTTATGGCTTCCATGCTACAGGTCGATAACTGGCAAACAGAGCCATTACACATGGAGTATTCTTGCCTGGTATGCGCTAGTAGGCAAAAGAGTACTCACAAAAATATGACGTATGTTAACGACATGGAAAAATGATATGAGCCCCTGCGCTCGAGCTCCAGGTAAGCAAGGTGTTTCGGCCATTCAAAAGATGGGCACTCGATCTTGTCGGTAAATTTCCAAAATCTCCAGGTAACTGCCACCACCACCTCGTAGCTACCAATTATTTTACAAAATGGGCAGAAGTAATTCCACTTTGTTGAAATAGAGAAGAAGAGGTCATCTCTTTTATCTGAGAACACATCATCACTTGGTTTGGGTGCCCCAACCTAATTCATATCGATAATGGGCCCCAACTTGTTAGAGAATAAGTCATAGCTATCCTTAACCAACACAACACCATTCACTCACCATCCAATCCCTACTACCCTTAAGGCAGTGGCCAAGCCGAAATCACCAACAAAACCATCATGGATGGACTCAAAAATGGCTGCACTCTCAGAAAAAAGAGAATTGGGCTCGAGAGCTTCTACATGTCTTATGGGCATACTGTACCACTCCACGTCAATAGACAGGCTACACTCCATTCCTCCTTTCCTATGGCACTGAGGCCGTCATTCCCTATGAATACCATCACCCTGTCAAATTTCACGAGCTAACTGACAAGGAAAATGAGTTTGAATTGGCTTGCAACCACAATTGGATTGATGAAACCCGGGAACACGGCATCGCTAACCTAGGTTGATATCACCATATGCTGACCAATTTGTACATCAAACGAGTCAGAAGCCATACCTTCCAAATCGATGATCTCGTCCTCAGAGAAATAACACAACACCGTAAAGAGCCTCATTCTGGGAAACTAGTAGACAATTGGGAGGGTCCATTCCTTATCACAGGTCTCTCAGGCCTAGGATAATATTATCTCATGACAGAAGAGGGCATCCACATCTTGAGTCCTTGTTTGGTCCCTCACAACTACATTTTAGTTCTCATTCCATAAGTGATTTTTCCATCTCCATCCAATGTACATCATATCTCAAGATTCAATAAAACTTAAAATTTCTCCGTTTATCTTTCTACTTTGCAGATAATACATAGATTAAAGCATTAATAATACTAGCTTTCAATCGACATCATTCCAGTTAAATCAGGAATACACTTGGTTTTGCTGACACTACTAAATTTCTTACAGTTTGAACAAGGTAGAACTTGTTTTCAATCAATAGACTCTACCAGACATAAGATAAAGTAAAGGTAATACTAGCTTTCATCTCTTTCAATAGGTATGCGACATCATACTAGTTAAATCAAGAATATACTTGTTTGGCAGACTCTACTAAATCTCCTGCGATTAGAACAAGGTTGAACTTGTTTTCAATTAACGGACTCTACTAGAAAAAAGAAAAGCAAAGGTAATACTAGTTTTCATCTCTTTTAATATATCTATGTCATCATACCAGTTAAATAAAGAATGCACTTAGTTTGGCTGACTCTACTAAATCTCCTCAGGTTAGAACTAGGTAGAAATTGTTTTCAATTAACAGACTCTTCCAGACATTAGATAAAGCAAAGGTAATGCTAGATTTCATCTCTTTCAATATGTTTGCAACAGCATACCAGTTAAATCAAAAATATACTTGGTCTGGCTGACTCTACTAAATCTCTTGCAGTTAGAACAAGGTAGAACTTGTTTTTAATCAACGGACTCTACCAGACATAAGATAAAGTAAAGATAATACTAGTTTTCATCTCTTTTAATATGTCTACGATATCAGACAAGTTAAATCAAGAATGTACTTGGTTTGGCTGACTCTACTAAATCTCCTGCGGTTAGAACGTGGTAGAACTTGTCTTCAATCAATGGACTCTACCAGACATAAGATAAAGCAAAGGTAATACTAGCTTTCATCTCTTTCAATATGTCTGCGGCATCATACCAGTTAAATCAAGAATACACTTGGTTTGGCTGACTCTACTAAATCTCCTGCATTAAGAACAAGGTACAACTTTTTTTCAATCAATGGACTCTACCAGACATAATATAAAACAAAGGTAATACTAGCTTTCATCTCTTTCGATATGTCTGCGACATTCTACCAGTTAAATTTAGGTTATGCCTGGTTTGACTGACTCTAATTAACTCTGAGGTTAAAATAAAGGTGATACTAGTTTTCAATTGAAGAGCTAAACCATGCATAAGATAAAGTAAAGGTAACACTAGCTTTCATCTCTCTACATGACTGTGCCATATCTTATTTCTTTTCAGGTTATATACAACCACCACAATGGAGTCTGTTATGTTGTGAGGATGTTAGCTTTGCTTGCCCCTACAATAGAAGGTCAACAAGCCATAAATTCTCGAGCTCGAGCAATCGCAATTCAGCAGATCGAGGGCCCAAGTCCATTCCCATGGAGCTCGTGCAATCTCCTCGATCTATTTTCACCTTGCATAAACATCCCTTTTTGATATATAGTCATACAAGGTATCTCTCTCTAACTCAATTCATTTTACTTCTTCAACAAAATAAGTAATCACCGACCTCAACAAGTCTGAATACAAGGCCTGAGTTATAACTAAATGAGAGAAAGCCGTCCTCGACCTCTGAAGATAGTCTTCTAGCCTTTTGTACTTAGCCTTTTGACTCTCTATTTTTGTGTTTATACGGTCTGTAAAAACAATGTTTTCTTCAGATATTTTAGCAGCTTTAGCTGATTCAGCTCGATTAATCGCCTCAAAATCAGCTACCTGAGCATGGAGTATCTCGATCTCTTTGTTCAGATCTTCCACATCTGGATTTTCTTTAAAATTCTTCTTTGTCCTTTATAACAATCTCCTTCCCTCGGATAATACACTCTAACCCTTTCTCTCTGACAAGAACAGAGTCCAGCTTTATTTGATACTTCCTTAACTGCTCAACTCCTTTACGAACATGCCCTTGAATTCGAGCAACGTCCCCCTCCAAATATCTTATTCGAGCAAACAGACTAACGACGTCACCTTGAACCAGAGAAGCTCTGGCATCATTTTTATTCTTCATCAAGCGCTCGCCAGCCTCGATGCTTCAGACACGCGAATTGGCCTGTGCCAGATTGGTTTTTAAATTGAGTCACTCTCTCATTCAACTTATTACACCTGCGTTATACCATCCTAAACTCCATATCTTTGGCAGAGAAAGCTGTAGTCAATTGTTCAGCTGAAGCTTCAGACTCAGATAAATCATCTAGAGCTACCTTTAACTCGTTAACTTTATCAGTTAATTTCTTCTTTAATCAGCCCAGTTTGTTCCTGTTATTCGCTAGATTAGATTGGATTTGTTCTTGGTCATGAGTTTTCCTTGCCATATCATTTCTCAAAGAAGCCATCGATCGATTTAAATCTTCCTCTGATCTTTCACGAGCATGTATACGGTTGTGGGCCATGTCGGCTTCCCTAATCTTTACCGTCAGCGCATCATTCTTGCTTTTGAGTTTTGCGGCATGTTCTTTTAACTCCTCGAGATCTTTTTGCCCTTTTCAATTTTGACATCCTTCTCCTCGATCTGTCGAGTCAGGTCAACAATCGTTTGTGTTGCCTCAACAAACTTGAAGTACATCTTCACATGTTGATCTTCTCTATCTTCATTTGCCTCTCTCATCTTATCGAACTCCTCTTCAAATTCTTGGTTACATTGACGAGCTTCATCTTCGCGTAAACGAGCTAACTCCAATTCGACCTACACATGGCAGTTGTACAATATCAAGTTCAATTCAGAATACTCAATCACTACATATGACTTACTTCTAACAATATATCTATTTTTTGACATCTATTGTATAAAGCTACTTCTGGACTTAAGGTCAAAGTACAATCTTGGATGAGTGCTTTATACAAAAACTTCCAAGTCTAAGGTACAGATTCTCTATATGTTTGTTTGTCAAAAACTAATATCTTTTATACGCACCATTCCAGGGCCGTTTTCACCTAAACAGGTAATAAGTATTTGGTCCATCTTTGCACTCTATCTATCAATTTGTCCTTCTATATTAATGAAGCATTCAAATTAAATATTTCTTGCTCTATTCTAACCTGCAGCTCTGCTTGCGAAGATAACAGGGACACTAAGTTTTTGCTCTCCTGATCAAGCTCAACCTCTAAATATTTTATTCTTAGGCAAATGTCCTCAAGTCCCTACAACAATGTTTACAAAAAATACTTAGCCCGTAAAATTCTATCCAAAATGTATCCAAGCAGTTTACAATATTCCATAACATCCATACAATAACAGTGGCATCACACTATCCTACCTTCTCAATTTTCTCCCTAGGCGTTCGTCGTCATCCTCTTAGTTGTCTCTTACCGTCCGAGGAGACATACCATCCAACCCATTAACAACCCCAACAGCATCATACATCATCAACCTCCTCCTCCTCCACATAATGGCCTCTATCTCATCTTCAGAGTATCCCTCAGACAGAAGATGCAACCCAAGCCTGTCACGCTCAGCTACCACCTCATCCAAATCTACCCTCGCCTCAGCCCGTAGCTTGTTGATCTCTACTACTTGTGAAGCCATCAGGGCCTCCAGCCGCTTACCCTCCTTGCTTAAATCAGACTTCAATCGAGCTAAGTTCTTTTCAAGCTCGATCTGCTTCCTCTTCAGCTCAGCTCTCTCCTCTTTGACTCCAAGGCATATCCCCTTCATCAGCGAAACAACCTACAAAAATTAGGCAAAATCAACCTTATTAATTAGCTCGAATCATAATACATAATCAAACTTATTCGAGCGTATAAACTTTCCATTTTGCGCATCCCCTCCTCCCCATAGAAAGTTGTCAGCCTGGCCTTTTCCTCCACCTCTTTCATTCATCCTCCGTATTAGGTCGATCTTCTACAATCTTCCCTCCAGATTCTTTAGAAGGCTCAACCCTTTCTTTTTCACCTTTTCTACCTCCTCGCCACTTTTCGTGGCCCAAAAAGCAGCAAGTTTCTTCAACATTTGCCTCTTGGGGAACAATCGAGCTGATTTGCTCAACGTAATTGACTCAGGTAGACCTATAAAATCTACTATATGGGCCTTAGGAAAATTTACTCACCTTTCCCCATCAGTCCCCTTCTTCTTGCTACTTTCAGGATTCATCATTAGCCTCGTCGGCTGGGATTTCAAATCTTTTTCAACTCGGCTGTTAATACTCTTCTTCCTGCTAATGCCAAAATCTTCCAATGCAGCCTCGAGCTCAGTCTCTTCTCAAGTAACTTTATCTGACAATGACTCTATCCAAGGACCTGTCTTACACAAGACATCAACATCAGGGAATATTATTCAAAATCAACTATCAATATCATACTTTATTCATTGTTATACTTACATTGTTTTACAGTTCTAAACAAAAGTTTCATCGCTTCTTTGTCATCTCTCCGAAGGCAGTCACCCTTCACCCATATGACATTGTCGTTCCAAGGTCGACCCGCTGTGTTCAGATCGAAGAAGCGAGGTTGAGTTGCTTTTGCACAGAAATATGCCCCTCCACTTGTACCAAAAAAATTTACACCGTAAAACTGTAACACATCCTTAGAGGATATCCTCATCTTTCTACCCTCTCCTTCCCATCGAATATTCAAAGCTTCACAAACACTTATCACCTCCCACATGTTCATATTCATCTGAATGGGACATGCACCGATAAGGTTCATAATCCCTTTAGCTAGATTGTTAAGGGAAAAACTCAACCCGTACTCTAACTGAGACAAGTAACATAAAAAGCCCTCAGAAAGTTCATTCTGAACATCCCATTGTAATAATCAATAGAGATTGATTCCTCTATACCTCTATCCCTTTTCTCCTTTGCTAAATCGGCCAACAGATAAAAATATTCTTCTCCCGGTGCTACAGTGCAACCCCAAAAGTGCCGACTGGCATATTCGATATAATTTCCCCATCCTTCTCCTATAGAAGCCTTGGCTTAACAACTTTCTTCGAATGCAGCCAAGCGAGAAGAATAGGCCACAAATCTTCCAAGGAAATTAATCAACACCTACTTCTTCCTCACTTCCAGACACTCCAATCTCAGACTCAGTCGGCCGACCAGAGGTCGATGCCTCACTTGCAGGGGAATTCCTCATATTAACTATAGGAAAGGATTTTTTATACTAAACAACACTCCTTACGATCGACCTACACAAAGGTCTAGTTATCTATGATTATATATATATATATATATATATATATATATATCCGTCAATCACATTCAAGTACCTTTCATATCTCATATAAACAAGCAGATTTTTTTAGATTACTATAAATAGTAATTTATCGCTTTTTCCTATCAGCAAAAATCTTCAAAAAATTGATCTTCAAAATAACATACACAGATCACATATATCCACTAACCTTCTATATCGGAATGAAAATCCGATGCAACGCTGTATCCTTCCCTCACCACACCTCTGTATAACCACCTTCACGACTCTGATTCAACAACTCTATCAAATTTTGACTGATGATCCCTTTCGCTTAAATCCTCACAAGTGTTTGTGCTCTTTTTTCCTCTCCTCTTCCTTCCTATCTCACTACTCTTTAAGTTTTCAGAAGTTGAAAAACCTTTTATTGATAAAGATAAAACAATATTAATATTTTTTTTCTCGAACCGCTGGCAGTTATTGAGCCTCGCATGAACCGTCCTCAGTTTTGGAACCAACGCGTCCCTTCCACTATCCATATCAGACATCTTACACCTTTTTGGCAAAAATGTCTTCCCATCATTGCCCTTTCCCTTATATTTTAATCTATTTTTATCTCTTTTCTTAAAATCTTCTTCTGACCCCACCACAATAATAGTAGCCCATACTCGTAGCCTTCTAACACTGGTCAAACACTCGAAGGCTACATCGAAGCCTACCTAATGACTCAAAGCCTAGTAAGTCAATAATCATGCCCACGAAACCTTTCGAGACTATTCGAACACTCGAAGGAAACATCGACCATAAATACTTTGATCATAGTCGTATATGGTCGAAGGGGATCATGTCAGGCAGCCTGCTCACCAGACAGTACACCGATGAAAACCAGGCCAACGGTCCGATGGTTGAGTATGCTGCTCTCATCCGCCAACGCATAGACCATTTTCCTAAAAAATCTTCTACTACTCATTACCCTCGTGGCAAAAATAGACATGCCGATGCCCTCGCCTACATAGCAGCCATGTTAGCCCAGTCCAAATCTCAAACACTACATATCAAAGTACTCGAATGCCTAAGTATTGACCTGATGGAAGTCAATGCCATCAATACTGGAGGTGATAGTCTCGGTCCAGACGACTAGAAAACACCATTTATTACTTACCTCAAAAGTTCAACCCTCCCAGAGGACCCAAAAACCAAATGTTCATTACTTGAAAACTGTTGTAGATACACCATCCTCAAAGGCGAGTTACATCATAAGTCCCCAAATGGCGTCCTCCTTCGGTGCATCTTTCAAGACGAAGCTGTAATGGCATGTTTTTCGGGAGGAAAACCTTCGCCAATACATGTTCATAAGGATTGCGTAATAAAGAGCTAACAACCAAGATTTTACTTGGAAAACTCAATAAAAACTGAGAATAACCACGACCTCGAGGAGGATTTGATGTAAAATCTAGTAAATGTTAGTTATTAGAAGTTTTCAAAGAGATGCTAGTGTTTAGGATAAAGAAATGTAAGGCTTGTGATCATTTAGAGCCTATTCTCTGCCTGTATTTATAGTATATACAGACAGTTTACAAAAAGAAAGAAATAGTCTCCTATTCTGGGGGTAGTGGGTGAACTTTGCGGATCACTAACAGTTCCTTCTTGACCGGGCTTCTACGGCTACTTTTGGTAAGTCGAGGACTCACGGAATCTTCTAGAATGTTGTGTTGTCTTTGACTACAGAGTACTAAGCTATCTTTGACTACAGAGTGTTGGCTTATTCTTTTCGAATCTGGGGAATATGAAACTACAATCGCCTCATTCACGACAGAAGTACTTGTAGTTGTGTCGAGAAGAAAACTGGAATCTAAAGAGGTTGCCCAATATTCTCAAAAGTCAGCATATGTCATTACCGCGGTTGAGGTAAACTGTATCTGGTACTGATGGTTCTGGGGCGCATTTAATGTGGTTCATGGAATTTAGTTGAAGGATATTGGGTATAAATAGAAGTTTATGGAAGGTGGATGGTGGTGCTTTGTGGAATGAGGTCACCCCAAGTATAGTTTATTATGTGGTCTGGGGTTGAAGACGGTGAGTGTTCCGATAAAAACTTGCACAGACCGAGAGATGAAAAATTGTTATGTGATCGGATCAGAACATTGGGGTAAGAACAAAAATCAAATAGAGACAAGTTGTGTCTGTGGGAAATAGTGGTATCATAGTGCAGTTTGAAGTTAATGTATGGTATCAACGGGGGGTGATGGGGTAGCTGTCGGTGTTGTTGATAAAGATTTGAAGCTTGGATGGGCGTCCAAAGATCTTGTCGAACGTGTGAGTTGTCTTGCAATTTTTTGTTGTCTTTTTCCTGCTAAAGCGTCTCTTTAGAAGTTCAGTGGCTTGAGAGTCATTGAACTTTGAGGACTAGAAAGAGGCTTTAATGTCCGATTCTAGTGAAAAGCAAACAATGAAAATAGTAACATGTGGAAGGAAGTTAGTAATAGCAGATTAATTGTAATGAAAGAAACATTAAGTCTTAGAAATGAATGTACTTGAAAGAGATAGATGCCGAATGTGATAATTGAGAATGTAATCGAATGAATGAGATATCGAATGTAAGAAAGAAGTTTATAAAATAAATAAATGTGTTTATTGAATTTATTTGTTTCTGTGTATGTTATCGAATATTAAATATGATTAGAAAATTGTGAAACAATTTTATCGAATATTGCCTTGTGTGTAAAGTCGAAGGTAGTTGAATGAGAAGGGCCAATGACGAATTTCAAGGTTGATTGATTGACTTTGACTGTATAGAGTTTAAAAGCATAATAAATACATGAGAGTTTTGTATTGATTGAAAGGTGTATAAATAGATGTTGTTGTTTGTAGATGCATACATTTGCCCAAAATGGTGAAGACGAGAGCTCAGACCCGTGATGGGGTATTCCGACGTGTGCAGGCAATGTACTAGGTGTTGTTCAGCCGATACTTTGGTTTGCAGAGCATGGAATGGCATTTTGATGATCCTGAGGAACCGGATTTGGTGAAGATGGAAGATGAAGCGGCAACGAGGGGTTTATGAAAACTAAATGCTCAAGATGTAGGCTTTTTGTACTAGTAAATGTTTGGCAAAATGTTATGTAAGGAAAACGCTCAGTATGTTTGAAGGAATGTTCATTTGTCGAATGTAAAATGTACGTGACATACTTTGTGAAATAAAGATTGTGTTTAAATGAATGTTGTTGAATAAAATGATAGGCAACTGATGTCGAATATAATCCCATAATAATAGGAATTGGCAGGATAATATGAATAAGGAAACTTATATTCAAAAGGAATATGGAAAGATGTGTTCCATTAGGTGATGGTAGTATAAGGAAAATGATATAAATCAACTATTGGAAAAGATGGATCGTGTGCTGATATATATGAATATGTATGCAGAAATTCTTTGAGAATTTGAAGGATTGAAGTACGAATGTAGAGGTTTATTAATGGGGAGAAGATTAAGAGTCAAAGAAGTTGAAAAAAAATGCATAAGGCGTTATATTCGAGGAACTGGACAGTCGCCAAGTGGTGCGACTAACAGGCATGTGGGGTCTATAAATATGTCACAGGTAGGGGTCTATATTCGACGAACAGGCACGTGGGGTTTATTTGCAAACTAAATTTTTTTTTGAGGAAGATAACTGTTGTTGCTCGTTGCTTAAGTGGTTAGATACGATTGCCAAGGAGGAGATTTATGTGTTGATCGAAAGGACGAAGCGAGCACAAGAAAGGGATACAGAAGGTGTACAGAAACAAGGTTAGTGATTCTTCCTAATTATTTTGTAGGTTGATGCATTGGTTATAGATTAATAGATAATGTGTAATGAATTGGAAATGAATGAGATATGTCCATGGATAAGAAAGTAAAATTGTTCGTAGGTCTGTTAATTTAATATTGGAAATTCTGGGTGGCGGTGATTCTGAGTTATGAAATTCTGGTTGTCAAAAGGAGAGAATTGGATAGGAGGAGAAGTAAAAGGTATTGGGGAAGGGCGCTTCAATTACGGTGCAGTGGGAAGAGATGGTGGCGAGGTAGTAAGATATGCGGAGAGAGTTAGGATTTTGTGGTTATCGCCAAATTTTGTGTCGGAGAAAGAAAATTCGTAAAATGGAAATAAAAATTTTTTGGTAGGAAAAGTTGAAACGTCTTCGAGAAGCTATTGAGATTCCTGCAATTCGACAAAAAGATAAAAATTAACGAGTTATCGAGGTTACTAATAAAACATAGAAAAAATATCGAGAACTGAACAGATGGTTATTGAATAAAAAATACTAAGATAAATTAATTGATATGAATTAGATCGAGAACTGTGTATAAGTATAAATATAAATAATAGTAGCAGATAGTAAAGTGAATTAGTTGTTGGAGAATTATCTAGACAACGATATATTTATGAATATTTGAACTTAGGAATATATATATATATAAATGTATCACATATAAAAAATTCTAATTGTGTTTAAAATATGGAATCTGATTGACAGGTTCTAATAATGGCTGAACCCATTTTTAATGATGATAAAGACATATATGCGAATCTCGAAGATGTAGTGCCTTTGATGATCGATGTGAGGACGTGTGTATTACAACTAGGGGGGAAATATAGAGTAGGGTCGAGCAGTGCAGATATAGGGGGTGTGAAACAATTTAGGGTAATGCCTAGTGTGAACAAAGTATATGAGGAGGAAACGATGGAGACTGGTATAGAACATGAGCCTCAGGCGAGTGATTGAGAAGGGAATAGGGATAGGGAAGAAGATGTGGAAGAGGACGAAGAAGCATGTTATGGGGAGGGTTTAGAGACCAAAAAAATTAGAGAATTTAAAAAGAAATATAATATTCCTGGGGTTGTGAGACTAGAGAAGTATCAATACAAAATGATCGACCAGGACATACCCTTAGATTGTATTCTGGTACATCTAGAACAAATAAAGAAAGGGCTAAAACTGCCCCTTAGGGCGGATCAGAAGAAATTAATGAATTTCTTCGAGCCCCGGGTTAATTCAATCTGAATGTATATGACCTATTTAGGGTATGTGCACTACAACAAATACTGGCTACGACGTCATTAAAAAAATGACGTAAAAAAGATTTAACGTTATTTTAACAAATGACGTCAAAGGCGATGACGTGGAAAGGTAGAGACTAACAACGTCATTAAATAAGTGACGAAGAAAGGTAAGTATTAACATCATTTAATAAGTGACGTATAAGAGGTTTTAAAAATGACGTTATTGATACCCAATTCCGGTGGTCGGCCGGCTAGTATATTCTGTTGACGTCACTAAATAACGTCATTAAAAAATGACGTAGTTAAAATCTTTTAACGTCATTTTTAAAGTGACGTGATAGAGTTTTCATACATCAACAATGACATTTTTAAAATGACGTTAATACCTCGGAAAATACAAAAAAAAAATTAAAAATTAAAAATTAAATATTGCAAAATATTATACAAAAAGGACCACCACCATATTATACAAAAGGCAAAATATTTGTACAATATTGTGATCGATGAGGACCTCAGAAATGAGACTACCGTCATCAATATAAACATGTAGCTCGAACTTAGTCCTTCCCTTAAACTGGAATCCATTTCCCTTTACACCAGTCAGGAAGCACTTGATTTTCCCCTGAACAAATGGCATATCATCCTTCATATCAGTCCACCTCAATTGTATACTCGACATATACGTAAAAGGGATCTCTTCGGTACTCGCTCGTAAGTGCTGGTTTTCCATAAGTTACTATGATAACCAGCACACCTGTAAAATAATTTATAACCCAAAAGGCATAAATAGGAGAAAGAACCATAAGTTACAAACATACTACTAAAGTATGTCAGAAGAAAATAATGGAGGATTAAGAGGTAACTTACAAGGGATCTACCATCACAAGATCCAAATCCTCAATTCCCCTTTTCTTCATAGCCTCGCGAAATGGAGGGAAGTCCTTAACAACAGCTTCACATTCAGCATATTCCACAGCGCCCTACAGTGAGAGCCAATTCAATCATAATTAATGGCACTTACATACCTTCTACTGCTAATTCTGTGTTACCATCCAAAACATTATAAACCATATTCTCAAAGTCAGCTAAGTACTTCAAAATGACTAACAATTGGAATATCAAAGACCATGTAAGGTGAGAAGCGAATAACTGTGAAAATGTTTTTTCTAACTAAAAGTTAACTGTCCAACCAAACACTCCGAAGATTGAGATAGACCCTCATTAAGCTCAATTTGACGATCTATGCATTAATAGTTACATAAAAACTTAAGCAAACTCAGAATTTTATTGAAAGAAGTGACCAACATACCATGGGAGGCTGTACGTCTGGAACAACTTGTGAGGAAATGACTTTTCCCCTGTGATGGCCACCTCGGGTTGCAACATGTACTTCAGATAGTTCAACAATCCAAATGCTTATTTCATTAGACTTTCTGTTGTAAACAATAAGTCTGGCGCACCTTGGAGGAAGCTTTCCCGAAAAACCAGTTACACCTTTCGTTCTCGGAAGTAAAGATGGCTGGAAAGGGGGGAAGAAGTATGCATCGGCTAATGCAACAACATGCTTCTCTGGCTCCGATAGAATTACTTCAATAAACCTCATACTGTCTCTCACCTGAAACAAAAATATAAATCAAATCACCTAAGCCAAAGCATACACAAGCTTACCGTAAAAGTCTTCTCACTGCAATTTTACCTGAAAAATAACTAGTCCCATAAAAAAAATATGACGAATTTTAGCATAATGTCGTGGTTACCTCTGGAGTGGAACCGGCAGCCCTGACAGTTGCAACAGCTACAGATATCTCAGCTGCTGATAAAGGGTCCAAAGGATGGCTGCTTTGAGCTCTCATGATGGTTGGGATAACTGTGTAACATTATCGGTAAACTGAGTTGATAAACTAAGGAAACAAATCAGTAAAAGTACATAATTTCCCTTCCAAGTACTCCAACTATGAGCTTCCCCTACTAGAAATTAAATTTCTCACCCATTTAGTCTAATTTTCTATTGTGCAAGGTCAAAAACGTGAACTTTTCTCGTGACCGCCAAAGAACTTTCTAAGATTACTTATTAGTGACTAACAATAACCCTTCAATGTAAAAATGGATATCTGCAAGTAGGTCTGTCCAACCCCGGATCAATCAAGGCATGCACAAATCTCATGCCTAGTGATAATTAGGCAAAACTTGTCTTATTTTAGACCCTAAAAAAAAATTTTTTGAATGAAGTCCAAGCCAAATTAATCATCTTCACATGAATCTTGATCATTAATTTTCTAGATTACAAATCATTCTACACCACCTAAATGGCTCAATCCAAAAACATTCAAGATTGCAGTCATAAAAAAAAAACAATTAAATAGATGGTAAAATCGCAACAAGATCGAATCGAAACCATGCAAAATAAAACAGTGATGATTACCTGCTTTGGTGGATGGTTCTGGTATTGTTTCAACAATAGGGTGAATCAAGGTCGCCAAAGCAGAAGCTCTCAAAAATCAGGCTTTCCTCTCCACAATTAACAACAAGAAGATGCCCTTAAACAACAGCTTGAACACTTCCAATGCAAACAGCAAGGATATCTCCATAATCAGACCTTAAAAAAGCCCTATAGCCACCCATTCATAGTCATGTAGGGCAGCAACTTCAGATTCACAAAAATCCACAGAAACTGTTAATTCTCTAGTGTTTAGAAAATGTATGAAGAATGTAGACAGAAGCTGAAAATTTTCAGATAATAGATCCTGAAAATCCATCTCCATATGATCATAATCAACTGCAATCTCATCCATGAGCATGCTGAAGTCAACAATACAACCTAATCAAATCAGTAAGTAACTACAAATGCAATATTTACTAAAGTAAAATAAAGAAAAACGCAATGAACAATATGAAATATATGCAGAGATAGGTTCGAATCGATGGACGTGGGACATATAAAGTAATATTTTAGACATAAAATCACCGGAAAGATAAGATCCTTTTACCTGACATAGAACTTCTTTAACCTATACAAATGCTTCCAACTTTAAGGCCGTTCAGGTACAAATCACTTGGCCATTTTATCCTAATATCGAGATACGACAAGCCCTGAAATGTAATGAAAATTCCACATGCATAGTATCATACATCAAAGCATCAAAGACATAAAAAAAAGGGAGGTATCACAGATTATAAACGAGTAATCTTTCAATCTTGGAAAACAATTTTGATACACTGCAAACATAAAAGAATTGGGTGTAACCATGTAATTTAAGGATTTCACGTATTCTGTTACTTTCCCAGAAATCTTCTAATTCCAAGACACGGTCCTTATAGTTCACATAGAAAGATGGAAGTAAGTGTGTAACGTCTATAATTCACCATTAAAAAGACAACTTCATCCCATAAAGGCACTTACATTTGCATAACAAACATCTTTTATCGCCTCTGTAACCGCAAGCAATACCACATACTGCAAAAGAGGCACAATGGGTCCGTCTTCCATTTGTAATGTAAAAGAAAACAGTAAACAACCGATTGGAGACTCCCACATATTTTCCGATCTACCAGAAAAAGGAAAAAGAAAAAGAAAAACTCATTACAATGTGCTAAATTTCTTTGGAAAGCAATTTCTTTTGCCAACAATAGTACTATAAAACCTCTCCCTATAAACTGAATATCCGCAACACAAACTGCAGTAATAGGCAGTTCACAAAAATTCCTATCCAAGAGAAACCAAAAGTTAATGCAAGTTTGACGCTCATAAGGCATAAACTCTCCTAAACAATGCCAATTGCAGCCAAACAACGCACTATAAATAAAATTACACTTTAGATAGAATGCACATACTATGAACAGTCTTACAAGTTCTCTTAAAAGCGCGATTCAACCAAGAGAGAAACCCATTTAAAAGACCATCTCAAACTTCAACTTAGATTACTAAATAGAAACTTGGCACATTCCATGATCAACTAAAACTCGAATAAAACTTATATTTAACAAACTCAAAACCCATTAATAAAACCTTACCTTGAAACGAGATCCTGTGTCGAAGACAACCTCGGTGACCACATCAAAAACCTCCCAAATCTCTTGGTTTATATCAAACTCATGTACAACCCCACATCAAACGTCTCTGAAGAACCCTCTGAAGAGCGCACAAGCACAAAAACCCCAGTATCATCCTCAAGGAGTTTCAAGGTGCCGTTTTTCTTGATTAATTGAGCATGTTGGGTCTTACTGAAGATAATTCGATCCAATTGGTAAAAAAAATCAGGGTTTACTTCATTACTTGCAATTATGATTCCCCAATGGGAAAATTTCAGGAGACCTCAAGTTCTCAAAACTCAAAGATTGTGGGAGATGGGGATTAAAGGGAGTTGAGATTGAGTGATGGGGGATTACCAGGTATGCAGAAGAACAAAATTTCATTGAATTCTTCGACTGAGTCTTCGAGAGCGAAAAAATCGATCCCCTTGGGGGCTCGTCGATGTCTTCTTCGATGTTTTAGAGAGAGAATTATAACCAAGGACTTGGGAGAAGAGATTTTACTTCGACCTTCGACCGGTTGAAGATGCTGGAGCAAATTAGGGTTCTTTTAGAGAGGGAGAGGGAGAATAAAGGATTTTTTTTTTCTTTCGAAGGGCTTGAAAAACTTTTATATTCTCCATCGTGAAAACGTGAAATTAATCACGTCAATTTCAGAAAAAACGACATAAATGCCATCTCATACATTTTCACGTCACTAGCAAAAGTAACGTTAAAGGGATATAAGAGGGAAATGAAGTCATTATTTGAGGGAATGACGTTGTACCTTACCCAAATACGGAAGAAAACAAAATATTGTACTTATTATGTCATTTTTCATATAAATGACGTTATTTAAGTGACATAAAAACCTATTTTTGTTGTAGTGGTGGTGCAATAAATGGTAGACTTAAGGCCAGAGAGGAGGAGGTAATAACTGTAGATGACTTATATGTGTACTACACAATAAAAATGAACCCGAAGTTAAAAGGGTACCGTTATTTGGCGAGGTTCTTGAAGAGGCCGATGTTTTAAGATATGGTGTCAACTGGAGGTCGATACACTGGCGAACGTCTTCTAGTGTCTGGAAATTATGAGTTCGATCCAAAAGACCTAGGGGAGCCGCTTAAAAGAAAACGTTTCATCTAGGTCTGTGGTTAGGTAACTTAAATGATTAAGTTTGATGTATTTTCAGGTTAGATGTATGTTGTGTAAAGATGCATTTTTTCTTTGAGTTGCAGCATTGAAAGAGAACAGGAAGAAGGTAGAAGTGGAGGAAGAATTCTATAGGATAAGAAGAGGATTTTTTGGTAGGATCGATAACTTAGCGACTGATCAAGATCAATTAAGTGAAATATTTCAAGAAACAAGGTTGAAAAGGCCGAGAACTAAAGGTTCGGAAGTATTAATTATCAGGGGAAAAATGTCGGCTAAGAACAAAAGAGCTGCAGATGCGAGTTTGCCACTAAACAATCCTTCATTGACAGGGTACAACGCAGATACGAAGATCGATGCTATGTTGGGGGAATTTTTTATCAAAAATAAGAGGAAAGGGAAGGTAAATGCTGAAATACCTCCGTTGCTGAACCCGAAGAGGATTACTCGATAATCATCTTCTAAGGGTGTCGAAGGTACTGACAAACCCGTTGTTGTGGTGAGTGGGTTACCTCTACGAGGTTCGAGCAGTACGCTTCCCAAGAAGACGACTGGTGGGACTGCGAAGAAGAAATTAGGGGAGGATTTTAATGTGGAGATGTTGAAGACTATGGAGTCTTTTTCTGTTGGGGCAGATGTGTTGGAGAAAGATATGGCGGAGTGCATGGTGGGAATTAATAGCTTGGATACCTTTTTAGGCGAGGCATAGAGTAATTTGTCGAAGGTGAGAAATCTTAAAGCTTATGCTCGAATGAAAAGTTTGGTAAGTCAAACAAATACTCATTATATGACTTTCATATAGATTAAGACGGTGATGGGTGAAGCAATAGGTCGTGTTGAGGGTAGTGGCGATTTGGCAAATTCGCTGGTTGCTTACAAAAATATCGAGAAAGAATTGACCGTGGAGAATGCCAAGCTGAATGCAACTCTAAATAGGAACAAGTTGGAAGCAAACAAGGCGAAGGAGGCTGCATTTGCTGAGGTGAAAAAAGTGCTAGAAAAAAAAGCCTTGGCAGTGTAGAAAGCCGCGTTCGAGAAAGATGTTGTTGATGTTCAAATATCGATGGAGCTGGAGCAGAAGCAACTGCTCGATGAGATGAAAGATCAGATGAACGAAAAAATGCTACAAATGTGCCATGAAGTGAGGATGTACTTTAAGGAGTAGTTTGATGAATCTGAAGATAGGAAAAAATATTACAAAAGAGTTGTGAAGGCTGGTGGGCTGCCATGTGATGACAATTCAGATGATGATGTACCTCAGACGTCGGATGTTCGTGGAGGAACTGAGGTGGTTGACAATGAAATGATGATGGAGGTCGAAGGTCATCTTCCTGGTGAAGTAGCAGATGTGCAGGTTCCCGAAGGCACCTTAAATGAAGAAAAATCTCAGTCTGAAATGTTAAATCTTGATTAGAGAATGTTGTTTTAATTGAAAGTCTGTAACAAATGGTCAGTGGGACCGAAAACATTTTAAATTGGTGTTTGTTGAAATACTTTGTTAAATAACTATTTTACATGTGAAAATAAGTTCAAGTAGTAGACGTGATAAAGTGATATTAAATTCGAGTAGATAAGTAAAGATTGTTTGTGTGCGCAAAATGTGAAAGATGGCCAATAAATGGCAAGTAAGGAGTACCAGATGTTTATCCAGAGATTAATATTTGGATTTAGATTTGGAGAAGAACGAGAGTTTATTAGAAATTTTTCGACAAGTAAAGAACACGAAATAAACTATCCTATAATGGGATAGTGGTCACATGAAGTCTAGATAGCTTTTAAGATACTTGTGTAAGCAAGGACCTAAAAACAAATCAGGATAGTAATGAATTATTTTGTCTTTGGCATAATTGATAAGTAATGATAGAGACAAAACGAAGTAGTAAAGAGATCGTTTGTCAGATAGATACTTGAAAATTATAGATCGAGGACAAATCAAAGTAGAAAGAGATCGTTTGTTTGATATATACTTGAAACGTATTGATCGAGGATAAATCGAAGTAGAAAGAGATAGTTTGTCAGATATATACTTAAAAAATATAGATCGAGGACAAATCGAAGTAGAAAGAGATCGTTTGTCAGATATATACTTAAAAAGTATAGATCGAGGACAAATCGAAGTAGAAAGAGATCGTTTATCAGATAGATACTTAAAAAGTATAGATCGAGGACAAATCGAAGAAGAAAGAGATCGTTTGTCAGATAGATACTTAAAAAGTATAGATCGAGGACAAATCGAGGTAGTAAAGAAGATAATGTATAACAAATTGTTTATTTGATTCGAAGTAAAATAGTACAGGGCATCATCTGTAGAAGAGTTTAAGCTAAACAGTATTCTATGGGTACTCAAGCTGAATTTTGTCTTCAGTCATAAGCCAATAAGTTCCACTATCTATTTTGTTACATACAATGGAGGGTCCCTCCAAGTTTTCTGATAATTTTCCAGAATTCTTAGGTCGAGTATGATCCTGTATTCGTGGTAAGACAAGGTCTTCAATACCGAATTTCTATTCTCAAACTTTCTTATTGTATGCTTTTTTCAATGTATCATGGTAACGTCCCAAATTGACAATGACCTTATCCCTGGTTTCCTCAATCCAATTGAGGTTACAAAAGAAGCAAAATTTATTGTCTTCATCTGAAATTTTGCGTCGAGTACTTGGGAGATCGAGGTCTGAGGGTATGACTGCTTCAGTACCAAAAGCCATCATGAATGGAGTGTACCCTGTTGAGACTCGAGGAGTAGTACATTAAACCCATAATATACTGAGTAGTTTGTCGACCCATCTGCCTTTCTTGTCGTCGAGGCGCTTGCGTAAGCCAGATTTGATACTTTTGTTGATGGCTTTGGCTTGTCCATTGCCTTGAGGGTAATATATTGTGGAAGTTGTCAACTGAATCTTGTATTTATGAAGGAAAGCAAAGACTTTAACGCTGATGAACTGTTTACCATTATCAGAACATATCATTTGTAGATAACCAAACCAGGTAATGATGTGCTCCCAAAGGAACTTGATGACCTCATTCTCATCAGTATCGCATAGAAGAACTGCTTCGACCCACTTGGTAGCCTACTTAATCCTGGATGGAAGGGGCTAATTGTGGTAGCCTACTCGTAGCCTTCGACCTTCTCACTTGAAGTCTACTTCGTATCTTACTCGAGCATATCGAAGACTATTTCGACTCGGAATCATGCCCCTCAAGGAACTTTTGTAGTGGAAGCCTCGACAGCAGATAAATCTTTGAGAATGGATCAACACATAATAACAGATAAACCTTCATGAACGGATCACCACATAATAGCAGATATCCTTCGATTGAACGTTTGAATAGCAGAAGTGTGATGAGACTAGCAGTCAGCTCAAACGGATTGGATGACGCATTAATTGGTCTCTAAGCTACAGTGACAGGGATGTCCGTAATAAGTACCACCGCCGGAAAACCTGGACAGTAATCATGTAGCCTAGCCCACTCTTGGTAACTCAGCCTCTTATGTCTCTATAAATAAGAGAGATGGGAAACCAAGAAGGGGTTAGAAAAATCCTTTCCAAACCCTATGCTTTTTACTTTTGACCACTTACAAACTGTATTCGATCTTTATTATTACTTATCAGTAATAGAATCACAGTTTAAAAATCCTCATCAGAGGTCATAGAGAGCCATATTCGGGCCTCTACGCAAGTATTTGTCTCTAATTAATCTCTTTTTAGGCTATATACTTGTACATCTTTGATGAGAGGTTGACCTCCGTGTTAAAAGAGCTATCTTCGCTTCTCAACGAAGATCAGGCCCCTACAATTGGCGCCGTCTGTGCTTCTCACACAATCAGTTACCTCGTCTTTGTTGCCTTCCTTTCTTTCCTACCATTTACCGCTCCTTTTCAATAGCCCCTTCCCGTCGTGCCAACTCAACTCAGGCAGGCAACTCCATTGACGGAGTCGCCGCTCAAGTCGCTACAATATCTCAGCAAATTGGTTAAGCAGAAGAGCGCCATCAGCATCAACTCACCCAGGAACGAGGAAACTACTGCCAGGCATTGGAAACCGAACGGAATCACCGAGTAGACGATGTAAATTGACATAATCGAGCAATCGATGAGCTACGCAACACAGTCTGAGAACTTCAAAGGTTAGAGCCCTTGGAACCCGCCCATCAGTCCCAGGTACCGGATCAATCGCGCGTATCTGCTCGCGCCCGCCTTGGACCCTTAATAAACCTCGAGTTACCCCCAACTCCCATCGGTACTAAAGGTATTCCCTGTACTATTCCCCCCACTGGTTCTATTCACCTCGGAATCCACCCCACAGAGGACTCTTCTGAATCGACCCTCCATTCATCAAGACACCATCGGCCCGTCAAAGATCGACTCGGCGAGCGCCGTCCCGCTTGAGACCGAATCGGGGAGCGCAATACTGAATATATACCACACATTCGACCCTGCAACCATCGACATCACCAATCTCCCCCTCCTGCATATGTCACGCAACAAGACTTTGACCACAAGATACAACCCGCTATTCGCACCAGCGCAAGCCCAGCCTTAAACTCATGGAGCCGCCTCAATAATCCAATTTGTGCCACCCTACTCGCCATCAACAGACCCCAAAGCCCACATTTTCAAATTTTAAAACTCACTAAGCCTTTACTCTACTGCCGACTACCTGTTATGTCGACTTTTCCCAGCTAGCCTCACTGAAAACCCACTTTGATGGTATCACAATCACCCAAATGGCTCGATACAAAGCTTCGAGAAACTCACGCAGCTCTTCATCGCCCAGTTTACCTTCAACAAAGACAGAGAAGTCAGAGTTGACGCATTATTTAATTTCAGAAAGTCAAGCACAGAGACCCTCGAAGCCTTCACAAAGCGATTCATCGACGAGTCACGGAAAATAGAAAACCTCGACTGTGCAAATGCTATCCACGCATATTCAAATACTCTGCTTGATTATAGTCGTGTAAAAGAGCACCTCGTCCTCCACAAACCCTAAACACTCGAAGAGATTCTCTTGAAGGTTAACGGCTATATCGACCTCGAAAGACTCCAAGAATCCCGCAAACATACCCAACTTTTGAACATTACTCACTTCAACAAACCGTGACAGCATTCACATCCCACTCCACTACCCTTGATCGCTCCCATTTCACTAGAGACTGAGAGCCACAAACGCCCTTATACCGACAGTAGTGTTGAAGCTCGCAAGAAGTAATCAAAGCCTATCTTGCCTACACTCACCGTCCCCCTCAGTACCCTCTTACCGCACATTCAGGCAGACCCCATATGGCGCATCCCTCTCCCAATCGAAGTCAGACCTGGGGAGCCTTATTGCGCCAATCACAAATGCAATTGTCACCATACAAACAAATGCTTCGCCCTCCAACGTTCTCTCAAACTCATCCTTCGAGCAGGACGTCTGCACCAGTACGTTACTGGCCTTCCCAGTTATCTCGATGGGTCTTACCTCCAATCCCTCTCCACCCTACTGCTGACCCAGCCATGGTACATATCTACCGATCATATTTCATCGAAGTTAACAATATAGATAGTGGTCGTTTGTTTAGCAAACAAAAGCGCATCGACGAATGTTACAAACTTTCTTACCAGGAAAAATTCCTTACCCTACTACCAGAATGCAGCCGTCACCCTCATCTCGAGGGCATTTCTTTCATCAATTGTGACACGTCACACGTCCGTTTCCCTCATTCTGATCCTCTGGTCATTATGATTATGATTGAGAAAATGCATAAAACTGAAATCATTACCCCAACCAACGTCGAGTTAAAAGGATTCAATGGGACTACTGAAGTTGCCGTCGGTTGTATTGGCCGAGACTGGCTTCATGCTATGCGAGCTATACCCTCGACCAATCACCTAACCCTTCGTTTTGCAACTCCTGAGGGTACGTGGAACCTCAAAGGATCTCAACGTCTCGCCCGCTCATGTGAGCACCTAGAAATTGACCAGACCAGAAAACTTATCAGACGCCCATAACAATCACTGTACCTTTCTATCCCATCGACTTTGACAGATACCACCCTTCATATCGAACCTACCGTTTATATCGAACTCGACGGCCCTTGCTGAGGAACATTAAATGGAACTTTTCTCAGCAAGGCCGAATGCCTCGAGCTTTCAGATTTCCTTCGAGTAAACACGGACATCTTTGCTTGGACATTTCAGGAGATGCCTGGTATCGACCCCAGCCTGGCATGCCTTAGCCTCGATCTCATTCCCAATTCCATGGCAGTCAAACAAAAGAAGCGCACTATGGCACCACGACTTCGAGAAGCGGTTAACCTCAAAGTAGACAAGCTTATAGCCGTGGGCTTTATCAGAGATGTCTAGTATGCTGACTGGATATCGAACATTGTGACAGTTCCTACGATGAACGGAAAGATCCAAATCTGTGTCGACTTCATCGAGCTCAATAAACATACACCGAAGGACAGTTTCCCACTGCCGACCATTTTAGCACTCCTCGATGCCACTGCTGGACACGAGCGCCTATCCATGATGGATGCAGCTTCGGGTTACAATCAGGTACCCCTCCTCCCAGAAGATCAGCTTAAAACTTCCTTCATAACTGAACAATGGCTTTATTATTTTAATGTCATGCCCTTCGGCCTAAAAAATGCGGGAGCCACTTACCAGCACCTCGTCACAACTATGTTTAAACCCCCGCTTGGCAAGTCAGTCAAAGTCTGCATCGACGACATGCTATGCAAGAGTATACAAAAACAGACCCACATCCACGACCTCACCGACATCTTCTCAATACTTCGCACCTATAAAATGAAACTTAACCCAGAGAAGTGCCAGTTTGGCATCTCATATGGAAAATTCTTGGGCCACCTTATCAGTAAACGTGGCATCAAAATTGACCCCACCCATATTAGAGCCCTCATTGACATGCCCTCACCCACAACAAAGAGAGACGTCCATAAGGTGGTTGGGAGGATAGCAGCCCTCAACCGTTTTATTTCCAAGTCTTCCGATAGATGTGCTTGGCTCTTCTCCCTCTTACGAAGTCAGGGCGCCCAAAAAAATAAGAAAGAAAAACAACCCTGAGATCAATTGGACCTCTGAGTGTGAAGACGCCTTTCTTGAACTCAAAACTTATCTTTGCCACCCACCCATCATCAGTAACCCCATCGAAGGTGAAACACTATTCTTATATCTCGCAGCTACAAAAACTTCAATTAGTTCCATACTCATTCGCCTTGATTCCAACATCGAAAAACCTGTATATTTAATCAGCAAAACTCTAACCCCTGCCGAAACCCGTTATTCCAAACTTGAGCAATTTCTCCTGACACTTGCTTATTCAGCCCGCAAGCTCAAATAATATTTTCACGCCCACTCCATTTATGTCATCACGAGTTACCCTCTCCACGAAGTACTTAGTAAAAAAGAAAAATCCAGACGAGTACAACAACGGTCTGTATACCTTGGAGAAAACGACATAACCTTCGAGAAGCAAATATCTCAGAAAGGCTAGGCAGTAGCAGATTTCCTCGCCGACTTCCTGGTCGAAGATTACGACTGGGAAGAACACGAAGACGATCTAGCAGAAGATCAACCAGAAGTCGAAGATCTACCGGCTGGCGTTTATTCACAGATGGCTCCGCAAGACCTAATGGTTCAGGAATTGATATTGTCTTGGTCACACCGACTAATGACCGAATAGAGAAAGCAGCTAAACTTACCTTTGAATGTTCAAATAATGAAGCAGAGTATGAAGCACTGATCCATGGTCTCGACCTCGCACTCGATCTTGGCATTCCCAAACTCGCAGTCTTTACAGATTCCTAACTCATTTAGAGACATTACTCAGGAGAAAATCAAGCTAACGGTCGCATGGCTGACTACGCTTTACTTGTGCGACAGCGCATGAACCGATTTCTTGAAAAATCAACAATTACCCATTATCCTCGAGGAGAAAACAGACATGCCGATGCCCTCGCCTACATAGCAGCTATGCTGGGACAGACAAAATAATGAACCCTCCACATTGAAGTACTCGAATGCCCAAGTATCGACCAGATGGAAATCAATGCCTATACTGGGGGTGAGAGTCTCGATTTAGATGATTGGCAAACACCATTCCTTCGTAACCTTACCAACGCAACCCTTCCCAATGATCCCAAAGCCAGACGTCAACTGTTAGAAAACTACCGCAGATATACTATTTATAATAATGAACTGTATCGCAAATCTCCAAATAGCATCCTCCTTTGATGTATATCCAATACCGAAGCCTCTCGAATCTTAGCCGAGCTTCATGAAGACACCTGTGGTACTCACACCGTTGGTCGATCTTTTGCCCTTCGAGCCGTAGCCCAATGATTGTTTTGGCCTGATATGAGAAAGCAAGCTTCAGAATATGCAGCACATTGTGACAAATGCCAGCGTCATGCTCATGACATCCATTGCCTTTCTCGAGATTTTCATGTCAACCAAGTTTCTTGGCCATTCGAAAGATGGGCCATCGATCTCATTGGTCCGTTTCGAAAAGCTTTGGGTAGCAGAGAAAATATCCTCGTTGCCACTGATTACTTCACCAAATGGATCGAAGCTGTTCCCTTATGCCGAACCAGAGAAGAGGAAGTTATCAAGTTTTATTGGAAAACATCATCACTCGCTTCAGCTGCCCCCATATGATTCGGTGTGATAATGGTCCCCAGTTCGTTGGCAGTAAAGTAAGGAATTTCCTCAAAAAACACAACATTATTCTCTCGCCCTCCACACCTTACTACCCCCAGGGCCATGGTCATGTCGAAGCAATTAACAAAACTATCATTGATGGTCTGAAGAAGAGAGTCGATACAAAGAAAGGACGATGGGCTCAAAAGTTACAACACGTCCTCTAGGCCTATCGCATAACACCAAGAAAGTCTACCGGATGCACCCCCTTCCTCCTAACATATGGAACAAAAGCAGTACTACCAACTCAGTTCGAAATACCCACTCAAGATCCTAACCTCCCAGATGAAGATAATGAGTTTGAACTCGCATGCAGCATATTGTGGATCGATGAAGCCAGAGATCGAGCTATCGACAACCTGGGCCTCTACCACGCATCACTTCAGAAATCTTACAACAAACGAGTTCGACCACCAAGTTTCAATGTTGGAGATCTAGTACTCCGACGTGTTAATCAGTTGACGAAGCCTGCGAATGCTGGCAAATTAGCCAAATCTTGGGAAGGACCCTACATTGACTACGATAAAACAGACAAAGGATCTTACTGCTTGATGACAGAAGACGAAGAGCCTCTACCGAACCCTTGGAACACAATACAGTTGGTCTCTTATAAAAGGCCTTACCTACAATTATGTACCACCGATCTAATCCAAGATAATCAATAAACGAGGTTTTTTTCACTAATACTTCGCCTCATGTTTTACTTTGAATTTCTTGGTTTAACTCGAATACCATGTCAACCTTTGACCCAACTGGTACTCGAGGATGATTTCGACAATTTTCCAGTCTCCAAAATTCAAGCAAACTCGAGGGGCAAGAATGGTCGAAGGACCGGACCCTCGGGGATGCATTGGAGGCAGTTCGATATTCCTTCATTGTGGCTACGGCCTTCGAAGTACAATCCTTTTCTTTGTCTACCCTGGGTATCTTGTCCACCCTCGCCCCGGCATGTACTTGGGGGCGACCTTGAATTGCTCAAGTCTCCAAAATTCGAGCAAACTCGAGGGGCAAGGATGGTCGAAAAATCGGACCCTCGGGGATGCATTGGAGGAGATTCGATATTCCTTCGTTCAGGCTCTGAAGCCGACAAAATACAATCCTTTTCTTGGTCTACCGAGGGTATCATATCCACCCTCGCCCCGACAAATACTTGGGGGTGACCTTGAATTGCTCAAGTTTCCAACATTCGAGCAAACTCGAGGGGCAAGGATGGTCGAAAGAACAGACTCTCGGGAATGCGTTGGAGGCGATACAAATGCTTCGCTGTGGCTTAGGCCTTCAAAGTTCAGCACATTTTCGGGTTTCCCCTAGGTATCACGTCCCCTCGCCCCGGCTGATACTCGGGGGCGACCTGGAAATATTTTGAGTTTTTAACATCGCTGTGGCTTCGGCCTTTGATGTTCAAAAGAACACACTGAGTTTGATCCACATTACATCCACATTCTACATGGATCGACAATGCTACAGTCATGTAAACATCAAGGAAGTATCTTGCATATTATCTGTCAACACAGCAGTCGCAGAGCAAGTCATAGATCAATAATCAACAGTTCAAAGTAAGCAAAAATCGGCAGAATAAACATGCAAATTCCAACATTCTAAGGTTAGCATAAGATAGCATGACTACTAAGGCATTACATCGGAAAGTCAGATGTACCAGACTCTGGATGTACCACATAAAATACACATCAACATGTTCAAAATTAACTACAGAAGTTCAAAGAAAAACAACAGCAACACAGTTCAACATATTACAAATTACCACATGAACAACCCCAACTGCAAGTACCTTACACCGGCACAGTCTCATATTCTTGTTCCACAGACGCTCCACCATCAGCAACCTCGGTGGCTTCATTCGAGACTCCGACAACTCTACCATCAACAAGACCACTACTGGGTGCTCCAAGGAGAGAAGTATCTCCACCACCTTCAATACCCCCAACTGTCTCATGAACAACAAGCAAGTCTACTCCCTTCAGCTGGACCTCATCACCTTCAACAAATTCTGGAGACACAGGGTATGGTTCAAGTGTATCAGGGTCATACCTCTTTTTATCTATGAAAGTCTTCAACCTCACAGTCACCTTGCATTCGCCATCGTACTATCCCTGGAACCGCACCTTCTGTTAAGCCTTCTCCCTCTCACACGATGAGGGCATCGCAACCCACTCCGCTCCATCCTTAACCGCTGAAGTTCGAGTCTCTCATCAAAAGATTCGGTAATAGCCCCAAGGTCATGCTTCAACTTCTTCACCTCAAACACCAATGATGCCTCCGTCCCACTGGAAAGATCAAGATTTTTTCTTGCTTGCCGCAACTTCGCTTTTACCGGCTTCATAGCCTTGCTGTACGTTCGCACCGAAGCATCCGTCTGCTAAAATATTCAATCTGTCAGTGAACCTCAAAACTTGAAGAATTCGAAAGACATTTCAAAGTATCACAATAAGGTGTAGCATATAGTTACCTGAAACATGTACCTCTTTACTTCCTTCGACGCCTGATCTTGGTCGTCCTCCCAGAGTTCGACCATTAAAGATTACTTAGCGACAACCTGCTTCTGTTATTCCGCCTCTGTCATTTCTTCATCCTCTTCCTGTGTATCATCTTCCCCCAGTGCCCTACGCCTCTTGTGTTGGCCATCCTTCGATTGCTATAATTTCAGGGCTTCGGGAGCAGTACGACTCTTCCATTTCTCAACATGAGTCGATACTGGCCTTGGCCTCAACCTCGAAGCCTCGACAGACACTTCAGGCACCGTTGCCACTTTCTTTGACCCATTGCGAGATCTCGGCACAAACTGATAGTTCCTCAGTAGCTCTTCCCCTCCCATTTCCTTTGACCTCTTGGAAGAAACTTTACTTCTTTTTCTCTTTGCTAGCTTCGGCGTAGTGGGTATGCTTTGACGCAGGGAATCAACCTTTTTCCTCCTTTGCCTCTTAATTTTGAGACTGTCAAACACCAAATTTACCTAGTCTTCACTAGCCTTGAGCAGGTTATCAATGTACTTCACCGAATTATCCCAAGTCGAGCTCCCCAGACCTGCAACAGTAAAACAAAACACAGTTATCACTTATTTCAGAAACACATCAACAACAAAACCTTCGACAACAAACTTACTTTCATTATATACCCTATGATGCAATTTATAAGGGTCATCCTCGTCTACATTCTCGAAGTTACCTCTCACTATCAACATATCTATATTCCACCCTCGACCCGTCGAACACATATAAAAGAACCAAAGTTTCTCAGGGTGACATTGGATGTGATAGGTCCCTAGGTTCTGACTCGCCTTCCTCAAGTAAAAGGTAACAATATCAAACCACTTAATCAAATTTCGGCCATCACCAGCCAATTTTGCATTTATCTCCTCTATCACCTTCATCATCTCATAGAAATTCCCGTTTATTTGCACTGGAGCCACCTCCCAAAAATTCAGAACTTCTTTCACCTACCATCGGAGTGGTAATTCCATCCCCAATCGAATCTGGCCCCTATAAGCCATAATCCCACTCCCAGGATTCAATTTAAAGGTCAGTCCCGCCCCTGCAACACTAAGAAATATCCCCACCTTTGATAGTTTTAACTTAGCGGTAAACCAAATAGAAGAAGAGACACGCAATTAGATTGAAAAACTTGACAACTTTCGTGACCATCCTATCTACCCCCTCCAAAATAAACCACAGACCAGGTCGTAACCCAGACTTTTCCCCTCTCCGACCTCTCGAATGCCATTTCTAAACCACAAATACAGATTATTCCACCTCTACTATCTAAACAAAAAAAAAAAACCAAACAGAACAAGGATCACAGAGATCAATTGCCATACCTAAAATTAGCAGAACTATCCCCAAATTAGAAAGATCACAGCCTCAGATGCCCTAACAGCTTCTATGTTCACAAAGGCGCTTGTCCTTCTCCTTCTCACTCTCTATGGTTTTCACAGCAAGCTAGCACAGTAATTCCTCATCTCTCACTTATATATATCTCGAAAACCTGAAAATAACTCGATTTATTAACCGCCATCATTACTACGACCCCACCTCCCCGGCTTTTCGGCTAACAGTGTGCTTTGATAAATATACCCTTCACATTTCCCACGTGCGAACAACCTGTTTACCTAAAATTATATGTACTGCCGAAGCTTCTCGAATCTTATTCTCCCAGATCGAAACTAAACAGTCATAATTTAATAGTCACATCACCACCTTTTTCATCAAATGAGTAAAACATAATCATTACTTCCTGACACACTGCCCTAAACTCACGTACCCCTCTGACAGACCAGCTGTTTGGATTGTCAGATCAGCCAGTCAAATCAAACTTCACCTTCGATACACTATCAAACTTCACCCTCGATACACTATCAAACTTCACCTACGATACACTATCAAACTTCACCGACGTTACCCTTCCGAACTCGAACATTTGACCAGTCTACAACTCGAAGAATCTTCAACAAACTACCTCAGATTTATTAAATCTCTAATACCAACAAACCTCCCATTCGACCAGTTAAAACTTTATGCCTCCAGACAAAATTTTCAGTTTCGACAAAGTCTTTTTTTATCCCAACAAGTTCAGTTTTATATTCCAAATATTCAATCAATATAGTTATACTACTGACCTCGTACTGAACAGTATTATATTCCGAATTCAGATTCTACTATCATATCCCACAGTTCATAACAATTTCTATTAGTACTATCAACAAAAGCATTTTTCATTCCGACAACGAGGACAACACTACAAAAGTCATGAAAAAAAAAATGTAAAGAAGAAAGAAACAGAACACATGAACGCAGCAACAGGAGAAACTACAAAAGGAAACCCTATCTAATTAGTAGGTTTCTCCTCTGCAACTGCTGCCACCGCAGCTTCATCCTATTGATCAACTATATCTTCCGCGAAGCCTTTGAGAAGCGGCAGCCGATGGCCGGGTAGCAGCCCCATCATTTGCATTATTCCCCACTAGTATGTGAAGGGCGTATCATAGAGAGGTGCTCCAGGTTCCGCTTCAAAGAGATCTCGCATTTTAGCGTTAATGTCGTCCTCTATCCCGAACCTTCGTTGAAGACCTAGCAGGGCCTCTTGAATCCTCCTCACCCTCACGACCATTTGATCTTCAGCAACCGGTACGTTCTCAGCCATATTTATAAACAGGAAGTACTCAGTTAGAAGAGAAGAATGATGCAAGACAGATAAAGAAATCTCTCCCTCCTTACCCCATTTTATACCTCCAAACTCACCCGAACTTTCCCTCTTCCCTTGCCGAATTAATGGTAACCTTCAATTCCTAACAACGAAAAGTCAACATGTAACCGTTCCAACTTCCAAGACGTAACTAATTTGTCTGTAACTACATTCAAACCTCCTCCCCAATGACTCCTAGCCGAATATATCTCCAACATCGAACATTCGACCATCGTAAGACTCGATCTTCACATCAACCCATTATCAACCTTCGATCAAAATTTTCTTCGAGCATATCTTTATACCTCGCGCCTAGAAGAGTAGTTGTTTGCATTCGTCTACATTATCTAACCAAATAACAGGAATACAGACATGAGCAAGATAATCTATCCATTTCAATTACCGAATCTAGAAAAAAAAAAAAAAAATTTCCCCTACCACCCCAAACTCAAAACAACTTCCTCCCAGAGAACAAAACAGAAACTACACAAAATAATACCAAAACGTTCACAATATCAACTCAGCGCCCTACTTCCGGAAGAACCAGCTCCCCCAGTCGCATGTTCCTCCTCGATGATCTCCTCTGCACAGACAAGGCTTTCAGCTAATGCCATCAAGAAAAGATAACGTTTTTGCTTGGTCATAAAATACGACCTTAATTGCTCCCAGAGATAGGCGTACGGTTCGCCATTGATGAACTCTTCTGGCCTCTCGTCCACAAGATCCGGCATATCCCAATTCAGATCATGATTTCTAAAAGACCTCATGTGCAGCTCCGTCATTTTCTGCCCCACACGACAATCACGGGCAAAACCCATCCTCTTCTGATAGCGGGTATTGGGCAGGCTATCCATTCAGATATTCAAAATGAAGAACAGAGCAATGTTGATGATGGAAGAAGATAAAGAATCCCCGCACAAGGAACAATTTTTATAGCCTTCACCCCCATTTTTTACCTTTTACCCACCTATACCTCTTAATTACCCCCCTCCCACTTTATTATTTTCCCTGAAACCAACGGTCAAACAAGAACAGGTTCCAAGGCAACAGTTTTCTCAGCAAACGCCTCTCCACCTGGCTTCGAGACCCTTACTAAGAGGGGGCGAATGTGGTGGCCTACACGTAACCTTCGACCTCCTCACTCGAAGTCTACTTCGTATCCTACTTGAACATATCAAAGACTATTTTGACTCAGAATCAAGCCCCTCAAGGAACTCTTGTAGTCGAAGCCTCGACAGCAGATAAACCTTCACGAACGGATCAGCACATAATAGCAGATAAACCTTCTAGAACGGATCATCACATAATAGCTGATATCCTTTGACTGAACGTTCGAATAGCAGAAGTGTGATGTGACTAGCAGTCAGCTCAAACGGATTGGACGGCACATTAATTGGTCTCTCAGCTACAGTGTTACGGATGTCCGTAATAAATGCCACTACCGGAAAACCCGGACAGTAATCATGTAGCCTGGCCCAATCTTGGTGACTCAGCCTCTTATATCTCTATAAATAAGAGAGATGGGAAACCAAGAAGGGGTTAGAAAAATCTTCTCCAAACCCTATTCGTTTTACCTTCGACCACTTATAAACTATATTTGATCTTTATTATTACTCATCAGTAATAGAATCACAGTTTAAAAATCCTAATCAGAGGTCGTAGAGAGTCACATTCGGGCCTCTAAGCAAGTATTTGTCTTTAATTAGTCTCTTTTTGGGCCATATACTTGTACATCTTTGATGAGAGGTTGACCTCCGTGTTGTAAGAGCCAACTTCGCTTCTCAACGAAGATCAGGCCCCTACACTAATGATATTGATTCCCCATCGTTTAAATGGCCAAAGGACATTGCTAACATGCAAGTTGAGGGTCGGGCTCTTGATGTCCTGAGCGTGGATTTGGCATTTGTAGCATTTTCAAACAAAGTCTTCACAGGCTTGTCTCATCTTGGGCCAATAGAGTCCTGGTGTGAATGCACGTTGAGCTAGTGATCTTCCGGAATCATGTGCACCACAGATACCTTTGTGAAGTTCTCTGATCTTAATATGAGCCTATTTCTGCGATATATATTCGATATGTGGCCCTCCTCTAGTGAGTCAATAAAATATAGCATTTTAGACTGTGAATCGGGGGCACTTGGCTAATAGGGATCAAACTTCTTCTTTGTTACTAGGGAGGATGTTAGAGTTGATATAAGCATAAAATAGTTTTCTTTAATCTTCAGGGTTGTCATCTTCACTAACGATTAAGTGGAGTACTAATAAGATATCGAGGCTAGAGTACTCGAGGATCTCGATTTCTAATGATCTTTTTTCACTGTCTCCCAACATGGCAGCAATGTAAGCTAAAGCATGGGCATGACAATTTTCTTGCTGAGGTAAATATGAAATGGTGGCATGCTTTAATTTTATCATCTTTTCTTCGACCAGGGTTGCGTAATCAACAGTTTTTCCTGTTGTCTTGAAAGTTTTGCTGTAATGATTAGCGACGAGTAAGGAGTCAACATAGACAACTAATTACACAGCTCTGAGAGTAAGTGTAAGATCGAGGCTGTGCAAGATGCCTTCGTACTCTGTTTCATTATTGGTAGCATAGAATTTGAGTTTTATAGCTTTCTCTATGCGATAATTTAAAGGCGTGACGAGGACTATGCCAATTCTGGAACCTTGTGGTCCTGCCGATCCGTCAATAAAAAGTTGCTAACAAGAACTCTTAGACCATGCGTCTGGTTCTGCAATTGAGTCGCCGGTGAAGATTTCTTTGAGTTCTTCCCGATCTGGGTCTTTAACGGGAAAATCTGCCAAAAAGTTGGCTGCAGCTTGTCTCTTGATGGATATTTAAGGTTTAAAAGAAATGTCATATTCCCAAGTATAATAGAACATTGTTGAACTCGTCGAGATTTTTCTTTTTTGGAGAGTACGAGTTTGAGAGGGTATTTTGTAATGACTTTGATGGGGTGAGCTTGGAACTATGGATGGAGTTTTTGAGTGCCATAAACCAAGGCGAGCAATTGCCTCTCAGTGGTAGTATATCACTTTTCAGCAGGCATAAGAGTTTTACCGATAAAGTAAATAAGTTTCTCGATGCCTGCATCTTCTCGAATAAGGACAAAGCTGATGGAGTCTTCAGTTATGGATAAGTACATGGTGTGTAATTTACCATCAATGGGAGTACTCATTATAGGAGGACGCCCCAAGTATCGTTTAAGATCTTGGAATGCCATTTTACAGCCAAGAGTTTAAATAACTTCTTTTTGCTGTTTGCACGAAAAAGGTGTGGGGTTGCCGCGAAGAAGAGGGTAACGAGGTTTGCATCGATTAGATAACTTTGAGATGAATTTATGAAGAGCGGCTATCTTGCCGACGAAGTTTTGGACATCTTTTTTAGTTCGAGGAGAGGACATTACCATGAGTGCTTTGATTTGAGTTGGATCGATATCGAATCCTCTTTTATTTACTTGATGGCCCATGAATTTTCCTGATGCGATGCCGAATTGACATTTCTCCGGGTTGAGTTTCATCTGGTATTGGCGAAGGATATCGAAGATAGTTTTGAGGTTGTGGAGATGATCTTTCTTTTTAAGGCTTTTGGAGATCATATCATCGATATAGACTTCCATGATTTTGCCGATCTGAACTTTGAACATTAGGGTGACCAGTCGTTGGTAAGTAGCTCTAGCATTCTTTATCCTAAAAGGCATTACTGTGAAACAGTAAAGACCTCTTTCGGTTAAGAAGGTGGATTATTATTGATCTTCTTCGGCGAGTTTAGCCTCCCAAATAAAGCTGACGCGAAGGAGTTTATCAATTTCTTCGTTGACTGCATCTCGAAGTCCGGGAGCTAAATTCCGTCAATTTTGGATGACAGCTTTGATGTCTAGACGAAGGTTGAGGTGGTGGCAACTGATAGAAGGGTCAATTCCGGGCATTTTTTGAATAGTTCAGGCGAAGGCGTCAATGTTTATCTTAAATAGCTTTATCATGGCTTTTTTTTGTCGATTGATAGGCTAGATCTAATGAAGGTTGTATGCCCGGGGATATTGAGTTCAGCAGTTTCAACCATTTCGGCATCATTTTTCTTAAATATGGGTAGTGTATCATGCTGTAGTTGCTATGCCTTGAGAAGTTTAGCTGTATGAGGGTTGACTGTGGTCTTCAGAGCCTGTGATTGTTGATGCCTGTGATTGTTGTTGTCGAAGCTTTTACTGAATCTGTAAGACATAAAACTTTGATTGCTCTTCGGAATAAGACATCTGTGGCACTTCCGGTATTGATGTGAAGTGTATGTAAGTAATCCTATCCTACTTTTAGCATAATAATAAGGGATTCATCATGAGGTTATTGTACATGACTGGTGTCGCAGTCCTCGAGTGTTATCTGGTAAGGACGTTTGGATTTGCTTGTGCTTGGAAGAAGTTTTGTCGATTTGTCTGAGGAAGTCATTTTGCAGCAAGACATAATACGATCGTCTTGTTTTCTTTTCTTCCCTTTTTCGATCTCGATCATATACAAATGGCAAGCTGGGCCCTGGATATGATTCTGCTCAACTTTAATAGTTTTTGCTTATTCGTCGAGAAATTTCTGAATGTCGACGACATAATTGTGAAGTCTTCCAACTAAGAGGATACGGTGAAAGATATGAATGAGGGAGTAACAACTATCAGTTTCATAACTATGCATGTTATGATTATAACATAAAGTTTTGTTCGGAAGATCTGTAATAACCTGTGGCGCGCAATAATACTGGTCTCCCTTTATCGTTGGCAAGATAGCGGAGAGAGCTGTTGTTATTGGTGGCAGAATTGGGATAGGCCTGTCAGGTTTGCCCTCTTTTCTTCTAATGTTATCAGTGTTTTTGGCAGGCGGCTTCAGTGCTGTTATAGCGACTGCTCTTTAGGGCGGGGTCGAAGATGCTTCTCGAGAATGTATGGCAGAGGATCTTTTCATCTTATCTTTCTTCGAGCGCTCCAGCTAAATGTAATTATTAACCACGTCAATCATTTCTATGACCGTACATGGTTTATGCAGAGTAAGCTCTTCGTAAAATTTTGAGTCCATGTGTAAGGCAGAGGTAAATGCTGGAACCACGATTTTGGGGTCTAAATTTCCAATCTTACGTGTTTCCTGCAGGAAAGGTTTATAAAAACTTGCCAAAGTTTCTTTCGCGCCTTGCTCGAAGTAAATCAAAGAGTCTACGGTGATATCACGCTCCCTTGTATGAGCGTAGTTTGATTTAAAAAGATTTTGGAATTGGCTGAAGGTAGTGATCGAGGCTTCTTGGATAGTGTGGAATCATCGGAGTGGTTCCTCTTTTAAGCTCATGTTGAATAGCCGACACATCGTATGGTTGAGTTTGGAGTATAATCCAATTGCAGCTCTGAAGTATCGAACATGTGTGAACGGATCAGTGAGGTCTGTATACTGGATGAAGTTGGGCATATAGAAATTTTCTGGAATGGGCATATTTTTGTGATATGGGGAGATAGGGTTTATTTTGATCCTATCAAGCGCAAATCGCTGGCCCGGGATGTCAGAGTTGATGGCTTGAATTATGCTATTAAGGCTATCCAGAGTGAAGAATTGTTGTAGGGGATGAGGTAAGGCTGTAACCTGAGGAACAAGTCGCCCTCTCCCTATGGTCCAAATCGATCTCTGATAGGCCTTCTTCCTGGTGGAGGGGCTTGATGACGTGTACATCGGCTTCCTTAGGTTGTCGAGGCCGAAGAAGTTAAGCTAAATTATAGAGAGGCTCTATTAGGATTTCCAGATCTGGATCGAACCATTCGTTGGTCATCTTCTTTCGGCTGATCATCGCGTTGACTGCTCGTGATCAATGCCTACTTCGAGCCAGTGGCGATGATGCTTGGCGAGCTGTGATTCGATCTTGTGTTCTTCGCAATCTTTCTAACTATTTTTAATATGTTTGACTCTGCTGATCTAGGGCCTTTTTGTGTTTGCCCCTCTCTATTTGTTGAACTTGAGCGTAGACACCCTGATCTTCCAGTCTCTAATTTTTTTCTACGGCCATTTGTTTTTGAAGTTTAAGTACTGCACCGCGTAGATCAAGAGCTCCTGAAATGTCTTGATCCCTTACGGTACTAGAATGACTTCACAAGGTCATGTTTGTCATCGGATGGTGTTTAGATTGGAAATGGTAGAAAAAAGTGTGGTATTTCCCACAGATGGCGCCAATTGTAATGGCGTATTTTCTAGGTGGAAAACCTTTGCCAATACTTGTTCGTAAGGATTACGTAATAAAGAACTAATAACCAAGATTTTATTTGGAAAACTCAGTAGAAACTGAGAAAAGCAACGACCTCGAGGAGGATTTGATGTAAAATCTTATAGATGCTAGTTATTACAAGTTTTTAGAGTGATGCTAGTGTATAGGATAAAGAATTGTAAGACTTGCGGTCCTTTAGAACCTATTCTCTACCTGTATTTATAGTTTATGCAGGCACTTAACAAAAAGAAAGAAATAGTCTCCAATTCTGGGGGTAGTGGGCACACTTTGCAGATCTCTAACAGTTCCTTCTTGACCAGGCTTCAACGGCTACTTTTAGTAAGTCGAGGACTCACAGAATCTTCAAGAATGTTGTGCTGTCTTTGACTATAGAGTGCCAAGCTGTCTTCGACTACAAAGAGTTGGCTTATTCTTACCGAATCTGAGGAATATGATACTATAAAAGCCACAAAAATTCTTGCCGAACTTCACGAAGGCAACTGCGGTGCTCACACTGCTGGTTGATCTATGGCCCTTTAAGCCATATCTTGAGGTTTGTTCTGGCCCAATATGAAGAAGTAAGCTAAAGAGTATGCCAAACACTGTGAAAAATGCCAACTCCATGCCTACGATATCCATAGCCCTTTGCAAGACCTCCATTGCAGTCAAGTCTCTTGGCCATTCAAATAATGGGCCATCGATCTCATGGGTCCCTTTCCCAAAGCCTTAGATAGCCGAAAAAATATTCTTGTGGCAGCAGATTACATTACCAAATGGGTCAAAGCCGTGTCACTTTGTCAAACCAGAGAGGAAGAAGTCATCAAGTTTCTATGGGAAAATATTATTACACGCTTCAGCTGCCCTCATATGATCCGATGTGACAATGGCCCACAGTTCGTTGGGAACAAAGTCTATAATTTCCTCAGAAAGTACAACATCATCCTCTCCCCTTGAATACCTTACTTCCCTCGAGGGAATGACCAATTTGAAGTAATCAACAAAACTAAAGTCGACGGTCCCAAAAAGTGGGTCGATAAGAAGAAAGGACGATGGGTCTAGGAACTACAACTTGTAGTCTGGGCTTATAAAACTATACCACGAAAGGCGATGAGATGCACACCATTCCTTTTTGCCTATGGTACCGAAGCGGTTCTACCTACTCAATTTTAAGTACAAACACGTGATCCCAACCTCCTAGATGAAGATAATGAGTTTGAACTCATATGCAATATGCTATGGATCAACGAGACTAGAGATCGAGCCATTGTAAACCACGACCATTACCATCTCTCTCTTCAGAAGTCATACAAGGAAAGAGGTTTACCACGCAGTTTTAATATCGAAGATTTGTACTTTGGCGAGTCACACCCTCTTTAAAGCCTCTCAATGCCGACAAGTTATCCGAATCCTGGGAAGGACCTTATGTCGTGTATGAAAAAACTGACAATGGTTTCTATTATTTGATGACAAAAGTAGAAGAGCCTCTACCCAATCTATGGAGCACCATGCAGTTAGTATCATACAACAGGTCATGGCCTCCATCTTGTTCAACTAATGAAAATACATTATAATCAATGAACAAATTCTTCCTCTGAACTTCGTATCCTGTCTTCCAGGGAATTTCTTAGTCTAACCTAAGTATCATGTTAACCATTTTACCTAACTGATACTTAGGGGTGACCTCAAAGTTTTTTAAGTCTCCAGCATTTAAGCAAACTCGAGGGGCACGAAGAGTCGATAGACTAGGCCCTCAGGAATGCATTGGGGGCAACCACGTTATGCTTCGTTTAGGCTCAGGCCTTCAAAGTCCAGTGAATTTCTTGGTCTAAACTAAGTATCTTGTCAACCCATTGATCAAACTGATACTCGGGGGTGACCTCGAAGTTTTTCAAGTCTTAAAATTTGAGTAACTTGAGGGGCACGAATGGTCGACAGAACGGACCCTCGGGAATGCATTGGGGGCGACCACGTTATGCTTTGTTTAGGCTCGGGCCTTCAAAGTCTAGTGAATTTCTTGGTCTAACCTAAGTATCATGTCAACCCTTCGACCTGACTGATAGTTGGGGGCGACCTCGAAGTTTTTCAAGTCCCCAAAATTCGAGCAAACTCAAGGGGCACGAATGGTTGATAGACCGGACCCTCGGGAATATATTGGGAGCGACCACGTTATGCTTCATTTAGGCTCAGGCCTACGAAGTCCATTGAATTTCTTGGTCTAACCTAAGTATCATGTCAACCCTTTGACCAGACTGATACTCGAGGGCGACCTCAAAGATTTTCATGTCTCCAAATTTGAGCAAACTCGAGGGGTACATATGGTCGATAGACCGGACCCTCGGGAATGCATTGTGGGAGACCACGTTATGCTTTGTTTAGGCTCAGGCCTTCAAAGACCTGTTAATTTCTTGGCCTCACTGATACTTGGGGCGACCTCGAAGGTCCTCAAGGTTCTAGTTCAAACCCTGCTGCAAACATTTTATACCTCCAGCATACACAAATACAAGTATACAGGAATATAACCAATTAAACTACAGGAACTCAAGTTCATTACATTTGAATAATTCAAATCAAACATAGACAGGCAGTTCAAGCTTACAAAAGTTACAGCACGTTTAAATATAAACCATTACTCAAAGTATTCCAATACCACAATAAGATCAGCGAAAATAGTCTTTATTACAGCAATATAACAGCTATAGTGCCCCATATAGGAGTGGCCACATCACCTCCTCCCACAGTCTCTTTTACAGCAACACCTCCAGCATCTTTATTAAGATTCGGCCCCAAATGGAAAGCCACACCATCCACACCTGTCAAAGCAGCAACATCTTCAGGCATAAGAGCTTCTTCCATACCTCCACCAGCGGGATCTACGTCCATCCTTTCTATCTGTACGATACCTTCAGCAGGAGGCCTTTCAGGTGCAGAAAAGCATTGCTGAGTTATGGGATCATACCCCAAATCCTCGATAAAGAACTTCAACCGGGTACTTGTCTCTCACTCCTATTCAAATTGCCCCTGGAAGGTCTCCCACTATTCTTTTATTTCCTTATCCTTCTCAGTATGTACACTTTACACCAATTTCTGAGGTCTTGTAGTCGGCACATCTCTATTCTCGAATCATTGACATCGCTCTATACTCCGTCACAACATTTTCTATGTAATACTTTGAGAATTTGGGGTCACTTATTCATTCCAAGGTTAGAATGTTAACCTATATTTTCAATTACTACATTATCGTTCAAAGTAACTTTCTCTAGTATTACTATCTCTATTCTTAAACCTTCGTTCGAAGGTTAAAGTTTGATACTGCCCCTGGAATCTATTCGTCTATCATACTTGTAAAAACAAAACACACAATTTAATTAAACTATTCTTTCATTTCGATGCTTTGACAGTACAAAAAAAAGCAACAAACGTACAACACCATCAAAACAAAAACAACCACCAACACCCTACCACCATATTTTGAGGAACCCCCTATTTACAGATGGGCAGTTCTTCATGCACTGCCCTGGCTCGTCCTCCTGCAACTGGTCCTTCTTTTCCACTATAAGCTTGGCTAAGCTTTGCTGAAAATAGTACCGGTTGTCGGCTATTTGGAACGATCACTGCAAGACCCTCTACCAGTACATATACGACTGCCCAATTATTGGCCCTTCAGGCTTTAGCACGACCAGGTCTGGAATGTCCCAGTCCAGCCCCATGTTGCCAAAAAACTTCACCTTCAGCTCTGTAGTCTTTCATCTTATGCGACGGTCCCTTTAAACTATTCTCCTCTAGTGCCGAGTGTTTGGTATGGTCTCCATGCTGTGTGTTAGTTACCGAGGAAGAAGAAGAAGTAGAAGAAGATTGTAGTGATTTACCTCCTGCTAACCCCTATTTTATACCACTATTAAGGGTATTTATTACCTCGTAATCATCAAATCAAACTCAATTATCCAAATTAATTACCCCACTCGGAACCACCATATTCAACAGTCACCCCCTCAAGTTCTAATGCCTGACTACTTTTCTCAGCAAGTGCCCACTACACCAATTTTAGAGGCCCTTGTTGAGAGGGGGAAAATGTAGTAGCCTACTCGCAACCTTCTAACACTGGCTAAACACTTGAGGGCTACATCGAAGCCTACCTAATGACTCGAAGCCTAGTAAGTCAATAATCAAGCCCACGAAATTTTCTGAGACTATTTAAACACTCGAAGGAAACGTTAAACCAAAAATATTTTGACCATGGTCATACATGGTTGAAGGCGAACATGACAGGCAGTCAGCACACCAGATAGAATAGTGGAGCACGCCGCTCGTCAGCTACGATGCCAGATCCAACAACTACATTATCAAAACTAGTAGCTACAGTGTCAGACTCGACAAATTACAGTGTCAGAGCCGACTCTGGGTACAAGTCAGTTGTTCTCGGAAGATACAGATGTAACTTGACCTCCCATGGTGACTCATCCCATCCTATGTTCTATAAATAGGAGGGAGGAGGAACTATGGAGGGGTTAGAAAATCGTTCCCGGCGGACCTCAGAAGTTTACCTTTGAATACCCTGTAATCACCCTGTGCTTGATACATCGATTATTCGATATTTATAATAGTACTATTAAAAATCCTTAGCAGAGGTCGTGAAGTGACCCATTCTAGGCCTCCGCGCAAGTATATTGTCAATAGATTAGCATTGATAAAATTCATAGTGTAAGACTCAACTTCCTCTCCCGAGAAGTTTGGTCACTACAACGCTCATTTTTGCTCAATCTTACACGTAATCGAGTTTTCATAACTTTTCCATAAGAGACAAATTAAGAAACTCCCTGCTTTACTGTACGTACTCCTTCTACTCTTATAACAGCACTGACGTCATATCTAAAGCTCCTATAACAAAAATTCAAATATTTTTAAATTCATCTTTTACACAACGATCATAAACAACATTCAACAAAATACAGGATTTATCTCAACAACAATTTCTTTCAAAATTATTCAAACTCAAAGCAGTTATACTCTGTCATACCTATTTTTACATTTATGCACCTCACATATAATTACATCTAAATCAGCATTGATGACCTAGAACACCACACCCTGCTGTTGAACCTAAAGCGATCCTCGCATCCTCAAATTCGATCTCTACCTCAGCAATCAATCCTGCCTACTCTTCTTGATCTGCAGGATCCCTCACCAATTCACAAAAAAATCCCTTAAAGAAAAAATGGGCATACACAAGTTCCCTGCTTCTTGAATCTAGCTCTTCGAGCTGGCACTCCCTTACAAGAAACCCAACATCATAACCTAATTATCTAAAATTTCTCTCCCGCAATTCAGTGATCTTAATTGCCAATCGTCCTTCAGCGGCATTACAGATTCTGTGTGATCGAGTGCGCACCATTCTTATCTCATCTTCATACTCAGCGGTCATTCTACCCTTATTTATACATTCTTACTATCGGTTCCCCTCAAAAAGTGCTGATATCCTTATATCTCGTAACAAAACCTCCAGAATCTTGAGAAAAATTATTTCAGCTTATCTCTTCCCCTCGAGCTCATTAATTCCACATCTTTTCAGGTCAAACTGATTCTTTCTAGTCAATATTACTCTATGACCTCGAATCTTCATTCTAAAAATTCCTACAAATTTTTTTCCTCCCACATATCCAACTCATAACAGAATAATATTCACCTCGTAACACATATTTTCACAATTAAAATTTTAAACAGTTCGAATATTAACAAGTATTTGTACTTTTTGTATTCATATATTTTATTTCATACATTCTTCAGATCGTACAACTCGATTTCTAGAGTTATTCTATATCAACACAAAATTTGTTAACAAATTTTATTCATCTTAAATTATATTAGAAGTGTTTTTACAGATAATAAGTCTTTCAAGTACTCAACCTCAGGTACTTTGCATATACCAAGTCTATCCGGTACTCAACTTCAGGTACTTTATAGATAATAAGTTCTTCAATGTTTTTACAACTAACAAGTCCCTCAAGAACTTCAATACATCAAATCCTTTAGTTTGTCCTGCTTTAGTGATTTTTCACCATGATACAAAGCAAAAATTCGAAGCAACGAGTTTTCTTACTCCCATGAGTTTGGTCAAAGTCTACTCGAAATTCAAATAGAAACTATAAAAGTAGAAAACTCAATGCTTGAATAAACCCTTCAAGCAGAAGGTCTTCTTAGCGCCAAAAAGTGATAGAAGTGCAAAAGTAGACTTTACTTTTTGTCTTCCTCCTCCACTACCATCATCTCCTTCTCTAAAACACCACCTCCACAGAGTTGGTAGAGATGGGGAGGGCCCGACCTTAGAATCTATTGCAACACAGGAAATTAGTGCAACAACAACGCAGTTATACCTATCCCTGAATCTGTACCCCCAACCTTATCTTCCGCAAGGATGCGGAGACAAACCTAACATTGGTCGCCTATCAAGATAACGTGGTGAAACCTCTATCTATAGTAAAACTCTTCTTCAGCTTCAGCCGCTTTATTCTCCGACAGACCTCTATACGTCAAAGGAACAGGAGATGGAACAGGATCTTCCAAGATTGATCCCCGAAAAACTTTAACTTCAACCTCTGCGTTTCCAAAGAAATTCGCTCCTCAAGGACCATTTTTTGAGTGTTCACCATCTTCCAAAATTGCAGAGATTTTTTGTAGCCAATCAAGCGCACTTTGTCAAAATTCACGGTACAGGTAATCTTTATATAACCATATATTTATTGTGTAGGAACGTTTCACCAAGCGTGATCATTCAATATCGACAAAAGCCTTCAAACCCTAACCGTCTCATACATCAATATTCCCATCAGTATACAATGCACGTCAATCCCCCTTTTTGCACACGCAGTTTTCCATACAGTCAACAATATCATTATTTCCTTTAATATTCAAAACACGCATACCCATCTATCCAAATCCATTCTCAATCAAAGCCATTCGTGACCTCAGTTTGTAGGGGGCAATTGTAGGGACCTATCGCTCGATCTCACCTTAAATCCAGCTGTCGCTAGTTTGAATTACCTCCATGTTTGACTCACGCATTCTCCACACGACTTCTCCAATCAACAACACCACGTACTCTACGAACTGTTAAGAAACGTGAGTCGAGCTTAAACCGAAAAACTTGAATAAGTCAAAACCACATGTCTCTCACGAACTCAACAGTTATCCAGTCAAACAGCCACTAACCACATCGTTTGGAGAACGTGCTTCGGCCCTAAAAAGAGCTACGAAAGAGGCCTAAATAAAGAAAATGTTCCAGAAGAGACAAGAACCAGAAAAAAGGAGAAGAAATCACCAAGAAAGAGATATTATCTAAGATTCTCAAAGATCCAAAAATCTCATTCACAAGATCAATCGTTTCCATGTCTAGAAATAACTTGTAATAAGATATCATCAGCCTCAAGCAATAAACGTCACCATTACTAAAATCCTAAACACGAGGTCATGGTTTTTTTTTTACCCATTCTTACGCTTTCAATGCTAAATACCTGTGTCATTTCTTGTTTATTTTATTTTTGTCACTTGTACATTGGTGTAAGAACAAATTCCAGACCACTTCGAGCTCGCGGAATTAGGCCATTACAAGAGGTGCGAACCATTATGAAAAGAAAAGAGCAGCAGTATCAAAGTATAATATACCTTTAGCTCCAACATCTAACCGTTGCTTCCAATATAAAAATATTTCACGAAATATAGTAAACAGTATCTTATAGTGATTTAGTTCTTACATAATTGACACATTTGTTTTGTTTTACATGCTTGGTTAGAGGAGGAAATGAAGGAATATGTAGCACAGAGTATGTGGTACCTTCTCTACTATCACCTTGTACAAGAGAAATAATTCTCTAAGAGCATCTATTTTTTACGCTATTGCACGACGTTCTTTTGATTGCTACTATTAATTTTTATAATTTATCTCTTAAGATATTATGTAATCGTGGCTTTGGCCATTTACAACGGTGAAATATATATATATATATATATATATATATAAATAAATATATATATATATATATATATATATTAAAATGACTTTAGCCACGGCTAGTTTTGTAGTAAATAGCGAGTATTAACCACAGATGAAACAATGGAAATTTAGAAGCATTAGCCATAGTTATTATGGTGGTGATTAATAAGTATTAGCCACGGGACATTTCGTGGGAAAGTTTGTAGCCAATGGAGCCATTTGCCACGGTTTATAATGTATCCAATGTCCATTAATAACCACGATGCTACCTGCGGCTATATTTGATTCATTAGCCATGGTCAAGTTCGTGCTTGAGCATTAGCCACATCACTAGTTGACAGGACCCTGGGCATTGGTATACTCGTGGAGAATAGTATTAGCCACAGCTAGAGCAGTGGCCATTGACACTAATTCTAGTAGTACAAACAACTCCAGGATTATGCGGGGACATAAACGATGAGATCCAAAATTTACTATAGGCTTGATTTATCATACCCGTGGACTACCCACGCTAGGTAGCGAACGTCGTGGACGTCCCCAAAATGGGCAGAAAAACCCGAGTCTGAATGGAATTTACCGACCTCAATCGACATTGTCCAAAGGATAGCTTCCCCATGCCCCTCATCACCAGACTGGCCGATTCCACGGCCGGACACGAGCGGTTTTCCTTCATGGAAGATTACTCTAGGTACAACCAAATACCATTGGTCGCTGAGGACCTAGAGTATACTTCCTTTACCACCGGGCAAAGCCTGTACTGCTATGCGGTTATGCCTTTCGGTCTGAAGAATGCGGGTTCTACTTACAAGCGCCACGTTACCACCATGTTTGAAGCGATGTTGGGAAAAATAGTTGAGGTCTACATCGATGACATACTCGTAAAGAGTAGGTTGAGCGGCGACCATCTCACAAACCTTAAGAATGTCTTCACAAAGCTGCGATCCAATAAGATGTGACTAAACACAAAGAAATGTAGCTTCGAAGTCTCCTCGGGGAAGTTCCTCAGACACCTAGTCAATCAGCGAGGGATTGAGGCCGACCCCGTCAGATCTGCGCCCTCGCCTGTATGCCACGACCACAAACACTGAACTAGTTCAAGCCCTCATCGGAAAAATTGCCGCACTCGGCCGCTTTATTTACAAAGCTTCCTACAAATGCCGTCCACTATTCTAATGTATTTGTGAGTATAAAAAGTGTCAATGGAATAATGAGTGCGAGGCCGCCTTCCAGAACATGTGGCAATACTTGGCCACACTACCCATCCTTAGTACCCCAAAAGAATATGAGTTATTGGGCTTGTACCTCATGATTACAGATGAATCCATTAGTGCAGTCCTTATCCGTACGAACAACCGAACAAAGAAACTAGTCTACTTCATCAGTAAATACCTCCTGGGAGTGGAACTGCGATAATCTACTGTAGTGAAATAGGCCCTTGCCCTTGTATATGCCTCACAGAAATTATGACCGCACGTCCATGCCCATAGAATCAAGGTCATCACCACCCAAGCACTACGAAAGATATTTTCCATGAAAGATAAAACTCGTTGTATCGCCAAATGGGCGATCATTCTAGAGAAGTTTGAAATCTGCTTCGTGCCGAGGGTCGCAATCAATGGACAGGCGGTCCCCGATCTACTCCCCAACCTCCCTATTCATGATGACAACTAGCCCAATGAGGAGGACAAAGACCATGATACCCATCCCGCTAACAACGAGCCGACATACACTAAGGGGTGGCAGCTATATACGGACGGGTCTGTCAACACGGGGGGCTCGGGTTTGAGGATAGTGTTGGTTACTCCTACTGATGACAAAATTGAGAAAGCCATACGGGTTAACTTCACCTCAGTAATAACGAAGAATAATAAGATGTATTATTATGTGGGGTGGATTCAGCGTTGGCCCAGGGCGTGGAAGAAATTTTTATCTTTACCGACTATAAGGTCATTGTCAACCAGCATAGTAGGATATTCCTGGCCAATAACAGAATGTATGACTACAGGGAAACCATTAAAAAATGACTGAGAAAGTTTAAAAAGGTTAACCTCGAGTACATTCACCGCAGCGAGAATTGGCACTTAGACCCCCTCGCATATTTAGCAGGAATCGTCAAAGATAGACTCCCGGTAATTTAGGTGGAAATCCTTAACAAATCGAGCGTACTTGAGCACCCAATAACGGCCATACAAACTGATTTCTTAGTCACCCCCGACAAGCCCCAATCTTTCCTTGACATCCTAGGGGTACAACATATTCTTCTCACCGACCGGTCGACCACCGAGAACCTCCGTAACAGAGCAAGAAAATATACGATCATTAATGATGAAATCTTCTAAACAAGCCTGTACGCTCCACACCTTACTTGTATCACTGGGGAAAGGGTCAGCAGATTCATCGCAGAAATCTATGAAGGCGTATACGGTGAACACACAATGGGTAATTCTATGGCTGATCAAGCTCGTACACAAGGAATGTACTGGCCTACAATGCGATAAGATTTCATAACTTATGCCCAAAAATGCAAAAAATATCAGTTCCATGGGAACCTTATCCACGCACCTGCCATCAACCTCCACACAGTCTCTAGCCCGTGGCCATTTACAAAATGGGGATTGGATTTAGTCGGGGCACTCCCTATGGCAAGCGGGAGACACCAATGGTTACTGGCTGCGATGGACTACTTTACCAAATGGGTTGAGGCGATGCCCTTTGCTCGTATTAGGGAAGAAGAGGTGATGACCTTCATATGGAAGCACATCAACGCACGGTTCGGCGTCCCAGCAGTTCTGATGATCGACATTGGTGTAAGAACTAATTCCATACCACTTCGAGCTCACGGAATTCGGCCATTACAAGAGGTGCGAGCCAATATGAAAAGAAAAGAGCAACAGTATCAAAATATAATATACCTTTAGCTCCAACATCTAACTGTTGCTTCCAATATAAAAATATTTCTCGAAATATAGTAAACAGTACCTTTAAGTGATTTAGTTCTAACATAATTGACACATTTGTTTTGTTTTACATGCTTGGTTAGAAGAGGAAATGAAGGAATATGTAGCACGGAGTATGTGGTACCTTCTCTACTATCCCCTTGTACATGAGAAATAATTCTCTAAGAGCATCTATGTTTTACGCTATTACACGACGTCCTTTTGATAGCTACTATTAATTTTTGTAATTTATCTTTCTTAGGATATTATGTAATCGTGGCTTTGGCCATTTACAACGGTGAAATATATATATATATATATATATATATATATATATATAATTAAAATGACTTTAGCCACAGCTAGTTTTGTAGTAAATAGCGAGTATTAACCAATGATGAAACAGTAGAAATTTAGAAGCATTAGCCACAGTTATTATTATGGTAATTAATAAGTATTAGCCAAGGGACATTTTGTGGGAATGTTTGTAGCCAATGGAGCCATTTGCCACAGTTTATAATGCATCCAATGTCCATTAATAGCCATGGTCAAGTTCGTGCTTGAGCATTAGCCACATCACCAGTTGACAAGACCCTGGGCACGGGTATACCCGTGGAGAATGGTATTAGCCACAGCCAGAGCAGTGGCCATTGACACTAATTCTAGTAGTGCAAACAGCCCCAAGATTATGCGGGGCCATAAACGATGAAATCCAAAAGTTACTATAGGCTTGATTTATCAGACCCGTGGACTGCCCACTCAAGGTAGCCAACATCGTGGCCATCCCCAAAATGAACGAAAAAATCCGAGTCTGAATTGATTTTACCAACCATAATTGACATTGTCCAAAGGATAGCTTCCCCATGCCCCTCATCACCAGACTGGCCGATTCCACGGCCGGACACGAGCGGTTGTCCTTCATGGAAGATTACTCTGGGTACAACAAAATACCATTGGCCGTTGAGGACCTAGTGTGTACTTCCTTTACCATCGAACAGATCCTGTACTGATATACAGTTATGCCTTTCGACCTGAAGAATACGAGTTCTACTTAAAAGCGCCTCGTTACCACCATGTTTGAAGCGATGTTGGGAAAAATAGTTAAGGTCTACATCGATGACATACTCATAAAGAGTAGGCTGAGTGGCGACCATCTCACCGCCCTCAAGAATGTCTTCACAAAGCTGGGATCCAATAAGATGTGACTTAACACAAAGAAATGTAGCTTCGAAGTCTCCTCGGGGAAGTTTCTCAGACACCTAGTCAATCAGTGAGGGATTGAGGCCGACCCCGATTAGATCTGTACCCTCGCCTGTATGCCATCACCACGAACACTGATCTTATTCAAGCCCTCCTCAGAAAAATTACCGCACACAGCCGCTTTATTTATAAAGCTTCTTACAAATGCCGTCCACTATTCTAATGTATTTGTGAGTATCAAAAGTGTCAATGGAACAATGAGTGCGAGGCCGTCTTCCAGAACATGTTGCGATACTTGGCCACACTACCCATCCTTAGTGCCCCAAAGGAATACGAGTTACTGGGCTTGTACCTCAAGAATGAAAATGAATCCATTAGCGTAGTCCTTATCCGTATGAACAACCTAACCGGGAAACTAGTCTACATCATCAGTAAAACCCTCCTGGGAGTGGAACTACGATAATCTAGTATTGAGAAACAGGCCCTTTCCCTGGTATATGCCTAACATAAATTATGACCACACTTCCATGCCCATGGAATCAAGGTCATCACCACCCAAACACTATGAAAGATATTTTCCATGAAAGATAAAAATTGCTGTATCGCTAAATGGGCGATCACTCTCGAGAAGTTTGAAATCCGCTTCGAGCCGAGGGTCGCAATCATTTGACAGGCGATCGCTGGCCTTCTCGCTGACCTCCCCATTCATGATGACAACTAGCACAATGAGGAGGACAAAGACCATGATACCCATCCCGCTAATAACGAGCCGACATACACTAAGGGGTGGCAGCTGTATACGGACGAGTCTATCAACGTGGGTGGCTCGAGCTTAGGGATAGTGCTGGTTACTCCTACTGATGAAAAAATTGAGAAAGCCATACGGGTTAACTTCACCTCAGTAATAACAAAGAATAATAAGATTTATTATTATGCGGGGTAGATTCAGCGTTAGCCCTGGGCGTGGGAGAAATTTTCATCTTTACCGACTCACAAGTCATTATCAACCAGCATAGCGGGATGTTCCAGGCCAATAACAAAATGTCTGACTACATGGAAACCCATAAAAAATAACTGAGCAAGTTTAAAAAGGTTAACCTCGAGTACATTCACCGCGGCGAGAATTGGCACTTAGACGACCTCGCATATTTAGCAGGAATCGTCAAAGACAGACTCCAGGTAATTTAGGTGGAAATACTTAACAAATTGAGCATACTTGTGCACCTAATAACGGCCATACAAACTGATTTCTTAGTCACCCCCGACAAGCACTAATCTTTCCTTGACTTCCTAGGGGTACAACATATTCTCCTCGTCGACCGGTCGATCGTCGAGAACCTCCGTAACAGAGCAAGAAAATATACAATCATTAATGATGAAATCTTCTAAACAAGCCTGTACGCTCCACACCTTACTTGTATCACTGGGGAAAGGGTCAGCAGACTCATCGCAGAAATCCATGAAGGCGTATACGGTGAATACACAATGGGTCATTCTATGGTTGATCAAGCTCGTACACAAGGAATTTACTGGCCTTCAATGCGATATGATTTCCTAACGTATGCCCAAAAATGCGACAAATGTCAGTTCCACGGGCACCTTATTCACGCACCTGCCATCAACCTCCACACAGTCTCTAGCCCCTGGCCATTTACAAAATTGGGATTGGATATAGTCGGGGCACTCCCTATGGCAAGAGGGAGACGCTAATGATTACTGGTTGCGATGGACTACTTTACCAAATGGGTGGAGGCAATACCCTTCGTTCGTATTAGGGAGGAAGAGGTGATGACCTTCCTATGGAAGCCCATTATTACATGGTTCGGCGTTCCAGCAGTTCTGATGATCGACAATGGTACACAATTCGTGGGGTGCAAGGTCGCGGAATTCGTCCGACCTTACAACATTATAATTCTTCCCTCCAGCCCCAGATACCCCCAGGGAAATGGGCAGGCCGAGGCCACTAGCAAAATAATAATGGATTGCATCAATAAACGCCTGAACGCAGCCAAAAGCTACTGGGTTGACAAGCCACCCCACATCCTGTGGTCCTACCGGACGACGCCGCAGAAGAGCACGGGGTTCACCCCGTTTATGCTTACTTATGGTTCTGATGCAATACTCCCTACCGAGGTCATTACCAATACTACGAGATCCCTAATTATAAGCAGTAAAATCAACGACCGACTCCTCGTAAAGAACCATGATCTGATAGATAAAACTCGAGAGGAAGCATCCTCAAGAATTAGAAGACAATCAAGCAAAATTACAGTAAATGAGTAATCCCTTGGAAGTTCCTCATTGGAGACTACATCATTATAAAGGTCTTCCCTACAGCTCATAACCATCACAAGGGTAAACTCTAGCCTAATTGGGAAGGCCCATTCTCCATATCCCGCATCGTCGATGGAAACGCTTACTACATACTTAATAGCGACGAAGATGAACTCTAATCCCCCTGGAATGCCATAAACCTCCACAAATGGAATTAGTAGCAGTACAATACGTGCATATAACTACCCATAATATATGTTTCTAATCTCAGCTCCTACTCTTCCCAGGCCGCACAAAGACGAGGGTCGGTTTTTGAAGTAAAAACGTACTCACATGACTAGGGGCGTCCTTGAAGTAGTACATCCTCGTAGAGATGAAAGTCGCTTTTAGAAGTAAAAGCACACCCACACGACTGGGGGAATCCTTGAAGTAGAACATCCTTGCAAAGACGAGAGTCATTTTTTGAAGTAAAAATGCACTCATACTACTGGGAGCATCCTTGAAGTAGGGCATCCTTACAAAGATAAGTCATTTTTTGAAGTAAAAATGCACTCACATGACTGGGGGTATCCTTGAAGTAGGACATCCTCACAAAGGCGAGAGTCGTTTTTTGAAGTAAAAATGCACTCACACGACTGGGGGTGTCCTTGAAGTAGGACATCCTCATAAAGATGAGAATCATTTTTTGAAGTTAAAACGCACTCAAACGACTGGAGGTGTCCTTGAAGTAGGACATCCTCATAAAGATGAGAATCATTTTTTGAAGTTAAAACGCACTCAAACGACTGGAGGTGTCCTTGAAGTAGGACATCCTCACATACACGAGACTCATTTTTTGAAGTTAAAACGCACTCACACGACTGGGGGAGTCCATGACGAAGAACATCCTCGCAAAGATAAAAGTTATTTTTTGAAAAAAAAATGCACTCACACGACTGGGGGTGTCCTTGAAGTAGGACCTCCTCGTAAAAACAAGAGTCATTTTTTGAAGTTCAAACGTACTCACCCGACTGGGGGCGTCCTAGAAGTAGGATGTCCTCTTAAAGACGAGAGTTATTTTAATAAGTAAAAATGCACTCACACGGCAGGAGGCATCCTTGAAATGGGACATCCTCGCAAAAGATGACGATAATCACATAGCCCAACGAGGACTACTTATAATTTTGTTAGACACTTCATGCCTAAGTACGCTCCAACGAGGACTATGTAAATATTTTGTTGGGCACTTCGCGCCTAAGTACTCTTTTAAAGTCACTGAGACGACGACAAGTACATAGTCCAACGAGGACTACTTAAAAAGTTTGTTGGGCATAATCCAATGAAGACTACTTAAAACGATGACAAGCACATAGTCCAATGAGGACTACTTAAAAATTTTGTTGGGCACTTCGTGCCTATGTACACTTTTAAGGTCTCTAAAACGATGACAAGTACATTGTCCCACAAGGACTACTTAATAAGATTGTTCTGCACTCTGCACCTAACCGTCTCCCCTAGATTGTATATGCAATAATGCGTCTAAGGTTTACGTGGATTACTACATATAACTGCACAAGATCGTACATCTCTTTCATTTCCATACTAGCAAAGATAAGAAGAGAACCATGCAACATACGACGTTGTTATAACAAAATTACATATAACAAGGGCATGGCCTCTCCCAAAGCTCATAGCTCGGTTCTTCGCAGCAGGCTGCCCTCACATCCTCATTGGCCATAACCCTAAGCACAACTTCATAGCTTATACTGTTCAGGACTTCATCACGCAAAATGAGATACCAAAACCATCACTTCTCCTACATTTTCCTCTTCCCCATAGGAAGAGAAGAGGGGTTAACGTACGCCCACACTATTGATTTCCCCATCAGTCCCTGATTAGCAAATTACATCTCGGTATAAAAATCTACCCACGTGGCCACCCGTGATTCGAACCGTGCCTGAGATCAAGTTGGCATCTTCTTGTCAAGAAACCTGGTCCTCAGAAATGAAGCTTCAAAACCTGTTTACATTTTGCTTCTTTCATTGTTCTTTTATAAGCCCCGAGTACAGGTGCCACATTAATTTTTTTGAGAAAACCAACAGCACCTTTCCTCATTATTACGCCCCTTGACCGCTGTCCACTCCTCCCAAGATGGCCCTACCCCCTTCCCTCATTTTTGGAACTCACATTTAGCATTAATGATTTCCATGACGCTTCAGCTGCACTAGCCTCCCTCATAGTCCCTTGGACAGGCAAACCCTATGACTATGAGCCCCAGTCCAACACTGACTAAGACCCCCTTCCGTAGGGGAATTTATCATTACTATACGAGATACCGGCACGAAACTGACTCCTATACCAGGGCCAACTGTTGTCACCGATGAAAGCTATTCCAACGTTCATAGTACCTTTTCCAACGAGGACTGGCCCAACTTAGGCCAGCACCTAACATTCAGTTCCCATTAGACTACTGATTGCCTACTACACACAACGATCACACAGGCATACACATCAACTCTATGGTATTTTATAAGAACCATACGTCTACTACGTTTTGCAAACAAGTAAAAATAGTTTTACAACATACACAATCATGAAGGGGCCCCATCAACACCAGAAGTTCACAAATATCAAAATAAACCTTCAAATCATTGTCACTACAGGTCTTACTATATGATATTACAGTTACACTTTGGGTTGAGCACTTGCTTCCAAGGCCGCTTATCCACTTCTGCCAGCTGAGCCAACTCTTCGGGGGTGATGCCCATCATATTTTTAAGGGGACGAGGATCTTGTTGGGCAGAAAAACCCAGATAGCACAACCCTGGGACGTCTTGAGTCTGACGCAAAATAAATAGCGGGGAGGCCAACATAGCCACCCACCAGTCGGTAGAAAGGCGAAACTCAACCTTCACACGCGCTTTGCCCTCCACTAGCTCTGTGACACGACCCTACAACCCCTCTGATACCTGCTTCTCCCCAGTAAACTGTTTTGTAAAGTTCTTGCTCGCTCACCTGCTTTTCCAGCGCCAATACCATTAGGTACCCATGGGTCTCCTCCAAGTCACGTTTACCACATACTCAGCTAGCTCGTATAGCACAACTGCTTTTACGATCTGCTTCTGATGAGCCTGCATCTCCTCAAGCACCAACTCTAACTCGACATTATGGCCGACAAGGTTCTCGTAATAGAGCAAGGCGGCCGCGAGAGTGAGCGTACACTACATGGCATAAAAAAATATACTTTTAATATCTAGGGTGACCATATAAAAATACACGATTAAGTACTTACTTACCCGAACAGCTTCTACGATTGCTGTATGTCGATCTCGGGGATCGTTAAGCGCTTCAGCCAAACAACTTTTATCTTTATCCTTTTATGGGGTACTCTGCACTTCCCTCTCTGGCAGGCCACCAGGGAAGAGCTTTCCACTACCCACTTAACGAGTCCCTTCCACGAAGGATTGCGAAAGAAATTCCCTCTCCTTGCCCCAAATATCCTCTAGGTCTTCGTCTATCTGACCGATCACCACCATCTTCTGCCACTTCGCAATTGGGGCATCTTTCTCAGTATAACCACTGACACCCCTAAGACTGGGGCCCAATCCAGCTACGAGAGGCACTTCTTACATTGAACCGGACTCATCCCTCCCCCTCGCAGTCAAAAACCATGGCTTCATCCCAATACTCTTCGAGGCTTTGTAGCTATGAACACTCTCCACAGGATAAGTATCGCTCGCGGCTCGTAAATGGGGCTCACTATACTTCTTCGCTGACCAATATTTGTCTGAGTCAAAGGTACTATTCAAAATAGTCGTCAATACCTGGCAATCTTTATTTTTGTGACCGAGCACACGTAAGCGATAGTTTTTATTCGACACCCTAGAAACCGTTACACTTGCACAAAATTGAGCAGCCATTTAGAAAGCACGAATAACACACGATAAAAGCGTTAAACAACAATTACAATAATAGGAGCAATATACACATAGTGTTAAAATAATTATGACGTAAGGGAAGGTTGGGCCCATCTTCAAAGTCAAAAGTACCGGTTACCAGAATTGGGTGTCGACACCAATAGTTGTCGCTCGTAGGTAACTTTAAAATTTTGGGCTCGCCGAACTTTCGAGCTATATAGTACCAGTGCCTCCACTCAGGCACGCACGTACGCATGATCCTCTGGCACTATTGTCCCGCCTTGCCCTCTTTACTTAGGGATACCTTGGTCGCTACTCTTCACGCTTTGATCGCGGTCCGAATTTGTCGTCCAGTCCGACCGCCCGCGAGCGTGAACGGGTGATACGCGGCGACGCCGGCTCATCCAAAGCCCTAAACTCATCAACTTCGTTCCCTATGCTCTCGGGGACCAGATCCCACTGACAAGGATAATGCCTCATCTTGTAAGTGGCCAGAATGCTTGGACAACTAACATTCCAGCGAGGCGACACTGATCGATTGATCAGTCGACCAACTGTCATCACTCAATAAAAGTTACCGTTCATTTACCCAGGCGCCCGCCCAAACGAGTTCAGACATTTTTTTGTTAGGTCATCTAACAAAAACATCAAACCTGCATTAAACTGCCCGTAGTAGACGATGCACTGATTGGGTACCAATCTCTGGTAATGAGGCGATATCTACTCACTACTGCCACTGGCCTTAGCTCGCTCTTTGACCTCATCCAGGTACTCTATCCTTATCCCCGCGCTCTCGTACTTGGCTAACGAGCCCGGTAACCTCCACTCACAGGGATAAGGCAACAAGCTCTCAGAGGCCCCCCATCTCTTGACAACTGATAATAGTCTCGTGAGCCAAGTCCCCGGTCACTCTTCCCTGTACCATAAAGTCTGCACGCGCCTCCGTCCCTTAATCTCGTAGAACTGACATGCCCACCTCGTGGTCATGTCTGCCTTCCCACTCCACTGGCACAGTACAAGGCGGTACAGTAATATACCCCTCCGTCGAGGACTCTTCACCTAACACCACCATCCCTTACCTCATCTTTTCTATCATCAAGGTACATAGACTCGTGCTCGGTGTTCGTACATCCCTGCACGAGCTAGATACAAACATCAGGCTCAACCCCAAAGATATGAAGGGCAAAATAGTCATATAGAGCACTAAGGAACCCTAGGGGCCTGTTACCTCTAAACCCACACTGACCTTTGTGCGGCTGCCATCCTGACTATAACTCCGAAAAAAGTAGTACGGTTTGCCCCGGCGTCACGGTTAAGCCATTCTTACCGACTCACAACGATGTAACCACACCAGTACCGGCTTTCCTACCTTTTAACAAATCCCCTTCTAGTTAGCAACAACGCTAACCGAGTTATTATGCTAATACTATTAAATTACTGTGCATCACTATAAATTAGAAGAGTCAGTCCGAAAACTTACTGGTAATACCAATGTGCAAGATGAACAGCTCCCGGACTACACCAATCGGCAGTGCTCCAATAACACATTGAAAGCATAGAGTTTACCTTCAAACAACATGAGAAAGGGGTTAATTTTTTTTTCTTTCAGTCCTCTAAAATTGGAGTACATGGAGAGACGGTTATAATTAAGGTTTGGACCCACCACAATGATTTGACACGTCGCCAACAGTAGCAGCTACTGCATACCATACACCATTAAATTTAATAAATAATTTTCTCATTTCTTAAGGAACTAACAGGCATGTTATCACACACACCCCAATACAACGACCTGGGAACCCACGATCATACCACCTCCACTCTCCCTCACCACGAGTAAGACCTGGGGGGCGATTATAGGAGCACGCTCCCGCTAGCAATGGGGTCCAAGGTCACTGGGCGTCCCCACCACTAAAAGTAGGAACATTTCAGCTAGGTCATTCTGGGAAGCCCTCTTCAAACGACAAGAAGATCCATGGCTGGGACTCGCCTAGCGACAATAGAGCCGTTATGACAACTGACGATAACCCCGCAAATAGCCCTCTGCCAACGTTAGAATATACAAGCCTACGACCCTGGAGGGACATCTTAGGAATTTCCCAAGGCATGTGAGCAGGGGCACCCCTAGGTTAAACCCTCCCTATAAGAAGTGGTTAGGCGGTTAACTAAAGGCTGTCCTTCTCTTTCTTCATCATCGTCTTCTTAATCTTCTCCTCCCTCTTCTAAAAATAACCTGCAATGCCAAGAAGATAGAGAAATATCCAGAGAGAGTTGAGTGGAGCCCTCCTCTAGCGGAAAGTATCAAGAACGTACACTCAACGTTGTCCTTGAGAGGAATCGCGGGACTACACTCAGATATTATAAATGTCTTTATTATAGAATAGATGATAAAATTTACATTAGATGTGTACTGTATAACCAACATAAATATCTCATTAATGAAAGGAGCAACGTAAATAAAAATGGAGAATCACTATCCCTTTTGCAATGTTAAAAACATCAAACTATAAAATATTTTTTTGGTAATATGTCTTCAACATTCTCGTATTCAAACAGTCTAGAACTCGAACTCCTTCTGTTATCAGGTCGTATGACCCAAGGTTACTCTTAACGACCATAATGTAGGGCCTTTCCATTTTTCCCCAAGTTTCTCGGTATTTAATTCCTTTCTGTATTTGGATATTTTACGAAGGACAAGATCTGGATTGTTCAATTTTCTATTGCAAACTATTTTGTTATAAGATTTGGCCAATGCCTGATGATATCGACCAAGATTCCCAATTGCTCGGTCTCTTATTGTTTTAATCTAGTTCATATTGTATACTGACTAAAATTTGTTTTCCTCATCCATCATTTTGTGAGCACGTACAGGGTGATAATATTTGGTCGGGGTAATAACCTCAGTTTTGTAAGCTAAAAGGAAAGGTGTACACCATGTAGATACTCGTGAGGTTGTTTGAAACACCCAGAGTACATGTACTAATTCTTGGATCCAATTTCCTTTCTTATGATTCATTCACTTTTTTAACCTATCGATTATCGTCTTGTTAGTAATCTCGGCCTAACCATTACCTTGTGGGTAATAAGGGTCTGAATGAGAGTGGATGATGTTATGCTTGTTAAGGAATTCAACCACCTTTTAGCAAATGAATTGTGGCTCATTATCAATACTGATGAGGTGTGGGCAGTTGAACCTGGTGATAATATTCTCCCATATAAACTTGATGACTACCTCTTCCCGCGTTCGACATAAAGGGCTTTCCTCTACCCATTTCATAAAGTAATTAGTCGTTACCAAAAGATGTCTCCTTTTCCCAAGAAGTTTTAGAAATTCTCCTACTAGGTCAAGAGGCCATCTTTTAAAGGGCTAATATACTTTGGTCACGTGCAAATCTAGAACTCGTGCTTGAATTTTATGTCCATATCGCTGACATGCGTCGTATTTCTTCGCATATTATTCTGCATGTGTTCTTATTTTAGGTCAAAAAATTCCCTGAGTGATTGCTTTATTTGCCAAGGTATGGCCTGCGGCATGCGATCTGCATGTTCCATTGTGTAAATCTTTTAGCATATCATTGATATCTTTTTCAAATAGGTACTTCAAATAAGGACCTATCATTAATCTTTTGTAAAGCCAATTACCGATAACTATGTATCCTTTTATGTTATCTATCAGTCCTCTTCTCACATTGACGTATTCGGGGAACTCACCATTACAATTGTTCTGGTTACCAATATATATTTCAGAAAAGGCAACTTCCAATCGCTTTCTTCGGACTCATCGCCCTAGTACTAATTACATTTGAGCTGACAAGATTAATACTAGGGGCAAATACTACTTCAATTTTTAAGTATCAAACCTCTGTTCTGAGAATTCCTGCCAGATAAGCGTGAAAGTCTGCATGCCTATTTTCTCCCCGAGGTAAATACTTAATCGTAGCCTTTTAAAATTTGTTTATTCTATTGGCTAATGGGGTAGCGTATTCCACAATCTTTCTATTTTTCTGATATCAATCTGTATAATGGATTACAATCAACAGAGAGTCGGTATATTCATATAGTTGGGGTATTTCGAGCTCTAACGCCATGTCCAAACTGTAGATTAACACCTTGTACTCAGTTTTGTTGTTCTTTGCCTCAAAATTAAGTCTAATAGATTTTGCAATCCTATTGTTCGAAGGTGTGATGAGAACGATCTTGTTGGCCCAGAAAACCCATCGATCAAAAGGTACCAACCCTTTTTTGATATCCAGTCAGCCTTTTCTTCAAACTATTCTTCAAGTATGTTAGGATCGTGTTCTTCCCAATCCGAGTCTTCTTCTGGGAAATCTGCTAGAAAATTAGCTACCGCCTGCCCCATTTCTGAAAGTCTTTGTTCAAAGCGTACATCATGCTCACCCAAACTAACTGACCATTGTTACACTCGTCTAGATTTTTCTTTCTTTGATAAGACCTCGCAAAGGGGATAATTCATCATTACCCTAATTGAATGAGCTTAAATATATTTTTAAAGCTTCTGCGATGTGTAAACAAGGGAAAGGAGTAGTTTTCTAATTTTGGCGTATTCGGAATAAGAGTTTTACTGATGAAATACATGGGTTTTTCTATTTTCCTATCAAATCGAATAAGTACCGAACTGAGTAAGTTCACTCTAACAGCAAGGCATACTTAAGTTTTTCCCTCTCTATCGGGGTACGCATGATGGGAGATTTTCCTAAATATTTCTTATAGTCTTGGAGTACTACTTTTCTCTTCATAATCCTTCTTATTCTTTTCTCTTCGTATCCCGTCACGTAGTAGGTTAAATAACTATCTACACCGATATGATGATTTTGATACAACTCTATTTATTACTACAATCTTGCCATCCAACTTTTGTAAGTCTTTCTTATTCTTTGGTGATGACATTAAAAAAAGAGCTCGAATGCCATCATGGTCAGCCTTGATTCCCTTTTTGTTAATCAAGTACCCCAATAATTTCCCCGATTGGACCTCGAACTGGTATTTATAAGGGTTAAGCTTCATTCTAAAAGACCGAAGGATTTCAAAAACTGTGTGAAGATTTGTATGGTGATTTTCTATCTTGAGGTCATTTCAAAGCATGTCATCAATATATACTTCCATTATTTTCCCAAGGTGGTCTTTGAACATTTGAGTCATCAATCTTTGATAAGTTTTCCCAGTATACTTAAATCTGAAAGGCATGACATACTAGCAGTATAATCCTTAATTTGTGATAAATGATGTTTTTTCTTGATCATCGGGCAGGAGTGGAATCTGATTGTAACCCGATGCGACAGCCATCATACATAGAAGTTTGTGCCCAAAGATTGAATCTAGTAAATGATTGATAATTTGGAAGGGAAAACTATCTTTTGGACTATGTTTATTCAGGTAGGTAAGATCAAGGAAAACTTTGATCTTGTCATTTTTCTTTGAAATCGCTACGATGAACAAAATCCAGTCGGGGTAATCTGCTTTCCTGATGAATCCAACTTCAATGAGTTAATCAATTTCTTTATTCACTCCATCTCAAAATCTGAGTACTAACGTCCTCTATTTTTGTTTAACCGCCACAACCTTATCTTCTAAACTTAGTTTATGACAAGCTAAAGTGGGATTGACACTTGGTGTTTCTCGAAATGTCCAAGCAAATGTATATTTATTTCCCTTCAAGAATTCAATAAGCTTTGTTTCAGCAAAGGTAAATGAGTTCCTACAAATGTACCCTCATCAACTTCGTTAATCTTGATGTATTCTATAATTTTAGCAGTTGATGGATGGTTCTTTGTAGGTCCAACTTTATGTAATTTTTATGCTTCGAATTCCTCATAAGTATCTGTCACAATAGTTATAGTATTTTCGCACGCTTGAGCTAGTTTCTGGCTAACCTTGACTTCGTAGATCCTACCGTTCCAGTCAAATTGTAATACAAGATGATAAGTAGATTGAAAGGCCTTCATATTATACAGCCAGTATCATCCCATTATCCATAAATATCTTGATTTTGTATTCACGATATAAACCGTTATGTCAATTATTGCAAGGCCCATTGCAATAAGAAGTACGATTTTCCCTACTCATACTGCTTTAAATCCATTAAAGTACCTAATATCCATATCGCAGTTCTCGACACGATCTGCTTGACCTATCTATTCGATAGTGCTATGGAAAAGTACTTTAATGGCACTTTAGGTATCCACCATCATTGTCTGTATTATGAAGTTTTTCATTTTCAACATGATAACCAACACATCATGGTGAAGAATTTTGATATGGCTGACATCACAATCTTCAAAGGATATACCAGTTTATCTGTTACCAGACTCTAGAAGCAATCAAGCTTCTTTTTCAACTACCGTTAGGTCGTAACATTGAAGGTGTCAGCATCTTTTGAATCAGACCAATCTGATTACCTTGTGTATCTCAATAAAGTGACTTAGGTGAAGATGATAGAGGTGTTTATCTGTAATCCCTTCTTCGAGCTGGATAACTTTATTATCCTTATTTTAGCTTCCGTCCTTATAACATTCGACACCGACAATGTACTCGTGCATTCTTCCATTCTTGAGTATGTACTCCATGAGTCTCTATAGGGCTTAGCATCGCTCTGTATCGTGATGTCTAACCTTGTGATGTTTATAATACAACTTTCCTTCGATTAGCTCGAGGAGTTACAAATTTTTGAAGAACTTATCCTTCTGAAGTATAGAGTAGATATCAGCTAACTTGACAATTAATTTCAAGAGAAAATACTTTGGAAGATGATTTCCTTTTCAAGGTGAGCCTCCTTCTTACTTAACTCATTTTCTATCACCTCCAATATCTATAGTGTGTTCTAATTCTTGTTTTGTATGTTTCCCTTTAGTTGTGAGTATATATTGTATAGGCTTTTGCCTTTCAGACACCATTCTTTCCAGGATGATGTAATTGTTTATCTTCTCGACTAGAGTTGTTGGTTTGTTCAAAATGTGGTACTCCTTCGCTCTGCTCTTAATGGATAAGGCATTTGTATAGGTCGATTATGTAATTTTCTGGTCGATATCATCCACTCTTCTGTCCATATCTAAAAATTTATTTGTAAACGCTTCAAGCTTTTCTCTCGTCATTTGAATGAGACTTATGAAGGTATAAATATTTTCTTCCTTATCACGGTTATGTAAATAGTTCTTGATGAAGAGTTCACGTAATTGATAAAAAGTATTAATCGATCCTTTGTCTAATGAAGGAAACTGGCGTAGGGGCTTGCCCTTGAGGCTAGTGGGGAATAAACCACATAAAATCTGGCTTGACGTCGAGTGTAGTCCCAAAGAATTTTAGAATTCCTGCACGTGCTAAATGGGGACCGTTCCATTATACTTTTGAATTCTCAGTGTATGAAAGCTTGATGGCATTTCGATGTCCAGTTATTCTTGCGCAATCAAACTCTTCTATAGTCTTCTAAAGGGGTTTTTTGCTCGTGGGTGTTTGGGCATCTAAGAGTTCTTTGATGTATTTGTCCATATGCTCCTGAGTAACGAACAGTTAAGTTATGACTGTTTGGTACTAAATGCACTTCTCCCTATGTTGTGATCTCTACTTCCCTCACTGGGCCTTTCCCATACTGGAATCCGGGTACTTACCCTTAGTACGTCCTCCACCTGTCTGGTGTCAGTTAAATCTTTATTGACCTCTTGTTGAATGGCAGGTTCAAGAAAAATCTTAGGTTCCTGTAGGCTTTAGTCAGGTTGAATATCAACTTCTTGGTTGACACCTCTTTGAGGTCCCAATCTGTCACGAGCAGAAATTCTTGAAGTAGCCGGCTGTATATCTTTGTTCTCCTGCGTTGCTACATGTCGTCCCTGTAGAATTTTTAGAGCGTTTTGTACTTCCACTAATTATTGTTATAATACCGTTCTTCTTTATATTTTGAAGTTGAGCATAGCTCGCCACTCTGCCTATTCATTTACTCTTGTGCCTTTTCCTTTTGTTTGTAAGACCCGAGGGGGGGGGGGGGGGGGGGGGGTTGACTGGGATTCGGGATTTCTTGAACCCGATCAATACCTATCGTATTTGAGAATTGTGACAAATTTTGTTAATTCCCACAGATGGTGCCAAATTTAAGGGCCTAAATTTGGAACTTGAACTGAGCTCTCATACCAAAGATGATTAGAATGCTAATAATAACAAATAACCACTAATACACAAAAATTAGCGTAAAAACCTTTGATTAGGTAAAAACCACGACCTCATGGGAGGAGTTAAAAAGGATAATATTATTTATATCGTGATTACAAGTTACCAACAATATTTTGGATGGCATTGTATTGGTTTTTTTGATGGAAAAATATATCCCTAATATATTCTTCCTTGGTCATATTTATACTTCTCATATTATAACCATTTAATGACCACTATCTCAATTTAATAATGGACGTTACAAAATAATTTTGATGAGCCTTCGTAACGGTTGTATAATGGTATGAATGGTTTTTCTTTCCTGTAACGGCTCTTAAATGGGCCACCACTGTAGCATGTCATCTTGTGATTGTTAGGTCGACTCACTGCTTGAAATATCGATTTAATACTTGAGTTCGAGACCGGGAGTAAGTCCTTACATTAACCTCTTTTCCTGAAACTTGATCAAAGACAATAAGAGCATCTTTAATATGCCCACTTCAAAAATATTAGCTCTAGAGAATAGAAAAGAGTTATCAACATAAAACATATGGGACAAATAGGAGGAACAAGTATTCCTTCTCAGATTCCATGTATTTCTTGTTGATGTTTTTTTTGAAGGAGCAACCTAGAGAAAAAATCTATGTACAAAATAAAAAGGTAAGGAGATAAAGGATCCCCCTGTCGAATACCTCTAGTAGGTGAAAAGAGCCCATATAGGGAACCATTAAGATTTATAGAATAGGAGGTACTAGTTACTTGATTCATAATATACTCCAAAATGTGTCCATTAAATCCAAAACTCTGGAGGACTTGTGAAGAAAATCCCAATACAATTTTTCTTAAGCTTTACTGATATCAAGATTTATTGCCATACAACCAGTATCCCCTTCTACTTTTTGAGTGCATGTAATGTTTCATGTATAGTGGCCACATTATCTTGGATTAACCTCCCCTAAATAAAAATATTTTGGGAAGGATCAATTAACTGTATAAGATAAGGCTTAATTCGATTGGCCAAAACTTTAGGAAATGCCTAGATTCATGGCTTTTGGCGCGAAAGTGATGTTAGTATGATTGAGTGACTTCAGGACATGCCTGGATTCAAAAGAGGTGATTACATACATTATGAATATCTTCTTTCAGAAAAGTATAGCATTGTTGATAGAAAAGTGTCATGTATACATCAGACCCAAGTGCTTCACAGGGTTACATTGAAAAAAGAGGCTGCTAGATTTCATCCATAGTAATATCTTTATTAAGCTGTTGTATGGATTCTTAGTTAAGTAGAGAGTGAATGAGTGCTGTAATTTGTTCCCCGTCAAGTGTATTTGATTGAGATCTGCCAATTTTAAGCAAATTTTAGAAATATTTGAAATATTATTCCCAATTTGATCCCTATCATTTAACCAGTCACCTTGATTATTTTGGAGGAATTCTACTATATGAAAACTTCTTCTTTGTTTAGTAGATCTATGAAAATACGTAATATTTTGTCCCCCTCCTTCAACCACAATTCTCTTTACTGGTCTCTCCAATAATACTATTTCGTATCAGTTAAATGTTCAAGTTGAGTTTGCAATATGCAATATGCGATAACGAGCCACCAACCAAGTCAAAATCATTCTTTAATCCGGCCACCGACCGACTTATACCTCCCTCCAATCTTTATAGCACCTGTATATGGTAACGGGCCATGTCAGCCTCCCTGATCTTTACCATCAACGCATCATTCTGGCTTTTGAGTTTTGATGCATATTTTTTTAACTCTGCGAGCTCTTTTTACCCATTATTAATTTTAGCACCCTTCTTCTCGATCTACCGAGTGAGGTTGACAGCAATCTGTGTTGGCTCAACAAACATGAAGTACACCTTTACATGTTGATCTTCTCTATTTTCATTCGCCGCCCTCATCCTATCAAACTCCTCTGAAAATTCTTGGTAATATTGGCGTGCATCACCACCGTACAAGCGAGCTGAGTCCAATTCGACCTGTACATTACATATATGTTATATCAAGTTTGATTCAGAATACTCAGTCACCATATATGACTCATTTCTAATAAGATATCTATTTTTTGACATCTACCGTGTAAGACTTCTTCTAAACTTAAGGTTAAAGTATAGTTTTTGATGGAAGCTCCATAACACATACTTCCAAGTCTAAGGTACACATTCTCTATATTTTAAATTTTTCAATACTTTAATATTTCCTGTGCAATATTTAAGTGCCATTGCCCCTAAGCCGATAACAGATTTTTGGTCCATTTCTACACTTTATTTATTACTTTGTAGCTCTATACTAATAAAGCATACAAATTAAATATTTCTTTCTCTATTTTAATCTACAGCTCCGCTTGTGAAGATAACAAGGACGTTGAGGCGTCAATCTCCTTAGCAAGCTCGGCCTCTTAATCTTTTATTCTAAGGCGTATGTCCTTAAGTTCCTACAGCAAGGTTTACAAAAGCAACTTAGCCTACAAAATTCTATCCAACAAAAAATATCCCATCAATTTATAAACAATTTCAAATAATCATACAAACATAAAACCATCGCACTACTCTACCTTTTTAGCTTCCCCATCTAGACTCTCGTTGTCATCCCCTTGGTTGTCTCTCACCGTTAGAGGAGAAACACCGTCCAGGCCATCCACAATACCAACAACAGTATCTTCAATCTCTTCATCTTCCTCCTCCTTCACATAGGTGTCTACCCTAATGGCATCCACCTCATCCTCGGAATATCCTTTTGACATAAGGTGGCCCCCAAATATGTCACGCTCAGCTACCACCTCCTCCAAATTCGTTCTTGCTTCCGCATGTAGATTGTTGATCTCCACCACTTGCGAAGCCTTCAGAGCCTCCATCTGTTTAACCTCCTTGAACAGATCAGCTTTCAATCAAGCTACGCTCCTTTCAAGTTCAACTTTCTTCTTCTTTAGCTCAGCTCTTTCCCCCTCGGCCCTGAGGCATATTCCCTTCATCAGACGAGCAGCCTGCAAAAATAAAAAAATTGACCTCATTGATTTATTTGAATCATAATACAAAAGTCATCACAATACATACTCGAACATATGAACCTAACATTTTGCTCATCTCCTCCTCCCCATGGAGAGCTGCCAACCTGGCTTTATCCTCCACCTCCTTCAAATCATCCTCTGTAATAGGTCAATCTTTTATGACCTTTACCCCTGTTATGTCAGAAGGTTCAGACCTTCACTTTTTCACGGCCTCACCACTTCTCGTGGTTCCAGAGGTCGAAGGACGCTTCAGCATTTGCTTCTTGGGAAATGTTTGAGCTAATTTGCTCGACATGATGAACTCAGGTAACCCTGTGCAGTCCATTCCAGGGTGCTTGGGCAAGTTGACTCGCTTTTCCCCATTAGTTCTCTTCTTCTAACTGCCGTCAATACTCTTCATTAGCCTCATCGACTGAGAGTTTTAAACTTTTTCGAATCAACTCTTAACACGCTTCTACCTGCTAATGCCCAGTTTTTCCAACACAGCCTCGAGCTCTGTCCCTTCTTGAGCAACTACCTCACCACCTGTGATTTGGGAGCTGTCATTCACAAAACATTATCATCAATATAGGATCAGACAATTTCAACTATCAATCTCATACATTATATATTATTATACTTATATTGTTTTACATTCCTAAACAAAAGTTCCATGGGTTCTTCATGATCTCTTTGTAGGTAATCATCCTTCACCCATATCACATTATCATTCAATGGTCGACCTGCAGAGTTTAGATCGAAGAAGCATGGCCATGTCGAGCTCAGAAAGAAATATGCCCCTCCAATTGCAGAATAGTCTTTTACCCCATAAAACTGCAAAACATCCTCAGAGGATATCCTCTTCCTTCTTCCATTACCTTCCCACCGTGTATTAAGAGATTCATAAACACTTATGACCTCCCACATGTTCCTATTCATCTAAACGGGACATGTCCCCATGAGATTCATAGTCCTTTCACCAGATTTCTACGGGGGATACTCAACCCATAATCCAACTGAGATAGGTAACATAAAAAACCCTCTGAAAGTTTACTCTGAACATTCCCATTGAAAAAATCTAATAAGATCGATTCATCAATGCCCCTATCCCTTTTTCTCTTTCGTCTGATCAGCCAACAAATAAAATATTCATCTCCCGTTGCTATAGTACAACCCCTAAATTGCCTACCAGCGTATTCTATATTGTTACCCCATCTACCTCCTAAAGAAGCCTTGGCTATGTAAAGCTTTTTGAATATATCCGAACGAGGAGGATAAGATGTCAATCTTCCAGGGAAATCTGGAAATTGATCAGCACCTATTTCTTCCTCACTTTCAGATATTTTAGTCTCAGACTCAACCGACCGACTTTGGTCAATACCTTATTTACAGGGGAACTCACCATATCAACTGCAGAAAAGGATTTTTATCTTACACAAACTCTTTTCACGATTAACCTAGATACAAGCTCAGGTACTTTGCAGATAACAAGCCTTTCAAGTACTTAACATCAGGTACCTTACAGATAACAAGGTTTTCAAGTGCTTTTATAGCTAACAAGTCTTTCAGGTACTCCAAAACATCAAATCCTTCAGTTCATTCTACATCAATAATTTTTTTACCCTGAAGCAAAGCAGACATTGGAAACAACGAGTATCCTCCCTCCCATGAGTTTGGTCAAAGTCCAGATAAAATTCAAATGGAAACTATGAAAGCAGAAGACTCAGTGCTTGAACCAACTCTTTAAACTAAAGGTCTTCTTAGCGTAAATTAGCGATGGAAGTGCAGATGCAGACATCCATTCTCTGTCTTCCTCCTCTACAACCATCGTCGCCTCTTCTATAACCACCACTCTCACAGAGTTGGTAGAGATGAAGAGGGTTTGACCTTTGAATCCATTCGAGCGCAAGACATCATCGCAACTACCCTGCAGTCACGTTTATCCTTGCATCTGTCTCCCTAAATTTGTCTTTCGCAAGAATGCGGAAACAAACCCAACGTTACTCGCTAGTTAAGACAACGTGGTGAAACCTCTATCTGCAGTAAAACTCATCCTCAGCTTCAGCAGCTTCATTTTCCGATATTCCTTGATACGTCAGAGGAACAGGTACATGAGTAGGATTTTCCAAGGACTGATCCCCAAAATATTTTAACTTCAACCACTACATTTTATAAGCTATTCTCTCCTCAAGAAGCATTCTTCGGGTCTTCACCATCATCAACAATTTTAGAGAATATTACAACAGAATAAATGTACTTTGTCACAAACCTCGGTACAGGTACTATTTATATAACCCTATATTTATTGTGCAGGAACGCTTTCAAAAGTGCCATTATTCAATACAAATAAAACTCTTCAAACCCTAACCGTCGCGTACATCAATAGTCCCATCAAAGATGCAATGCACATACATCCACCCATAACACGTGCAGTTTCCATGTAGTCAAGCACCATCATTACTTCCTTTATCATTCAAATTTATAACCCATATACCCAAAAATTTCTTTCTCAACCAAAGCCACTCGCGACTTCGGTTGTGAGGGAGCGATTATAGGGGTCTACCGGTTGATCTTACCTAAATCGAGCTATCTTTAGTTCGTACGACCTCCATCACAGATCCACGCATTCATCACATGACTCCTCCTGTCAACAATGCCACCTACTCTACGAGCTGATGAAAGACGTGGGTCGAGCTCAGATAGAAAAATTGAAAAAGTCAAATGTTACTTTGTTCATATATTACAACAGTTATCTAACTATTTTTTACAGGCACGTGGACTCGACAAGTATAAATCTCACTTTTGAAAAAAAAAAAAATTATAAATCATATTTAAAAATAGTATATCACGATACTCATCCAGATTTAATTCGTCAATGTACACGTATAATTATTATTTCGAGACATGTCACGCATTAACAATATCTAAGACAAAACCTTGTTACTATTAGAGGGTATTATTTATCATTTGTTGGAGAGGCAGGGCTAGGGTATCATATGCATGATTCACACGGGGAGATATTTTTTAGTGCCAAAGGGGGACTATGTTGTAGTTTCTTCTAATCACAAGATTGATTGTAGCCATCGTCGGCAACAGTTTTTTTTTCTTTTCTCAATCACCGATTAGGTAGGGGTTTTTTTTTCCCTCTCTGGTGTGTGATTTCAGTCTGGTTATATTTTGGGAAAATTGTGCTGTTGTCTCATGCCTACCAAGTATTTGATGAAAGTCTGGCTTATTTTTGTTTTTTACTTAGTCACTTAATTTGTAATGATGAAGTCTGATTCAGAAGTGTATGAACAATCTGAAGAAGTGTACAAATAGTACAATGTGGAAAACCAAATGCAAAAGGGTAGAGAGTAGAAGCCAACCAATACTAAAAATTATACATCTCGGTGTACTGGTTTGAGGCTGAGCAAAATGTTTAAAGCTCTGCCTTCGGAGGAGAAGGGTGCTCTTTGTACTACCTATTTTGCACTTGTAGGGGCCTACCCCTCGATCTTTCCTAAATTGAGTTATTTCCAGTTCGAACTATCTCTCTAACAGATCCACGCATTCTCCACATGACTCCACCAGTCAACATTGCCACCTACTTCACGAGCTGATGAAAGATGTGGGTCGAGCTTAAATAGAAAAACCTGAACAAGTCAAAGCCACTTGTCTTTCACGAACTCAAAAGTTACTTAGTCAACCGCCACTAACCCCATTGTTTCGAGAATGGTCTTCAGCACGATGATGAACTGCAGAGAAGGCCTATATAAAGATGAAGTTCCAGAAGAGACAAGGACCAAAAAATTACACGAGAAATCACCATGAAAACTATATTTTCTAAATTCTCAAAACTTTTAACTTCTTATTCACAAGATCAGGCATTTCTATTTCAAGAGATCACTTGTAATAAGATATCAGCCTCAAGTAATAAAACGTCACTATTACAAAAATCTTCAGCTTGAGGTTGTATTTTTTTACCTATTCATATGTTTTCCACGCTGAGCACCTGTATCATTTTTCGCTTTCTATTTAGATTTTTGTCATAAGTACATTGGTGTAAGAGCTAATTCCAAGCCTCTTCGAACTTATGGAATTAGGCCACTACAACACCATTACTGTCTTTTGGTCCAATAGCGACAATGTCTATGTTGGTTGTGGAAATGTTTGATCGCCATCTCGGTGATATAAAATTCAAATTTGGGGGGACGATAATTCAGATAAACATATTCATGTTTGTCTGATTTTGGGTCTGCGTGTTACTTATATTTATAGCGATTTCAAATTTGTTGATCCTGAGTATGTCACAGAGTTTAGGAATAGGTGCTTCCCTAAGAAGAAGAAAACTTATAGGTTTAACATAATCAGCGCGGCTCTAAAATTGTCAAAATTGGAAAGATATTATGATAAGGTTCCAATTTTATCATTTGTTGGATCCATTTTATCATTTGTTTGTATTGTATTTGTTACTCTGTTATTTTTATTATAGGTGACATTAGAAAGTCACCATGGTAAGATTTTAATTTTTCATTTGTTGGGTCCATTTTATTATATGTTTGAATTGTATTTATCACCCTGCTGGGTCCATTTTATCATTTGTTTGAATTGTACTTGTCACCATGTTATTTTCATTATTTGTCATTTGATCGGGTTGTTTTATCATTATTCTGTAGAGTTATTATCCTTTACTTTAGACTTTTCATTGGTTTTCAGTTCTTTTGTCATTTATTAAGAATGTTTTTGCATTGTACTTTAAAGTTATTATTATTAGTCCTTATCATTTGTTTCCCTTTCTTATTATTTGTCATGGTTTTCCATTTTTGATGGTTTTGTACTTTTGTTTTGAAGATAATATTCTTTGATTAAATTTGTCAAATATTTTACTATCATTTATCCTCCCGAGCAAGGGAGAAAATGTAAAGGTGAAGTATGTTAATTTGGTTGATGATCTAGTGAAGTTTAACAGATTCCCCTAAGGTCAGCAAGGCCATTTTTTTTATTGAGTTAGATAGTAGAGTTTGCCGATTATCGATTGGTCGATCATAAAAAATCAGATAGAACTTTATCACTCACGAATGTACCTGGGTGTTAATGATATGGCTTTTCCTCTGTATTCCTGACCTGATATTCCCAAGAATTGAGGTAACCAAATATTTGCTCCCAAAGCTATAGGGATGGAGGATGACATCCTTTAAGCGGCACCAAATTATAACGTTTAAAAAGTGTTTTACTAATCCTAAATTGGTGGTATTAGCATTTGAGCCATCTAAGAATGACATGTACCAAGAACTTGTACAAGAGGCAATGGTAAAATTTCCTTAATTTTTACATCATTATATTTGTTTGTTGTTTATTGTCATTTGTTTTTTGCTTATTGTCATTTGTTTGATGTCAAAACATTTCTGCCTTTAGTAAGTTTCATTTCTACTTACATAATTAATTTTTTTATTGCATCTTGTCATTTGTTTGATGTCAAATCATTTTGTAGATTTTTTCTCTTTTATTTCCTAATATCTTTTCTTCATTTGTGTCAAGCATCTCTGTCATTATTAAGTTTCTTTTTATCATTAGTATAGGAGCATATCCCTCGATCTGACCTAAAATTGAGTTGCCCCTAGTTTGAATTACCTCCATATCAGGCTCACGCATTCTCCACACGACATATCCAGTCAACATTGCCACATACTCCACGAACTGATGAAGAACGTGGGTCGAGCTCAAACCGAAAAACCTAAACAAGTCAAAACCACCTATTTCTCACAAACTCAACAGTTACTCATTCGAAAATCATTAACCAAATTGTTCGGAGGACGTGCTCCAGCACGATGAAAATCAACGGAAGAGGCCTATATAAAGAAAAAGTTTCAGAAAAGAGAGGGACCAGAAAAATATATGGGAAATCACAAGGACTATATCTTCTAATTTTCTCAGCACTCCAAACATCTTATTCACAAGATCAAACATTTCAAAGTCTAGAAATAACTTATAATAAGATATCATCAGCCTCAAGCAATAAAAGTTACTATTACAAAACCCTCAACACGAGGTCGTAGTTTTTAACCTATTCATAGGTTTTCCATGCTAAATACCTGTGTCATTTTTTGTTTACTAGATTATAGCCACATGTACATTGGTACAAGAACTAATTCCAGGTCACGTCGAGCTCACAGAATTAGGCCATTACATTTGGCGTCGTCTATGGGAAATAAATTCTTTCTACGGTATCCTAAAGCATTCAATCACTCTGCTACAACATTTTAATCATGGTGACATCAAGGCGGCCAACTACCAGAGCTCAGCTCAATCTCTTAATTTAGCCAGAACAACTTTTAGAACTTTGAGCGAATTTTAATACTAAAGCGGAGAAGCGCAACGAGCTCGAACAACAATTATCTCGTGACCCAGAGCTCCATGAGAAAGAGCTTGATGCCGAACGACAAGTTCATTTGACAATGCTCAAATAATACAAAAATCAAATGATACAATGCAGACTGCCTTACAAGCTTTGCAGAACATTCAGCAGGCTCCTCCAGCATGAGATCGTGATAAGGTGTCAGAAGCCTCCTGGATTTCTACGTGGGAAAGATTGGGACCTCAAGGTGCCGCCAGCAAGGCTATTTCCAGACATATTTGGAATGAATCTCAACCTTCCATTCATTTGGGGGGGGGGGAGATTCAATCTGAAATTAGCCAAGGTCACCGATGTTCCATCTGTCCAGAAGAAGAATAGAGACCCCTGTCTCGAGTTTCAGCACGAGATCGCTTGAGTGAAGGCACCGATACTTATAATCAGTAACCTCATCGTCAAGTTGCCCAACCGATCCGTCATTATGTCATACAAGAGCATATGGACCGACGTATTAAGGAGTTGATCGAAGCACAAGTTCTGGGCACTACCGACGACTTTACCAAGTTATAAGGAAGTCCAATTGCCAAAGAACTATTTGATATGGATTATCTGAAAGGTTTCCATACTCCAAATATTCGCAAATACAATGGAACCGATCCCAAGGAGCATATTCAACAATACCGTGATTCGCTGGGGTTGTACTGAATCTTAACCACATTCTCTACTGTTTGTTCGCCATAAGTCTATAGGAGGAACCACTTTGATTGTTCCATTCTCTACCTGGAGACTCCATATACACATTCGACCAGCTGTATAAACAATTCATTAAGACATATGCTTACAACCGAGACAAATAAGAAAATTTGTATTTTGTTATCAGTCTCAAACAATCCAACGGAGAGAAGCTTGAGGCATTCACAAAGAAGATCTTGGAGCTTGCGCGTAAAGTGGATAATCATGATCAGAAAACTGTTGTTACTTCTTTCACCAACGCACTCCAGCTGGACTGCAAAGCCAAGGAGTACCTCTTCCTCAAGTAACCTGCGACCTTGGAGGATATGATCACCAAAGTTAATAGTTTTGTCAACCTGGAAAGGATGATGTCCGAAAGGCATAAATCTACTAAATCTGTCCTTACCACAAAAGGTCCCTCTACAGATCAAAACGCAGAACCTAAAAAGGACCAGGGTGACCACAAACGTGCCAAGGGAAATACTGGTAACCCTTAGAAAGACGGATCACAAGTCAAACCGGTCCTTCCAAAGATGAATGTTTGAATCTCTATAATTTTTCCAATCCTCATAAAGGATTAGCTCTACCATCCCCCCGAACCATTGGAACCAATTGAGAGCCGACCGTACTGCATGCACCATAAGGTAAAACATCATTCTGCTGATAATTTCTATACTTTACAGAAGTTGCTCGAATACATTTTAAGGAGAGACGAATGCTCGAATACATTATTGACCTAGAATCATATAAGGATGGCAGTTATAAGAAGCATCTTGAAGTTGTCCAGGTCGAAGATCAAGCTGAGGAGAAGCATCTTTACCATATGCACCACAACAACATGGTCGAGATCAATCTGATCACCAACTCTAATAGATTCAAGCGCAGGAAAGTGTCAGAATGCTGTAATCTCACACCTCATGATAAAGGACCCAAACTTATGCCTGAGTCAAGCAATCGCTGGCTTAAAATATCATTAAAAGATTATGATACTGGCCATGTAAAATTTCTCTATCATGATGTGTTAGTCATAATGCTCAAGATTAAAAAGTTTTTCATGCGCACAATGATGATCGATACTGGCAGTGGTATTGAGATCCTCTTTCAGAGCACTATCGACCAAATGGGATTGGCCGATCAAGTTATTCAAAGTGACACCAATATTAGTAGATTCAATGGATCTAAAGAAGAGCGAGTAGGGAAGATCATCTTACCTATTACCGCAGGACCAACCACCATCGATGTCGTCTTCAATGTGATCAATGCCAAATCATGTTATCTCGGGATTATGGGTCGTTCTTGGATTCATAATATGGAAGCAATCACTTCCACCAATCATCAAGCACTCCACTTCAAGCACGACGTTGGTATCTATGAAATCAGGGGTAGTCAAAAGATTTTTCGAGCTTGTAAAAATACCGTCTCTACAATTCTATATACCTCTGACAAATATGTTGCATAGCAATTACAGCAAACTGATCACCCCGATGATCAGCCTTCTATGGAGGAGCACACCGAATATATCAACATTGATGGACCAAGCAGAGGTACCTTCATCGATACTAAGATGGTTCAACATGATAAAAATACTATCATTCAGTTCTTTCAAAGAAATGCCTGGGATCGATCCGGCCAAGGCATGTCACGAATTGGAAATCAACATCGGCGCCACCGTAGTTAAACAGAAACAACGACCCCTCTCACCACGACTTCGAGATGAAGTTAATATGGAGATCGAGAAATTAATCAAAGAGGGATTCATTCGAGAAGCCAAGTATCCAGATTGGATATCTATCATCGTCATTATCCCAAAGAAGAACGGAAAGGTCCGCGTTTGTGTAGATCTTATCGATCTCAGTAAATCTACTCCGAAGGATAGCTTTCCTCATCCCAACATTCATCAGATCCTTGATTTCACAGTAAATGATAAACTATTATCTATAATGGACGCTGCTTCAGGATATAATCAGATTCCACTCTTGGATAAAATCAAGATAAAACCACTTTTATCACTGAAAGGGGACTTTATTGCTACAAAGTCATGTCCTTCAGAGTCATGAACCCAGGTGCAACTTATCAATGATTGATGACTACTACGATCAAAGCACACTTCAGGAAAGTTGTGGATGTTTACATTGACAATCACTTTTGCAAGAACGTAAAGTCTATCAATCACATTTCAGATCTTAACATAATATTCAACATACTTTGATCTTACTGGTTGTGCCTCAATCCTGATAAGATTCAATTTGGAGTACATTTAAGTCAATTTCTAGGCCATCTTATCAGCCAGAAGGGTTTTGAGGCCGATCCAGATTAGATTTAGGCTCTCATCAATATGCCATCTCCAAAAACAACAAAAGACGTTCAGAAACTTGCCGGTAAGATTGCCGCTATCAACCGTTTTGTTTCAAAATCTTCAGACCACTGTCGTTGGTTGTTCCTATTACTCCACAGTTGTACCAAACGAGGAAAAGTTTACCCAAATGTGGAGGTTCAATGGATATCATAATGCAAGGCAGCTTTTCAAGATCTTAAAACCTATTCGGGGAAGTCTCCCATCATGAGCACCCCAATAGATAATGAGGAACTGATTATCTACCTCGCAGTTACAGATACTTTACTCAGCTTGGTTCTTATTCTACTTAAAGGGAAAATTGAGAAGCCAGTCTGCTTCATCAGCAAAACCCTCATTCTAGCAGAAATGAGGTACTCTAAAATCAAGAAACTTCTCACTCTTGTTTATACGCCACAAAATCTCAAACACTACATCCAAGCTCATTCAGTCAAAGTCATGATGAACTACCCACTTCGGGAAGTTCTATCCAAGAAAGAAAAATCGAGAAGAGTGGAACAATGGTCAGTAAGCTTGGGAGAACATAATATCAAGTTCGAATAGCGTCATTCCGAAAAAGGGCAGGCCGTGGCCGATTTTCTCACGGATTTTCCAGTAGAAGATCCCGAGTGGGAGGAGCATGATCCTGATCTTTCAGAGGAAGTGACAGAAGATCCACACCCCAAAGCATTTGTCGAGCGAGCTGATTGGATTACAAGGAAGGGGTGGAGACTTCTTGTAGATGGATCAGCAGGATCCGCAAGGTTAGGAATTAGAATCGTACTGATTACTCCTTCCAGCAACTGAATTGAGAAATTAATCCACCTGGATTTTGAGGCCTCAAATAACGTCACCGAGTACGATGCTCTCATTCATGGACTCAACCTCACCCTCGAGATCGGCGTCCCTAAATTCTCCGTTTACACAGATTCACTACTCATCGTCCACCATTACTCTGAGCAATACAATAAGAATGGCGAGATGATCGAATACTCAACCCTCATTACAGATAGGATGAGCAAGTGTGCACAAGCAACTCTCTATTATCTTCCTTGAGGAAAAAATAGACACGTTGATTCCTTAGCATATCTAGCCGGGGTTTTGGACAAAGAAGCTTTATATCTCCAAATCAAAGTGATTTCAAACCCCAGCATTGATCGCATTTTTGTATGCGCAATCAACATTAGGGGCGATAAAGGGGGAGCCAACAATTGGCGAAAGCCTTTCTTAGTTTATCTCGGTAACAACAATAAATGTGAAGGACTACTTCCAGCAGAGCTGAAGGAGCGTCGATAGCTAATGGACAACTCGAAGCGCTACATATATTAAAACAACACCATGTACCACCATTCAGTAATGGGGCCTTACTGTAAGTGCCTTTCCAAATAAAAAGCGGACAAGATGCTCCACGATTTACATGAAGGGACTTATGAACCTCATGCCGCAGGTCGACCACTAGCAAACATAGCTATTACACAAGGAATATTTTGGCCCAACATGTGCAAGCAAGCAGAACAGTACTCACGCAAATGAGATGCATGTTAGCGACATGGAAAGATGATATGTACCCCTGCGCTCGAACTCCATGCAAGCAAGGCATTTTGGCCTTTCCTAATTCTCCAGGTATCCGCCGCCACCTCCTCGTAGCTACCGATTATCTTACAAAATGGGTAGAAGCAGTTCCACTCTATCAAACTAGAGAAAAAGAGGTCATCTCTTTTATCTGGGAACACATCATCACTCGGTTTGGGTACCCCTACCTAATTCGCATCGATAATGGGCCCCAATTTGTTGAAGAAAAGGTCATAGATTTCCTCAACCAACACAACATCATTCACTCACCATCCAATCCCTACTACCCTCATGGCAATAACCAAGATGAAATCACCAACAAAACCATCGTAGATGGGCTCAAAGAAAGGCCACACTCTTAGAAAATAAGGAATTGGGTTCACGAACTCCCTCATGTCTTATGGGCATATCGTACCACTCCACGATAGTTGACAGGCTACACTCCATTCCTTCTTGCCTATGGCACTGAGGTTGTCAGTTCTTCTAAATATCATCACCCAGTCAAAAGATCACGAGCTAACTGATGATGAAAATGAGTTCGAATTGGCCTGCAACCTTAATTGGATCGATGAAACAAAGGAATGCACCATCGCTAACCTAGGTCGATATCACCATATACTAGCCAGTTCGTACATCTCTCATGCACTGCAAAGTGTCTCATACTGGGAAACAAGTAGACAATTGGGAGGGTCAATTCCTTATCACAATTCTCCCAGGTATGGGATCATATTACCTCATAACAGAAAAGGGCATCCACATCTCGAGTCCTTGAAATACTGCGAGACTAAATTGATATTATCATTAGGTCCCTCACTACTCCATTTCAGTATCTCGTTATTCATTTCAAAAGTAAGATTTCAAACTCTATCCAATGTACATCACCTTTTTCAAAAATCAATGAAACTTATAAGTTTTCTTCATACATCACTCTACTTTGAAGACAATACATAGATTAATGCATAGATAATACTAGCTTTCGATTGACATCATTCCAGTTAAATCAAGAATGCACTTGATTTGGCTGACTCCACTAAATCTCCTGCGATTAGAGCAAGGTAGCGCTTGTTTTCAATCAACAGACTCTACCAGACATAAGATAAAGCAAAGGTAATACTAACTTTCATCTCTTTTAATATGTCTGCAACATCTTACCAGTTAAATCAAGAATTCACTTGGTTTGGCTGACTATACTAAATTTCCTGCGATTAGAGCGAGGTAACACTTGCTTTTAATCAACGGACTCTACCAAACGTAAGATAAAGTAAAGATAATACTAGCATTCATCTCTTTCAATATGTCTGTAACATCATACCAGTTAAATAAAGAATACACTTGGCTTGGCTGACTCTACTAAATCTCCTGCTATTAGAATAAGGTAGAACTAGTTTTCACTCAAATGACTCTACCAGACATAAGATAAAGCAAAGGTAAAACTAGCTTTTATCTCTTTCAATATGTCTATGACATTCTATCGGTTTGATCAAGGTTACGCTAGATCGACTGACTCAACTCAACTCCTAGATTTAAACAAAGATGATACTAGTTTTTAATTAAAGAGATCAACCAGACATGAGATAAAGCAAAGGTAATACTAGCTTTCATCTCTCCACATGTTTGTGACACATATTATTTCTTTTTCAGGCTTATATATAACCACTGCAATATAGTTTTTTCTATTGTGGGGATGTCAGCGTCGCTTACCCCTACAACAGGAGGTCGATTAGCCATGAATTTTTGAGCTCGAGCAGTTAGAGTAGTCCTGACTTCCTCTATTAATTTAACAGTTTAAGAGCCCAGATCCGTTCCCATGGAGCTAGTACAATCTCCTCGATCTATATCAACCTTGCAGAAACATTCCCTTTTTGACATACAGTCAAACACGGTATCTCTCTCTAACTCAATTCTTTTAATTTCTTCTACAAAATAAGCAATCATAAACCTCAGCAGGTCTGAATGTAAGGCCTGAGTTTCAACTGAGTGAGACCAAGCCTTCCTCGCCCTCTGAAGGTGATCTTTTAACCTTTTGTACTTAGCCTTTTGACTTACCATTTCAATGCCTACCCAATCTGTAAAGGCAATGTTCTTTAAAGATTTTTTTATCAGCTTTTGCTCACTCAACTTGATTAGTCCCCTCGAATTCAATAACTTGAGCACAAAGTGTCTTGATCTCCTTCTTCAATTCGTTCACATCTGGCATTTTCCTTAATAATTCTACTTTGTCCCTTATCACAATCTTCTTCAATCTAATAACACTCTCTAACTCTCACTCCCTGGTGAGGGCAACTTTTAATTACTTTTTCACATGCCCGTAATTGCTTTACCCCTTTGCGCACATACCCTTGAATCTGAGCAATGTCCCCCTCCAACTCCCTTATTCGAGCTGATAAGCTAAAACATCACCTTAAACAAGAGAGACTCTGCCATCATTTTTCTTACACTTCGAGTGCTCCCCAACCTCAGCATTCCTGGCACGCAAGTTGACCTGACCCAATTTAGCCTTCAGGTGTGTCACCCTTTCATTGAACTCATTGCATCATCGCTGAACTGTCCGAAATTCCATATCCTTTGCAGAAAAAGCTATAGTCAGTTGTTCAGCTGCCAATTCAGATGCAGTTAGATCGTCTCGAGCTCTTTTTATGTCATTATCTTTATCAACTAGTTTCTTCTTCAATCGCTTCAGTTCGCTCCTGTTATTCGCCAAATCAGTTCAAATGCGCTCTTGATTATTCCTTTCTATAAACAGATCATTTCTCAAATAGCCACCAACCAATTTAAATTTTCATCCGACCCATCTAAAGCCTGTATACCGTAATAGGTCATGTCTATCTCCTTTCTCTTTACCAACAGTACATCATTCTGGTTTTTGAGTTTTGCCGCATGTTCTTTTATCCCCTCGAACTCTTTTTGCCCTTTCTGAATTTTGGCATCCTTTTCATCGATCTTCTGAGTTAGGTAGACAACTCTCTGCGTAGCCTCAACAAACTTGAAGTACACCTTTACATGTTGGCCTTTCTTATCTTCACTCACCTTTCTCATCCTATCAAACTCCCCTGCAAACTCCTGGTTACATTAGAGAGCTTCATCTTCGCGTAGGCGAGTTGACTCCAATTCGACCTGCACATTATAAATATATTATATCATTTGGATTTGGAACGTCCATTACTACATTTCTCATTTCTAGCAAGATATCTATTTTTTGATAATCACTGTGTAAAATTACTTCTGAACTCAAGGTCGAAGTGTAATCTCGGATGGATACTCCATAACTTATATTCGCAAATCAAAGGTACACATTCTCTATACTTGAGTATGCCAAAAATCTAAAAAAAATTATGTCTAGTACCATTCCAATGTTGTTTGCCCCCAAATTGGAAATGGGATGTTGGTTTGTCTCTATATTATATTCATTACTTTGTAGCTCTATACTAATGAAGCATACAAATCAAAATTTCTTGCTCTATTATAACTTGTAGATCAGCTTGTGAAGACAGTAGGGACGCTGAGGTCTCTCTCTCCTTAGTAAGCTCAAACCCTAAATCTTTTATTCTGAGGCGTATATCCTTAAGTTCCTACAGCAAGGTTTACAAAAAAGTGACTTAGCCTACAAAATTCTATCCAACATAAGTACAACCAATTTTCAAACATCCTAAAATATTCATACAATCATAGTACAATTACACTATCCTAACTTCTCAGTTTTAATCTCTTTGCGTTTAATGTCACCTCCTTTGTTATTCATTGCCGTCTGAGGAGACTCACCATCCAGCCCATCAACCACCCCAGCAACATCACCTTCAAACTTGTTATCCTCTTTCTCTATATAGGTATTGGCCCTAATGGTATCCACCTCCTCTTCGGAGTATCCTTTGGACATAAGGTGATGCCCAAGCCTGTTACGCTCAGCTCCCACCACCTCTAAGTCTATGCTCGCCTCCGCTTACAGCCTGCTAATCTCATCAACTTGGGAAGCCTTCAGGGCCTCCAGCCTCTTTCCTTCCTTGCTCAAATTATTTTTCAATCAAGTTACTTTCCTTTCAAGCTCGTTATTCTTCCTCTTCAGCTCTGTTCTCTCATCCTTGACCCTAAGGTATATTCCCTTTATCAGCCGAGCAACCTGTAAAAGATTAAATGAATCGACCTTAATGATTAGCTCCAATCATAGTACAAAATCTACCATAAACAAATACTCAAGCATATGAGCCTACCATTTTTCTCATCTCCTCCTCTCCGCAGAGAGCTGCCAACCTGTCCTTCTCCTCCACCTCTTTCTAATCATCCTCCACAACAGGTCAATTTTTAATGACCTTCCCACTAGACACTTTAGAAGGTTCAACCCTTCTTTTTTTTGCCTGTTGTACAGCTGCACCACTTCCTGAGGTCCCAACAACAGTAGCACGCTTCATTGGTTACCTTTTGGGGAACATTCGAGCTAATTTGCTCGACGTAATGGACTCAGGAAATCCTTTATCCATTGTAGGGGTCTTCAGTAAGCTAGCTTTCTTTTCCACATCAGTCCCTTTCTTTTTGCTGTTGTCAGCGCTCGTCATTAACCTTATCGACTGAGATTTCTAAACTTTTTTTACTCTGCTGTTAACACGCTTCATCTTGCTAATACCAAGATCTTCTAATACAACCTCGAGTTCAATCTCCTCTAGAGAGACTTTATCCAATAATGACTCTTTCCTCTCTACTTGTGACTTGGGACCTGTCATACACATAACATGAACATCAACAAACATCGTACAATTTCAACTATCAATCTTATCCATGATACATTGTTATACAGTTCTAAACAGAAGTTCCATGGGTTCTTCACCTTCTTTTTAAAGGTAGTCACCCTTCACCCATATTACATTATCATTCCAAGTTCGACCTGTTGAGTTAAGATCAAAGAAGAAAAGTCGAGTTGTACTCGTGCAAAAATAAGCCCCTCCACTTGCACAAAAAAAATTTACCCCAAAAAACTATAATACATCCTCAGGAGAAATCCTCCTCTTTCTACCCTGTTCTTCCCACCGTAAGTTCAAAGCTTCACAAACACTTATCGCCTCCCACATGTTCCCATTCATTTGAATGGGACATGCACTGATAATATTCATAATACCTTTCGCCAGATTGATAAGGGGAAGACTCAACCCATACTCTAACTGAGACAGGTAACATAGAAAACCCTCTGAGAGTTTGCTTCGAACATCCCCATCAAAGTACTTAAAAGATATCAATTCATCTAAACTTCTATCCCATTTTTCCTTCTTCAAATTAGCCAGTAAGTAATAGTATTCCCCTCCCGCTGCTACAGTGCAACCCCTAAATTGCCTACCGACATAATCAATACAGTTTCCCCATCTACCTCCTATAGAAGCCTTGGCTTTACAGAACTCTCTAAATGCATCTGAACGAGGAGGGTAGGATACCAATCTTCTAGGGAAGCTTGGAAATTGATCAACATCTACTTCATTTTCACCTCCGAACGCTTCAATCTCAGACTCAGTCGGCCTACCAGAGGTCGACGCCACACTTACAGGGGAATTCCTCATATCAAATTCAGAAAAGGATTTTTATTTAGACAAAACTCCTCACGATAGACCTACACACAGGTCCAGGTATCTATTGTTATCTTTTTTTATATACGTCAACAATATTCAAATATATTTCATATCTCTTATAACAACAAATTTTCATAGATTACTACAAATTGTAATTTATCACTTTTGCAAGAAATACAAAATTGATCTTCAAAAACATATACACATATCACGTATATCTACTAACCTTCTATATCATAATCAGAATATGAGGCAACACCATATCCTTCCCTCACCACATTGTTATATAGCCACCTTCGCGACTTAGATTCAGTAACTCTCTCATACTTTTACTGATGATCCCTCTTGCTTGAGTTTCCACAAGTTTCAGTACTATTTTTGCCTCTCTGTTTCTTTCCTCTCTCACTGCTCTTCAAATTTTTAGAAGTTGAAAAACCTTTTATTGACAAAGATGAAGCAGTATTTATATTTTCTTTCTCTAACTACTGGTAGTTAATGAGCCACACAAGAGCCGTCCTTGGTTTTAGAACCAAGGCGTCCCTTCTACTATCCATGTCAGACGTCTTGCACCATTTCGGCACAAACGCCTTTCCATCATTACCCTTATTCTTATATATTAATCTATTTTTATCTCTTTCTTCCAAATATCCCTCTGACCTCCTCCCTGCTTTTCTGTACGTGCTTCTTCTTCTACTCTTATAGCAACCATGACATAATTTTCAAAGATACCATAACAGAGTTTCAAATATTTTCAAATTCATTATTACCAACAGTCGTAAACAACATTTACAAAAATAAAGTATCTATTCAACAAATTATTTCAGATTATTCAAGCTCAAAACAATCATATTTTGTCACCCTATTTTAATTCCGCTTCATGCACCTCACGTGTAATTACATCAGAAACAGCCTTGGTCACCTAGGAACCACATCCAGCCGGTCAACCTACAGCAATTCTCATATCCTCAAATTCGATCTCCACCTCAGTAATCAATCCATCCACCTCTTCTTAATCTGCGGGATCCCTCACCAGTTCACGAAAAAATCCCTCAAAGAAAAATCGGGTATACTCAAGATCCCTACCCCTTGAATCTAATCCTTCGAGCTGGCACTCCCTTAATGGCAACTCAGCATTATAACCCAATAATCCAAAAAATTTCTCCCGCATTTTTGTGATTTTTATGGCCAATTATCCTTTAGCAGCACTACAAATCCTCTGGGATCGAGTGCACACCATTCTTATCTCTTCCCCGAAATTCAGAAATATTTTTGCCTTATTTAGATATTTTTTACTACCGATTCCCCTCAAAAATTACTGATATCCCTTTATCTCGTAACAATAATACCAAAATCTTGCAAGAATTATTTCCACTTATCAGTTCCCCTTGAACTCAATCATTCTACATCTTTTCAGGCCGAACTTATTCTTTCCAGATTTCAATTCCTTGCTGAGGTCGACTCCTCATTTTAAAAAAAAGTCTTACAATTTTTTCTTGTATATCTCCGTTCGAATGTTAAAAGTATTTGTACTTACTACACTCATACATTTCATTTCATACATTCTTCAGATCATGCAGCTCAATTTCTAGAGCTATCTTATATCTATATCTGCACAAAAATTGGATAACATATTGTATTCATGTAGAAATAGATTACAAGTGCTTTTACTGATAACAAGTCTTTCAAGTATTCAACAATAGATACTTTACAGATAACAAGTTTTTTAATACCTTTACAAGTAACAGGTCATTCAGGTACTCCGACATCTCAAATCCTTCAGTTTGTCCTGCTACAGTGACTTTTCACCCTTATACAAAGCAGAAATTGGAAACAACAAAAAGCTTCCCTCACATGAGTTTGGTCGAAGTCTAGTCAAACTTCAAATAGAAACTATGCAAGCAAAAGACTTAGTGCTTGAACCAACACTTCAAACTGAAGGTCTTTTTAGGGTAAAAGAGTAATGGAAATGCAGAAGCAGACTTCCACTTTTTATCACCCTCCTCTACTACCATCACCTCCTCTTCTAAAGCCACCACCTTCGCAGAGTTTGTAGAAATGAAGAGGGCCCGACATTAGAATTAATTACAATACAAGAAATTATCGCACCTGCTTCACAGTCACGTTTATCCCAACATCTGTCTCCCCAACCTTATCTTCTATAGGAATGCGGAGACAAACCCAATGTTGCTCGCCTATTAAGATAATATGGTGAAATCTCCATCAACAATAAAATTCTTTCTCAGCTTTATTCGCTTTGTCCGCCGACATGCCTCTATACGTCAGAGGGACAGGAGCAGGAATAGGATCCTTCAAAGGGTGATCACCAAAAAATCACAACTTCAACATCTGTATTTCTGAAGCAATTCGTTCTTCATGAACCATCCTACGAGTCTTCACCATCTTCATGAACCTACAGAGAATTTAGCAACAGACCATAACGCACTTTATCACAATTTATGGTACAGGTACACTTTATATAACCTTATATTTATTGTGCAGGTACGTTTTCCCAAGCGTCATCATTCAGTAAGATGCAACTCTTCAAACCCTAATCGTCACGTCCATCAATTCCCATCAACATTCGATGCGCATACAACCTCCTTTGACACGCGCATTTTCCATGTAATCAACAAACATCATTCCTTCTTTCACAATACAAATTTCCAACCCGTATACCCATATATCTGAATCCTTTCTTTAACCAAAACCACTCGTAACTTCGGTTGCGAGGGGGCAATTGTAGGGGCCTATCCCTCGATCTAACCAAAAATCGAGCTGTCCCTAGTTTAAATTACCTCTATATCAGGCTCCCGTATTCTTCACATGACTTCTCCAGTCAATATTTCCACAAATACCATGAACTGATGAAGAACGTAGGTCGAGCTCAAACTAAAAAATTAGAACAAGTCAAAACTACCTACTTCTCACAAACTCAATAGTTACTCAATCAATATTTACTAACCATATTGTTCGGAGGACGTGCTCCAGCATGATGAAAAACTGCGGAAGAGGCCTATATAAAGAAAAAAGTTCTATAAGAGACAGGGACCATAAAAACATATGGGAAATCCCTAGAAGGACTATATCTTCTAATTTTCTCAACACTCCAAACTTCTTATTCACAAGAGCAAACATTTCTATATCCCGAAATAACTTGTAATAAGATATCATCAACCTCAAGCAATAAAAGTTACTATTACAAAACCCTCAACACGAGGTCGTAGTTTTTAACCTATTCTTAGGTTTTCCATGTTAAATACCTGTGCCATTTCTAATTTTCTAGATTGCAGCCACAGGTACATTGGTGTAAGGACTAATTCTAGGCCACGTCGAGCTCACAGAATTAAGCCATTACAATTAGCTTATTGCTTCTTGTTATTTGAAGATTGCTTTTGTCAGTCATTTCTAAATCAGATGTTGTTAGTTGTTTGAATAATGTCTATTAAAAAAATGAACACAAAGCACCAGAGATCAAATTTATATCGGTAGCAACTTTTTTAAAGTTGATATTGGAGCTTGTATATGTGAAGGAATGGCTGAGGTATGCTTCTTGCCATAATTTATTTACATTTTGAATGAATGAATCTCTTATTTTAAAAATCCTTGTTTCAGCTACGCCATTAGTTATTGAATCATAGTAAAATTTTTGAACGTATATTGATGTCTATACCTGGAGATAGTACTTTACACCGTGGATGTAGTAGACCTGAAGGATAGTACTCTACACCTGAATAAATCTCAAAACAAAAGTGGGAAGATGAAAGTGATGAGAAAAAAGATGGGAAAAGAAAGAGGACGAGGGTGAGAACATGGCAAAAAGAGGTACAATAAAAGAATTTAAAACTTGAAGAAAAGAAAAAAAGAAAAAAAAGAAAGAGAATGGGAAGAAGTTCAGAAGTTGAGGGAGAAAGTTAATGGAAAAATACAACAAAAAGACCAATGCCAACATAAAGAACAAGAAGGCTGAAAAAACTGATGTTTAGGTTGAGGGCATCAATGAAAAAACTATTACTTATGAACAATTGGATGATGTCCCACTGATTATTTTAAAGTCCTTAATCCCCAAGGAAAATAAGTATAATAGAGGGCCAAAGGGGAAACTTGGGAAACTGGCGACAAGGCCAAATCGAAAGTCTGATGAAATTCTATCAACTCAAGAAAATTTGCTTGAGAAGGTTTCAATATTTTTTTATCAACATATCCTTAATCATTTATTTTCATACATTTAATCATATAATTCAGTTGGCTTTATCAATTGTTTGCATGGTATTTATCAGATAAAACGTGCCTCCATAGAGCGAGTAAAGAAAAAAAAAGATTTAGAGGTAAAGGATGAAGTTGAGAACGAGGTGAATATAAACAAAATATCTTTTGAATATGGTGGTAACCTTGAAGAGGTATCATTTGTTTACAATCTTATCATTTGTTTGCCTTTTTATTACCATTTGTTTGCATTTGTTTGTCATTTTCTTTCCATTTCATTTGTAGTATGTGAATTTACAGAAGGGTGCAGAGGATGAAGCTAAAGAAAAAGATGATGATGAAAAGGCCAAAAATGTTCAAGAAGAGGAGGTATTTATTTAACATTTTTTTTGGGCTATTTATAACATTTGTGTATGCAGTCCTTACCATTATTAATTTATTTCTATATTTACCATTTGTTCTACAGACTACGGAAGGTGCAGACCAAGCCAATGGGGCATTTTATCTTAATATTTATTTTGTGCTACCCTATCATTTGTTTATTTAATTTTTCCATTTGTTGTTTCTATCGTATTTTACAGATGGATGCAGAATAAACAATTCTAGTAGTCTAGGTAGATATTGAAAAAAGATCCAGTGGAAGAAGCTAATAAGATATTTAACTAACATTTGTATTGAGCCATCCATAACATTTGTTTACATATCCTTGCCATTTTTAATTTTTTTTAATTTGTTTCTTCTTTACCTTTTGTTGTACAGACTAAGGAGAGTGCAGACCAAGTAAATGTGGTAGAGGTATTTATCATATTATTTATGTTGTGCTACATTGGTCTAATTGTTCATTTGTTTTTGCATACCTTTATAATTTGTTATTTTTATTTTACCATTTGTTGTCTCCTTCTTATTTACGGATGGGTGCAGAACAACCGACAACTGAAGTAGTGTTCCAGGAAGATGTTCATGAAGCTAATAACCTACTTAACTAACATTAGTACTATTAGTAATTTGCTTTGCAGTAACTTATTTTTGTTTATTTTACTATTTATTGTATCACTCATATCATTTGTATCTGATTTGTAGTCTATTTACAAATGAGTACTAACCAAAAAATTTGTACAGTAACTGAAGAACAGAGTAAAATAAGAAGTATATGTGGCTGAAGGCAGGATGATAATGATGGAACTTCAGTTTCATAGAAAAAATCAGACTTTGAGAAAATTATTATAAAATTTGTTGTTGAGCAGACTAATGATTGAATGTACTTTTAAATATTCAATTTTGTACTTCCTGATGAGTAATAAGATTTGATTTTTATCATTTAATATTGATATTTTCCCATTCTCATATATCATATCTTATTACTCATGCAATTCATCTGTTCCAACTTATTTAACAAGAGTCAGAAGTGGTGGAAACCTTATATAAGAGGCATAAACTAACTGATGATGAGATTAATGAGATAATATTTTTATGGGCCTGTAGAATGAACCTATTGCATACTCACCTCGATAAGCTTCTTCTTGGTATATTATTTGAATATTTTATTAAAAGACCTATCTCCCAGGATGTAAGAACTAGATGGACCAATTTTGGTCACTCAGGAAGGATAAATTATCTATTTAAGATGGGGACTACAATAAGAGTACTTATAGAAGAATCGGTGACGAAATCATTTGCTTTAACGATCTTTGCAGCTTATATCCAAAGCAATGGTTAGACAATGAGGTAATCCTGTCATTTGTAATATGTTATTAGTCATTTGTTTAATCCATGTTTATCTGATGATATACTATCTTTTGTTTTGTTATATTTATGACATTTATTATTTTGTTCCCTGTCATTTTTTAGTTATGAAATATCATTTGTTATCACTAATGTCGTCATCTGTTCACAAGACCTTGTCATTTGTATTAGTATCTTTTATCATTTGTCTTTATGTCTATTATCATTTATTGTTAATAATTTGTAATTTTATTTTTTTGTTTGTTTCTTTTTGCCCAGGTCATTAATGTATACATTAAAGCCTTGAATCAATTTTTTGATTCACAATATCATTCCCGCCCGGTAGATGACAAGATTGTGGTATCGGATGTGTATGTGAATCAGATTATAGGTTGGACTTTTATTGTGTGGATGTAGATATGTCTTCTCCAAAAGCTAAGGAATTGAAGGACAAATCAGATTGAACTCAAATCAAGTCTATGGGGTGGAATTCTACTGTAGAACATTACATCGATTGAGAATTTAAAGTACAGATTTACAAATTAATACTCTTTTTGCTGAATCTAAATGCGAACCATTGAGTACTTTGTGATGTGTCCTATAAAAAGTGGGAAATACATATTTTCGATTTACTGTTTAATACGAAAACTGCAAATGCAAAGAAACTATCTCCTAGACACCATCTTATCCATGATAAACTATCAATGATACTCCCAAAAAATTTGTTATGGGATGAATTTGATTATCGTAAGCCACCTATAGGTCCTGAAGTAAAATCATATGGTATTAACTAATGTTAGATAACTCGTTTTAGGGAGTATCCAAAATAGACAAATTTCAATGACTGCAGTCTATCTACATATCTTTTTGGACAGTATCTTAAGGGATATGAAATTGCCACCCAAGATAAACGGAGATGAATGTCGTTACACTATTGTTAATGACATATTGAGGCTAGGAGTTGCGTCAGACGCTAAAATGTAACCTTGTACTCGTCATATGTCTGTTTTGGTAAACTTTTGCAGATATCGCCTTTTGTATTTATCATAATCTTCTATAGATTTGTATACTTTAACCTCATTTTTTGTACATTATAATCTTTATTATTTGTTTTATCAGCTATTATCATTATTAACATGTTAACAGTCATTCTGTGACAGGTCTTTTATCATAACTTATCATTTATTTAAATATTTGACATTTGTTATCTTTTTTTTTGTCATTTTTCAATAATTTTTTGTCATTTGTTATTTATTATTTATCATTTCTTTCGTCCTTGCGCACCAGGGCTCTTACCATAATAGGCATATTGCTCTTTATCGTTTTTTACTATATTTTAAAAGATTTTAATGTCTAACAGCCTATTGTCGTGTTCTTGTCTTGTCTTATCATATCATTCTAATTCTAAAAGATTGTTTAACATGCCACGTTAATGGTTATCTTCACAAGCATATTTTGTTTCTGCTACATATATGAAGTTTTACTCCATAATTAATCATAATGAATCATGATCGCATCATGGACCGCCTTGTTCGTTGGAGCCCTGACGGCCGGCCACGCCATCTTCATAACCACTGCCTAAGGCCACAATAGGAAACATAAACCTAGCCAGCAAGGGAGCAATACAAAACTGTGGAGGATACCTTCTCAGTGAGTAATTTTGATTTATTTACGAAGCTTAAATCCGTTGCCGAGGACATTGGCAATAGAATGGCTGCTAGTTATACAACAATAGATTTGAATCTTGATCGCATTATTTAAATACATAAATTTCTAGAGGAGAGGTTAAATTTGATGATGAGATGTTGTCGTGCCTTTAGCCATAGTTTTGGCTTTCTTCTGTAATATTGTTCTTCAGTGGAATTTTAAGTTCGATGATCATTATTTGTCATTATAATTGAACCATTTTATTATTTGTTTCTAAAGAGTTTGTCACACTAAAGCCTTAAAAAATCGCCACACAAGGTAACCAATCTGGTCATTAGATAGAACGAATATTACGCTTCATTCTTACAAATTTTACTACTTGTTAAGATCTAGAGATTTTAACTTATATATAAAATCTTACAGCATTTCAGTTCTGACCTTGGAAATTCTTAGTTAAGTGTAAGTTTCATTTCTAATAGTTTTAAGGATCTAATTTTACCCTTGACTGGAATTTGTGGTTTCTTTCGTCATTGCCGATTGTTGCCTCTTAGAATCATCGGGTGTAGGCGCTTCCCAAAACTAAATTTTGAACTGACAATGGTATTTTTGGGCAATGGTAGAATCTTCTACTAGGCAGTTTAGACACCCTACAAATGAGACTACAACTGTATTTTTTTACCTCATATACCCACGTCAAAAAACTACACCCACCAAATTTGTACAGGCATAGACAAAACCAGCAGTTGGGATTGAGACTTATGCGCAAAAGACGATGATCATAATTTTTACCATACTAACAAACAATGGAATGTATCATTGCTATCGAAGTATGTAATATTTCAGAACTTGAAAGAACTGGAAGCATGTGCAATGACAAAAACCTAAGAAAGGGGCACAATTGAAATGGAAAATTACAAATGTAGAGAAGCCCCATAACAATTACAAGAGATGTGGTACAAACGACAAAATGGCAATAATAAATGTCAATTATTAATCTGTTATGACATGATAATTCAAATGATACAAATTGTAGATACATATAACAAATTCGAGAAAATAGACGACAAATTATATTAATCTAACACACTTCCTTTATTGTCATTGCTCATGATGTCTGGTGCCAGTACAGCTTCAGGAACAAGTCTACTGTACACATCGAAGCCATCATCCCAACCAATATTTTCATAAAAGGCCATTTTTTTGAATGATTATCTCAAAAATCCATCCTCATGTTCTCCTTCTCTTGCCTTGTAATTGCTTGATTTAGCTCTTCAAGTGTTCTTAGGGGCATTCTTTCAGCCAGCTTCTTTGGAATAAATTTACAAAATAATTACATCTATTTCCTTAGATGTTCGGCTTCGAATTGAAGTGCTTCGAAATGAATTTTCCTGGCCTCGTATTCAGACATTGAAGAAAGATATACTAACATCAATGATAACATACAATGAGGTAACAATTCATTGTTGATAAATGGAACTTTTTATCAGATAGAAAGACAAATACTTTATGAAGAATAATAGAATATTTGTGGCGACAATTTAGTACATTTAAATGACACCCAGTGTATGAACCAATGATAAAGAATCATTTTTAATTCTGACAAATTCTTTGCTAGATAGTCGATGTGACAAGTCAATTTTAATACTTGATTAGACGAATTAGCTTAAAGTTTCTTTAATTATGATTGTCACACGTGTGAATTATGTATACAACAAGTATATTTAAAATTCCCACGTGTTGCCTGCAACCCTAAACCCTGAACCTTAAAAAATGCATAATTCAAAGACTCTACCCAATGCAAGATATTTATCAGATGGTATTCGATTCCCCAGTATATATTATCTCTTTCCTTAACTATTCAAATCCTAAACCCACTTATTTTTAGTACAAGATGAGATATAAAGGAAAACCTAAAATGTCGCAATCTACTCAGTTTAGCCGTGTCTCTTCAAACACAACTCGAGATTGGTTTCAAGTGGTAGGGATTGAAGAAGAAGCAAATGATGAATATCTCTTCAAATTAAATAGAATTTTCCTAATGGAGAACGATTACTCTAGTGAGAAGGCACGGCTGAAACAATATTTTGAACAATATATGGAGAAATTAGGAGAGTTCGATAAAATAGAGGATAAACTAGATAAAGATTACAAAAAGAATAAAGCATGTGAATTAAATATCCGCTTCTTGGAAGATCAGGTTTGCGCCCTAAATTTGCACCGGAATTAGGACTATGGAATATGATCAGGAATCCTCAAGTGAAGAGTTGTAAAATCTCTTAGTTTTTAGTTTTTAGTTCTAATATATAATTTTGATTCCCTTGTATAAATGTTGTTTGTTTTGTTTTGTTTGTTTTTGGCTTTCAAATATTTTCAAATATTGATTTTCACCTGGAATGATAAATGTTTATAAACAAATGATAAGAGTCATTTGAAGTAGCATGATAAATAGTAACAAACAAATGACAAGAGTCATTAGAAGTAACATAATAAATATTTATCAACAAATAACAAGATTCATTTGAAGAAGAATGATAAATTTTTTATAAACAAATGACATGACTTATATTTTAGAAAAGGAACAAATGATGTACATAAACCAATAGATATGATCAAGATCAAATTAACAAAGCTACCTAACAAATGATCAAATGATAGTTCAATGGAAAGAGATAATATGTGGACATCAAAACTAAATTTCATATTCAAATAATAATACCTATCACATAGATAAATGATGAACACAACAAAACTAATGATAAAGGATCCAAAAACAAATGATAAATATACCCAAAATACTACCCAAAATGCTCAAAATATCAGTTTATCATAATTGTTCAAATGATGAATAGAGTACGCAAAATCTTCAGCGATAACTAATTATAGCGTCTTCATCTAGGATCACAAGTGGCTCAGTGCTTATCATAAAAGTTGGTGTTATTGTCAGATGTGTATTGTCGTCCGATGGCATTGGCAGAAGACTGCAAGAATGACGATTGTGTCATTTTTATCTACACCTATTGCAAAATCTTAGTTTGGTGACCAGACCTGACATTTTCTTCTCTTCTCTTCCTTTGTGTACGAGGATAACTGGCTTAAACTCTTGGTATAGGAGTTCGAGCTCGTTGGTCAGTTCTTAAAATTTCTCATTGTTCTATTCTTCTTATAAAATCCATATAAATTTAAAAATAGCCTTGTATCTATCATTAGTATAGTGGATAGAGACATGTGTAGCTAGAACAATATTACCAAGACCGAGATCGCATACTCCATGTTCACAATGTATCCTCATCGTTTGCCACCAATGCTAGGAACAAGTACCATCTTACATATTTATTGAATCGGTTCTGCCATAACTAGTCATTTGAAAAAGTGTCGCGTTGTCTGAACCCTACAAGTTAGTGAATCTGCCACAAACTTTCTGCTCTCACAATAATCCATAGCATATGGCATTAAGCAAGCTTGACTCATCTCAGCTTCCTCCCTATACATGTAAGATATTTCCCAACATATTCTATGCAATTCCTCAATAAACACATGGATAGAAAGATCTCTCACTTTCACAATAACGTTATTCTAACATTCGACGTGATTAGTGTAAACTACTTTGTACCTGAAATAATGACGAATTATTATGAACAAATAAAAAATTAGTACAAAATAATGACAAATTGATAAAGAACAATTGCAACAAAGTAATAAAGAGTAGCCTTATAATAATAAATGCCAAATTTATCAATAAAAATGACAACATACCTATACATTAGATGTAATGTCCCAGAATTTCAGGGTATTTTTTTTGTTTATTATTAAGTATTGTTACTATTATTCATATATTTTTATTCGTTATGCATCAGTATTATTTCTTTTGGTAGGTTTGTATTAGATTCCTTTCGGTAGTTTTGTTGGTTTCGGTGGTTTTGGGGCGGAAGTGTTTGTGTTTTGGTTTTGGGTGCCCGTCGTGGCTTGGTGGTTGTGTGACATTATTGTGTGGTAGTGTGGTGTGATCTCAGGGAATCCTAGGGTAGATTTGGGTTTCCTTGATGCTTCCCCTCCTATCTGGCTTGTCAGTTTCCTTCCGTCCATTCTTATTCCTTTTTGTCCATTTTCTTCCTTTCTGTCCATTTTCTTCCTTTTTGTCCATTTCTTCATAAAAGATTCCTTCTGTCTTCCGTTAGCTTCCGTATACACTCCAACACGTCACACATTTGTATATTATTCCTCACGAGTCTTTTCTATCCATTCCGTATCCGTTTATTCCTTTTTCTGGGTTTTAGGATTTCCAGTGGCCATTAGGCGGTGGAAGTGGTGTTTAGACCTCAGGAACCCCTAAAAAGTTTGGTAGTGATGTTTTATTAGTATTTCTATAGTTTGGGAAGGTTTCGGTGAGCCGTTGGATTGGCCGGTAGGTTTTCAGAGTTTCCCGAGGAAAAGATTCATTTTGGGGGGTTTAGGTGTTTTGGTGGCCATGAGGCGGTGGAGGTGGTATTTCTATCTTGAGAAACCCTTGTTGGACTTGTAGAAATGTTTGTGTGGTAGTGGGGGTGGTCTGTGGTGTTTCTGGGGAGTTCGGGGTGGTCCGGGGTGCCTCCAGGGTTGTTTTTTTGGGGCAGGACCAGTTCTATTCGAATAAGACTCTTTCTGTTCGGATAGAGTCCTTTGTATTCGAATAGAATACTTCTCTGTTCGAATGCACTTGGTTATGTTTGAACAGGATCAAGGCGCGATTTTAGCCTTTTTAGCTTCATTTCTTCTTCTCCTCTCTTCTCCTTTTTTTTTCTCTCTCTCCCTTCTCTATCAAACCTTTTCCCCTCTCCTCCATACTCTAAAATCTACTCTTCCCCATCACTCGAGGACTCTTTGCCCGCTTCATCGCAAGCTTTGCTCCTATCCTCGGTATGTGATTCCCGATTCCTTTTCTGTCATTTTCGCTCGATTTCGGCGTAGGTCTGATTTCGAGGGTTTGGGTTTGATGTCATTTTCTTGAATTGATTATTTACTTATTGTTGTTATTGGTTGTGGTATCTTATTCGTTGTTCTGATTGCCTCGTCGTTGATCCTAGGTTAGGTTTTCCGAGTTAGTTTTTGCCGGACTTGGATTATTATCAGGCTAGTTTTATCTTCCTAAATAACTAGATTATTATACTGATTCATTAGTTATAGAAATGCTTAGTTAGTGTATTATATCTGTGATTAGGTTAGTATTGGGTTAATTACTTATGACGCCATTACGGGTTATCCGTTTAGCATACCTTAGACGAGAGTACTTAAGGGTTTGATAAGTTAGTAAAACCCGCTACAATGTGAGTTTAGCTACAATATAGAACCTATAGGTTATGGTTAGTCATAGGTAGTTGTTCTCAGTTGTCGTCAATGTGACGATAACTCCTGAGATTCCTCTTAGACCGATTTTAATGAGGGTGGTTCTCACGAATCCTTTCTTCGTCGAGGTTAAGAACAAAGGAATTTCTTAGTGTATTGTGACGCCTCAGCATCGCTATATTTATTTATATATATATATATATATATATATATATAATATCTTGAGTATGGTATTGTTGGCTAGTTATTAGGGTGCCCCGCTTGGATCAGGGCACTAGTAACTTGGTTTGACGATTAGTAGAGACTTATGGACGGCATGTGGTTTAGCCGCCATTTCTCTGAGATAGTTAGTTCAGAGACTATGGTTCTCACCTTATAGTATAGCACCTTGGTTAGTCTGGGTTGCTGGACTTGGTTTTCGAGTAGTCTTGGAGTGACATAGCTTCAGTAAGACAGGGTCTTCGATTCAGAGCTTGTCCTCTTGCCTATTGTTGTTTTGATTAGTCTTAAGATTAGCCTAGGTGTACTCTGTGTTCTAGAGGCCTGGTCCTTGAGCATTGTCATTGTGATTGGTGGTTATTTGGAATGTTAGATTCCCCTATGGGAGTGTGGAATCTCCTGGACTGTTAGTTGTTAGTGGTGAGCAGACGGCTTGTCCGTGGTGGTTGGTCATGGATGTTAAAATTTTAATAGTTTGCCTTAGGATTGTTTGCTTATCGTGTTGTGATACATATTGTTTTCATGATTCTTAGAGCTAATAGAGCTTACCCGTAGGCCTTCTTTACCCGAGATGTTGGAATGCGGCTGAAACCTTCTGTTGAATCCGGTTCCTGTACATCCGTGTTGGAGACATATGTACATGATTAGGAGGATTGTGAGGCAGTTTTTTTATTAGGGATTGTTAACTACTTGTTGGACACTTATAGGTTACCTTATGAGTACTAGTCTGTGTTGACAGCTAGAGTACCGTAGCATTTAATGGTGATCATATCGCTTTGAGGAATCTTAGAGACTGATGTTGTTTAGATGTCGTGACGGTTAAGTTACTATTTCATCTAGGTTTAGATGGTACAACTGAGTCACAGGAGGGCATCTATGTTAGTTTTGGTTGCCACGCTCTCAGGCAGGTGGTTATCCTATTGGGTGTTGGCTGTGTTAATAGCAGTTGTGTTTCAGTCTTTAGGATTTTTGCTCACATCCATAGATAACATATTCCCTCTTTATCTTACTGCGATTGGATACATAAATAACTCTGCATCGGCTGACCCTCGAGGGGTTCTGGGATTCCTTAAATCGGGTTAAAATAGAAGGTGGGTCCTGGATGGATACTATTATACCTAGTCACCCATTCAGGAGTGTGGGATGGTATGAGACAGTATTTGTGATCCAGTACAGGGCTTATCCTGGAGGTTAAAATACCTCTGAATGTATGTATAGTTCAGAGGTTGGCTCCGTGGGATTTGATAGATTGAGGTAATATCCTCATAGTCTGGTCGAGCTAGTGCAGTACATCGTACCCTTGTATCCAATCATATCTTGTAAGAAAAATCCTTTTTTAGTGGTTGTCAGCCCACTTTAGTCTTGAGGGCTTTCCCTTTGGGTTATCATTGCTAAATCATTCTGCATCATCATCATCAAGCATATCATTGCATCTCTGCATACCTCCAATTCGTAGGTTCCTCTGATAGAAAACCTTAATCCTTTCTACATTATGTTTAATATAGAATCTTCTAGTTGGGATAATCAAAAGATTATCTCATTCCACCATATCATCATCATAACATATAATTGCATTGGGATAATTATTGGATTATCCTAGTTCATCATATTCTTCTCCTAATTAATTTTTGGTGTAATTAGATTCAACTTCCTTCAGCATATTCCTCTCCCCTCTGCATCTATTCCTCCCTCTTCTACATCTGATTTAATTTATTAGGTTGATTGGTCTGGTTGGTTGTTGTGAGCTTTAGGCTGGTATTGGTTGCGGGCGATCTCGCTTAGCTTGTGATAACTTCGGGGTTATCCCTGGTTGGGGTTTGGGTAACCCTATTGGATTATTATGGCCGAGGGTTGTTTACCCTCGTGCGTTATTGTATTCCTAAGGTAGGTTAGTTGCTTGTGGCGCTGAGGGCCACAGTAGTGATTAGAGTGTAATTAGTTGTCCTTGGGGCTGGAGTGCAGTTATAGTCTTAGCACTCTTTTGCTCGAGATATGTATATATATAATTATAGTATAGTTACATATAATCATTAGACTAGTTATATACCTATTAGATACCTATTAGTTATCCTATATATATATATATATATATATATATATTGTTTATCGTTAGATATTATTATATCCTATTATCATTAATATTTATATCCATCTCATTGGTTAGTATAATCGTTTAGCTGTTCTTGGGAGTTAGTCAGCTCATTGTTTGCTCACTCTCACATCCCCCTTTCAGTGGCAGGTTGTTTCAGGTTTTAGTTGCTACTGTGGTGATCTTTGGGGAGCTGAGCTGGAGGCTCATTCTCCAGTTATTACTGTCGGGCTTACTGTGTAGAGGTTTGTAGAATCTTATGTTTAGATATTGTTTCTTAGTCTTCTGCTATTTCTGTTTTATTTTCCATATTACTCTGATGTATTGCTAAGTGAATGACTAAGCCAGAACTTGGCTACGGCTCGGTTGATTGTGGGGCAAATCGGTAGATTCCCCGACCTGCACATCCTTGAATCTCAGTAATTGGTCTAGCTACCGATTACTGGATTTTGGGGCGTGACATTGGAATATATAGATTAGACCAGGTTTCCTTGGGAATACCTGAATCTATATTTTGGATTGAATTCATGTGTTCATCGAAATCAATACTGGTTAGAGCTTCTACTTCCATCTTAAATGCAATCCTCATGCTTCTGAGGGTAGTTTTAATATTGCTTGATATATCTAAAGCACAAAGCATATGAACAGCAAATTGAAGCACCTTGGGTACAATATTTATAATTCCTGGGTTCCTGTCAAAGATGATGACGAATCTAATATCAAAATCATTGTAATTAGACCCAAACATCATCAGGAAGTGTGTCCAACTTTCGACGGTCTCCAACTCTATTACTAAAAACGCAAGTAGAAAAATATAATTGTTTAGCTCAATGGCGATGACTGTCTCCCTCTTGAAAATGTTCGGCCAATCACTATAATAGGTCTCAATAGTTTATAAGTATTTTTAGGACCGCCAAAATGTCAAAAATATCTTGTGAATCTCTTATCCTTACAACTCGTAGTTTGTATGTCAAACACAAAATTCGAGTCAACCAACCTAACTTATGCAAAGTAGCTTGTAAGGAGTTGATTCACATGCTTAAAGTTGCCTCACATCTAAAATAATGCGTTAAATCAAATGAAATTATGGAATAGACAAATAATAAATATGATATGACAAATGAGAAAGTGTTATGAACAAATGACAAAAATTAAAGTAATAAATGACATAAGATCAAATGATAAACATGATTGGTAAAATGATGAGTGATGAGCGAATAAATGAAAAATAAAATGATATTACCTCTGAATTTTCTTTTTCTTTAGCGCGCGAGGTAAGCTTAATTGTATGTTACATCAACATTGTGATTAATATGCATATCTAAAATAATTCCTGCAGCTTTATGGTTTGGGTCCTTTCGTAGTTTTCTACAAGACGTTGCCTTATACACGTTCCCCTTCTTAGTTTTTACTCTGATGTAGGTATGCACGAAGCAATAAGTACTAACTTTATATAGGGTAGAACCAAGCAATCTTGTCATGTAAATCCACCAAAAGCAATTATGACCTTTATAACGTACTATGACTTTATATTCATTGCTCAGAACGTGTACGAGATTGAACTTGTTTACAACTGCATAAACTCTTAAGTGATTCTTGCGTATAATTCTATCTCGATACATATCACCAATGTTAAACTCTTTATTGAAGTTATAGAGATCCTCAGTGTACGCAGCGGATTTGAACTGAAAATCAAAGAGATCTTTTACCTATTGGGATTGTGACTCAGACTGTAATTCAGCTGACACTACAAGAAAAAACATATATAATAGCATTCGAAAAATGTCATGAAAAGCTACAATAGCTTTTTTCGTCTGTTGTATTTTCAATAGCGTTTTTGCGCAAGCTATGAAAGAATAGCATTCTAAGAATACTATTGCAACTCGTGAATAACAGTTGTTGAAAGTTGTTGCTTGCTTATAATAGAAGTCAAGAAATGCTATGAAAAAGTTACGATAGCATTTTTCGTATGCTATGTAATGTTATCCTTTTTATAATAGCTTTTTTCTGTATGCTATTTAAAGCGTTTTTAATAGTGTTTACTGGTTGCTATTGTTTACTTAACATAGTATTTACTGAATGTTATTTCAAATCAACAATAGATAGTATTTACTTTGTGCTATTGAAACTTTTTCAATAGCGTTTAGTAAACGTTATCGTCTACTTATAATAACATTTGTAAATGGCATCATATATCCCCTGCATTAATATTTTCCATTTTACATGCATTTTACAATATATTATGCCTAAAATAATTATCAATACAAAAATTTGTAATACTTTTATTTATGCTATATTAATCAAACTGATCTAGATGGATTTGAACCATCATCTTCTCAAACTATGTGTGCTCTTACCGATTTAAGCTATAGATCCATTGACATACAAGTACAACTCATATAAGTACTTAACCTTGTAGAAAATAACTAATAACTCGAAAAACTTCAACAACTAATACTTAATTAAATCTCAAATTCTCTATGTACATCAGGTAACCAAAAAACTAAAGAAGATCTTTTTAAACCGGTACACCACATATTATTGCAATCAACTGTGTAAAAATACTCTAATTAGCATCGATCGATATTTGTTATATGTGAAAAAGAAAAACTACAAACATAACTGAAAGTACCTTTATGAATGTAGATATAACAATATCTTTAGCCCATTCTATCAAATTGTTTATAGCTTCTTAATTAAGATTGTCCAGCCTACATGAAAACAAAGAATTTTGATAAGAGTTGTGTATTAGTTATAAGAATACATTAAAAGAAGAGATGTAAATATTTCCAAATCAACACATAATTATAAAAGATTAAACTTTATCCTTAATACAATGAGCAGTGTCATTAGAGCCTATACACCAAACCCTTGTTACACTCTAAAAGAAAATAATTTTCAAGTACTACTAGGAAATTATTCACCTGGAAAAAATCTCCTTTCCCTAATAGAAAATAATCTTTAAGGGCCTTCAGGTGGCCATTCAAGTCAGTGCGTACGACCACAAACTATAAAGATAAGGCAAGAGACAGTAGATTGATGGCATAAATTGGACGGACAATATATTTATTATGCACATTACCTGCCAAAGATGACTAGCTACAATACCACAAACAGAGTTAATAACACTTTCAAATGACTTTTTATGAAACTGTGATAATTCATGAAGAGGAAGAGACAATATTAACATATCAGAATAAAGTAACAAAAAAAAAAATAGGAATGGCAATTATAGTAAAAAAAGAACGGGAATATATACTGGTGGAAAAAACTACGCAAGAACTTGGCTTCTACAAGAAACTACAAATGAAAATAGCATTGGCATTCCTAAATCTGATCAAAATTTGAATACTTATAACAATTTTATCAATCCAAACCAGATACAGACAGATGGTTTAAGATTAAGCTTTGTCTAATTAGGATTTGCCACAATCAATCTGAATAACAATATGATCGCAACTTGCTCAGACTTCAATAATAACAGGGATTTTTGGGTTTTCTCATTGGAAAAAAATGGGTACAGATAGGGCAGGACTCTATCATAAGGTTTCGAGGGGTCAAATTTGATTTTTTTCATAAATCAGATTAGAATTTAATTCAGAATTAACACAATCAATTGGCATCCCTAGAAAAAATAAGAAGGGTTTATGATACTACACAACCTTAAGCTCTTGAAGCATGGTGTAAGGAGCTTATTCCGCATCTCGGACTCAAGCTCCATTTTCGACCATCATACGACCACTCGACCTCGCCAGCATACGCGTGACACATTTATTGAAGACACATTATGGAGCAGGAGTTACTCAAGCCGTTACACAATCATTATGAAGACTCATCAAAATCATATAATGTAACGTTCGTCATTAAAACAGATAACGGTGATATTATAAGAACTATAAATAGGTTCATAGAACTATTGCGAAAGGACAGACTTTTCCTATAAAGAAAGTCCCTACATAACATTTTTGTAGTAGCTAACATTCTCAATAACATCTCTCTCTTTCCAAAATCCTCAAGAGAGGTCGTGGTTTTTAACTTATTCAAAGGTTTTCCATGTTAAATTGCTCTAGTAGTTACTATTAGCGTTCAACGAGGTCATGGCTTTTAACTTATTCAAAGGTTTTTCACAAGTGGTAACTCTCTCGGGATGTTATTGCAATTCGCCGAGGTCTTTCTCGCACTCAAATCGTCACAATCAATCTTCTTCAACTCACTTAAATCTTGAAGATTCCTGCTCGATTTTCTTAAGTACATGGAAAATCTTCTAATCTTCGCACCACCCATAAAAAAAGCTCGTACTTCGTTGTCAAGAGGCAAATATGTGATATGTGTTCCTCGTTCAAGCAATACTAGCCGGAAATCTAGGAGTTTCTTGCAATTCGGTCCAATAGATTTGAAAGAAGCATTCGCTATCTCATCAGGCTCAGCGTCTGAAATATGTACACCACCATTCAAGCTTTCCTCGCTTCATCTCAATCCGGAGCTCTATCAAGAATGATCTGTTTGGAGAGAATCAATTCTTTGGTTGGGATTCCACAGTTGAAAATGCCACCATTAACAGTTCCAACAATTTTGCTGTTGTTATAGTAGCGTTGATGATCAAATCATCTACAAATATAAAAAGCAATTGCGAAGACGATGATAGATCAGCGAGAGGGTTTTCGACAGAGGTCTTAGCGGAGGAGTTTCATTGTTCATTAAGAAAAAATTTACAAAAGCATTTAGAGCGCAGATTCATCGTTGATGAACTTTCGAAGAAACCTCAGTTGTTAGCGCAGAAGAGATGACCTTTTGCTGCTGCTTTGTATCCATGTTCCTCCGCCATCTTAAAGACTTGGCAATGCCGATTACGATGTTGGATATATATCTCAGGCTCTTATAGGTCCTACTTCGGTCTCATTTTTCTTTAGAACTTGAGCAACTTGGTTCATCTTCAATAACCACATTCCCATTTAAGCAACCTCGGCAGCCGCTCCGGTTGTTTATTGTAGCGAAGAAGTTTTCAGTTCAGGAAACAGTGACATTTTTGGGTTCGATGTTACAGCCCCATCTAGTACCATAAGAATATCGAAATCATAAGGGAACTGCGCTCAATTCGTTGCTCCAAGAGGAAAATCAACGCGAATCCATAGTCGATTCTGATTAAAAGTAGTCACAGAATTACGAGATCGTACTATAAAAGGCGATAACTTTGACGATAGGAGCTTTTATCATTGTGCTCGAATTCTCATTTCTGGAGATGTATGTAACTATATCTTACATTCCTTCAAACAATATTGATTCAGAGAGTGATATAGTTGTCAATGCTTATTCGTGCGATGAGTTTCGTTCAGGCAGATATCAAGAGTCTCCATATATCTTGCGCTCAAGTGTTATTCCTTAAAGGAAATTGTAAGGGTGGTGACTATTGCAAGTTCGCGCACAGTTGTCTGAGTAGCCTTTATCGCATGATGGGTCGCTACACTTTCGACTTATATTTTATAAAGGGTATCCTAGTTCAACTATGTTTATGCCTCCTAGAGGATTCCCTGCTCTGTGAAGATCATATCAAATTTAGATTGGTATTCAGTCTTTAAAGGTGATATACGAAGCAGTTCATATCACAACAACAAAGCAGTGCGTATCTCAACTACAAAGCAGTTTGTTTCACGCCTTCAAAATAGTTTATTTCACACCAACGAAGCACTTCATTTCACACCAACAAGCAGTTCATTTCAGAATTTGGAAAAACTCTTTAAATTGAGCTTGGGAGGTCTTGTTCCAGATGCTCAACTATTAACTTAAAAGGTGCAAAATTTTCACATGCTTTCACTTCGGATCTGGCCAACATATGAATCCTAGAGGCTCTCTATCTCAGCTTCGACAAACAGGTTATGTTTAGGAATTTCAATACGATTTCGAAGATCTTGCTAACATTAGTTCGCGGTATTCCTGAATCACATCTGATATGCACTTTTATATCGGGTTTATGTGATGATATTGTGGGTGCTCTACGCACCTTTTAGCCAACAGTGTTGACCCAAGTTTTTGATGGCACTTGCATCGAAGGAAGAAGTTGTTACTATTCAAAATTATACTTTTCAGCATTTATCTAATTGTTCTACAATTACTCGACCTTCGGCTACGACTACTACCATTAAGATGAATCTGCCCACGCCTGGTTTTCGACACCTATCTTGGCATAAGTAATAAGAACGTTGTTTAAGGGGTCTCTATTTTAATTGCTATAACCTTTATAAGCCTGGTCATCTATGCAAGGTCATGCAGGTATTACTTCTTGACGTTGATTTTTGTAGACAATGTTGTTGAGCCTCCTGTCTTTGACGAACTATGCCAAGAATACCTCCAACGCTCTTTGGATGAACCTAGCAAAAAGATTCTCATCGACATCTCGATCTCACATTATGCAACGAAAAATCAAAGTTACAGACAGTCAAGAAATGAACCTCTACAATGTTTAATTATCTTCAAACAATCATGAACATCTCAGATAAGTCTTACTGCAACAGATCTAACAAGGTCGAATAATTTTCATCCGATTTCTTTGCCATCTTAGCTCTACTGGTACTGTTCTATCTTGGGTTTCAGTACCTGCTGTAAAGTTTAGTTCATCTTCAACAACAGCATTCCCATTTGAAGTAACCTCCGGAGCCGCTCGGGTTGCTGCTAGTACATCAGTAGCATTTGGGTCGACTATAGGTTCTTCATCAGGGTCCATGTTTTTCATTTAATTTAGCATCTGTGACACCGTCTTCAACTTCTTTCTCCCAAGCTGGTTCTCTGTTTGGAACTATAGTAAACCTATTCGGTTCAACCTTCCCAAGTAGCGATCAAATGGACATGGAAGACAGCATGGCTGAGAATACAGTACAAGCACATGACCGAGAATACAGTACAAGCATTTACTTCAAACAATTCGGTTACAGAGAACTTGGGGGCGAGCTTGACCAGTACATTGCAGGTCGGATATTGGTTCATCCAATTCGACCAACAGATTACATAATCTACTACAGATTGGTTACTAGTTCGTCCAATTCGACCAAACAGATTACATATTACATATTACATATCACAGTAGTTTTCTACTATCTCATACAAGTACTCCTATGTACAGAATTGTTGCTTCAGCCAATTCGATCTTCTAAATACAATACAGGTCGCTTATTGGTTCATCCCAACTCGACCGCCCATCTAATACATTAGAGGTCGTTTATTGGTTCGTTTGATTCGAGCAAATAGGTTACATATTATAGGTCGCTTATTGGTTCATCCCAATTCGGCCACCCATTTAATGCATTACAGGTCACTTATTGGTTCATCCCAATTCGATCGCCCATCTAATACATTACAGGTCGCTTATTGGTTTGTCCAATTTGACCAAACAGATTACATATTACAGGTCGCTTATTGGTTCATCCCAATTGGACCACCCATCTAATACATTACAAGTCGCTTAATGGTTCATCCCAATTTGACTGCCCATCTAATACATTATAGGTCGCTTATTAGTTCATTTGATTCTACCAAATAGATTACATATTATAGGTCTCTTATTGGTTCATCTCAATTCGACCACCCATCTAATACATTACAGGTGGCTTATTAGTTTATCCCAATTTGATCGCCCATCTAATATATTATAGGTCGCTTATTGGTTCGTCTAATTTGACCAAACAGATTACATATTACAGGTTCATTATTGGTTCATCCCAATTCGACCACCCATCTAATATATTGCAGGTCGCCTATTAGTTCATCCCAATTCAACTACCCATCTAATATATTACAGGTCGGTTATTGGTTCGTCCAATTCGACTAAACAGACTGCATATTACAGGTCAAAAATCTCAAAAATATGCATCGACGACATCGGTAATAAACTAAATCAGAATTAAGACAGCAACGTCAGTTAACGGTTAGGGAATGACCTTTTCAGCCAACACCACTCACTCATGATACTTCTCGTACTATTGGCTGAGAGCCATTTTATGTAAGGAGCTTATTCCACATCTCTGACTCAAGCTCCATCTTCAACCATTATACGACCACTCGACCTCGTCAGCATACGTGTGACACATTTATGGAAGACACATTATAGAGCATGAGTTACTCAAGCCGTTAGACAATCATTATGAAGACTCATCAAAACCATATATTGAAACATTCATCATTAAAATAGATAACGGTTATATTATAAGACCTATAAATAGGTCCATAGAACAACATAGAAATGACAGAGTTTTTCTATGAAGAAAGTCTCTACAAAGCATCCTCTTAATAGCTAGCATTCTCAATAACATCTCTCTCATTCTAAATTCCTTAAGAGAGGTCGTGGTTTTTAACCTATTCAAAGGTTTTTCACGCTAAATTGTTGTAGTAGTTACTATTAGCGTTCTGATTACATCTGGCGCAAAGGCTAAGTCCGGATCCTGGAATTAAGCTATTACACATAGTATCTATTTTATCAGCCTCGGACTGTGGAAGTAATTCTTCTTTGTATCAACAACATACTACTTCTGGAAAGTAAAACGGCAAGTATATTCTACAAATTTATGTGAATCTCTCGATACTTGCAGCGAAGAAACAACATCTTGAGACCTGAATGTAAAAGCTGGATTTCGGAGAACCCTAATAACTTTAGCAGCAAAAAGAATTGATTCTGCAAGCCGCATATTGATATAATATGGCAGCATGTCCTCCATAAGTTATGCGGGAAAAATAAATGAATGCAAGAAAAATAAATGAATGCAAGTAAACCCTAGGATTTAAATATTAGTAAGAGAGTTTATGACAAATACAATTTTCCATCTTAGCTTTAGGTTTCTAATCTCTCAAGGGTCGAACAAAGGCAGGTACACAGTAAGTTGAGACTTTCTCTGTAGGAAGTTAGAAGAAAATTGGAGAATTATTTTTTTCTTCTATTTTCTTGGTTATTTAGTTGTTATTAAACACATATTATAGGTAAAGGAGACATGAATTAAAAAAAAAGATAAATTATTATTCAACTTGAGATGTAACAGAGGCCATGGTTCCTTATCAACCGATTAATCTTCTAATCTAAAGCTCTACCATACGTTCCAGGAAACAAAAGAGGATCTCTCCTCTGTACGTACAAAGTGATATTAAAACCACGTAGTGGATCATAGATAGGAGAAGTTAGAGACTGAAGTTGCCTCTCGAAAATTGGGTCAAGTGCTAGTTGACTTATTCCATGATGCAATTTTGGAGGGTTTGTTAGAAGATGATACGTTCTAAGTTTCCACAAATCTCACAAACGAACCCTTTCTTGTTGTTGAGGTGAAACCCAAATGAGTTCATTGATATTATACAAATCCAAAGTGAAACCAAAATGACGAAATCAAAAAATGTATAGTCGTGGTCATTGGGGGAGAGAGAGAAATATATTTGGATTTAGGTAAAGGGTGATGTTATGCTAATTGGGGGATGGGAGTAGAAGAAGTCATCTCCTTCGATTAAAATATAAAGCCCCGTTTTCATTGAAATATGAAGTTATCAAAAAATCATACCCATTAAACATTACTCAGTGATCCAGCATTTTCACTAATCAAGTTGCAGTTCTACAACCAAAGAATACCATAATCAGCCTAATCCCAACCATAATGCTTCAGAAACTTAGCACCCCTTTATCCACATGGGTTCTACAATGGCAATAAAACCCTAAATTATACCAAAAGAACCCTAAATCACTATCAAAGGAAACAATTACAAAACCCAAATAAAAAACTCGTCTTGTCACTTCAATGTAGAGTGTAATTTGTACAGGTCAATGTGGAGAATCGAACTCAGAGATAGTTAGGTCATGAAATCAAACTCAGAGTTAGGGTATGAAATTAAACTCACCAAAGCCAAATCGTAAGAGAAATCTAATCTGGGAACACCTTACCAAAACCTCCTTAAACCTAATAGAAGCATTAACAATGGGGAAGATGATATTGGAAGAGTAGAAGGAAGGAGAATTTATGGTTTTGAGACCCATTGCAGATGAAGATTATGAGGGTTAGATTCAGAGGCGGGAAGCTTCAAAATTTGAGAGAATAGATGGAATGAGAGGAAGAGAAGCTTGATTTTGAGGGAAAAATAGGGAGAGATGAGAGAGTGAGATTTGTATATAGTTTGATGAATGTAGTCCTCAAAATTCCATCTATTTTACTAAGAAAACATGAGTTAAGATGGTATTAGCAATGAAAATGCTATTAATGTTCACTTATGATAACATTTCATAATCATGTTATAGAAAAAAAGGCTATCAATATTAGTTTTCTTGTAGTGTGAATAGATGACAAAAATAATATGACAAATGCTAAAACCCGCATTACAAATGACGAATGCAGCATACTTACCTGAAGGTTCAGTTTGTCCATTGATCGGTTCAGGTTGTTTATTTTTAAATGGTAAATCAACAGCCACAGGTTTAATTAAAAGCGGAACATTAGTTAACATAAGTTCATTTGATAGAGGAGCATTTAATTAAGGAACATTAGTTAACAGAAGTTAATTTGAGAGAGGAACATCAGAAGGGATAGTTTCAAAAGGTTTATTTGATTGAGCAACATTATCTAATATAGGTCCAAACCTACATGGATCAAGTCTTCTGCCATTTATTTCAAGGCAACCCCTATATTTAGGATCGGGAAATAAGTTATGATGTAAAGGTCCCCCCGCTTCAAACCTCCGAATATAATTTTGATACAACCCTTTACTTGAACCAAAATTAGATACAAAATTTTGGGAAGGCTCCCTACGTTGATTAACAATCCATATATGAAAGGGTGTGCCGGGATTTCTTTTATGTATATTGATCATTACTGTAAAGTCTTAAACTGATGAAATTGCACATGTACGACCATGGATGAAGTTGTATAGCTTACAGTCCTTATGATAGATTTTGCTTGTTTCTTCTAGAAGTGTAAAAAAATCTTCATATGATGTTTGCACTCTAAGTAAGGAAAGTTTTGTACTTCATCCATCATAACTAGGGTTGTACACGGGTCGAATCGGCTTGGGTTCTGGCCTGGACCTGATTCGACCTAGGGAAATCGGGTCTCACATTTTGTAACCCGGACCTGAACTAACCGATCTCAGTAATTGGATCGTAACCAAATCAAAAATCTCAGGTTGGGCCGGATTCTAACTCGAGTTTTAATTTTGTTGATTTTAAGAAATATAAAAAATCAATCGTCTCTCCTTCACAACTACTCAGATTTCTCTTGATTGAGTATTAAGAGATATTTCTATGTTTATGAGATAAAAGCCACACAGCCACCCAAAGGCAAGATAGTCACCATTAATAAAACTTAAAGCATTATGGAGTGGAAGAGGTATTGGAAAATCTGTCTTTGTATCCTTCATTTATAGAATACATATTAGATAGAGGAAATAGATTAAAGTTGTAAACAGGTGTCAGCAGAACCTTCATTCTGCCGATCTTCGCATAGATAATCTGGTCTTCTTTATACAAGATAATGAGGCATCACTTCATTTACAGTAGAAGTGATGATGGTATAGTTGGTTAAGGTACAAAATAAAGGAGAGAAGTCTATGTTTTTGAGAGACTTGAGGATAGAGGGAGGAGAATGAAAGAAAGGAGGCGCCTAGGGCAAGAAACATGAGAAATATTTGTTATATATAACCAGGTCGGGTTTGGTCGATTACCCAAAACTGAAAACCGAACCGTATACAACCGAGTCCTTGAATACAAAACCAAAACCGACCAAATCTTCGTCAAAACCGAACCGAACCGGTCGGGTCGGGCCTGTTCCAGTCGGTTTCCCAGGTTTGTGATTTCCTTTGTACAACCCTAATCGTATCTAACGATTGATCTGATTTTTGGAAGTATGATATACCCCCAAAATGAACAATGGTATAAAGCACAACTCCAACCATCCCTAAAACAAATAATATATATTAGACAAGAGATGAATAACTATACAATGCTGGTCATAAAGTAGCAAAAAATAAATAATAAAGATGACACAAGATAAATAACAAGAATGCACATGACAAATGGTAAAGTAACAGAAGACAAATGATAAAGTAGTAGAAAATAAATAATATAAAGCTCAACTACAACCATCCCAGAAATAAATATTATAAATTAGACAAGAGATAAATAATTACAGACAATATCGATGATAAAGTAACAAAAATTTATGATAAAGATGATACAAGATAAATGGTAAAGTAACAGAAGGCAAATAATTGACTACATATAATACTTTGATAACAATGCATATCATCTTTACTTAAGATAAATGGGGCAAATCATGTAGAGAGAGATGATGGATACAAAGCTAGAGATGATATTTACTTTAACAGTCGGAGAAAAGGATAACATATATTTTAAACAATGAGAATAATCTAGGATAGCAACGACCTTTTTCTCCCCAATGACCTCTGTGTGAGGACTTTAGCGAATGCACAACGATGGTTGGAAGTCTTGGCACATCAAGGAGACAAACAATACATCAAGAGAATGGAGAGAATTGCCAAAAGTTTTTTTGTAGAAGAAAAAGAAGAAGAAGAAGAAGATGAAGAAAATTAATTTTTAATGTTTGTTAAGGTAATTTATTTTGGGGAGAATCTTCCCTCTTTTTGCTGTAACTGATTATACTACTCATCAACATTTAATACATCACAATAGGGTGGCAGCTAGGTGTTAATAACTAAAACCAGTATCAATTTAGGAATTTAAGTATCTGTAATAGCCTAATTCCGTAAACTTGAAGTGGTTGGGAATTAGCTCATACACCAATGTAGCTATGAAAAAAATCTGATAAAAAACAAGAAATGACACAGGTGATTTAGCGTGGAAAACCTTTGAATAGGTAAAAAACCACAACCTCGAGTTGAGGGTTTTTGTAATAGTAATTTTTATTGCTTGAGGTCGATATCTTATTACAAGTGATCTCTTGACTTTGAAATGCTTGATCTTGTGAATAAAATATTTTTAAGAATCTAGAAAATGTAGTTTTACTTAGTGATTTCTCATGGAATTTTCTGATCCTTGTCTCTTTTGGAACTTTTTCTTTATATAGACCTTTTCCATAGTTCTTCATCATTCTGAAACATATTCTATGAACAATGTGGCTAGTGGCGATTGACTGAGCAACTATTGAGTTCGTGAGAGACAGGTGGATTTGACTTGTTTAGGCTTTTCTATTTGAGCTTGACCTATATTTTTCATCAGTTCGTGGAGTAGGTGGCAATGTTGACTGCTGAAGTCATGTGAAAAATGTATGAGTTTGATATGAAGGTAATTCGAACTAGGGATAGCTCGATTAGGGTAAAGTTAAGGGGTAGGCCCCTACAATCGCCCCCTCGCAACCGAAGTCACGAGTAACTTTGGTTGAGAAAAAATTTGTGGGTATATGGGCATTCAGGTTGGAAGTTTAAATAATGAAGGAAGTAATAATGGTGTTTGACTGCATGGAAAATGTACGTGTTATAGGAGGACATACGTGCATTGAATATTGATGGGAATATTGAAGTACGTGACGGTTAGGGTTTAAAGAGTTTTGGCTATATTGAATGATGATGTTTCCAAAAACGTTCCTGCACAATAAATGTAGGGTTATATAAATAGTACCTTTACCGAGGTTTGTGGAAAAGTACGCATGTTTGTTGTTAAAATCTTTGAAAGTTTTGAAGATGGTGAAAACCCAGAGAATGGTTCTTGAAGAGAGAATAACTACTTAAATGTAGAGGTTGAAGTTGAATTATTTTGGTGATTAGTCCTTGGAGATGCCTATTCCCGTTCCTGTTCCTCCGATGTATCAATGATGGTTGGAAGATGAAGAAGTTGAAGCTGAGGAAGATTTTTACTATATGTGGTGGTTTTGTTACGTTGCCGTGACAGCAGAGCAGCGTTGGGTTTGTCTCCGCCTTCTTGTGGAGGACAAGGTTGGGGAGACAGATGCAGGAATAGGCATAGCTGCAATGCAATTGCGCTAATGTCTTGCGTTGGAATAGATTCTAAGGTCGGGCCCTCTTTATCTCTACCAACTTTGCGGGGGTGGTGGTTATAGAAGAGATGGCGATGGTAGTGGAGGAGGAAGACCTTCAGTTTGAAGAGTTGGCTCAAGTACGGATTACTTCTCTTCCATAGTTTCCATTTTAAGTTTGACTAGACTTCGTCCAAACTCATGGGAGGGAGGATATTCATTGTTTCCAATATCTGTATTGCATCAGAGTAAAAGATTATTGAAGTAGAACAAACTGAAGGATTTGATGTAGCGGAGTGCCTGAAAGACTTGTTAGCTGTAAAAGTACTTAAAAAACTTATTATCTGTAAAAGAACTTGAAACACTTATTATCTGTAAAGTACTTGTAATTTGATTCGAGATGAATGAAATTTGTTATCCAAACTCTGTGTTGATATAGAATAGAACAACTCTAGAAATCGAGTTGTATAATCCGAAAAATTTCAAATATTGGATGAAATGAAACGTGTGAGATTTATAAAGTATACTTTTTACAATAATCGAGTTGCTGGAATTATGTTTGCGAAATAAAATATGTATAAGAATTTTTGTTCGAAGTGGGGGCTGAAAATTTGGGGGAGAGGGAAAGTTGTTGTAATTTTAGAAGGGGAAGTGAAGTTCAAACTCAGAGAGGTCGTTCAAGAATACTTGATTTGTAAAGAATAAGATCGATTTGGAATAGGATGAGATGACTGAGGTCGATAGGAAGAGATATGTACAACTAACTGCTCTCAAGATACTAGATTTTTTGTTGTGAGATAATAGGATAATATCACGACTTGTGGGAAATTGCTAGTGAAAATGTATAAATAATAGGGGAACGAGTTTTAAGTAGGTGGAAGAATATAAGAATGGCATGGACTCAATCTGAGAGAATTCGTTATGCCGCCGAGGGGCGGTTGGAGATAAAGATAGCTGAAGTGCGAGAGTAGATTTTTGGACTGTTGTATTATGATGCTGAGCTGCCAGTAAGGGAGATTCAAGTTAAAGGTTTATTAGATGGGATGGGGAGAGAACGTGAGTATGAACATCATTTTTCTAAAGAGATGTTTCGAGAAATTGTGGTGGATCTTGTAGCTCGAAAAGATGCAGTAAGATCGCTTACTGCAGAGGAGATCGAATTTGAAGATTTGAGGATTGCTGAAGGATACTTGATCGGATGTGGTTCCCTGGGTCATTAAGGTTGTTTCAGGTGTAATTATATGTGAGGGAAATAAAAAAATAAATGTAAATAGGAGTGGCATGAATGTATGTAATTATATGAGTTTAAATTATTTTAAAGAAATTGAATGAGCATCATAGTTCAAATCGATTCTCTATTTAAAAAAAATACTATTTGTGACTGTTATAAAAAAGTTAATTTGAAAAGTTTTGAAATTTCGAGAACTTTGGAAATGAC